>OX336390.1:811533683-812733683 GCA_946902985.2 Meconema thalassinum | reverse complement strand
CGGTAGATTCACTGTCACGTTAAAGATCCTGTTGGGGGTAAAATTTGGCATCCCTGCGCGGCGTCTTAATTGCATCAGTAGTTAAAAGGACGTGAAACCAATAACGTTATTATTCTACATACATTTTAATTTGAGACTCTTTTTCCTTTCAGCGTCCAGTCTCGTCCGTTAGCACTGTGGCCTCCACTGTTTCTCCACCTCTCGCTTTGAAATCGTTCACTAAATCTAGCCATCGCCTCTTAGGTCTACCTCTGCTTCTCTTACCCTCTCCTCCCAGGGGCTCACATCTACTTGGACGTGGGTTGGCGACCACGGGGCCCCAGCTGAGTCCGGCATTGCTTCCACTTACTTGTGCCGGGCTCCTCTCTTTCTTCTTTCCTGTCGACCTCACTTGGTCAACTCTTGTTCTCTTCCGACCCCGACGGTATTAGGGTATCCGAGGCCTAGGGAGTCTCTTCCTTTCCCACCATAATTGGCCCTTGTCTCATCTTTCCTGATACCCTCATTCTTCGAGGGGTCAGCCTTCTTTTTCTTTTCATGATATCTCCTGCCTTCTGCTCAAGACCCTCAAGGAGGCATGGTGCATGTAGCCTCACCACGTCCGGTGCACCCTAGATATTGCTTCACCCTCAGGGGCTCACGGCTGGTGAGTTCGGGAGTTGGCGACCCCGAGGGATTCCTGAGCTGGGTCCGGTTTCCCCCATTTTATCCATTACCTCTGGGCGGACCCTCTCCTCTTTCACTTTCCTATCTGCCTTTCATGGCTCTCCCTTCCAAGTCCCTCAATCCGCATTCTTCGAGGGTTGAGGGCATTTCTTATCCTCCTGTCATTTATTTGCCTTATTCTCCTTTCGTTTTCCATTTCTTCTTCTAGTATATAAGTTAGTAGTTAGTTTAGGTTATAGTTTACATTTCAGTATCATCTTCACGATCACTAAAACCATTAAGGTCCGATAACCTAGATGGTTGGCCCCTTAAAACAACAATTATAATCCTCTTACCCTCTACAGCCGTACTCATTAACCTCACCTCCCCCATTCTTTTCACATGACCTCACCATCTGAGCCGGCTCATACGAACAGCTTCATCTTGCGTATTCATTTCTAATTCACCCTTTATCTCTTCATTACGAGAACTTTTCTGTCATTGCTCCCATCTCTTTGTCCCAGAAATGATTCGTGCTACCCTCATATCAGTTACCTCAACTTATGTATCAAACATCATCAATCTACCCAGCTCTCACTTCCATGTAGCAACGATGTTGGGAGAGTTTCGTGGCCACACTAACTTTTCTTAAAGAATAATGTCGATCGTAACTGACATCGCACGGCATTTCCCATTCTACTCCTAGACTCTATTTCCTTCCCTATTATTATTATTATTATTATTATCATATTATTATTATTATTATTATTATTATTATTATTATCTAGGACATACAAGGTCTCCTTAATATTTTTTTTTTTTTTCAAGTTTACTTCTATAAATGTCTGGCTAGTCGTTACCGGTTATATTACATACTTGCGTAAAGATTACGTGACAAACTGATGCGATCAGCCTTCATCTATGCGAAGATCTTCTTTGAAACGTCGATAAAACACTCCAAACCTATAAATGCTGCTTCTACACGCGATAAGCTTGCGTCGTTCCACTTGCAATTCTGTTTTATGACTAGTGCTCAAAGATTAAAGGACTAAGAGCTGGTGTAGTTACAGTATACTTCAAAGAAAATCATCTCAAATAGTCCAGTACACCGATGCATCAAGAAGATCTTTGAAAGTTCGTGCTGCATTTACTCTTGTGTGTTGAATGTTGAAAGAATTTAAATGCAGTTTTTGTCACCTTATTTGCCGATGGCAAATAATTTTCTCCGAGAAGAATCCTCTGTTGGCTTCTTTTCTGTATCCTAGCCCAATCTGACAAAAACAGATTTTGAAAACTGGAGAAAATAATTCAGGGCATATTAGTAATTAGTCACGAGAGATTCTTAGGAGTAAAAAAGAATGCTACTTGTTTTTTGGATTATATTATCAAGCAGAGCCAAATGATAGGGTAAACTTTCTTCCCTCGGTTCCTGAACTTCCTAATGGAATTACTAACCGAGGATTTAATTATTTTGCTGTTGATCCCACGTGGTATGCAGTTTCTGATTTTCTTGCAGTATAATACTGCAAACATTTGTATTTCTGCCATGTAAGATTGGAATTTAGTTAGCATAATATCTCCCTTCCTGCGTGCCGCAGCGGTAACGGTTCCCGCCTGCTGTTCTCAAAGTTGCAGGATCGAATCCTGGCACAGTCAGCTGGCATTTGAGGGTGTACAAATTTGAGGGAGCGGTGTCAGAAAATTTACTGGCACGTTAAAGATCCCCTTCCGGGTGAAATTCGGGCATCCCGGAGTCTCTAAATGCCGCATTAGTTAAAAGGGACGTGAAACCAATAACATTATTACCGGTAGTCTATTATTATTATTATTATTATTATTATTATTATTATTATTATTATTAAATCTCTGAAAGGCCGAGTTATGATTTACTTGAGTTTGTCATGTTACGTAGTTACGTTTCATCGGTGTTCAGGTATTGTGCCCTTTTAGCAAGAAATATGCCAATCACAGTATACCAGCGTAGCTCAATTCGGGATTTTCGGGGTAGCGGTAAGTTCACCCACTCTGTGACCCACATATTTTGGATTAATTAGAGGATACACTTGCAAAAATAACAACAAAATCAACTCCTATTTTAACACATTTAATTAATCAAAATTATGGCGCTACAAACAAATAAACAATTAAATTACTGACCCATAATCATCTACTTGTTCCACAGGAACAAGGAATAACATACGAATAAAACAAATATTGTATTAAAACATATGGTTTCCATATAAACCAACAATTCCTAATTATTTTTACTTCCATAAAGCATCAACTGTAAGTTTCATATAACTCCGAGCTCTTTTGGCTCAATGCTTTCTATAATAATGGTGTCATTCTCTGTACACCTCAAATACTACCTTTTTATATTTTCATAATCATCAAAACAAATGTATAATTACATTTAAAATTACATGTTAATTATCTAACTCAATATTTGGGCATTTCACATGTTTTCAGCTGTTATCATCTCTCTCTAGTCTCACAAATACATTAAGGTAATCAGGAAATTGCTTGTGTACTCCAGAGTATGAAGATACTTGACACAGTCAAAAAAACTATGGTCACTCCCGGAACCTAGTTGCCTTCAATTAACTCATGGAATCCTACTTCCATACAACATTACAATAGGGATTGTTATTTATCTCATATGTCTTATAAGACCATTATCACTTAAAAACTACGATCTGAACAGGCAAGCGGAAATATCAATATACAAGGACCTCGGTTCAACGCCCGGGTCATTAACAACTTTAAACACTCACGGTGTATTCATTACTCCTTACAAGACGGCCTCCAGACACCCCTCCTACTCCGAGGGTCTGACCGTGCTACTTGAGAGTTATTTATGACTATGCGGGAACCCTCCCGTCTAGTCTGTAGATAGAGCTCTCTTTAATGCTTTTACAAACAGCTTTTCGTTCATTCTCAATTCTTTGGGGAGACCTGGCTTTCTATTCCTCGTTTAAAATCAACAATATTACTGGGCTCATAAACCAAATTCGTAATCTTGGCATTATTAATTATGAAAGGTCCTCATTGATTGGGAAAGAGTAATTACACATTCTACGACGAATAATAAAGGGGCTTTCACTATAAGAGGATTCTAAATTCGAATCTCTTCACATGCCTCGGGAACCATTCCCTTATAGAGGACTATACAAAATGCGATTTAGGGTCAGCCTATAGCTTAAGACCTACGCTCAATACCATACATTTGCTCCCTTTCAATACAAAATACACTATGGCCTCGTGAAACTACGTCACAAATAGAGGACTTATACAAATTCTCAATTCGCTACAATCAACTACCTCTCATAAGTAATTTACCAAGTACATTAACTTTTATGCGTTCCTAGCGTGACATTTTACTTTAATCGCGCTCCTTTGCGCTATACTTTATTTTAAGCCTAGCGTCATCCAAAGAACTGATAATACCATATTTACAATTGATACACATCTCAATTTTTATATTATTCTTTTCCTTTGACAATAACTTTCTCTCTTTTTAAGAACATGCATTTGAACATCATGTCTATACTTTTTATTAAGGCTTTAACGCTCTTATGTTCACATCAATTAATTTGATCTTTATTTAATATTTCCTTACTTGGTTATTATTATTATTCATTTCATATCTTCATCCTTTACAAAAGGCTCAAAAGCTATTTCTTTCATATAACTCAAATTTACTTTTATTTAAATATCTTTCATGATAATTATTACTATTTCGCTTGCCCTTATGACTTTCGTCAAATACACTGACATTTTATTCATATATTTCCTCTACTGGATTTATTCTTTTACATAATTATTTATAGTTTCTCAAATTTCTATTATTGTTCAGACCGCGTTTTCTTTATTCAGTATTTATTTATTTAAACACATCCCTTTTACTCAAAAACTCCGGTGGATTTGTACACAATTATTTCCTGACACCAAAATATAATGAAATTCATTACTCACATGTTGTTAAGGTCGTCTCATGACCTTGATCCTTGTGCGGTGTTTCATTTTGGCCCACTTTTTAACTTACTCCATATTGTAGAAATTCATCTCATGTACAAACACTTCTTGACACATATTCAATACACTTAACATTGACAACACTTTTAATACACTGGTGTATCCATTTAGAACACACAATAAACACTAAAAAATATTATTTTAACACACAATCTTGATAGATTTACACTTCACAACTTTTGATCACTAGGCCGTATTTTCCTAGCCTATCACACGTGACCTCTTAATCTCCCGTTTCCAAGGGTGATATTTATTCAATGTCGGCTTCCTATCCTGCAGAATACGAAAGTCTCGAAACATCTACTTTTCCCTGGAATCCTATTTCTTCGAATCCTATTCTGGATGACCGGCTATTTCTCTAGCTTGAACGGCTTCTTTTTTTAGATCTAGTTTGTCGATCCTAGTGAAAGTCTATTCGGATCGAGGTCCCCTCGATAACCTATCGATGATCGATGGATTTATTTTATAGCAGCTAGTGCTTCTCGAGTCTAATGCTTTAGAATAGTTCGTCTGCTTTCTGGAGATAATGTCTATAGTCGCCGTTCTTCTTTGTTTATTCGGTTCTCGCACTCCTACTTTTCTGAAATACGTTGCGAACCTTACTCTGTTGTTCCCTATTTGGGTTATTTAAATTAGATAACTGTTTATCTTTCTATTACGGTACTTCCGTACGTTATGATATTTTCGGTCGTTTATTTAAAGACCTATCGCCTTAAGTCCAACGTTCGCAGCCTGCTCTGACTATATTTTACGAACTTTTCACTGTAAACTTGTGTACTGTCGGACCTAAATCCTGTAACTAGGATTTTCCTAATTTTTCAACACGGCGATACTTTAATATTTCTTCTTTACAACTCCTTATGGAGGCACGCAAGTTGTTAATACTGCGACGCCCGTGGCTATCGGATATTAATTCTGCGGTGTAATACAGCGTTTCTCCCCTCAAGGAGTACTGGTAAACTGTCTTCGGTGTGAAGCAGAGTGACGCCCCACACGGCTGTCTGAATACTGATGCGTAGCAACGCCCCCCTCGGGCTGTTTGGAACTGCTTGTACTGATGCTCCAGCGTCACGTCCCCTGGACTGTTTGAAACTGCATATACTGATGCGTAGTAACACCCCCTCACGGGCTGTCAGAATAACTGCATGTTTGGCTTGGTGATGCCAGGAGCTTTATACTCTTTCGCTACAAAAAGATAAGACTCTAGCCCTTTCCGTGCCCAACTTTTAAAATAATGGTTGCACCATTATAAAAATTATACCTTCAAAAAGCTCGTCTTCTCAATGTTAAATAATCTCATTGCGCATAAGAATCGATCGTGCAATTCGGAGATATTAATTAATTTCTCGTCCTCAACTGTGTGGGTGTTGCTGTTCATTTGCATTCTCCCCTCTCCACAGGCCTTGGTAAATCCCCTATGACGTCTACTTGCGTTTGCAGTTTTCTCCTGTGCAATTATTAAAGGGTTTTTCTTTACACAAAAATCTCTAATTCGAAATGATTCACCGTACTGTAATTGTTTACTTATTTTTATACTCGTAAACGGGTTAAATTTAATTATTCCTCTTCTGGCGCATAGGCGGTGTTATCGTTTTTAAGCAAGCTCAGCTCGATTTCCGAGTCAGGCTTCCTTGTCTTAACAGCCGGAATTTTCCACTCGGTTATTAATACTCATGACCAGCTCCTTCTGAATGTCAAGAGGCGTGATCTCATCTCTCGAACACCTGGCCCGCGCTGCTTGCACAATGTTAGGCTAGAATCCTGGCTTGATCTTTCTCTATGTTACATTAGAAACTGTACGTTTCTTTCATTTCTTCCCCAAATACATGGATTCGACCTCCTTGGACCCTATGGCACATGGGTTCAGTATTGCTGGGTATATAGTGACTTACTAACATACAGTGTACACCAAGAAGTTCTGCACACCCCCAAACACAGTTACGGTCGACAACTCTCCAAGCACAAATAATGCTCGCCGGGTTGCACTACCGTCTCCCAAATCAGCAACTTTTTCAGACGCTATGATGCAAGTATTATAAAGGAGTGAGATACTCCTAACCAATAATATTTTGACATCACGACCGTCCCCGTGAACTTCGGTATGTGTTCAATTTTTAGCCTACTTTTGACATTTTGCAAAAATTAGGAAAAAGTAGACTTATGAGATCGATCCGGGAAAATGTCTGTCTGTGTGCCCCCCCTATCAACTCCTAAACGGCTGCAGCAATCGAAACCAAATTTGGTATGGGTAAATATCTATAACGGAACATCTCAATGTCATACTTGAAAATGTCAGTGCTACAAACTGCTGAAAAATCGCAATTGAAATTTGAGCTCAATGTTGGATATCTTGGAAGGTATACATGGGAACTATTCCAAAATCGGCACATATATAGATAATAAAACTTCAGTTTTAATTTTCAGGAGGCCATACATGACAGTGTTGCCAAAATGAGTCTAAGCCTACTGATAGGTCCAATTTTTAAATGCATATAACTCCTATACTATGAGTTGGATTTCAACCAAATTTCGTATGTGCTATGTGCGCCATAACAAATGACTAGGCGCATTAAGGGCAATCAGGGCTGCCAACTGTTAATAAATAATGTTTATATGTTTCACCCTAATATCAATATATCAGAAAGTATGCAAGCCAACAGCTCTAAACTTTGCGCACGTATAGTACCTGGCATTCTAGATTAATTTGGACTAATATACGTCAGTGCTGCCAACATGAGTCTAAGCCTGCTGATAGGTCTAATTTTAAAATGCCATTAACTTCTGTACCAACAAATGGATTTCATCCAAAATTGGCACAACAATAGATCATAATATTTCAGATTGTATCTTACCAACACATGCATGACATTGTTGCCAACATGATTTTACGCGCGCTGATAGATCCAATGTCTAACTGCATGTAACGTCCATGCTATCCATTGGACTTCAACCAAATTTTGGAACGAAGAATATATTCAATCACCAGGGCTGTCAACTGTAGTGCTCTATTAGAATACATTATGCCAGGTATATTTCGAACTAATTAGAAATTTCGATATTACCAACTTTAAATATTTCGTAATTATTCTAGATAGGTCCATATAGATAAATCATTGGCATGAATCCTAATTTTAAGAAAAGTAGGCTCTTTAGTTCGTCACGGAACTTCTTGTTTAACCTGTGTTCATGTGGTTTTTACGGTCTAGAATAGGGGTAGGTGCCTTGGGACTTGAAATTGTGGCCGTTATCTGGTTTCGAAATCTAATCATCTAGTGTCCGGACAGGTGCGTGTAGCCAACAATACATCCTTTTAACTCCTACGACTTTTTGAGACCCCTGGGTACTGAAACTTTGCCCTGAAAGGGATCTTGAACGTGCTGGCAAATCTAAGACCTGAAACTTGGCCGCGGTTGGACTCCTGCCCCTGATGTACTGGGTTCGACTCACGGCGTTGCCAAAAACCTATTATGGCCTAAGGACTGGAACGTGGTTCTCAGCCTTGAGAGGATAACTGAGGAGAGCCATCCTACAAGAGGTTTCCTATATCTACTACAGAAAAATGCCGGAATGGTGCCTTACTTAATACCAAAGCTATGTCCTTCAGTCCCATCACCAGTTAGTTACATTAGTACAGACAGCGCAATAACACTGGTAGCTAGACTGATCACACACACACACACACACACACACACACACCATAGAGTACGTGGGGCTGACGATCACGTTCTTGCAAACCCACAAATGAAAACCAACTGCTATTCTAAAGGTGCAGTTAGGCCAAACTTGCGATTTTGGTCACTTGTAGCACGGTTATGGGACACACACTATACTATTTTTTCTGAACTACTTTACTTAATTTATTTTATTGAACGGCTACGCGGGGGTTTCTGAAGCAAGAATCTAGAAATGAATTTCAAAATCACTTTATTTTTGTTTATCCTGCAAGCGTTTGGTCACGCAATTGCGACATAATGGCGAACCAATGAATGACAAAGCCATTTAAAGCACACCATTTTGTGGAGGAAAGCTTGAATCCATTAACTTGTTTTCCTTAAGGAATAGGCCCGAGGGTTCTCATTAATGATCGTTAATTCGTTTGGTCTTCAAGGCTCGCTCACCTGATAATTTGTGTGCGTGAGTGGAAGGTTCCCATCGTACGTACTGTTGCCAGGCAAAACATAACTGTGTTTCACGACTGTTATTCTATTCATGTAAACCGGACAGTACTGGCAGAATATTTGTTGGATCAGTAATTAAACCCAGGTCATTAGTGACTTGACTTCTTTTCCTTGAAGCATTAATGATTAGAAAATCGAATTTTAACTATAACTAAAGAATGTGTCAGGTTGGTCTTCAGTTCTTTTTTTTTAAGTTACGAAACATTTCCTATTGAGTATTAAGAATACTTAACTGTACTGAAGTTTCCTCGAACGCCCGTTTTGATTGGGTGACAGATGAAGTACTCAAAATAATTTATTACGGTACATCAGTCATGGAATACGTCTTACATGCCACTGATAGAAATGTCCGCTTCTCAAGGAATGGCTAATTTTAAACGTTCCAAACCAATTGAAAACATCTCCCCAGTCTGCTGAATTGTGAACCCTATTGAACATTTACGGGCGTTTTTGAAGTGGAGGGTTAACAGTAGAAACGTTTCATTCAAATCTGAGTTAAAATGGGTGGTGACGGAAGAATGGTACAGTATCATCCGTGAAACGTGTGCGAGGCTAGTAAATTCCATGCAGCGTAGGTGTCAATCTGTTATTAAAGCCAAGGCATGACGAATAGAAGGAGAAAGTGAGAAGACTCCTGAAGTTCAAGCGCGCCCCGCCAGGCACCGCTAAAGTGGGCAAGTTCCACACTGCCGGGGTCAGCTGGTCTTAGGGATGGTGCTAAGGGAAACGAATTACATTGTAACTAATACTCGTTTAAAAAGTAATTAGCGGTTACAATTAAAATAGCATGGCAGGGCACATTGGAAAATATAATTCACGGAAATAAGAACTACGGTCTTCATTACATGTTACGGAACACACAGATTCCTGGAATATACAGTCGGAGAAAGCCCAGATCTTTCTCGTAACATCTGCAGGATTAAGGATGTGAGGTTGTAGAGAGCTTGTCTTGCCACTGACTCCTAACGAATTCCTGACCTTTTTATTTTATTGACTACCATCACAAGTAAAGCCAGCCACCCTCGCCCCAGCCTCTTCTAACTGCAAAATCACCTAGACTATATTAGAATTTTTGCGAGAATGGTCCCTGGAGTAGCATTTCTGCTTGCATAAACTGCAACTGGCTGCACCCAATATATGCATGAAAGGTACGAACATGAACACTATAGCGTGATTTGCGAGTACGTTCTTCTGGAGGTCAGGTGTGTGTTCACCTAAATCCACGAATCCATCTACTTAATCAGAAAAGCTATTTAACTCGATTTCTTCTCTTAGCTTCTCTTCTTCGAAAATTACAACACCGTAACGTGAATATTATCATTCTTTTCTTCCTTAAAATAGTCTGAAATAGCATTTATACTATGCGTATTAACTCCATAAGGGCACTTACGTCCTTTCCAAAGTTTTCTCAAGTGACTTTCTGAAGGCAGAGGCAAGATATTATGTCGCCGACAATGACGGAATCCTTTCGGTGATTTTATTCTCAACAATAAACACTCTAAAATGAATTCATTGCTGTACCTCATTCCATTGCGAGATTTTTCCTGGCATTTCTTGAGCATAGTGTCTATTATCATCTTTTCCTTCTTGCTAAGGTGTTCGTTATCAGGGGCGGATCCAGGGGAGGGCGAGGAGGGAGACCGCCCAGGGCCCCGCGTCATGGATTTTTCTACATTTAATTAATTCATTAAGTATACTTTTCAAACTAATTTGTAATTCATATTCCTTTCTTCAGTGCATCTATGACCTCTCGTGACCGTTTAGCAAGTTAAGATTTCAGTGAAATATTAGAAGACTTCAGCCGGGAAAAAAGTCGCAAAGTAATATTTTAATATTTCATTACTTACATAATCTTATTCAAGGGGACTTAAAGGTTTCTTTCATATTATTAAAATAATGTATTGTAGTGTATTCAAAATATTGTAACTATTCTATATTTATTATTATTATTATTATTATTATTATTATTATTACCAAACTATTTTCCATTTGATTCGATATTTTTTCTATTGTTGTGGGCCCCACCTTATCATATCTCCCAGGGCCTCGCAAAGCTTGAATCCGCCACTGTAATCGTCATCTTTGTAATTAAATGCCTGTGAATTTCGAACCTGCTTCTCCAGCAAATTAATTCTCGATTTTGCTGAGTTAAGGCAGGATCTAACGCGAATTAAATTACGGTTAGCATTCTTTAGGCGCCTTTTGAGCAATATTATAGTCTTTTCAGCATCAGTAAGTACACTAGAATGACCCAAATTCTTATCAACACTGGACTGACCTTTTAATGCCGCACTCGTTGCTCCACTCCCATCTTCAATCTTCTTTCTTCTTTTTCTGGTGGTGTCGAGATTCTTTTTCCTGTTGGGAGCTTTACGGGACTTATTCTCACTACTTCGGTTGTTGTTTGAGTCTTCAGTCTTTTGACTGGTTTGATGCAGCTCTCCATGCCTCCCTGTCCTGAGCTAATCGTTTCATCTCTACATAACTACCACACCCTACATCTGAGGCAATCTGTTTAACATATTCTAACCTTGGTCTACCCCTACAGTTCTTGTCCTCAACCCTTCCTTCCATAACTAAGCTTGCTATTCCTGGGTGTCTTAGTATGTGTCCTACCAACCTATCTCTTCTCTTCATTAGCAGTCGCCAGAAACATCTCTCCTCTCCCACTCGTCTTAATACCTCTATGTTTGTAACCCTATCTACCCATCTGATCTTCATCATTCTCCTGTAACACCACATTTCAAATGCTTCTATTCTCCTCTTTTCTGCTGCACCAATAGTCCAAGTTTCACTTCCATAGAGCGCCACGCTCCAGACAAAGGCTTTCAAAAATGACTTCCTAATACCTAAATCTATATTCGATGTCAACAGATTCATTTTCTGTAGAAATGCTTTCCTTGCCTGAGCTAACCTACTTTTTATATCCTCTTTGCTTCGACCATCACTGGTTATTCTACTTCCTAAGTAACAGAAGTCTTCTACTTCCTTCAGCTTTTCACCTGTCAATTTGATCTCCATAGAGGTTTCTGATTTATTTCGGCTGCATTCCAGTATTTTTGTTTTACATTTATTAATTTTCATCATGAATTCTATCCTCAAGACTGAGTCCATACCATTCAAAAACTCATTCAAATCCTCAGGCTTGTCGGCCAAGATGACGATGTCATCAGCAAATCTCAGAGTTGAAATTATTTCTCCTTGAATCTTCACTCCCACTTTAAATTTTTCTCTAATTTCCTTCATTGCTTGTTCAATGTAAAGATTGAAAAGTATGGGTGATAAGTTGCAGCCTTGCCTTACACCTTTCTGAATACCAGCTTCTCTCTCATGTCCTTCAACTCGAATGACTGCTGTCTGGTTTCTGTATAGATTGTATATCACCCTCCTATCCCTGTACTTTATTCCAATCGATGCTTGCCACGGTGGGTGCGTGGTTATAGTGTCGGACTACCAACCCCAAGATTGCAGGTTCGCTCCTGGCCATGGTAAGTGATTTTTGAAAGGCGACAAAAATCACGACACTCATGTCATACGTTGTTGGCATGTTAAAGAACCCATTTGAATTCAGTAGGCCGTGTTCAATGGCAAAATTAATCTCGGGATTTTCCGCCAACACAAAGTGCCTCCATTCTCTACTTGAAAGCGCTGTAGTGTCAAGGAGTTTAGATATCTATCTAACCTCCTTGACTTTCATAGCGTTCAAAGGAACGACGAAATTCGACATGCAAGCTACCCTCTGGGTGTCAATTAACAAAGCTTGCACCAGGCATCCGAGGCCATACGATATTATTATTATTATTCCAATCGATTTCAAAATGTCAAACAATTTAGTCCAATCAACGTTATCAAAAGCCTTTTCTAAGTCTACAAAAGCCATGAACGTTCTCTTATCTTTCCTTATTCTACCTTCCAAAATCAGCCTAAGACTTAGTACAGCTTCCCTTGTTCCTACATTTCTCCTGAAACCAAACTGGTCTTCACCCAACTCCGTTTCTATCTGGCTTTCAATCCTCTTGTAAATTATTCTAGACAGGATCTTTGAAGCATGAGTAATCAAGCTGATTGTACGGTAATCTTCACATCTGTCAGCTCCCACTTTCTTTGGTATAGGGATGATTACATTCTTCTTGAAATCAGGGGGTACCTCACCTGTCTCATAAATCCTACACACCAAGTGAAATAACCTGATCAGACCTTCATCTCCTATGCAGCGTAGCAACTCAATCGGTATATCATCTATGCCTGGTGCTTTGTTCCTGCTTAAGTCTTCCAAAGCTCTATCAAATTCTGATCTCAATATTAAATCTCCCTTCGCTTCCTCATCAATTTCCTCCTCCCTTTCCATTACATGATTCTCAATCTCCTTTCCCTTATACAAACTCTCAATGTAAGCTTTCCATCTCTCAACCTTTTCTTCCCTATCTGTTAGAGGCTTTCCATTTGTGTCCTTAATATTACAGCACTTAGTCTTCTTTTCCCCAAAAGTATTCTTAATCCTTCGATAAGCTGTGTCTACTTTACCTAATTTCAGACAATTTTCTATACCTGCACATTTCTCTTTCAACCATTCTTCTTTCACTTCCTTGCACTTCTTGTTAACCTCATTTCTCAGACGTCTGTATTCTGCTTTCCCCTTCTCATCTCTTACATTCTTGTGTTTCCGCCTTTCATCCATCAATTCTAGTATATCCTGAGTGATCCACGGTTTTCTACCTATTCTTTCTTTCCTACCAATGTTTTCTTCTGCGGATTTTGTTATTTCATTTTTCAAAAGTGCCCATTCGTCTGCAATTGAAGTTTGTTTAGGGTTTTTCATTAGTCCCTCCTTTATACTCTTCTTGAATCTTCGGTAAATTAGGGAAAAAATGAGGCACTGCTCCAGGACGTAACTTCCACCATACACGAGAGATTTCCAATTCTTCAAAATTCACTATAAAATTACCTGATTTTACTATCAAATCAGAGAAATGAATTTGACAAATTCTAATACTTCGCGTTAACACCGTATCCTTCCGTGGAATAGTTCTGGCCCATTTTTAGCCTACTTTTCACATTTTGCAAAAATGAGGAAAAAGTAGACTTATGAGATCGGGCAAATGTGTGTCTGTCTGTCTGTCTGTCTGTCTGTCTGTCTGTCTGTCTGTCTGTCCTTCTGTCTGTCTGTCTGTCTGTCTGGCTGTGTGTGTGTGTGTCCCCCCCTATCAACTCCTAAACGGCTGCAGAAATCGAAACAAAATTTGGTAGGAGTAAAGATCTATACCTGAATATCTCACGGCCATATTTGAAAATGATGTCAGTGCTACCAACTGCTAAAAAATCGCAATTAAAATTTGAGCTCCATGTTGGATATCTTGGAAAGTATGAATGGGAGCTATTTCAAAATTGGCACACGTACAGATCATAATATTTCAGTTTAATTTCCAGGAGGCCAAACATGGCAGTGTTGCCAAAATGATTATGAGCCTCCTGATAAGTCCAAATTTTAAATGCATATAACTTCTACACTATCAATTGGAATTCAACCAAATTTCGTATGTTGTATGTGTACATAACCAGATATGACTGAGCGTATTCTTAAGACATACCAGGGCTGCCAACTGTTAATAAATGCTCCTAATTTATTTTATCCAAATACCAATATATCAGAAAGTATGCAAGCCGACAGCTTTAAACTATGCACACGTATAGTACCTGACATTCTATATTAATTTGGAGTAACTTATATACGTCAGTGCTACCAACATGATTCTAAGCCTGCTGACAGGTCCAACTTTTAATACATGTAACTTCCATACTAACATTTGGATTTCAACCAAATTTCGTATGTGCTATGTGTACCATAACAGATATGACTATGCGTATTCTAAGGAGCAACCAATGCTGCCAACTGTTAATATGTGCTGTCCCTATTTTTGTTACCCTAATATCAATATATCAGAAAGTATGCAAGCCAATAGCTCTAAACTTTGCACACGTATAGTACCTGGCATTCTAGACAAATTTGGAGTAACTAATTTACGTCAGTGCTGCCAACATTATTCTAAGCCTGCTGATAGGTCTAATTTTAAAATGCATGTAACTTCTATACTAACTAATGGATTTCATTCAAAATTGGCACAACAATAGATCATATTATTTCAGATTATTTCTGACCAATACATGCATGACATTGTTGCCAACATGATTTTACGCGCGCTGTTAGATCCAATGTTTAACTTTATGTAACGTCCATGCAATTCATTGGACTTCAACCAAATTTTGTATTTTGTACCTTAAGAGATGGAACTAAGAATATATTCAGTCATCAGGGCTGCCAACTGTAGTGCTCTATTAGGATACATTATGCCAGGTATACAGTATTTCGAACTAATTGGAAATTTCGATATTAGCAACTTAATTTCGTCATTATTCTAGATAGGTTCATATTCTGTAGAATAATCATTGGCATGAAAAGTAGGCTGTATAGTTCTTCACGGAACTTCTTGTTCAAATTGATTTGTATTCTTCGGTGGTGAAAAAAATCGTATATCGTCAACTACTCTACCATATCCTGACTTACAGCCAGGCAAAAACCAGTACGGCATGTTGAACTATTAAATTAACAAAGCCGCATAAGAAATATGTTTGAAGTTCACAACACAAAACGCTGATGTACACAAGACACAATGAACTGAATTTAAGAACTGAATGCAAAGAAAATTCAATTTAATTCACACAAATATCTCACACAGTAACTTCTCGCGCACTTTTCTAAGACCCGGCTCGACCCAACAACAGGACACGTTGTTGGACATTATCGCTTGCAGTGCTTGTAGCGGCGGGACCACAAACTACCGTGCTATAATGGCGGAGTCCTCACACTAGGTCCTTCTATTCGTCATGGCCAAGGGTTACTCCACGAAGTACCCTGATCGAGTCAAAGCTCCGCGAAGCTGAGAGGAATGTGGATCGCGGACGAAGAGGATTGACGTGGGGGCGGGGGTGTTTCCAGTCCGTGCGTAGTATCAGAACCAAATACATTGGTCGGTGACACTATCTCACTCATTCATTCGCACATCACAGTGGTTTAGGCAAAGGCCCTATGTTAGTAGTATTGGAATACGGGAATTCCAGATAACACGGCGGGCTGTTGACAGGCCCTTCTCTTCGGAGTCACCTCACCTCGCAAGTTCACAGAGCTTGGACCCGAGCAGTACTAGGATTGATGGTATGGATCATGTTAATCATAATTATGTTCATTTGAAGAACAATAATGTGTCTATTTGTCCATGTCTACCCCTAATTAATCCAGTTTCCAACGGAGTCGGGGATGAGATGCAATGAAATTCTACGTGGCTGATGGTTTCTTCGTCCGGATGCCCCTCCTGACGCCAAAGAACAATCTTAATGAATAATAATGTGGCAGAGAGAAAGGTGATTATCTCTTATATAAAACCAAGTGTACTGACTGACTGACTGACTGACTGACTCACTCATCATTGCCCAGCCAAAACTATTATAGTTAGAAACATGAAATTTTGGGGATATGTTCGTTGTAAGTCGAAAACGCCCACTAAGGAAGGGTTTTTAGATATTCCGGTTCTAAAGGGGTGTTACGGGGGTAGATCTGCATTTCATTGAATAACAATATCTCCCGATTGGTTTCATTGGGAGATGTGATACTCGTTTGTATGTTGTACTACTGTAGCCTATATGTTATAACTAGCTTTTTTTTTTGTATGCCATTGTAAAGAAATAAATTTAATGAAAGACAGTAGCTATCATATCAATTTGAATAGACTGTTCTTTTCACAATATGGAACTGTATGAATAAGAAAGTAACATACTACTGTATATTAGTGATCCCAGAAATGGCTACGCTCTGAGACCTTCCCTTTGTCATGATGTTTGGCCACTTCTTAGTTAACTACCATTTTGCGTATTATTGCAAGAAATTCTTAATGAGAAAATTAAACTAAGAAAAGATAGCTTCGAAGTCGTTTTGCAGTGTTGCCTCATTAACAATTAATATCATAGCTTTTTTTGGAGGGCAGAGACTGTCTGTAGGTGTCAGTGTAGGTTTGATAGTGCTCTGTAGAGGTACTGTATTTGTCTTGAAATTTGGATTTGATGATGCTTACTTTAAGAGCGGAACATGTCATCCCCTTAGTTTTCTTTTTCAATAGTCCGTAACAATACATATAAATCTTGACCACATGAAATTTCGGGTTATTTTTAACATATTCCAGAAATTTGAATGACTTCGTGTTGACAGACTGAAAGCTACAATATTAATTAATAATTAACAAGTAGTTCCGTGAAGAACTAAAGTCTTATCTTCATACATCCTACTTATATTAATAGCCTCTATCAACATACAAAATTTCGGTTTGATTGCTGTAATAGATTCGTAATGGTCGCCATGTTGGATTTTTGTATACAGTATGTAGAGTGAAGACCATAGAATTATGCACTATTAGATGACGATTATTGCGTAGGTTTATTATTCAAACGTCGACTTCGATCATATGTTAAGTACACAATAAATAAAAAGTTAATTTTAAAATTTCGCACAGCCCCCATGTTGAGGTTATGTGAACAATTAAACTAAATTAGATGTCAGTGCATTTTAATGTGTATAAACATTTGCTGTACCAAGTTTCACTGCGCTCGGATGGTTAAATTGCGTGAAAAGTTTATTTAAATGTTTCAACTTCGCATGGCCGCCATGTTTATTCCGTACTTCACAGGTTTTTGAAAGTCACTTTTTTTTAGTAGTGGACTTTATCACCGTACAACATTTCAGGGTGATATCGGTAATAGTTTCGGAGATATAGAATGCTGGTGAAATACTTCGCACAGCCACCATGTTGGATTGGTGAGACGTAATAAAATTTGAAGGGCACAGTCGGGGTCGGACGAAATAGTACTATGTCCTTACCGAGATTAATTGAAATAACTCCAGCCGTTTAGAGTGTAGTCTATTAGGAGGAGGGAGTCACATATGCACACACAGACTGACGAAAGGTGATCTCATACGCCTATTTTTTTTCATAAATGAAAATAGGCTATAAAGCAAATGAAGTATCATCGTAAATCAGAATGAAATATAAACGTTGAGAATACTTGGGTATTTTCTCAAATGTACGTTCACCGCAATTAACACGCGTGCTTTAAGATATCACAAACAGTGCTTTGCGCATGTTTTGGCAACACCAGACAAACATTCACTTGCCCCAAGTTTCAGTGGTGGGGACGTTCATTGTTTTAAGGGGTGACACATTGAAGTGAGCTAGTGACCTCTTACCCCTCGTTTGTAATCCGTTCTCAACAGTACCATCTAAATATCGCAGTTCACAGACCTTCATGCGCCAGACTAAACTCAGTAATTACAAAGCTATTTACGTACAGGAACATAAAAGTCGATGACTTGCTTTTAATGCTAGTCGCTCAGTGTCAAGCTGAATGACAGAGCGGGCTCGCGCGTTGAGGTTGGCTAGAGGCGGTAATCTGATGAAACACGTGCTTAGCGCTTATCAGGCTGCTGATGCACCAGACTGCTGGGGGAAAAGAGCTGTCCACTGTCAACAGTAGCACTATTTGATAAATTCATATATAAACAAATAATATAAGTGTGTTTAGTATTCTGCCCCCGGTTCCTACTCGATAGATGAATGGAACCGAACGAGGAGGAAACGGCCATGGCCTGGGGTTGAAAATAGGAGAAACGAGGATAACTGTTAAAAGAAGGCTGACTGTGAGGTTTGAACTTGGCTCATTTCGTGAGTCAGAATACAACTACAGCCAATTCCTTCGGGCGTATACGCCCTGAGCTGCTCTGGCCATCATCATCATCATCATCATCATCATCTTGCCCAGTTTCCAGCCACTGGCCGGGTCTGTTTGGAACACAAGCCTCTCCAACGTCTTCTGTCTTCCCAGCATCTCTCAGCCTCCACCCTTGTCCAGTCTTCTCCTCTCTTCTTCACGCTTTCTTCCACCCCCTTCAGCCTCCTGTCTCTCGGTCTTCCTCTCGGTCTCTTTCCTTCCCACTTCGTCTCATGTATCCTCCTGGGAATCCTCTTCTCCTCCATTTGTTTTACATGTCCTTACCATCTAAGTCTAGATTTCTCTATACCATCCTGTAATGGTTCCTTCATTAATTCTCTGGTCCTCTCATTTCTTATTCTGTCCATCTTTGTAGCTCCAATACTGCTTCTAAAGAACCTCATCTCACTGGCCTGTATTTTGCTCTTCTCCCTTCCTTTCATAACCCAGGTCTCCGAGGCATACGTCAGGATAGGGACATAGTACGTCCGATATATGCACTGGTCGGTATGTCAAATGCAAAACTTCTGTTTCAGGTAACATATGATATGCTAATAAGTTTTTAAAAGAATGCTTAATAATAGATTTATTGCAGCAATTAGCCATACAAAATTAATAATAGATATACTAAGAGCCCCATTAATTTTCTCTGCAGTCAAAGATTCTCTTTGTTCACAGTAGCCTACATAGCATGATATCGTTGACAGCACTGACCACCTCGCTCACAGATGCATTATGGGCCTGGTAGATGAAAACCTTTTACTGTACATAGTTAGTGAAGACCATGCACAGCAAACCACGTTACAACCTGGCTCAACTCAAATCCTCCCCTTTTCCAGTCATTAGAAGTCATTGCTTCCATCGTATTAAAGTCCCACCATATGTCACTCGTCAAGTGTAGTCTTTCCACGAGTTGCAAATACCCTTGTGTAGAAGGTAACAGTAGTTGAAGACAGAAGTCTTCCACGTAAAATAACTCGCGGCTCTAGACATAATACAGTGGATGTGTCGTAAATTATATCGTTCTTTAAAGAACATTTTATTTGGAAAATTTTCTGACAAGAAATTAAACAATTCCTCAAAGTTGAGACCATCAGATTCTGAAGTCTTGAGCCATCTTTCAGCGAGGGTTCTTATCCCGTGACGGTGCCAGTCTCTGGGTTTTGATGCGAGGAATTCGGTGAGAAACACTTCCACAGCTTCAATGTTTCGAAATTTCTTCCACGCCAGAAATGGACCAAGGATCGAAAAGGATGGTAATCTGAAGGCGCAAGATCAGGGCTTTATGCTGGATGTGGTTGTTGGTGCAGTTTGAGTTCTCGCATTGTCCTGCCACAAGAGAACTCTATCGTTTAACTATTTCTGGGTATCTCCTTCTCATAATCTCATGAACTCGTTCCAGTTGATTTGCAAGATTTTTCCTGCACTATTGAGACTATTTGGAAGATTTTGGTACAAAACACACTTAACTCGTTCTGGTTCAGGAGCTTACGTTTTTTGTCGGATGAACTTAGCGTATTACGAGTTTAATAATTGATGATGAGGAGGAGGAGGAGAGGGAGGAGGAGAATCGTATGGCTGCAGCTATCTGTGTTTATACCTTTTTAGTTAGTATCTGGCAGAGAAACCGGGACTACTCTTTGGGCGACTTGGTACTGACATTAAATGTTGTCCCACGTCGCTAAATATCTACCGTGCGAGGGGGAATTCCCAATATTAGTTTCACTTTATTTCGCAGGAAAATTTATGGTGTAGTGGCTAGCTCTCTTGGCTGTTGCACCGGAGGTCCGGGTTCAATTCCCACCTCGGCCAAGAAATCCAATTCTGATCTGAGGTCTGGAACGGCGTCTGTTCAGCCTCGTCAGGCAAAAATGAGAAGATCTTAAGATTCAATTCCTACCTCAGCCATCTTGTAAGTGCTTTTCGCCATTCTACTCCAGGAAAATGCTGGGATGGTTCCAAATTTTAGGCCACGACCGCTTCCTTCGCAATCCTCACCTGAATTAAAGTACACACACTACTACAGACAGCACAGTGGCATAGGTTGTTAGGCAAATTTTACACACACGATGTACACGGGGATAAACACCATGATGTCAAAGCCCTTCAAATAAAATAATAATAATAATAATAATAATAATAATAATAATAAAAAGAATTTTATACAAATCAATGCAAAATGCAGTCATCATTGCGACAACTCGATTAGTTAGAAAATTCATGGACTAGTGAAAATAGTCTTCAAAAGGTGATGATTATACATTGATTCTTCGCAATCTGTATATTTGCCATATATTGTACTGAGAATGAAGTAAATATTATTATTATTATTATTATTATTATTATTATTATTAAGAGAGAAAGACAAACGGAACCTGGTTCAGTGAGATGCAAAATGATCTACATAAGATTGGGATCTTATGTCAAAATATACAGGAGCGTTACCAGCTTACGAGAAAACTCTTCGAACATCGGAGTTTCCAACTTAAGCCGACGTTGAAAACTTTAAAGGCGTGGACAAAAAAGAGAAAGGAACAACACCGTCTACGAATGAAAGAATACTGGACTAATTTAAAAGCTAAAAGGAAACAGTTCAAATGACGTAGCCCTTAGTTGGTCAAACCGCAACAATATTATTATTAATAATAATATAATAAAATAATAAGTTAATAATAATATAGTTATAATAATAATAATAATATAATAATAATACCCGTCACGTACAGAATTTTCTCCAAAGCCCTGTTAAAACGGATAGAGCCTCAGATAGATCGACAGATAGGAGAATACCAAGGAGGGTTCAGGAATAGAAGATCGAGCAGTGAGCAGATCTGGTGCCTGAGAACAATATTAGCAACGAGAAAGTCCAGGAACACAACTATCACATTCGTCGACTGCAAAAAAAGCGTAAGAATCCATGGATAGAGAATCACTTTTTAACACATTAGAAGAAATGAAGAGCCTCCGTGGCTTAGGCGGCAGCACGCCGGCCTCTCACCGCTGGGTCCGTGGTTCAATCCCGGTCACTCCATGTGAGATCTGTGCTGGACAAAACGGAGGCAGACAGGTTTTTCTCCGGGTACTCCGGTTTTCCCTGTCACAATTTCATTCCAGCAACACTCTCCACTATCATTTCATTTCATCTGTCATTCATTTAATCATTGCCCCAGAGGAGTGCGACAGGCTTCGGCAGCCGGCACACTTCATATCCTCGCCGCTAGATGGGGGCTTCATTCATTCCATTCCTGACCCGGTCGGAGACTGGAAGCAGGCTGTGGATTTTCATTTTCAGAAGAAATGAAGGTGGATAGGAAGTCCAGAAAACTAATCCAAGAAACGTTAACTAATACAATATCCAAAGTTAAATTCATGGGCGAGATCTCAGAACCCTTTAAAATAAATCCAGGAGTGCGACAAGGTGATGGTTTATCACCCATTCTATTTAACTCAGTTTTAGATCAAATAATCAAGACATGGGAAAAAGGAGTCAAAGGTATAAAAATGACAAAACACCAGGAAAGAACAGTCAAATTAAATGTCTGGACTTTGCCGATGATGTAGCGGTTATAACAAATAACAGAAAAGAAGCCCAAGAAGCTCTAGAGACGCTACATGAAATCTCTGCCAAAACAGGGTTACAAATCTCATACGGAAAAAACACAGTTCATGAACACAAAATCTACAGACAGGCACCCACTGGAAACCAAGTATGGTAAAATCACAAGAGTTTCAAATACCTAGGAGAGATTATACAGAAAACAGGACTGAACTTGACATACAATGAAGACAGGATCGCTAAATTGCAGATAGCATACAGACTTACATGGAACCACTACAATAAAAAAAAAGTATTTCCATCAATGCCAAATTACGACACTATCATACAGTAGTCTTACCAGAGGCTTTATACGCTTCAGAAACGACAGTCATCAAGGGACGAACAAAAATCAAGGAATTAGAAAAACAAGAGAGAAATTTTCTGAGAAAGATCTACGGGCCAGTTCAGAAAGAGGGAATATGGATAGAGAGACAGACAGTTGAACTGTACAAACAGACAGAGACGATTACCAACAACATAAGGAAAAGGAGGGCAAAATGTTATGGACATATACATAGGATGACCGAAGATTTTTTAATATAGTTAAGCATAGTAAACTAAAAACTAATTGGGTAAAGGAAACCGTGGAAGACCTCAAGAAACTAAACATCTCTACAGAGGACATGACAGACAGGAGCACATACAGAGAAAAATTTAAACAGAAGTTTGAGCAAACTCCCAAAGAGAGACAACCGGGAAATAAGTGGACGGAGGAGAGAAAGAGGAAGCATAGTGTTCGAGAGGTTTTTGGGAAAAAAGAAGAAAGCGCCAGAATAAAACATGGAAATTGATTGTGTTGTAACGCTCTCCTTATGGGGAATTAACGAATAAATAATACGGTAATAATAATAATGATATCGTATGGCCTCGGTGCCGGATGCAAGCTTTGACACCCAGAGGACAGCTTGATTGTCGAATGTTTGTTGTTCCTTGGAGATTTATGAAAGTCTAGGTTAGATATCTAAGCTTGACACTATAGCGCTTTCTAGTAGAGAAACGAGGAACCTTAGTGTTGGCGAAAAAAAAAAAAAGATTATTTTTGCCATTATGAATACGGCCTACTGAATTCAAATGGGTTCTTTGACATGCCAACATCATATGACTTGTGTGTCGTGATTGTTGTCACCTTTAAAAAGGTCACTTACCACGGACAGGAGCGAACCTGCAAGCTTGGGGTTGGTAGTCCGACACGATAACCACTCACCCACCGTGGCAAGTCATAATAATAATAAAGTTGTATAAAATATTGAGCACTTTCATGCTGGTGAACACTTCTCGTATATTCGGTATACCAGGACATAAACATTCATCAGTTTATTGCACAGAGGAAAGATTTTTTTTCTTCTCATTAAGATTATCGGTTGTAAATAGCATAAATGTACCGGTAGGTTACAAGTTTCAAACCTTGTTTCTAAATTAGAAGGAAATTTTGTAAAGGTCAAGTCGTTCCAGGAAGATAAGGTTTGCACCCTCCTTATAATATCCCTACGATGCTATTAAGTGAAAGGCTATTATTTTTTTGCCGAAGTTTCAGAGCAGTAAATTTCGATTGTTTGGTTACGAGACGACGGAGAATGGCGCTTACACAAAGCACGTGCACGATTATGTCCGGAGGTTGCGAATCTATTCGCATCACGCACACTACTCTACTTGTTTGCAACACATCACGTGAGGAGTATGAAATAGCCCCTAGCAGTCAGTCTGCCATCGCGCGATTGTTCAAAAATAGCTCTAGGGTGTCGTTAAAAAGTACTAAATGAAACTCCTCCGGAGAGAATTGAGCTTTACGAAAGTTATGCGTCAGTGCAGCAATAAGCCCTTCAGTTCAAATTATTTTCTAATTACTTTCAGTGATTGCTATAAAACTGTGTTATGGCCCAGCTTTTGCTGAGATTATCTTCTGTGGGGGAGGGAGAGGAGATAGTGTAGTGTACTTACTGGCGTATTATCCAACTGTAAGGTTGGGGATGGTAGTGGTACTGATTGTTTCAAGGGGAGAAATATCAAGGTAATAGTGAAAATGGGCGTGGTAACACAGCGACCAAGCCACGGTGGATCGGGTTCGATTCCTGGTCAATGCATGTGAGATTTTCTAAGTGAAATGCCGTGTCCTGTGGTTCGGATTCCTCGCAAAAAAGGAAGTCCCGTGGCTCATGATTGCGAGGTTAACGGTCACGTAAAACTACAAACTTCCTTTAATAGTGAAAATGATGAAATGAAAAACAACCGAAACTAACTACTGACGTAACGAACGTAATTTACTAAAAGAAAAAGCACTAGGGGGATATACAACACGGGGAAGAAATGCCCTCAACCCTCAAGAAAGAGACGTGACTGATTCAGAAAGGAGTATAACCATGAAAGGCAGACAGAAAAGGGGAAAGAAGACAGTCAGTGCCAAACTGAATGGACAAAAGGGAAAATAACCTGTATTATTAGCCTACTTTCGATTTTTGCAAAAAATGAAAGTAGACTAATGAGATCTACACAGGGCGAAAAATTGTGTCTGTCTGTCTGTCTGTGTGTGAGTCCGTGCGTGTGAGTCCGCGTGTGCGTGCGTGTGGGTGTGTGTGGGTGTGAGTGTGTGTACTCTGAATGTCTGCCACCCCCCCACCCCCCTATCAATTCAAACACGTTGAAACTGAATTGAATAATTTTTTCTACAGAGGTAGCATTAGCAAAGGGTAAATCATATTAATGTTTAATATCCGTATAGCACGTTGTATTTCAACAAGCTACTACAACCAACATTCAGTTATACTCCTTGAAAAGGACAGAGTTATAACAATACCCATGCATTTAAGAGAAAGTAGGGTATATATTCTTTACTGAACATCTTGTTTATTATTGGTCATTCGTACCTGATCTACTTGGATTTTAGAGACGCCGGAGTGCCAAAATTTCACCCCGAAGATGGTCTTTAATGTGCCAGTAAATCTACTGACACATCTCCCTCACATTTGCGCACACTCAAATGCCAAGTAACTGCCCCAGGATTTGATTCTTCAACCTTGCGCTCAGCAGGCGAGAAAGTTTCTGCTGCAGCATGCATTCAGTCAAGGAGGATCCTGAAGAGTGCAGCCCTATCCAAGTTGCACCATGCATGGTGGGGCTACACACACATCCTGCCTCCTTTAGGGCTTTGTGCAGAAGGTAGTAGATACCACGAAAAGAAGAGAAGAGGTATGACCCTCCGAAGAAAAGATCTGAAAAGATGAGATAGGAGCCACCCTAGACCTTGGAGACTAGACTGCCGTTGGGGAGGGAGGAGAACAACAGTTCACCAATGGAGATTGACTGGAAAGTGGAAGCAATGCTGGACAAATCTGGGATCCCGTGATCGCCAACTCACGTACCACTAGTTGTGAGTGCATGGGGGAGACTTTGAAGGTTCGAATCCCCCAATAACTAGCCTCTTCTACTTAATTGCGATCACCTTTGTGCTGGTGTGCCAGGGCATCAAACTTTCGTTAGTTAATTGTTTTTTCTACACATTAACTTTACTAGCGGGATGAATCAAATGGCCACCAGAGAAGGCTCAAGGCTAGTAAAGATAATCTGGCCAAATCTGAATGAATTCCGGTCTGAAGGTCGTAGGTTCGAACCCCGGCGCTATCGGCGGCTATCATGAGTGTCATTTTCCCCTTAGTTTATTCACACTCCCTCGAGGCGAATGCCGGGAAAGTACCTTCAAGCTCCGGGGCACCTATCCCATCCCTGTCTCTAATGACCTACAGCTACACACAGTGCTACAATCACATAAATACAGGTTATTAGACAAAGTTACACACAGCCAACTACACGGGGGCTGATGACCAATTCAATTTCGATTGTATTTTGTGAGTATTTTCAATTTCGATTGCATTTTGTGAGTATTTTCAGTCCTAGTTTTTCGTTACGGTTTCCATTTCATTGTCATTTTCGCTATCACCCAGGCCATTAGGGGCAGATAACCTAGATGTTAGGTCCCTTAAAACCATCATCATCAAGCCCCTAATATGAATTAACAACACACTTTGTACTTGATTTATTGTCTAACTTTAATCACTTCGATTGTCTTTAAATTTTTCATTTTATCTTCGCCATTTCAAAATCTTACGAAGATTTTAAAGTATATAAAAGGTTTGAAACCAAAAGAATTATTAATTGCCTGACGCAAGCTTTAGATGTTTTTCGGAGGTCTGTGACCCCATTTGTTACAAAATCTGAATTATATATTTGTCAAAAAACTACTACCCAACATTGTTAAATAAATTCAAGAGTTCGTTTTGGATTTATCATTTCTCTAACATAACGGTTAGGCAAGATCCTGTCTTCCTTGACTCTTCCCACTTAATGCAAATAAATCTCTTGATAGGGTTTTCACCACTTGTTGCATTTGAGCAAAAACTCTTAGTTGGTAACTTGGTAAAGTCTCTCTTAGCTTGAATAGCTAATTCTAACTGGCCAGTAAGGCAAGCATAGCTCGCTACGCCAGCTTCCTGCTTGTGGAGATTCTCTCCAACACTTATGGTTGGTTTTTCAAAATATGTGTTTCTCAATGCCTAAACTTTTAGTCGGCTCCTTGCTGGGTAAAAGCTTAGCCATTTCCAAATGCAACTATTGGTACACTTACCAAAATTATTCCCAAAGGTATAATTGCTTTATCCCTATCCTTCTTGGAAGCATTTGGTCGCTTTTTAGAAACTCTACAATTTCAAAAACAAAAAAATATCGAAACCGATTCAAATTATTGGCATTCTTCAAATTATTTGTTTAAAAACAAACTCCTTTGAACAGATGCACAATAAATCTGTTACTCTTTGTCTTGCCAGACCATCACCCTTCCCCATAGTAGGCATATGTATGCTTGAGAGGGAATACACTAAAGCAGCGTTCTCGAGAACAGCCCAAGTTCCAGCTGCGTTTCCCGTTAGCTTTGCCCAGGCCCCTATTATCGGAGAGCGGATTTGCAGTGGCAGCCGCCTTTAAGTACATTTTAAGTTAACATTATAACTTCTTTTGGACTCTCGTCTTATTTCTCCATCCTTTTTCTCCAGTCCGAAACCCACTTCCTTTTCTTTATCATCTTCCCTTGGGAGTTAGGTTATTCCCAAGCTAATAATCTACCCAGGGCCCAAGTTCGCACAATTACACTTGCGTGTAATCAAGCCATGACATTTCATGCTTCCAGTTTAGAGTATTCCCCGGAATATATAAGAGAGATGGATGATCGAATAATTCGAGCAATTGTATAGCAGAGTAATCACTGGAATGATCTATCTCGAACGTTCATTAAGTAGATATTACAAAGGAGTGTCAGGCACAGAGTGGAAAGTCTGTCTCTCCCCCATGCCTGACTACCAGTTATTGCAGCTCGCTATGGATATCTAAAGAAGTCCTTGATACTGCTCGACCTTTAAGCCAGTCGGAATGACACATCGCGGGTTAGTCATTAGATATGTTGGCAATCTGCGTTTTTCCATTGCCTCGGACCACATCTGCACCGACACTCTAGGATTGGCTTACGAAGGGTGTGTGCAAAGTTACAGCCCACCTTCACTCACTCACTCACTGGATATGATGAAAGTCTGAGATTCATGCCAGGCGCTTCTTTCCTCGCTGAAGACTGAGCAGTGAATTTAATCGGCTTGGTAGACGAAAATTGTAGTTAGTTTTCTTTTGGGGCTAGTGAAATCGCTGCTATAGTCCCCCCCCCCTGTGTGTGTGTGTGTGTGTGTGTGTGTGTGTGTGGTTTTTTTTTTCTTTTTTTTTTTTTCATCTGACCGATAGCCTGTTTCCTAGTGATACCTGTACTGGTATGAGTATTTGTGATTTGGTTTAGCATGAGGAAAGATGTGGCTGTAGTCTTGATCTACGTAGTCTACCAACCCGGTCTTTGCCTGGAGTAGAAGCGGGAAACCACGATGTAGCCTACCACTCCTAAAAATAACTGCTCGGGTGCGTTTCTCAGTTCTGCCTCACGAGGCTGAGTGATTTAACATTCTAGCTTAGAGTGCCTACTTAGCTCGTTTGTTTGTTAAGCTAAGGTCCTTTCGGTTATTTACGCACTGAGTAGTATCGTATTCAAATGACTGAAGAATTCCAACTTGTAGAAATGTTTGATATATTTTAGTTAGAACATAATTTACAGCGTAGGCCAGTTACAGAAGCCATGTGGCTTGTTACATGATCGAAAACAATAGATTATTTAATATAGAGCAGTAAGGCTTGTTAATGTCATGTCACGATGATGTGACATCTTAAAGAATATAGAGCCTCGAGCTCACTTGAGACAGTCCTTATATACTATTATTTTATGGGTGGTTTGACCTCAGTATAACAGAGGGAGACGCCCGTAGTTTAACCACATATTCCAGTATTCTCTCGAAGAAAACAATGCTTTTGAGTAAAGCAGTAGTGGGAGTTTGGAATATTATTGATATTCTGTAAAAGGTTTACTCTTGTTAACAAGACTAGCCTGTTTCTGGTTATACCGAGAAAGCTCTGACATTCGTCTTCACTTAAACTACGTGGGGCTTTTCAAATTGCTTCAGAAATGGAGACACTGATTCTACCTAGCTGTTCTGAGAAGGACCTGGCAAGCTCTTATACAATTACAAGGTGTTTTACTTAAAGTTGATAATCATTCATGTCTCTCTAGGGAGTGGTTACATTCTTAAGTGTTGCACACGGCTTGTGGTGAATTTCACATTGCCGTAATTTCAACAGTTGCAAAGAATAATTAATAATAATAATAATAGGGGAATTCACAAGTTGAAGTTGCTTCTGAGAATATACGTCCTGATATCGTTGAAGTTCTAGTTCTTAAAATAACTAGTTATTTGCTGGTTACGTCTGTAGCCTACGAATAAGTCTTGTCAGTTTGAAAACTGGAGGAATTCAAATTAAGTGGTTCATATCATATAATTTTCACTGGATCGTACTACTTCGTTTTACAAACTATGTTCTCAATGTACTGTGCACATGCTACATTTTTCATGTTGTACTTTTCGTGTTTTGTTAACTTGACATAAGACTTCAGTCAAGACCTGCTACAATGCAACGATCATAGCCAAGGTTTTCAAATTTCACAGGAATATTGTAGAATACAATATAATATGAGAATAATTAATTTGGTCACTAATTAAACGAGTAGGAGCAAAATAGAACGGGGGTTGTCGGACGGGTCTTCAGAACGCGCATTTTCCGGCAAAACCTTAACCTCAATGCCAAATTAATATAGTTACCACGGAGGAAGGGTTAGATGCCTGGCTCTGTCAAGAAATTTAATTCTGGTTTGAGGGCTGGAACGGGGTACACTCTGCCTCATTAAGCAAAACTGAGAAGAGGCAGGTTAGATTCCTACCTCAGCCATCCTGGACGTGGTTTACCATGGCTTCCCACTTTACTCCAGGCAAATACCGGGGGGAACTAAGTTAAGGCCACGGCAGCTTCCAACTCAAATCCTACCTAGATTACAAATACACTAGTCTAGACATCGCAATGACACAGGTTATCAGACAACTCCTACACATACCAAAGTACAGGGGCAACATGACCACGATGTCGCTCCCTCAGGGGCTCACATCTAGTGGGACGTGGGTTGGCAACCACGGGGCCCCAGCTGAGTCCGGCATTGCTTCCACTTACTTGTGCCAGGCTCCCCTCTGTCTTTCCTGTCAACCTCACTTGGTCAACTCTTGTTCTCTTCCCACCCCGACGGTATTAGGGTATCAGAGGCCTAGGGAGTCTCTTCCTTTCCCGCCTTAATTGGCCCTTGTCTCATCTTTTCTGATTCCCTCCTTATGCGAGGGGTCAGCCTTCCTTTTCTTTTCATGTTATCTCCTGCCTTCTGCTCAAGGCCCTCAAGGAGGCCGGGTGTATGTAGCCCCACCACGTTTGGTGCACCCTAGATAATGCTACACCCTCAGGGGCTCAAGGCTGGTGAGTTCGGGAGTTGGCGACCCCGAGGGATTCCTGAGCTGGGTCAGTTTTCCCCTTTTGTCCCTTACCTTAGGGGCGGACCCTCTCCTCTTTCACTTTCCTATCTGCCTTTCATGGCTCTCCTTCCTTCCAAGTCCCTCAATCCGCATTCTTCGAGGGTTGAGGGCATTTCTTTTCCTCCTGTCCTTTATTTGCCTTATTCTCCTTTTTTCCATTTCTTCTTCTAGTATATAAGTTAGTAGTTAGTTTTTGTTTTAAGTTTGCATTTCATTTTCATATTCACGATCACCCAAACCATCAGGGGCCGATAACCTAGATGTTAGGCCCCTTAAAACACCTATCATCGTCATCGTGTCGCAAAGCAACAACATTATCACCACGTTGTGACTGTTAATATTCGTCGCAAAGAATCTAAAATACATTCTTCAGAGCGGCATTTCAGGACTGTCAAGCCATGTATAGTGTTTTTATATCTTCTGAAGTTTCACAAAGTGCGGTTGGCATTTTAAAAGATCAGAAACGTCAGAAGAAATCAAGAAAGCTAAAAACCTGAAAAGCTGTTTTAAAGAATACACAACCGATCGTGAAAGCCCACACAAGTAAGTAATCTAAAATACAACTTCATAAGACTTACGTTTCAATCTATTCTGGGGCGTGGTGGTGCAGCGGTCAAGCTGTTGGCTTATCACCACGGTGGACCGGGTTCGATTTCTGGTCAATGCATGTGAGAATTTCAAGGTGAAATGCCATGTCCTGTGGTTCGGTTTCTGCGTAAAACAGAGGTCCCGTGGCTCATGATCGCGAAATTAGCAGTCAGGTAAAACTACAAACTTCCTTCTTTCCTTAATCTGTTCTTGTTTTCATTCAGCTACGCGACCAAACTCGTAGTACTAGCAAACATCAAGAACACTCATATCGTGGTGACCGGAAACATTCCCTTAATACATTCCTTATGCGTCACTCGCGACATATGAGTGCGCATGTCTCACGCATTTTAAAAAACACAATTCAGAGCTCTAGTTGATCTCATCTACAACTTTTATTTGTTTTAGCAAAGGGATTTTAACATTTGCGTGTGAGCGTGTGCTGCTTGTCCACTAACCTGTGTTGTTCTAAAGGCCGTAGTACTGTGCGTACTAGTACTAAGGACTGCTCGTATTTCCTCTAAATGACCGTTGTTTAGATAGGCTATGTTTTCATCAGGTGGAGGGGGAGCTCCAGTAAGTGAGCTACGCCACTGGAAGGGATAGCCTGTGTGGAAATTTCAAACCTTAACAGCTCCGTCGCAAAGCTGTTATGATCGTCGACATTACTAATTTGGAGAGGCCTATAGTCAATCTATTTGACAAACCCTACCCCAAAATTTAAACTCGTCCACTTTCTCTGCTACATGAAACCTCCTAGAATCATTGATATAACTTTCCGACCTCTGACTTTCTTTGAATCCTTTGTACTCTGCTGCATCAGTTGTAGAAGAGAATGGAATGTCGAGTATACATTTTTGAAACTCACGATCTTCCATCTCCGTAAGTTTATATTCGCGATAATTTTTAAAAGTTCAGCGTTAAACATTGTACGAAACAAACAATGCATTACCAACGGCTTGTATTCTTATACGACTCGACACATTCGAACATGGAATTATTTGAAATTCCTACCTATTTGAACATTCGAATTTTGAAATATTTGCATTAGAGAAATATTCAGACTATTGAGTCAATAATTAACAAATGATTCCAAGAACAAGTTGTTTAGGACGTAATGAAACGAGAAATATGCAGGCAAATATGCCCTAAAATTACTGAAATATGAATCAAAGAAAGTACAATATGACCTAACATATTTACGTGCTCTCTAAAAACAAGTGTAAATAATTAACTATTGAAATGTTACTTTTATTATTAATTCTACATTCAAACGTAAAGACTTATCAAAATCTACGCTGATTTCATGAATAGGCCCATGATAAAACAGTTTTCCTCACTTCTTTTTATCGCAGAATGTTTAGAGACTCGCGGAAAGCAGCATATTCTTAACATTTTCTCGCGTTAAAAACTGCGACACAAATTAAACTCCCTGTCAGAGAGAAAGCAAATGCCATTTTAGGTAGATTTCATTAGAAAGCAAACTATTGCAATGGGTACCATGTTTCGACTTCCGGAAAATTTCGACATATCTTCGCGTTTCACATCCCCCAGACCCCAAAACCACCGTCAGTTCAAAAGTTTATATATAATTTATGTATATATATATATATATCAGTTTCTTGTGGACACTATAACTGCCGTAATTTTGCACCAATCACTTCGAATTTTTTACATAATATGTATCCCTATAAAATCTTGGTAGAGTTCGTCAATGGGCAAAATCGGTCGAAGGGGGTAAAAATGGGGGGCTTTTTTCGAAAATGTGAAATATCACTAACTCTCTTAATATGTGAAATATCGAATCCCTTCAAAGTTCATATTGTGTCGGATAAGTGCCAAAAATTTGTTTAAAACGTTTTTTGATGGCACCAACCATTGGCCAATGGGGTGGAAAAAAGTGTTTTTTTCGGGAAACATTAATCATATCTCTCTTAAGAGGCACAATATCAAAACTGTACAAAATGGACGACATTCCCCTAATAATTACCTAAAACTTATGTCAGAAAGAATTTTTGATACAACCCACCATTACGCCAAGGGATGAGAAAAATGATTTCGGAATTAGAAGAAAATGCCAAGAGCCATCAGAGGTTACCATGACAACGCTTCTGAATTGATGAGGGATGAGCTATCAGAGGTTGCCATGACAACGAGATCACATTCAGTTTTCCATCTGACAATGTGGGAAGCGGCTTCGGTGACGTAGCCTAGCTGGTAGCATGCTGAACTTCTATGCCCAAGGTCGCGGGTTCAAAGCCGGCCGATGTCGTCGGATTTTCAAAGAGCGCTGAAAATCCCTCAGTATGCTTTCCTTCAGAGGGGAAGTCCAACGTACGTTGCGAGTTACTGGTTGCGGTGGCATCTAGTAGCCAAGTTCACAGCTAGGTGTCGTTGACGGTATATTTGGTACCAACATTAGGAACTACTACTTGAAACTGACCGTCTGCAGTCCTTACCTGAATTACAGACTAATTCAGCCATCACAATTAACACAGTTTATCAGACAGATTCTACACACACCCAAAGTACACGGGGTTACATGACCGCGTTGTTGCAGCCCTAAACTGAGGAATCAACCAACATCTCTGCGGGAGATAAAATTTGACGTGAAGAAGTAACAGACTGTTAGTTACACATCAGTTCCAAACCTTGCATAAGGACAGTGTGACCACAAGTATAAAAATGGACCCCAAATGACAAGGTTACCGTCCCCCTAAGACGAGAAAATGTTAAAAATATGCATAGTAAGACGAAAGAAAAGTTAATTGAGCTCCAATTTCATTGTAAAATACTTTCTCGCAATAAATGAGGTCTGATCCTTCTACGAAAACCTGCATATGTTGCCTATTATAGCCTATGCCCTAGTTTGCCCGGTGAAATCTACCTCCACCTTCCGGCGTGCCGAGAAGATGTTTTTAGTTATTTTCGGGTACTTATCGTCAAATCATTCAAATAATTGAGTAAGATTTATTTTAATTATCTACTATTTGAAATACTCGAGTGCTTCCAATTTTGGAATGATTAGAATGATCGAAGTGTTCGAGCGACAGCCCTAATTCTCATAGCAACTTAAGGTGACGATACTTTGCAGGCTAGATGCAGACGCCGAGCACTGGTTGGCATTGTTACCATGGTATCGGGGAAATCTATTACGCTAATTCCAGACACGCCCTCAGCCCAAAGCCATAATCTATCCATGTTAAAAATCCACAGTTCTTGCCGTCGAGGCAAGCATTTCAATGTTCAAAATATCCTTTAATGTCAGACTAGACTCTCCATGAACACTGTTAAATATTTGGTGCATTTGTAATTAATTTTAGTTGTTTTCTCCACTTTTCCAACCGTAAATGACACACTAAGGGCCTTGTTACACGAGGCAGCGAAATCTCGCAACTGGTCGCGCGACTGTTGGCGCGACCGGTGCGGCAGCCAGGCAGTCACCACCATGTAGCTCAGTGTCTGTTTGACCAGTGAGGAAGAGATAAGCTGTACATGAGAGGAGTTAAGTTAATTAGTAAAGATGAATGATGAGTATATGCTTCTTCTTATATGCTACTATTGAATAGGAAGAGGCGAAGGAAAGGAACGAAGCATGAAAATCATATTCTATCTTTCAAGACAATCTAAAGGGTTGTACTATATTCTTTTTAATGAGCGTTGCGCAGACGGCGGTAAGTTTTTTAATTACTTGCGAATGTCAAAATCCACTTTAATGACCTATTAGGGTTAATACAGGTTGATATAGCGGGGGTTGAAATTCAAATGGAGATACAGTATATCACACTTGAAGAGAATATTTTAGTAACTTTAAGGTAAGCTACAAGATAGATACCATAACTATTTCGCTTATTGGTATTATAATAGCATAAGTTCTGACTGAATTAGTGCAAATTAAAACGCAATAGTTTTTAGCAGATTTTACTACAAATCACGTTGTCTCTCGATTCGATTAACTTCTGGCACTCACTCAAGAGTTCTCCTTCTTTCTTCTTTTCTGGGTTCTCTGCACTTCTACTTGTACTCATTTCATTCATAGCGTTTTCCATTGCCGGTTCACTTGCTGTCAAGCCATAGTATGCAGTAGAACGCGCGATTGGCTGCCCTAGTGTAATAACATCCATAAGAATCAATGCCCGATGACGAGCTACGCTACCAGTCGCGCCCCCAGTTGCGCGACCTGGCTGCCTAGTGTAATAAGGCCCTAATTAAACGTTTCTTACGAGGTGTCGGCTTAATGACACGCGGTCGACTATTGATAGTTCACCGGAAACTCAACCATATCCGGTCGATTAGATTAGCAGTTGCATTTTCTGCCACTCGCGCTAGTGAGTCAATGCAGAGTTTCACTTAAGCCCTTATAACTACTTCCGGTGTGAAGATTTAAAAACTGAATCAAAAACCTCCTGAGGGTACTGAACAAAGGAACACATTAAATAAAGAATTATGTAAAGAAGTTAATTTGGCAAAGATTTGAATCAAAAAGAAAAAAGCATAAAGAAAAAAGCGATTATATACCCTGAATTACCAATAATGGTCGCTGACAGCTGTCAAATCTAGCACGTGGGGAAACGCTGCGTTGCCACTAAGGCAGATCATGACTCATAACTAGGGCTCGGATTTGTAGGTGCTAAAAATCAGGAAAATATTTATTTTTTATATATTAGAAATACCTGAAATATGTGACAAATGTAAAAATATTTCATTAAAATTTTGTTTCTTAATGAGAATATGAACAATATGAAGTACTCACGAATGCTTATGCTGTGTCTCACTGACTGCTGAAGCATTACAACACATAACGACATACATCTTCAGGTTGCCCATCACTAATGACCGACGATTATCGCGAAACACTTTTGAAGGTGCGAGACTGCGGCAATATGTTTCTTGTCCTTGAGGTGTTGTGTAGCTTGAGATCGCTGTTCAGCCGTGATTGCTTTCCCTCATGGTTGGCAGAACAGAACGCCCCCATCTGAAGAAAAAATATCTTTAAATTCTGCAACATTCTGCTGCAGAACTGTCTTACACTTCAGTGCCAGAAATGAACTCCATGTGAGTGACACTGGTTTCAGGTAGCTGGGGGAGGTGGAGGTATATCACGTGGTGCAATATGGCTATGGACAAGGAAATTCCCGGCTTCCACAGTGAGTGGCACGGGGTGACAAGTTAAGAATAACACAGTTGCAAGCTGACATACGGTGTGCATGAAGATTAGATAGCTCCCAGGTTCTTCCTCGTTGAAGTAACACAGAACAAAAATGCAAGAAACTGAAAGATCTAGCGAACTGATTTTTTGATGTAAATATTATTTCTTTTTATGTGCTAATAAGTGAAAAGCAGGAATTTATGTATTTATAAAAAATGCTTCAAATATGTATTTACATAAAAAATATATACCTAAAAATCCGAGCCCTACTCATAACATTCCAAGAGGCTTGCAGGAAGACACAAATACTGGGGAAGTTAGCCCCCCCTGCCTGGCGGTCTAATGACCGTGACGAGTGAAGACACACTGAGTCAAACCATGTGCTTACTGCTGTGTCGGCATGCATTGCAACATTGCTCGCTGTTGCTATGGAGACCGTTACCCCTCTCGTCTCCGCTCCTCACGTCACCCATCAAGCGGGTGACAGCATTCACCGACCATCTTTTGTAAATCAGAGTATAGCTATAGGAGTCGGAGCTTAAGGACATGGAGCCAGTTTCTCCGAAGTCTAAATACGACTGTGTCTGAACCCCACAGTCTGTCAGTTTTGAAATGGTATTCCGTGTTTCCCTATTTTCAACTCCATGCAATCATAGGGACGGTACCTTCTAATGGACCACCGCCGCTTCCCTCCAACTTCTTGCTGTTTTTACGGAACTGCATTTAGGCCGGAAGTGATTTTTGAAGTCTCACAATTTGAAATCTTTCCGGGTCCGTTAGTTCTTCACATTTTGGCACAATTGAGGAAATTGTTTAATTTTACTTTTTTGTCCTACTTTGTTTACTTGTTGTTTGAGTCTTCAGTATTTGACTGGTTTGTTGCAGCTCTCCATGCCTCCCTGTCCTGAGCTAATCGTTTCATCTCTACATAGCTACCACACCCTACATCCGAGGCAATCTGTTTAAACATATTCTAACCTTGGTCTACCCCTACAGTTCTTGTCCTCGACCCTTCCTTCCATAACTAAGCTTGCTATTCCTGGGTGTCTTAGTATGTGTCCTACCAACCTATTTCTTCTCATCATTAGCAGTCGCCAGAAACATCTCTCCTCTTCCACTCGTCTTAATACCTCTTCGTTTATAACCCTATCTACCCATCTGATCATCATTCTCCTGTAACACCACATTTCAAACGCCTCAATTCTCCTCTTTTCTGCTGCACCAACAGTCCATGTTTCACTTCCATAGAGCGCCACGCTCCAGACAAGGGCTTTCAAAAATGACTTCCTAATACCTAAATCTATATTTGATGTCAGCAGATTCCTTTCTGTAGAAATGCTTCCCTTGCCTAAGCCGAACAACTTTTTATATTCTTTGCTTCGTCCATCACTGGTTATTTTGCTTCCTAAGAAACAGAAGTCTCCTACTTCCTTCATCTTTTCACCTGCCAATTTGATGCCCATAGAGGTTTCTGATTTCTTTCGGCTTCATTCCAATATTTTTGTTTTACATTTATTAATTTTCATCATTGAATTCTTTCCTCAAGACTGAGTCCATACCATTCAAATACTAAGAAATGTTTAACATAAAAATCGCGAAGTAATTGAAGCAACATCAATATTCGCTAAATCACGCAACAAATGTTGCTATATTTTTCATCGATTATGGTATAAATGCTTTGTCTCCGTGTTGTCAAATGACTCCTCCAATCCGCTATATCGGGCAAGGCTGGTTGGTAATCCCTCGCCGAGCCGCGTCGGGAGCAGGTTCTGGTCTGCAACAAGCGATTGAATGTTGCAGTCGGTGTTGAGTGACCTCGAACCGCGACCACCTCGATGATTATAGTCACGCAATGGATAGAATTACATTTAAATGTGCCGGTGAGGATGACCGAGGCTGCAGGGACACACAGCCATGCGAAGGAAGTCTCGTCTCGTGAGTGGCCTTGACTGGTATGGCGCATCGACCTTGCACCTTCCTTCATTGACACTACCTGTCTTCCGATGGGTCCCGAACCTGTAAGAATTGTCATTCAAGGTGAAGAGGACACCATTCCTTACTTATTATGATGGCCGTGGTCATTTAGCCCCAGGGTTGTGTAGTAGTTATAAATAAAGCCATCATTACTTCCGACTTGACGTTTCAGTGTTACCTCCCTCACGGGCTCACATCTAGTGGGACGTGGGTTGGCGACCACGGGGCCCCAGCTCAGTCCTGCATTGCTTCCACTTACTTGTGCCGGGCTCCTCTCCGTCTTCCTTCCTGTCGACCTCACTTGGTCAACTCTTGTTCTCTTCCGACCCCGACGGTATTAAGGTATCCGAGGCCTAGGGAGTCGCGTCATTTCCCGCCTTAATTGGCCCTTCTCATCTTTACTGATACCCTCCTTCTGCGAGGGGTCAGCCTACTTTTTCTTTTCTTGTTCTCTCCTGCCTTCAGCTCAAGGCCCTCAAAGAGGCCGGGTGTATGTAGCCCCACCACTTCTGGTGCACCCTGGATATTGCTACACCCTCAGGGGCTTACGGCTGGTGAGTTCGGGAGTTGGCGACCCCGAGGGATTCCTTAGCTGGGTCCGGTTTTCCCCCTTATATCCATTACCTGTGGGGGCGGACCCTCTCCTCTTTAATTTTCCTATCTACCTTTCATGGCTCTCCTTTCTTCAAAGTTTCTCAATCCGCATTCTTCGAGGGTTGAGGGCATTTCTTTTCCTCCTGCCCTTTATTTGCCTTATTCTCATTTTCTTTTCCAGTTCTTCTGCTAGTATATAAGTTAGTAGTTGTTTTAGTTACAGTTTACATTTCATTATCATCTTCACGATCACCCAAACCATTAGGGGCCGATAACCTAGATGTTAGGCTCCTTAAAACAATATATCATCATCAGTGTTACTCTGGGGTTATCTGGCGGTCAGAAGGAAAATCACTTTTACTAGCCAATCACAGGCAGACATTCAAATAGATATCATGACAAATCGAGCATCGTTCGCGACGTCGGGATTTAGCGAACGAAACTCTAGCCTAGCACTGAAACATCAGGTCGGAAGTAGCCTAATGATAGCTTTACTATAGTACTCTTGGCTGTCACTGCGGAGGCCACAGTTCGATTTCCGGCTCTGCCAAGAAATGTAATTCTGGTCTGAGAGCTGGAACGGGCTACACTCTGACTCATGGGGGGGGGGGGGGGGAACTGAGAAGGGGTGGGTTAGATTCCAACCTGGAAGTGGTTTTCCGTGGTTACCCACTTCTACCGGGATGGTTCCTAACGTAAGGCCACGGCAGTTTTCCTTTCTAAATCCTTCCTCGTTTACAAGTGCACACACTCGTCACACTGACATAGATTTTCAGGCAAATTCTACTCACACCCAAGTGGTCTCATGAACACGATGTCTCGAAGCCCCTAAAGGAAGCAACAAAATTTAGCCCCTTGTACTTGGGTATATTTATAAGCCTCCGTGGCTTAAGTGGCAGCACGCCGGCCTGTCACCGCTGGATCCGTGGTTCAAATCCCGGTAACTCCATCTGAGATCTGTGCTGGACAAAACGGAGGCAGACAGTGTTTCCTCCGGGTACTCCGGTTTTCCCTGTCAAAATTTCATTCCAGCAACACTCCCCACTATCATTTCATTTCATCTGTAATTCATTTCATCATTGCCCCAGAGGAGTGCGTCAGGCCTCGGCAGCCGGCACAGTTTATATCCTCGCCGCTAGATAGGGGCTTCATTCATTCCATTCCTGACCCGGTCGGAGACTGGAAGCAGGCTGTGGATTCACTCATTCACTTGGGTATATGTATATGAGGCGTTCCCGACTAGAAGGCGAACTAAACAATTGCACATTTCTTAAAAATGGTATTTGAATTTTCTACAAAAGGCGAAGTCTACATATTCATCTTTCGTGATTTCATCCAAAAATTTAACTTAGATGGTAATAAAACAACAATGTAGCACATTATTCATCTCTTACGGTATATAAAAGAAAGTGGTCTGACTGACTGACTGACTGACTGACTGACTGACTGACACACTCATCATCGCCCAGCAAAAACTATTGAAGTTAGAAACATGAAATTTTGGGGATATTATGTTCGTGTATGTCAAAAACTTCCACTAAGGGAGGATTATTGAATATTCAGGTTCTAAAGGGGTGTTAAGGGGGTTAAACCTGAATTTCATTGAATGAACTATCTCACAGAGTGGTTTAATTTGGGATGTGATACTCGGCATATAAACTAATCATTAAAAAAATGAGCAGATAGGTGTCGTAAGGTTTTTCCGATGTGGTATATATTATGAGGTGATAGAGGGGGGGGGGGGGGGAGGAATGTGGGCGTAAAAGATTGATTTGTGTAATTTTGTGTGTTCTATTTTTCCATAGGAATTAAGGTAAATGGATTTTGTGTTTAGTCAGTGTGTTAAATATATCTCAATTATTTTCAAAATTAAATGGTAATAAGTCATAGCTTTCATGATCGAGACGTTGGTAAGTGTACTATTTACAACTACAGTAAAATATTCACGGGCGAAGCCGTGACGAGTAATGCTAATTTATTATATTCGACACGCGACATGAATGAAATAATAATCGACCAATAATAATAATAATTATAGTAATAATACAACGGAATGCGTACAAAAGATTTGTCGTACTCAACAGAAGTATCTCCTTCACAATATTCGACGCCATTATTCTTGTGATGGATGAACAGTTTGTTGTTGCATTTTCCTTATTTAAGGGGCTTTGTGACGTCTTGGCCATGTAGTCCCGTGTACTTTGGTGTGTGTAGAATTTGTGTGTTTACCCGTGTGTCATTGTGATGGCTGTACTAGTGTATTTGTAAATTTGGGACAGGATTGGGAAGGAGGCGGCCGTGACCTTACGTTAGGTACCATCCCGTCATTTTTCCTCGAGTAGGCGTCGGATACCATGGAAAACCACTTTCAAGATGGCTGATATGGGAATCGACCCACCTCTTTTCAGTTTTACCTCATGAGGCTGAGTGTTCCCTGTTCCAGCTCTCATACCAGAATTACATTCATCGGCATAGCTGGGAATCGAACCCGGGGCATCAGGGGTAACAACCACGTATGCTGGCCACTACACCATGAGGTGATCACGAATTATCTGGACACACGATCTTATAAGCCTACAGGTCCATTCCTATCAAGGGTTTTATGATATTCTTTTGTTTTGCTTCAGTTCTTTTGTCCCGACTCCTATTTAGCTGCAGATCTTCATGACAGACGGTCCTCTGCCGATGAGTGACGCGCGAAGTCATCTCCGGGTTCACAAGTCCCAACTCTTGGAAAGATGCCCAAGTGAAGAATTATTTTCAAATTGCCCAGTTTCCAATTGGGTCACTATTGTGAGTTCAAGATCACGCGAGTTGTTGTTTTGTTTTAGTCTACGTTGCGATCTATTTCCGGCACAACGTCAACGCGAGCAGCATCTGTTGACGGGAATGTTCTTGCTTCACTGTAACACTCCATTCAGCGTCATCTTCAAACGGTGCTCTTTCGAACCGGGTGAGTTAGCCGTGGTGGTTACGGCATGACTGATGGCAGTCGCTCACATCCGGGAGGCGAGGAGGTTCGAATCCCCCCGCCGGCAACCTTGAAGATGGTCTTCTGTGGTTTCCCATCTTCCTTCCAGGCAAATGCCGGGGTTGGTCCCTAACTATAGGCCACAGCCACTCCTCGTCCTTACATTCCAACTTCCCTCCTTCCCTCCCCAACGGTACTTGTGGCTCACCCATTGGGTGTCCGTCTCGAAGCAGCTACAAAACTGGCGAGCCGAACATGTCAAGTTCACCGATATACCATGACAAAAAGAAAGATTTCACAAATTTTCAGAATGTAATCTCCCTTTTTGAGAATCAATTACAGCTATGAACTTGACATTTTGTACCAGGGTAAAAGAATGACTATATCAGTGATGATTTTGAAACCGTAATAACCAAGAAATAACTGCTCCATTAATTTTCAAAAATAAATTTGTTCCTATGACCTCTAACAGTTACAAGCCTGAAAGTTAGGCTTAACTGATAGTCTTATCAATATTGCAGAGTTGACAAAAGCATGGAACCAACAAAATGACCCCACGAATTATTAACATTTAATTGCCTTTTCTAGCACGAAGCTTCGCTTAACAGATATGTATTTGAGCAAATAATAGTACATTATGCAACGAGCCTATAATGGCAATAATTAAGACACGTGTATGTTTATAAAACGAGCGTTACGTGTTATATAATTTCCCTACGAGTGTCTTAATTACCATTATAGGCGAGTTGCATACGACTGTTTATGTTCGACGATAATTATAACTTTATTATATGTTCGAACATAAATATTCATAAATATCTCTCGAGATTTCACCAGTTTAATGTACTGAACAGAGCGCATGGGACGCAGAGAATACCTTGTATTTGACCATGGCGTCCTGGAATACCTCATTATGACATTCGCCACGCAGTGACATTTAAAATAGGGGGCCATGGAAGTGAGCGCAGGTGCGATGCTATCCTCACCTAATTGGTCACACAACTGTTTCTTGAGCTCTGATTGGTGGAGAAACTGTATCATAACGAACACTAGTACTATAATGAGCCTTATAGTACAGTTTTCTGACATATAATATTTAAATTTCGCCACGGTCGATCATAAAGCTTATAATGTAATTATATTGCCGTAATATTCCGAAGATGGAGGTCATACAATTAAGAAGAAAACGAATGTTTAGCCCACTCTGAAGAAACGCGTTGCTTCTTTCAAATGTAAGCCGTTGTTGTTTTTGATTCTTTTAGGGGCTTTGCGACATCGTGAACATGTAGTCCGGTGTATTTGGGTGTGTATAGAATTTTTCTGATAACATGTCATGATGTCTGAACTAGTGTGTGTATTTGTAATTAAGGGAGGATTGGAGTATGAAGCGGCCGTGAGCTTAAGTTAGGTACCATTCCGACATTTGCATGGAGTGGCAGTGTGGAAACCATGGAAAACCACTTCCAGGATGGCTGAGGTAGGAATTCAGCCCATCTTTGCTCAGTTTTGCCTCACGAGGCTGAGTGTACCCCGTGCCAGCCCTCAGACCAGAATTACATTTTTTGGCATAGCTAGGAATCTAACCCAGGCCTCCACAGTGCCAACCAAGAATGCCAGCCACTACGCACCGAGGCGGACTCTTTTAAATTTATTTCCCACTGATTGTTGTCATGGGTTGTCTTCTTCTTGCTCTTCTCAACCTGGCGGTTGGTGGGTAGCATGAATGTCTTCGTCCAAAGGTCTTCTATCCTGAGCCCGCTGTTTGATCAGGTGGTACGGACATCTTCCTCCGATGTCATCAAAGAACTCTGCTCTTGGTCGTCCTCTTCCTGCCTTGCCTTCCATTTTCCCTTCAAGCAGTGTGATGCACCATGGTGAATGCCGGAGTAGGTAGCCTATCCAATTATATCTACCTTTTTTGATTGTTTCTGTCAGATTGATGCTTTCCTCTGCTCTTCTTGAACCTCTTCATTAGTTAGCCTTAGGGTCCAAGGTTGTTGTTGTTTGAGTCTTCAGTCTTTTGACTGGTTTGATGCAGCACTCCATGCCTCCCTGTCCTGAGCTAATCGTTTCATCTCTACATAGCTACCACACCCTACATCCGAGGCAATCTGTTTCCATTTCCTAGCAGACTTCTAACATTCCACGCTCCGATCCGTAGAATGTCAGATTTCCTCTTTGTCACTTCTGTGATGTTAACCCCCTCTCGAGTAGTCCCCACCCGGAGATCCGAACGGGGGACTAGTTTACCTCCGGATTGAAATTTTACAAAGGAGGAGGCCATCATCACATGTATTTATGCATAGAGAGGTGCATATCCTCGGGAATAGCATACGGCTGTAGTTTCCCGTTGCTTTCAGCCGTGCAGCAGGACGCAGTGTAGCCATTATTTGGCTTATATTATCAATATCTTAACCGTCTATAAGACTAGTAAAGAATTGATTTATTCTGAAAGGCTGCTACTCCCTTTCAGAATAAGTAAAGAGCATTCTACTAACATAAATACTAACCTTGGGTCCAAGGTACAGTTGTTAAAAAGTTCGGTATATTAACTGTCAATTTACAGAAGTGTGCAAATTATTACTCTATGGCAACTTTCCAACATTTACTTTGGAAGTTTGTGACTTTATACAGTAGAAATGTTTTTTAAGGTGCTGAAATTATTTCAAATGTTCAATCAATAGTCTAAATAAATTTTCTTTGAAGAATCTGACTCTAAACAAATATTTTAGTTTCCACTAAAAGGGGAGACTTGTTGATGCAGAATGCCACATGTTTTGTATTGATTTTATTCTAGTTTTCGTGTGAATTTCAACCAAAGAGATTTGAAGTCTTTTATTACTGATTATCCACTCTTGGACTGTTCAAAGATTCGTGGACAATGGATTGAAATCACCTGATTTAAAGCAAACCTTCCTAAGTCAATGAAAAAAAAAAGGAAAAACGGACCTAGTGCAGGTGTCCTCAGAATCTGTAATTCCGAAAATTTCCAGATGCAATTTCTTATGGGAAACATTGTAAGTCCACAGGGATGAAAACATAACTAGGGTATTAAAAATAAAGTATTGGTTTGGAATAAAAAAATTGACTCATTAAAGGTCTTTATTTGAGTGTTAATAATTTACACACCTCTGTAATATTGTTCTATTTGTTTCACCAAGTTTATGATAAGCCATCACATGAATACCAGTACCAGATTTGACAGATTTCTGAGATATAATGGACCAGTATAATACAGTCAACAAAAAGAAGCAATTTTGCTCTTCATGGAACTACTTGTACTTCACGAACATTTGAAGGGCTTTTCATTCTGTAAAAGGCATCGCTCGTGTTGAAAGGCTCTCAGGCGAAGTCTTCCTGATATATCTCTACCTTCAGTAATGGTATTTCGCATCTAGATTGATACTAAACGTGTTGAAATTGTATTGGCTGCCCATCTAAGACAGTCCATTGACTGGAAACTGTGTACATATTAATTGAAGCTGGTTATAGAAGTACGTTAGGCGTCGCATTATGCTTCTCATCCTTCCCTGTGTAACAGCTGAGAGGCGTGGTTTCGCGAGTTGCATTTCTTTCCCTTGTAGCCGCCAAGACCAGACAGCCAGTCCAAACATGGCGTGCTAATTCCTACAAGATTTATTTACCTGAATGCATCGATGATTATATATAAAGGTGGTTGAAATAAAGTTTTTGAAGACTTCACTGCGTCCTTGGTCTCTTTCCATGGACTATTATCACTTCGAGAAGATTGATACTTGTTTCCTCAATTGGTATCTCTTAAAGAGAAATTTAAAATATTTCCACAACAGACCACCATGATGAGTGGTAGTGGTGCTGCAGATTTTTTTGTTCAAAATTTGAACTTTCTTCGTATTCGTAATTACTTGCGTGTATGTTTCAGTTTGGCCGGTTTGCATGGAATTGTTGTAGTTATGTCAGTAGCATATCGTATGTTAATATTATCTACTGTCTGCAAAATAGTGTTGGTTTTGGTGGTTTGTGAGCCACGATGGCTTAACGAGTATGACGTTAACTTCGCAAGGAGTGAGTAAAACTCTTGGTAATGGTGGTGATTTTAAAACTGGCTCCGCACCTTGCGTGGCGGCTCGTAGCAGTCTCGGGCAGCTGCAAGCAGTAGTTCAGCGTTTTTTTTAAATTTATTCTAGGGCTGTACATATCACTCAAAGATGCGATTAATTCGAATATTCCAAATTCAAATAAATTATTCGAATGTTTGAAGTATTCAGGTATTTAGAAAAATCGATTATTAAAATAAATCGACCCCCCAGGGGTTCACATCTAGTGGGACGTGGGTTGGCGACCACGGGACCCAAGCTGAGTCCGGCATTGCTTCCACTTAAATGTGCCGGTCTCCTCTCAGTCTTCTTTCCTGTCGACCTCCCTTGGTCAACTCTTGTTCTTTTTCGACCTCGACGGTATTACGGTATCCGGGGCCTAGGGAGTCTTACTTTCCCGCCTTAATGGCCCTTGCCTCATCTTTCCTGATCCCCCTTTTTTCGAGGGGTCAGACCTCTTGTTTTCTTTCTATTATATTTCCTTTTCTCTTCAAGATTCACGCACTGTGTTTGTTAATTGGTTCCCCGTGTATCTAAATTCCCTTTAGTGAATTTTTTGCATCTATACTCCATTTTGTAGGTATTTCAATGTACGTTGCATTTTGTAAGTCTTTTCAATCAAAATTGTATTTTGAATGGTGGGCATTTTGTGGGTATTTTCAATTTCAATTGAATTTTGTAAGCATTTTCAATTTCAATTGCATTTTGTAAGCATTTCGACTCTACATTGCATGTTGTACGTATTTTGAACCTAAACTACATTTTGTGCGTATTTTTCAATCCATTCCTTTTGTGAGTATTTTCCTTCTAAATTCCCTTTTGTAAGTATTACCGCTCTCAATTTTGTGAGTCGTTTCAATCTGAGTTATTTTTAGTCTATTTTCAATTTTGAAAAAATTGGCATATGCGATCGTGGGTGTGGGTGTGGGTGTGGGTGTCCTAATAACTTTTAAACGGCTGGAGCGATTTCAATGAAACTCAGTAGGTTCATAGCTCAATTCCGGGCGACCCCGACCGTGCCCTTCAAATTTAGATACGTCTCACCAATCCAACATGGCGGCTGTGTGAAATATTTCACCAGCATGCAATATCTCCGAAACAAATACCGATATCACCCTAGAATTTTGTACGGTGATAAAGGGAACTACTAGAAGCTCACCTATGTGCCCTTTGAAAACCTGGTAACTACAAAACCAACATGGCGGCCAAGAGAATTTGCGACATTTAAATAGACGTTTCTCGCGATTTAACCAACCAAACGCAATGAAACTTGGCACAGTGTATGTTCATACACATTGTAATGCACAGACATCTAACTTCGTTCAATTGTTAACATAACCTCAAAATGTCGGCTGTGCCAATTATTTCACCAGCATTCTATTTCTCTGAAACTATTACCGGTATCACCATGAAATTTGGTACGGAGATAAGAGTACTCCTGGAAGTTCATCTATGAGACTTTCAAATACCGATTAACTACAAAACGAACATGGCCGCCAAGCGAAGTTGAAAGTTTTAAATAGACTTTTCTCGCGATTTAGTGATCCAAACGCAACGAAATATCGTACAGCAAATGTTTATACACATTGTAATGCACTGGTATCGAATTTAGTTCAATTGTTTACGTAACCTCAAGATAGCGGCTGTGCGAATTTCGAAAATTAAGTTTTCATGTGTTCGAAATCAACATTTTGATAATGAACGCACACAATAATCATCTAAGAGTACATAACTCGATGGCCTACATATGTTAAAATGCAGCATGGCGACCATCCGAAATATTTAGACGGTTCTCAATATCTACTAATCTACTACAGCAATCAAACTGAAATTTTGTAAGTGTATAGAGGCTATAAGCATATGTTCACCTACGGGACGTTCAATAACCTAGCGAGCACAAATCCAACATGGTGGCGACGCGAAATTTAAAGATTCAAATGGACGTTTCTTGCGTTTTACCATCCGAGCGCAATGAAACTTGATACGGTATATGATTATACAAATTTTAATCGACCGGCATCTAATTCATTTAAATTATTTTCATAACCACAAGATGGCGGCTGAGCGAAATTTTAAAATCCCGCTTTTATTTCTTGTGTCCTAATCATGCGATTGAAGTTTGAATGAAACACCTACACAATAATCTTCAAGTAATAGTACATAAATCTAAGGCCTACTATGAAGAAATCCAACATGGTGACCATCCAAAATATTTAGACGGTTCTCAATATCTACGAATCTATTACAGCAATCAAACTGACAATTTATATGTTGTTAGAGGCAATTAATATAAGTAGGATATATGAAAATAGGCTATTTAGTTCTTCACGGAACTACTTGTTTGTAAGTATTTTCAGTTTTACTTAATTTTCGTGATGGTTTCCATTTCATTGTCATTTTCGCTATCACCCAGACCATTAGGGGCCGATAACCTCGATGTTCGGCCCCTTAAAACAATTATCATCAAAATAAATCGACCAATATTTGAAATATTCCAAGATAATAAGTACCCAAAATTTAACAGCAATTTGTGAAAAGAAATCTGTCCAGTGGACGAGTTGTTGAAGCAGAGTTGAATCCAAAGGATCGGATTGGGGGTTAACCCCTTCCTCATCAAGCTTGTTAGGTATTTATAAATGAATATAATTCAAAACAAGGATCACTCAAATTTTCTTGCTTTGTTTATTACAATTATTTGATTATTTCAATCATTCGATTATTAACTGAATAGTCGAGTTACTACACTAACGCGAATATTTCAAAAGTCGAATAATTCCAACATTTCAATGTTATAATACTGGATCAATCCGGATGTGCGAATATTTAAAATAGTTGAACTATTCATATGTATTCGAAATTATCGAACAATTTCAATAATTAGATGCTCGAATTGGTACTGTGTATCCCTATTTACTTCTATAGGTGGAATGACCTTCGACCACACACTTGGTATAGGACGTTTATTGTACTGCACTCTCTTGTAAGTGTTGACTGACCGAAAGGTGTATACTGTCGTATTGTAGGCTACTAATCGTCTTATTGTGATGGTATGTAAACTACGTAGTACGCAAGCGTATTTGTTACGGTTCCTGTTGTAGCAACAGCGAGTCCATTGTGGACTTGTTGACTTATGACGCGACATAATCACATCCGCATACATCACTTCCTTCTCGTGGTGCGTCTCTTCCTACGGGCAGAGAAGACTATATTTCTCCGAAAAGGGAGGGGACTCTGAACAATCTCTTGCATACTTGATAGCCTTACGGTAGAAATAGGGCAGGAACCTGTTACTTACGACCAGGGGCGGTGCGTTATTAAAGGCCGTAGGAGCCCGCTCACCCAGGGCCGTTTGGTCGCATTATCCAAGGTTTGTTTAATTAATGTCGTTAAAAATTACTTTAATTGCATATTCTACTTAAAATAGTTTTCCCTTCTAAAATCTCCAAAAAGAAATCTGTATACATAACGCTTCCCTAACTTTAAGTTCCTGGTAGTCTCGTACTGTGTATTGTCATAGCGAGGGCCGCTCTACATAACCTTCCATGTAAATTATATGGAGTGAAGGGCACTATTGTGCACATATGGTACTCGCAAATATAGATTGTGAGTAACCAATATACTTCAGAGCTGCCAACATGATTCTACGCAATGTCTAATCACGTGTAACTTTCGTACTTATAAATGGATTTGTGTCCAAATTAGCACAAATATAGATCATAATATTTCAATTGAAGCTTGAGCATCCCATAAATGCCAGTATTACAAAGTTAATTACCTCATTAATCTAGATGAGCTTATAGAGATCAATCATTGCTATGAATCTTACATTTTAAGAAAAGTAGGCTCTTCAGTTCGTCACGGAACTACTTGTTTAAAAATGTCAATGAAAAAGCTCAGTACTTAAAATAGAATAATATTCAAATACAGTTTCCCTCGAGCACCGTATTTAGAGTTAAGGCACTGTTGTAGCAACTGAGAGATATGACGTTAAATGAGCATTCTGAAGAGAATTCATTGTGGTAGTTCATATTGAAGTCCTTGTTTGCTTGAGAAGTTGCATAAATGAAACAATGAGCTGCTGTTTGACGGAAAGAAAGTCTTCTATTGTTACGCATTGTGATCTCTGTTCATTGTACTGCCTGCCTGCCTGTGACCTTAGATGGAATGGAATCCTCGCTGCACAGTGAATGTTTTATCTTGGCACGAAGCTGTAGTTCATATCTGCGCAACCTTGACATCGTCACATTATACGAGTCACTCTGACATAACATGAACAAAAAAATAAAAATAAATACATAAATAAATGCATACCGTAGTGTAAATAAATCAATAATTTATAATTAAATGATTAATTATTTATGTATAAATTAAAATTATTATAATTAAATTAATTAAATTCATTATTTATAATTAATTGAATTATTTATTTATAATTAAATTATTTATAATTGATTAAATAATTTTAAAAACCATGCGGATTTTTTAAAAGGGCCATTAAAAAAACTCAACAAATACCCAATAGAATCCACCCATGCACATTTCAATACACAAGAGTTCTGCTTTTAGAAATTCATGATAAACATCCATGCATTTCAAGTTGGATTGATGTGTTGTAGTTTTATCATTTAATAGGGGTTCGATTCCCGGTCAATGCATGTGAGATTTTCGAAGTGAAATGCCATGTCCTGTGGTTCGGATTCCACGTAAAAAGGAGGTCCCGTGGCTCATGATCCCAAGATTAACGGTCACGTTAAACTACAAGCTTCCTTCCTTTTTCATTTAATAGGGGCTTCGACATCGTAGTCATTCATCCCAGTGTACTAAAGTGTATGTGTAGAATTTGTCAGGTAACCTAAGTTATTGTAGTGTCTGTAGTAGCGTGTGTTTGTAATGCAGGTGAGGATTAGGAAGGTGACGGCAGTGGTCTTAAATTAGAAGTCATCCGGCATTTGTCTGGATTAGTAGTGGGAGAAACCACGCAAAACTACTTTTCAGGTTGGCAGAGGGATTCGAAACCACGACCCTTTCCCGGTTTTGCCTTACGAGACTGAGTGTAGCCTGTTCCGGCCCTCGAACCAGATTTACATTTCTTAACAGAGCCTGGAATCGAACTCTGTCCTCTGGAGGCTGCAACCAAGAATGCTAGCCAGTACACCACGAGGTGGTCTATTATTGATATTCTGCTCGGAGGCAGGTCAGAGTATCCGAAGAGGCTATCCTCAGCCAGAGTTTACGTGTGGTAGGGTGGCCAGGGCCTTTCCGCTCCTCCTTATGTTGGCCAACAGCGCGCAGTACCTAGAACCGGTATACCATCCAAGTTCCGACCACGCCCAATGCTGCTTAACTGCGGAGTTCTCATGGGATCCGGTGTTTAATGGCCAGGCCGTTGGCCGAGAGGTGGTCTATAGATAGATTTCCATTTAGTAATTATTACACCTTATGGAAAGGAAGAGAAACCATGAAAATTCCGTAATAATGGTAGTCGTCACTTAAGAATTACTACCTTTATGAATCCAATATAGGATCAAAAAGTATTTCCACAACTTGGCAGAGAGAAAATTGACCTAATTGGTATGTGGTTGAGTATTCTTCATAACGGACCAGCTGCCACCATAGAATTATTTATGTAAACTACCATATTTGGCACACGTCATATTACGTGGTGTACAAAATGTCCGGTCACCTCCTTACCAATCCTCACATGAATTACAAATAGGCCTACACACGTTACTACAGACAACACAATAACATAGATAACCAGACAATCATGTTCTGCACACAGTCAAGTACACGGAGCTGATTGACAACGGTGACCTTGCCCCTTAATGAAGAAAGTGTGTGAGTGTGATTATGACGATGGGAGTAGTTCAAATAAAATATCTGGGATTCCCACCACCTCCCTTCAGAATTGTTAGTAATTTCCCAATTATGTGAAATAAGTGTTAACTCCCCAGCCCTAACTGAGATCAACGCTAAAGTAAGATCAAGGAAATACTTAAAAAATTGAAAATTCCCAATCTGTAAAATATATTCTGAAAAATACCGATCGGGGCCTCTCCACTTATTATAAAACAAGTCCCCGATTCTTGGATGTTACCGGTAATCTCGAGACCCACTTGATGGATTTTGATGCGGTTTTCACCGTTCTGTAAAAGATTTCTCGAGGAAGGTTTCTGTACAGAACAAATTATTTATGACCCAAGGAAGCGAGCAGTAAATTACGAGCTAGGGCGTGAGCCTATCGCCCTAGCTTGGGCGAGCATTACGACTGTGGAGTCGTGTCGAGTTAAGACTTCAGAGAAGAGTATATGTGTTTGGAGTTTCGCTGTTCACCTCGGCTGTTTTGAATTGCGTCTAGGACTACCGTCCGTGCGCCTTTTACTGTAAGCTTATGCTGGGGAAACCGATCGAGATACCGGACGAAGCAGGGCAGGTTGCTACTTCTCACATACATTTCTTCGCATCGGAATATTCCTGTGACCCAACACTATTTCAGATACACCTGTATATAAGGATGGTATTGCACTTTCAATATACGAGTGTCGCTGAACTTAGCTCAGTCAGCGTTGGTTGATCTTATCAGCTGGAGCCTTGCAGGACTAGGGGTGGCACACAGCAAAGATAGTGCAGTCTGCGCGTAAGTCAAGGAGCATTGCGCGCGCTACTTGTGTTAGACAGAAGTTATAATGAGATTTGTGAAACGAAAAATTATTAATAATGTGTGAATTAAGATAGGTGCGTTTCTAATTGTTTCGCAACAGCACAGCCAAGCGTAGCAGGAATAAATGTCACCACGGATCGAAAAGTCTTCGCCCTTATAGGGAATTACAAATGTATTGTTCTACGTTCCGTTCCTTTCCTTTCTCTATTTTTGCACATAGTCTCCACACTTGTTCAGTTCAGACATTTGTCCCATCGCAGCGCTAAATTTGAGATGCCCCTGTGGTAGAATTCATCCGGCTGACAGTGGAACCATCGTCGGACTGCTGTCTTGGCGTCATCGTTGCACGTGAATCGTTGTCCTGCCAGGAAGTTCTTCAGCGTACCAAAGAAAGTGGAAATTACTAGGGTCGAGGTCCGTACTGATGGTGGGTGGTTCAGACTCGCCCAGTGAAATGACCAGAGCTTGTTGGCGGCTCTGGTTGCCACATGTGGTCTCGCATTGCCGTGGTTCGCTGAAGAAGTTCCTGGCAGGACAGTGATTCACGTGTAACGATGAACCACTGCTTCAGTGTTTACATTTTTAAGTTTACTAACATAAGTGGAACAACTAATTTCAAAACATGGAGTAGAATTGTTTTAACTTTTTGTTGTTACTTAGTCTACTCCTCATTTAACAATGTCTGATCACTTGTAAACTGATAAGAACAGACGAGATGATTGCATAGAAAAAGTGGTGGTATGCGAGCAGGAGGGGTATGAATTTGTTTACGTCATTGGGGTTAACTCCTTTGCCGATCCCTTACCAAAGCCTGGGCAGAGTTGCTCATTTTTGGGTCTCTTGGAGGACCGAGTGGAATTAAGGAAAATCGAGGGGAATTGATGTTCAGCCAGCCAGGAGATGGCAGTTGGATTTGAACTGCAGATGTCTACCCGCTCACTGCGTATCGCGAATTCCAAAAACATTCAGTTGGCCACTACTTGCTTCATTCACTCAGCACATTCGTTCATTCACTGGCTGCGTATCGTCTGCTGCGGTAACAACCATTGGCATGCGTGAAGCCGATATACAGGGTGAACAAAAATGCCGCACTTGGCAGTCGGCATGCGGTTCCACGTCGAAATTCACGACAAAAGTTTGTTGCAAAACCTAGTCCCGCCAATAGGTTTAACAGAAATGCATGTTACGAAATAAGGCTCTGGCAACACTGTAACTGCATGCAGCGTGGCCAAAAGCAGGTCGCAGGAACTCGGCTCTCTGCTGGAGCTTTCTATGTACATTCCGATGCACTACAGGATGTGACAGTGTTGCCAGCTTCTCGTTTTCATACTTGTTTTCAAACAGCACCCTATTCGATTTTGCTATTGAAACTTTTGTCTTACAATTGGATGAGGAATCGCATGCTGACCTCCAAGTGCGGCATTTTTTGTTCACCCTGTATTTAGGTTTGGAATAGGCGGGACGCGCATGCGTACTGCAAGTCCCCCCCCCCCCCCCGCATCCTACACAGCGTGTTGAACAGCCATCTCCTGGCGCGATGACAATACGTACAAGGGATTTTCAAATAAAAGTAAACCTGTACAGTTTTTTTCTTTCTGACTAAAAGAAAAATAGGGGCGAAGGCTTTTCGATCCACCCTCGTAAAACGATGATTGAGACCAGTGATCTGTCATATCCTACCACGGTAGGCTGACAGCGTGACACAAGTAAACAAAGAATACTTCCCACGTCAGCCACCGGCACTCGTATCTTGATAGGCTAATACACTGCCTTACGTCATTTGTCTGGGAGTAGAGTTCTAAAGTCATCAAACACTCCAGTATTAGGACAGCTGAGTCAGCTTACTTGTGAACGTCTCACATGTCTCAGACGTGATAATCAATCTTCACTCATTACTTCCATGCACTCGTTAATACGAAGTCCAACACAATACATCAGCTAAAGTTCCAAGGTCACTGTCAACGATTAAATCACTGCTATAGTTAAAGCCCTGCGTGTATGCGGATATCCGCAAAATATTTCGCCATGCGGATATAGTTTGCATGACTGAGCGGATAGCGGATAAGCTGCGGGTATGTTTGGAGTAAATTTGCGGATAGTTCTTAGAATACAATCCGGATTTGTTGAATATCATTACCAGGACCCGGATGTTTATGATATATCATATTTTACCGTTATGTTTTTATGACATATGTAAGATGATGATATACGCTAATCTCATTGAAATTGTCACTAAGCACAATTAACACTTCGAACTGAAAAGGGTTGCAATTCTGGCTGTATAGACCCCTAACATTCATTTTAAACACAGAACTTGACATATATACCCTAAGGAAACGACTGTCCTCAAAACTAAATGTGTTGCTTTAATATCTTCTTATAATACAGGGTGTCTTTTTTGTACCTTTGGAGAATGATAGGTCGTGCAGGGGACGGGTATAGAAGTAATTTGAGATAAGGAGGCCTCTGTGACCTCAAGTTCCCTATCCCCTAAAATAAGGGTTGATTCAGGCCCTCCACCCAGAACGTTAGGCAACCGACCCAAGCCTCTATTACCTTTCTCAATCCTTTAACTCTTGGCAAGATTCATTTCACCATGTGGCGCTGGCGTAATGGATAGTGTTGCGTAATGGATAGCGCTATCCGTTACGCCAGCGCCACATGATGGAATGAATCTTGCCAAGAGTTAAAGGATTGAGAAAGGTAATAGAGGCTTGGGCCGGTTGCCTAACCTACAGGGTGGAGGCCCTGAATCAACCCTTATTTTAGGGGTTAAGGAGGCCGCTCCGACCCCAAGTTCCCAATCTCAAATTACTTCTATACCTGTCCCCTACACGACCTATCATTCTCCAAAGGTACATAAAAGACACCCTGTATAATACGCTAAGGTGTATGTTTCACAAAACTCAAGCTCCTAAACCAAACGGAGTTAGAAGGTGTGGTTTGTACACACATCTTCCAAATCTTCTCAATAGTACAGATTTCGTTGGTAAAAACAGAGATAAGTGATCAGAAATACACTAAGAAAATGATAAAAACAAATTATGGGAGCATCAGGGTCACTGACCGATTGAAATATCTTGGAGAAATAATTAGTAGCAATGGGACGGATAAATTGGCAATCGAGAACAAAAAAGGGAAATTGGAAAGATTAAATTTTTGTACAAAAAATATATACAATAAAAAGAACCTGTCTATCAATGCAAAATTACGACATTTTAATACTGTTGTTAGACCAATCATCTTGTACGGCATGGAAACTACAAATATAACCGGAATGGAGAATTTGCTCAAGATAGAAAGAAGAATTTTAAGGAGGATTTATAGTCCTAGGAAAACACAGGAAGGTTATAGACTGAGATCGAATGCAGAAATTTATAGTAAAATCGACAACCTTGAAGTGATGATCAGAAAACGGCGACTTCAGTTCTACGGACATGGATTGCTCAAGGTTAAACAAATTTTTGATAAAATCTGGAACTATAAAGGACAAGGAGGCTATGTAAAACAAATGAAAGAACTACTTCAAAAATTCAAAATTACTAAAGAAGATTGTCTAAATCGAATAGAGTACAGAAAAAAAATTTTTGGTCTCAAAATTCTTGTCGGAGAGAAGAAAAATCTCAACAGAGGAGAATGGACTGCTGAAAGAAGAGCTGCACAGTCGACCAGGATGAAAGACTTCTGGAAGAGAAAGAAGGAAACTAGACCTATAAAGAAGTGATATTTGCGTGGTCCTTGTTGGCCTGTCCGCGGTGTATATATAGTACAGTAAAAATCTTGAATTTCTTGAAGTCAACGGAAATACATTTCTTTATTAAGTGCTTTTAAAGAATTTAAACGAATAGACAAGACGATAGCCCCTGCGAGAACTGTATCGCGTACAGCCCGCATAGCACTAGGGCCGTGCGGGTAGTCTGTAAACATGGGGCACACACAACCCATTATACGAGTTCTCGCACGGGTCCGCTAGTTTTATCTAATTGAAAATATTATTGTAATGCCAGCAGATGCGGATAAAAGTCGTGCGGATGCAGATAAAAGTCGTGCGGATGCGGGGCGGATGCGGATATGGTTTTGTTTATCCGCGCAGGACTCTAGCTATAGCATAGTTGTCAGTTTCTTCTTCTCAATTCCTCACCACTTCAAATCGGAAATTGGCTGTCGTCCCTGAGGTCAGGGTTAGAAAAGGAAGGAAGCTTGTAATTTTATGTGACCGTTGATCTCGTGATCGTAAATTACGGCTGCTCCTTTCTTTATGTGGAATCCGAACAACCGAACGTTATATTTCACCTTGGAAATCGCGCATCCATTAACCGAGAATCGAACCCCATTTGTCTTGGTAGGAAGCAAGCAGCTTGACCGTTGTGCTATCATGCCCCCAAGGTTCGGTTTCGATTCTGGCTCTGCCAAGAAATGTAATTCTGATCTGAAGGCAGAAACTGGTTACACTCAGCCTCGTGAAGCAAAATGAGAAGAGGTGGGTCCGATTTCCCCCTTGACCATCCGGTAAGTGGTTTTCCGTGGTTTCTCACTTCTACTCCAGGCAAATGGGATGGTTCCTCACTAAAGGCCATGTCCGCCTCCTACCCACTCATCACCTGAATAACGAATTCACACACTGCTACAAACACCATATTAACATCGGTCATCTGACAAATTCTGGTTGGTTGAATCTTTAGTTTATGGGCTGCGACAACGCGGTCATGTAGCCCCGTGTACTTTGGGTGTGTGTAGAATCTGTCTGATAACCGGTGTTAATTGTGATGGCCGTATTAGTTCAAGTAAGGACTGCATACATTGGATTTTCAAGGAGTTCCAACTTTTGCTACCAAACGCCAGCGTCAACGACCAACTAGTTATTCACTTCGTTACTAGATGCCACCGCTGTTTTGAGGGGCAGATGACGTCGTAGTTCCGCCCCTTAAAACAATGACTAACTGCCACCGCAGTCTGCTCCTGGTGACGAACATTGGAACCTAAGAGTGTTATTCAAAGAAAACCTATAATTTAGCTTCACACAGGTGTAAATTAGTGGAAGGTTCTTTATCATGCCATAAATCTATGACATGGGACTGCCTGCTTTACTTCCCCTCGGAAGAAAGGCATACTGAGGGATTTTTAACGGTCTTATAAAATCCGACGACTTCGGCCGGATTTGAACCTGGACCTTGGGCATAGAAGCTCAGCATGCTACAAACTACGCCACCGAAGACGCCCGACAAACTCTACACACACCCAAGTACACGGGACTACATGACCACGAAGTCAAAAAGCCCCTAAAAGAATCAATAAGAGAGACGGAAATCAGACGCGGTCCTTCTGGATGGGAAGTTGCAACAGTTAAACCTACACAAGCCTCTTCATGCGTGTCGGTATCTTCAAAGGAGGCAAAATTCAAAGCCTCACGCGACTTCACAGATGCTGACTGAAATCTCGATAGTAAATGCATGAGTTTCAGTTATAAGGTTATAGCCCCATGTAATGTTCAAATAATGACATACGTAATGACCTCGATCAAGGGTCACTGTTTACAAAATATTTCTGATATTGATGTTCATATCCGGCACAGGAAGGAGCGAAGTTCACACAGACTGCGCATGTCTGCCGTGCCGCCTTAACTTAATGCCTTTAACTCCTAGCGCTGCGGACAGACAGACAGACACAGACAGGCTGCGGCTCCTAGCCGATGTAATCCATATTGAGGTGACAACTCCATCGTTGCACAAAACTACCGACCTACACACAGGGCCGTACAGAGCGATCACGGGCCCTATGACAATGTCCTCCCGTCCCCTTCAATTTTATTCAACCTGTGACATAATTTTGAAATTACGGTATTAAACTTTCGAATTTATCCCCCCTCTCCCACAAAAAAACAAGTAGTTCCGTGAAGAACTATACAGCCTATTTTCATATACCCTATTCATGTTAATTGCCTCTATCGACATACGAAATTTCAGTTTGATTGTTGTGATAGATTCGTAGATATTGAGAACCGTCTAAATATTTCAGATGGTCGCCAGGTACTATTACATGAAGATTGTGTACTTGTGGTATTCAGACTTCAATCGCATGATAAGGACACAAAAAGTAAAAAACGAGATTTTAAAATTTCGCACAGCTGCCATCTTGTGGTAATGAAAACTGAAATAAATTAGATGCCAGTGAATTAACATTTGTATAAGCATTTAAGGTGAAAAGTTTCACTGCACTCGGATGGTAAAATCGCGAGAAAAGTCTATTAAAATGTTTCAATTTCGCTTGGCCGTCATGTTCGTTTTGTACTTTACAGGTTTTTGAAGGTTACATAGATGAACTTGTAGCAGCGCCCTTTATCACCGTACAAAATTTCAGGCTGATATCGGTAATAGTTTAGGAGATACTGAATGCTGGTGAATATTTCGCACAACCGCCATGTTGGATTGTTGAGAGACAATGAAATTTGAAGGGCACGGTCGGGGTCGGCCAGAATGGTGCTATGAGCTTACAGAGTTTCATTGAAATCGCTCCAGCCGTTTTGAATTTTTTCAAGGGATGCACGCACGCACACACATACACACGGACAAAAGGTGATCTCATAAGCCTATTTTTTGATAAAATGAAAATAGGCTAATAAGAAAGAGAGAAATCCTTGGAATATTAATTTACAATTTACTTTGTTATAATAATACAGTAGTTTTATTAATGCAGCCAATGGCCATGTACAATTCTTTTCAGGACAGGTCTGGGAAGGCATATTGGAAGGAAATCGGCCGTACTGTCGGCCATGTGGCTATGTGGAATGTATATCGCATACGGTTTACTTCAAGATTTGGAGGCCCCATTAAAGATATTCCTTCAATAAATCATTGGTACCACGACGTACCTTGCGTTCCCGGAAGACACATAGTAGGATAACATCTCAGATGTTAATCATATGAGACTACTGTAAGGCTCGTATTTTTTTAAAGTTATTCAGCCACTCTCCATCTTATTTTATCTCTTTCCCATTGGTTCTTGTAACGATATTTTGACCACTCTGCCCGTTTTCGTTGTCTGAACGTGTACAGCCACCACAACAATAAGCCATACTCCTTTCAGAAATGTATGAAGTAAACAGTCAATTTGTTCTGAGATAGAATTACAAACTTTACGCTCCACAAAGAGTTCTTGAATTTTAGTACGTTATAAATTACATGGACAACTTGGGCAACTTTGCCATTTCCCTGGAAGATAAAACTACAAACACAATGGTTATTTATAGAATTAATTGCATATTCTCTTTGTAATATTTGGGATACTATCCACTGGCTGTATTTACATCGAACAGAGGCATATTAGAAAATTTCATAAAGGTTTAGACATGAAATTAAATAAAGCTGCCCTCCACCTCGGGCCCCGGGGCTACAAGCCGGACGTTTGTTGGGTAGTCCTGACTTAAGGTATTACTTTTCATAATATATTTAACATTGTCAATAAGGAATTGGGCAGACATGTTTATATTCATGTCTTTTCATACAATTTGATTGTTGCGCTTATCGGCATCGACAAGGGGAAATGAGTGATAAAACAATGGTACAAGGGTACAACGGTAATAAGGTACAAGAGTAGGCTATATAAATAGTTCGGCCTCGGGGGGCTTAAAATAAAATGTCTTCTGCCACTTCTGTACGGCCTTCAGGGTTGATTAGTCATTAAATTGATACCATTTCAAATTTTCCTGTCGTTTTGATGGAAGTAGCAGCGACGCCATCTGCCCCTCTTAACATAGACGAAATTATACAAATTTAGATTATTTTAAAATGTAGAGGTGGATGCTTAAATATTAAAAAAACAAAAGAATAATAAAACAACAAAGACTAAATTATACATAGGCCTACTGAAAGCAAAATACGAAATTAAAAAAAGAAATAGGCAAATACACACGTTGAGAATTTAGATTATCAATTTTGCCTGAACACCAATAGTCATACTGCAGTATATGTGTGTTGTCTGACTGTTTATCTGTCTTTGCAGAGGCAAGCTCAAGAGGAATTCGCGGATCAGAAGCGCTCCGCCTCCAAGTATGTGCATGAGGTGTGGCAAGTGGACGGCCACATGCCTCCAGAGCTGGCCGAAGGGATGGACATGGAAGGCCACCCTGGCGACGTGCTGCTCAACTTCCAGCTGTATCGACAGGTGAGTTCAGAATTCTTTGGTAATAGTGATGGTAAATGTATGAGGTCCATCTAGAAATTGTTTACCTATATTTTAAATAAAAAAAGAAACTGTTACATAAAGAAACATTATTGGCACCAGATACAAAAATGTCAGTTACTTTTCGACATGAAAAAAATGAAAATCCACAGCCTGCTTCCGTTCGACCGACTGGGACAGGGAATGGAATGAATGAAGGCCCCATCTAGCGGCGAGGATAGGAACTGGGCCGGCTGCAGAAGCCTGTCGCAATCCCCTGGGGCAGTGATTAAATGAATGACAGATGAAATGAAATGATAGTGGAGAGAGTTCATGGAATGAAATTGGTGACAGGGGAAAACTGGAGTACCCGGAGAAAAACCTGTCTGCCTACGTTTTGTCCAGCACACATCTCACATGGAATGACCACGATTTGAACCACGGACCCAGCGGTGAGAGGCCGGCGTGCTGCCGCCTAAACCATGGAAGCTCCACTTTTCGACATAATCACCATCAAAATAGGCACCTGTTACATCGTGGGATGAGCATTTGTATTTCTGTGTCGTTGAAGTTTGACGCCGGGAATGCACAGTGCGTGACTTTCGTCTTCAGCTGTTGGCCATTTTCCGCAGATATCACGATCCTTGTTGCATGGAATTGTCATTAAACACCTGCTGTTCAAGAAAGGGTGCGCCAGGTGTGTGCCAGAAAACCTGACCACAAAATGTTCGGCTGGGAGCTATTTGATCATCTACCATACAGTCCTGATCTTGCTCCCTGCGGTTTTCACCTTTTCTTGCGCCTGATGAAATTCCTGTCCTCTGGTCAGCAGTTTTACACTAACGAAGAGCTGAAGAAGAATGTCACACGCTGCTGGTTCCATTCCCAGGCGGCAGACTTCCTCGACATAGGAATATAAAAGTTGATCCCATGATATAACAGGTGTCTCAATTCTGGTTGTGATTATGTCGAAAAATAGCTTAAGCATTGCTGTATCTACTGTCAATATTTTTTTTTACCTAACTATGGTTTATTTTTATTTAAAACTTGGGAAACATAATTTCTGGACGGGCCTCGTAAACAGTAAGTTGTAAGGAATTAAATGTGTGCTTTATTTTTCTCGTAAGAGTCGCTACAATTCCTACTGTAGTAACTAATGTATTCACTGAAGCATTAGTCATTCGCTCTGGTGGAAAGTAATGATTATTATTGTCCGTCCACAGTTACAGTAACTACGGGATCCTATGGGTTTTTACTTTTAGCAGATTCCCCCTGATTTGATGACTTCGGATTCTTTAAAAACTATATTTCTCCTAAAAAGATGGTGTATTGGCTTTCACAGACCGTGAATTAAAACTCAGAAAGTTGTCTAGGTTTCTGCCGTGTCTTGTGTGGAGGTTTCACTCAGGAACACAAAGCGGGCTCGTCAGCGGGCTCTTGATGTTCCGCGCCCGGACACCCACAGGAGTAGCGATCTGTTCACTACCTCCCTTCTCATGAAGCGCACGTGCGTCTCCTAACTGCGAGAACATATTAAAGAGCCCGCTGATGAGCCAGCTTGGTGTTCCTGGTCTAAACCCCACAGAAGCCACGGCATAAACCTACAGAAATTATTTTTGTATTACTCCTGTTTATTATAACATTTTACTACTCATGAGTGCATACTACACGCTCCTGGACACTCATTTCGTGATACTTAATAATAGTACATTATGCAACGAGCCAATAATGGCTATAATTAAGACACGAGTATGTTTATAAAACGAGCGTATGCGTGTTTTATAATTTCCATACGAGTGTCATGGTTACCATTATAGGCGAGTTGCATACGACTGTTTATGTTCGACGATAATTATTATAACTATTTTATGTTCGAACATAAATATTCATAAATATCTGTCTAGATTTCGCCAGTTTCATGTACTGAACAGAGCGCATGAGACGCAGAGAATGCCTTGTATTTGACCATGGCCTCCTCGATTACCCTACTATGACACTAGGCCAGGCAGTGAAGTTTAAATTAGAAGGCCGTGGAACTCAGCGCATCTAATTATCTAATTGGTCAAACAACTGTTTCTTGAGCTCTGATTGGTGGGAGAAACTGTTTCATAATGAAAAATAGTGTTATAATGAGCCTCATTATGATAGTTTTCTGACATATAATAGTCAGGGTCGAACATAAAAGCATTTTTATGATAAATGAATTGCAACCAATAGCCATAGCTGGGCATTTTTGATTGAATGCCCGAGGGCTCCCACAAGTTCAATTTCAAGTAGTTCCAACTTTGGCTACCTGATGATACTGTCAATAACACCTAACGGTGAACGTTGGAACATGGAGTGTTTCAAACTAGCCAAATATAACCTACAAATTTTGCTACACACTACCGGCTTTACTTTCCCTCTAAAGGAAGGCATACTCAAAGATTTTCACGCTCTTCAAAATTGGACTACTTCGGCCGGGTTTGAACCCGCGATCTTGGTCAGCATGCTACCGACTACGCCACCGAAGCTGTTAATAAAATAATTTTTGTAGTTTCTTTTATTCTGAAGTATCTGTATTCTCGTACAAAAATTAAACCCACGTGCAGAAGAGAAATGCTCATTTTAGTTGTTGAAATGTTATGTTAAAACATTTGTAAACCACGTTCATATGAAATGTTAAATGTCATGTTTGTTGGCCGGCCCCGTAGTGTTGGGGTAGCGCGCCTGCCTCTCACCCGGAGGCCCCGGGTTCGATCCCCGGCTCCGTCAGGGATTTTAAAACTAACGTGAGGGTTGGAACGGGGTGAACTTAGCCTCGTGAGGAGAATATAGTAGCTGTCTGACAGTGAGACAGCTTCCCGATCACGAATACCAAGATTAACGGCCGAGGGGACCCGACGCGCTAATCACGCGTCACCCCAATATCTGCAGGCCGAATGGCTGGGCAGCGGTCGCTTGGTCGGCCTTAGCTAGTCATGGGCTGTATAGTGCCAGGGTTTTGTTGTTGTTGTTTGTTATGCCTTCCATCGGGAGGGGGGGGGGGGGTATAGCCGGCGGTCCCATGTCATAGATTTATTAGGTTAGAATTGATAACGCTCTATTAGTTCCAATGTTCGCCGCCAGGTGCTGTCTGCGTTGCCATCTAGTAGCCAAGTCCGCAAGCTAGGTATTGTGGATGGTTAGCAAAAGTAGGAACTACTTGATATTACTGTCTGCAGTCCTTATTTGAATTTAAAAACAAGATGTTCAGTAAAGAACATATAGCCTACTTTCTCCTAAATGCATGGGTATTGTTATAACTCTTTGTCCTTTTCAAGGAGTATAATTGAATGTTGGTTGGAGTAGCTTGTTGAGTAGCTTGTTGAAATACAACGTGCTATAGGGATATTAAACATGAATATGAGGTGCCCTTTGCTAGTGCTACCTCTGTACCAAATTTCATTCCATTCGGTTTCACAGTGTTAGAATTAATAGGGGTAATCGATTTTGACACAAAGATGGCCGCCATCCGCAAACTATTAGGCTAATGACCTATTAGATTTGTCAAAGGATGCTCCCTCCATAAAGGTATGTTGTTGCAAAATTTGGTAGAGATCGGATGATTAGGTTAGTCGTAATTTGATTTAAGCTTTGAACATTTGTGTGGCCGCCATTACGTTTCCGTCAAGATGGTGGCGATATAAAGCATGACACTGAGGTGTCCTTTGCTAGTGCTACCTTTGTACCAAATTTCGTTCAATTTGCGCTCACCGTGTTAGAATTGATAGGGGGGGACAGACATTCAGAGTACACACACTCACACACACACTCACTCACACACAGACACACACCTTTTTCGCCCTGTAGTGATCTCATAAGTCTACTTTCATTTTTTGCAAAAATCGAAAGTAGGCTAATATGAGTATTACCCTTTCACGAATTGATTGCCGGTGGTCGAGATGGGAACTATTCTTTGTTTATTTGTGTCACACGTCAGCCTGCTTCATTGACAGGTACAGTTGCGCGAGTAGGATATGACTATTCCAATAGCCTGTCATCGTTGAACTGTCCATGGTGACATGAGCTCGTGTGACGCGCGATGCTGCTTGACTTATGTGCAGAATGCACTCTGTCATCGGTGTGTTCCCCGCTTCACTGTGCGGGGGCAGCTGCTACAATAAACAAACACAGACTCTGCCACGCTCAGCGGCAATCAAATCTTAGTTTCTGCCCCAATTGTTCCATTTAGAACGTGGAGTCTTAACCGGCCGCGGTGGCTGAGAGCACTTCGGGAGAGCGTGGGTTCGAATCCCACCTCGGCCGTCCTGAAAATGGTTTTCGTGGTTTCCCATTTTCACCACCAGGTAAATGCCGGGACGGTTCCTTTCAATAGGTCCACGGCCGATTTCCTTCCAATATCACCCGTCCTGAAAAGAAAAATACATGGCTATTGGCTGCATTAATAAAATTAAACGTCTTAAGGAGTTCAAAGGAACAAACAGTTTAAAATCCGCGGAATATACCTCCCAATCTCGTCTGAAATACAAATATACACACGGATACAGTCATCATAGTAATACAGGTTATCAGACAAATTCCACAAACAACCGATAAGAAACCGGCAGCCCATGCCAATCAAACAGTGGATCACCTCTGTACTAGCCGCTCGTGTTTTCCAAGCGGCAGTTGTAAGTTCTCCCACGAACCTCGTGGCTGCAGTGCAATCGCCGGTAGGCAGCAAATGACTACTTTATTCCTCCCCTCTTTCGGTAGGCTTGTTATCGCATGTGATTGTTATTCCTTCCTCGTCCAATTTTAGTGAATCGTTACCACTGAACTAGCTTGGTGGGCTCCCCCCCTTCAGTAGGCAGACACAACTCAAAGGTACAATTGATTAGAAGAAAAGTGCGAGGGGGAATGTTATTAGGTTTCGATTATTGAGCTGTCATATTTTGTCCTGGCTTTCGTTTGAGTGGTAGTCTTCAATTGAAGAAATATTGAAGTTTATGATTAATTCTAGATATATTTTATCATTATAGCCTACCTGTTGGGATATTTAGATAATTTTCTTACTTGTCATATTGCACTTATTTTTTCTGACAACAAAATAATCTCACGGCGAAATCCTACAAGCCAGAAATCTGTGCTTGATGCCATCTGTTGAGTGAAAATCGAACTACTAGACACAAGTTAGAGGCGGGTAGGTATATAGCAAGGAAGCCTTACAACAAGCGTGATAAGAACAGGGGAATATCGACCATTTTAGCACTGGCTTGAAAAAGTATAAACTCGCAAAAAAGGTGGTCTGCATTTCTTCGGAATTTGTATATTTCTACTAAAAAAATTCCCAACTATTGCTAAGTCTAAAAAAGAAAATTGGTGGCAATACCTGCAACCAGTTGGAATATACAATACATTAGGCTATACCTCTGAAAATGATATATTTTGGTGTGACCTTCCAACATTTTCAAAATCAAAACTTCTACAATACTTGGCCCAATTGATCGAAATCAGGACGTATATATTCTATCAGATGTAAGAGCTCAGTAAAAACATCGCAGAGCTCGAGTACCACACGTTTAGGTTTTAGTTTTTTCTTTCGTCGTGTAGCCTCCTGAAAGGCCGAGTGCAGGTCTTTCGAGTCGACGCCCGTGGGCGACCTGCGCGTTGGGATGAGAGATGGATGAAGATGAATGAAACTGGGCAAGGATGTGTAAGGAAGCGGCCGTGGCCTGTCAGAAGGTACTGTCCCAGCATTTGCCTGGTGTTTAAAATGGGAAACCACGGAAACCCATTTCAAGGACAGCCGACGGTGGGGTTCGAACCCACGCGTCTACCGAGTCAGCAGAGAGCTTGGCCCCAAGACCTAACGCTGCGCTTTAGGCAGCGTAGCCACTACTGTCGGTAGGCTTTAGGTGACATATCATGATTTCCTTATGTTGTCCTAAACTTTCGACCGGTTGTAAGAATTAACTTGCTGATCTGATGGGGGTCTTGTAGGAAATGGACATATACAGTGAGAGCCTTCTCTATAGAACGGAGCCTCGCATGGGCCGTGTGACGGGTGGAGAGCTTCGAGTCAGCACCAGTTAACTAGCACTGTAACGATTCGATCCCATACCTGTTAGATATAAAGGGTTATTCATTCATTTATCATATTTATTATTCTTACTAATTAGTACATCGATGAGATGATTTTTATATCAGATACTTGTAAGCGGTTTTTATTATTATAGTCAGACAGATTTTTATTAACATTTACTTGTAAAGAGACGAAGTATTATATATTGCAACAAGATTGGCAATAAGGACCAACCCTATGTGTCACATACACAACGACGTAGTAGTTATTTCACCACGACAGGCAGTCACTGTCATGGGATGCTAAGAAACCCACAATGACTAAGAATCACGTGCGGACCATCGGGTTCCTTCGAGAAAAAATATAACATTATATTTCACTCATGGTGCAACCAATACGTCACTACTGGAGCCAAGGTACGCGTCAATATATTGAAAATTATGGTGGCATGAGGGAGTCACGAGTTACGAATGGACAAGTCCCAGGTAGAAGGGGTGACTTGACTATGAAGAGAGGGAAGTTGGGACACCACGTGACAAGGATATAAGCTGTAACCCGCGTCTACAAAATTATTAAGAAACGACAAGTCATTGGGGAACAATTGTTCTGACCACAAGAGGAGAGCATCAACTGAGGGTCTTAGCTAATGAGCTGAGCCAATATTCGACTTCCGACTTCAAACCATACAACGTGATGTCTACCCAAGATACATATCAGCCCGCACTGACTTATAGATCAGTTTTACAATCAATCGACAAGTCGCAACGGACTTGGTTATGTTAAACAGTATCAAATGACATACTACAACATTTTTTTTAGAAATATGAGAAGGAACATCAAGGTTATCTGTTATAACATTCGATATGACAAAGCTGCAAGTTGGTGAGCATAAACAATTATTACTTGCGTCTCCATTTGCAATTTAGAGTTAAGTTTTTTTATTTAAGTATTTTAAATGTTCATTTTCTTTTAAGTAATTAAACCGCAGTTGGTAAATTGAATTCTTTTTTGTAACTATTAGTATTTTGTTCTTGAGTCAATAAATTATTTCTTTAACTTCATGACTGTAACTTTTCTTGTAGTTAGCACATACTATAGGCAAATTCAACTACTCCTTATAAATAAATACTGAATGGTTAGTCAACTCAGTTACACTACGGCCCGGGTAAGTGGTCTCGACTCTACTGCTGACTGCCGAGGATATATTGATAAATTTCGATTCTCTATCTTAAATATGAATCTGGCGCTCAACACTTATTATATTACACTATCACAGGTAAGGTCACACCGCAGTGTATATTGTTTATTATTATCATGTTTGTTTAAATTGAACCATTATAGTTAACACAACAGCGAAAGGCTTCTTAAAAAATGTTACAGCATCTACCGTTACAAAACTGCGGGTCGGGAAGCCCCGGATGCGGTCATTGCTTGATTACATTCCCAGCTGGCAAGATACCTTAGTTCAGAGTATTAAGACTTACAGTAAAGTACTATAGCTTATCTCGTATCCCGTGAACATGGTTAGGTATAGAACAAATCATCGAATTTTCCTAGCTAAAACTTATCTTCTCCAGAAAAAGTCTTCCATTAAATGTGTTCGTACGTTTCGGCACCGTGCGATTTTTACTTGGGGAGGGGGAGACCTCAAACAAAAGGTGTACAGTAACAATCTGCGAACTCGGGAGGCTCTCGAGAACGAAATAACTGCACTGGTACGAAATATCAGTGAGGATAAATTACAGCAAGTGCACCAAAACTTAGTACGTTGGTGCAACGTATGTTTAGAAATTGAAGGACAGCATTTCCAGCACCTACTCTCAAATTCATGCAAGTTATCTTATTATATAATACGCTAAGGTGTATTTTTCACAAAACTCAAAACTCCTAAACCAAAGGGAGTTAGAAGATGTGGTTTGTACCAAAATCTTCCAAATCATCTCAATAGTACAGAAAACATCTTGCATTTCTTGGGAAGTCAACGGAAATATATTTATTTGTTTATAAAGTGCTTAAACAAATAAATCAGTCGATAGCCCCTGGCATCGCGTTCAGCCCCCATATCATTAGAGCCGGGCGGGTAGTCTGTACACATGGGGCACACACAACCCATTATGCGAGAGTTCTCGCACGGGTCCGCTAGTTATTATTAAATACCCCCCAGGGGCTCACATCTGGTGGGACGTGGGTTGGCGACCACGGGGCCCCAGCTGAGTCCTGCATTGCTTCCACTTGTGCCGGGCTCCTCTGTCTTCCTTCCTGTCTACCTCACTTGGTCAACTCTTGTTCTCTTCCGACTCCGACGGTATTTGGGTATCCGAGGCCTAGGGAGTCTCTTCCTTTCCCGCCTTAGTTGGCCCTCGTCTCATCGTTTCTGATACCCTCCTTCTGCGAGGGGTCAGCCTTCTTTTTTTTTCTGTTACCTCCCGCCTTCTGCTCAAGGCCCTCAAGGAGGCAGGGTGTATGTATCCCACCACTTCTGGTGCACCCTGGATATTGCTACACCCTCAGGGGCTCACGGCTGGTGAGTTCGGGAGTTGGCGATCCCGAGGGATTCCTGAGCTGGGTCTGGTTTCCCCCCTTTTATCAATTATCTGTGGGGCGGACCCTCTCCTCTTTCACTTTCCTATCTGCCTTTTATGGCTCTCCTTCCTTCAAAGTCCCTCAATCTGCATTCTTCGAGGGTTGAGGACATTTATTTTCCTCCTGTCCTTCATTTGCCTCATTCTCCTTTTGTTTTCCATTTCTTCTTTTAGTATATAAGTTAGTAGTTGTTTTAGTTACAGTTTACATTTCATTATAATCTTCACGATCACCGAAACCAATAGGGGCCGATAACCTAGATGTTTGGCCCCTTAAAACAATTATCATCATATCATCATCATATTATTAAATACGTTAAAAAGTGTAAATGTGTTTACTTTAGTCACACAGGAATTTATTATATTTGGTAAGTAACTGTAATGGGGTAACTTACCCAAACGTGGTTACATTTCTCCAAGCATGCTATTTGTGTTATTAACACAAATAGGCCTATTCACTTTGATCAAATGCCAACACGAAGGATCCGTGACCCGTAGAGCACCCGTGGGAAACGAGGACTTCTATTGTTCTCGTTAATCTACGCAATTAAAGTTATCTGCTGGCAGATATGTATCAAAGGTTAAGGACTCAAAAGGGCCGCCAATGTCCTGTGATCGGCTCTGAATGGTCAACGAGGTCACGATGCAAATTGAAACTGATTGAGGAACCTCCTCATATTATCAAAGGCACTCAACCATTTTTGTGAAGCCTTGCTATATTCTTTCTCCGGACACCTATGGTCATACTATGCAGGGTAATAGTTTTGTGGTTGTTGTAGATTTATTGAGGGGCTTTTAAACATCATGGTCAAGTTTCCCCGTGTACTTGGGGGTGTATGGAATTTGTCTGATAAACTGGGTTAACGTGATGACTCGATTAGTGTGAGTATTTGTAATTCAGTTGAGGATTGGGAAGCAGGCGGCCATGGCCAAATCTTAGGAACCATCCCGACATTTGCCTGGAGTTGAGGAGGGTAACCATGGTAAACGATTTCCAAGTTGACTGAGATAGGAATGTAACCCAAATCTTCTCAATTTTGCATCGCGAGTTTCATTGTACCCCGTTCCAGCCCTCTGACAAGAATTAAATTTAATGGCATAGCCGGGAATCCTGTTTTTGACAGGCAAAAATGCTAGTGATACACCACGAGGTGGTCCGTAATAGTTTGTGAGGTGTTTAGCAATGAATGAATGAATGAATGAAAGTAGTCGACCGAGGAATCGATGGACAGACGAAGTGGAGGCAGACTTGCGTATCTAAGTATACGACCTTGGATACCTACTACTTGAGATCTATGGAAATCTGTTGTTGGGAAGGCCAAACCTCATTAAGATGACGAAGATGAGTTGTTGTTTAATAATTAGAGACTTGGGATATCATCAGCCCCATGTAGTTGGGTGTGTGTTGAACTTCTCTGATTTAATCTGTATTCATGTGATGAACTGTACTATAGTGTATAACTGTATAAGGGACACGGATGTGGTAGGCGCCCCACACATTAAGTTTTGTACTATCCCAGCATTTGCTTGCAGGAGGGAGTGAGGAAATATCACACACAGAATAGCCGCTATCAGCGCCGGGATTCAAACCTGCGATCTCATGAATTGATGCAGCTGGCCGCGCAGCCGTGGTGCACGATTTAACGTGTACAACTATGCCGTGGGGTCGAACCCGAAGATGATACGTGGGAGGAAATCCAGACTAGACGCTATGTTTAACACTCACACTAATTGACCACCATGGGGAGAACTAAACATACGTCTGGGAAATCCCTCCTACCTGAGCAGGGCAGATCATCCACATTAAGTCAAGGTCCGACCACAACGTACAAATTATGGAAATTATTATGTTATTAATGGTGCCATTTGATAATTGGAACTCATTACCTGCCTCAGTGCTAGAGCCTTTCCCCAAACATATCGATGTGAAAAAGAGAAGATTGATATGTTGTGTAAATGCTCCGATGTAATTACCACACTTTCAAAATCGCGACTTGTTTGCACTAAGTGTGTTTGATATTATTGTGTGATATTATTGTTAGTAATTTTCTGCAAGTGTACAATTTTCCATCGGGGAATTATCCCTCATTTGCCAATAAAGTATGTGAATGAATACCGCGGTTCTTGCTGTTTTCAATAACTCGCAATCGCTGGAAAGTTTCCTCGGTTTTAATTTCTTGGTCGTGGAAGCCAATATCCCATCTCTTTTGGAAACCTCTGTAGGATCTATCAGCTCTCCAAGTAAAGAAGAAACTACTATAGGGAAGAGAAAAGCTATAAGAGCTCTCAGCTCTCGTAGTAAAGAAGGGGAAACCTCTATAGGGAGGAGAAAAGCTGTAAGAGCTCTCAGCTCTAGCGTTAAAGAAGCGGAACGGCGCTCCATACAAGGCGACGTAGTGCATGGTCATGGTGGCCACTACTCCTGGAAATCCTGGAAAACTCCTGGATTTTTATTAGGTCTGGAAAACTCCTGGAAAAGACCTGGAAAATGACAAAAAAAATAATTGAAAACTGCTGGAAAATAGCCACTGTTAATTAATTATAAAAATCTTTCCATCTTAAATCTTACTCACGCTGCGGTTATCGTTAACGAAACAAATTTCCTCAGGCTACCTGTTTCTGTGTGGGAAAACATGCGATAATATTTTTGTAAAACACATTGAGTGTAGACAACTTCACCGCAATAAAACGCAGGCGGCATTCTTTTCTCTTCTTTTTAAGCGGATATTTGAGTTACCGAGGCTTTTTTTTAACAACAATTAAATCATTTGTGTGTAGGCTTGCGTATCAATAACGCAATCACCACTTATTTTTTTCAACATCTGTATAAGTAAATCAAACACAACTGCTTAATTTTGGTCTTGAAGTAGGCAACCGACAAAGCCCCCCCAGGACTCGCGCTTATTTTCAAGTATGGAAAAATTAGAATTACTTCTGGAAATTTCCGATTTGAGTGGCCACCATGATGGTTCACTAGCCCTGCAGCGGTCCAGGCATGGTCACAGAGAGCCCGCTGATGAGCCTGACATGGTGCACCCAGGCGAAACCCCACAAAAGACGCAGCTAAAACGTAATGATTTGCTGAGTTTTAAACGCTGTATGTTTAACATCCTAGCTCTGGAGTGTAGACAACCTTTCTTCCCGGTCGATGTCACTGCAACTAGAATGGCATTTGGATTCTTTAATTTTCTCATACCTTGAGGAATTTGCTATCGTGTTTGCTCCTGCGAGGCAAGTCACATTCTCATCATGCCGAGCTGCCGCGGGCGGAAGTTATTTGGTGATGTGCCGTAATTGAAGCCAGCCGCGCATAAAAACGGAAATGGTAGAGCTCAGTTCACAAATATGGCCACCATGTGTAGGCTTACGTAATGCTGGACGCATGGCATTATCTGTTTTTCATATGGACCAGCCAGCGTTTCACTATTTATATAATTGGATTATAAATTTGGAACTTGTTTTTGTTGCGTGATGTCACCAGCTGCATTCGAACATCTCGAAAGGAACTGAACACCAGTGTATTTCTTCCTGGTTATGAAATTGACAAGTCGTGCTGATAACTCGCGTACACATGCAGAATAATGAATTGGCTCTGTAAAATGGCTGGTCTAAAATATTGGCATGGATTCTGTCTTCAGGAAAGAATTCATGATGAAAATGAATAAATGTAAAACACAAACACAAATATTGAAAGGCGGCTTCGGTGGCGTAGTCGGTAGCATGTTGAGCTTCTATGTCCAAGATAGCGGGTTCAGACCCGGCCGAAGCCGTCGGATTTTTTAAGAGCGTTAAAAATCCCTCAGTATGCCTTTCTTCGGAAGGGAAGTAAAGCCGGAGGTCCCATGTTATAGATTTATGGCATGTTAAAAGAACCTTCCACTAATTGCACCCGTGTGAAGCTATATTGGATAGGTTAAGAATGTAAACAACGCTCTTAGGTTTCTACGTTCGTTGCCAAGAGCAGACTGCGGTGGCGTCTAGTAGCTAAGTTCTGCATTTGGCCTAGTAGTCGTTGACGTTGGCGCTTTGAGGCAAAAGTAGGAACTATTTGAAGAATTCTAAGATGCAGTACTTAAATTATAAAACAGATGGCACGCACTAATACAGTCATCACAATCAACACCGGTTATCAGACAGATTCTACACACACCCAAAGTACACGGGGCTACATGACCGCGTTGTCGCAGCCCCTAAACTTAAGAACCAACCAACCAACCAACCAACCAACCAAATATTGGAATGCAGTCGTAAGAAATCAGAAACCCCTATGTCAAATTGGCAGGTGAAAAACTAAAGGAGATAGGTGAGTTCTGTTACTAAGGAAGGATATAATAAGTAGGTTAGCACAGGCAAGGACAGCATTTCTACAGAAAAGGAATCTGTTGAAATCGAATATAGATCTAGATATTAAGAAGTCATTTTTAAGGCCTTTGTCTGGAGCGTGACACACTCTGTAAGTGAACCTTGGACTGTTAGAGCAGCAGAAAAGAGAATTGAAGCGTTTAAAATGTGGTGTTACAGGAGAATGATGATCAGACGGGTAGATAGGGTTACGAATGAAGAGGTATTAAGACGAATGGGAGAGGAGAGATGTTTCTGGCGACTGCTAACAAAGAGAAGAGATAGGTTGCTAGGACACATACTAAGACACCCAGAAATAGCAAACTTAGTTATAGAAGGAAGGGTCGAGGATAAGAACTGTAGGGGTAGACCAAGGTTAGAATATGTTAAACAAATTGCCTCAGATGTAGGGTGTGGTACCTATGTAGAGATGAAACGACTAGCTCAAGACATGGAAGCAAGGAGGGCTGCATCAAACCAGTCGAAAGACAGAAGACTCAAACGCACAAAATATTAACACACCGTTACGTTCTTGTTTATAGCAGTAAAACGACTGGGAGTTTAACTCCAATGACATTCAGATTCACTTTTAAAAAATACTAGGGTATCAATAAGGCATCCAACGTTTAGAATGAAGCACTGGTTAGATAGGGATATTCTTCTCTCTTTCTGTTGCACGTGAGACATTTATGACGCTGTCATTTTCTAGCAATCCACTGTTGCCATATCAGTCGAAAATATTTATTTGTCGAAAAAAACAGCATATTCTGGTAGAATGTTTTGCCGATCTTTTTTTGTCCTATATTAGAACTACGTTAACTTGATAGAAATGCTAGAAAAATTAGATATCGATATTTTAAAAAAACTATAAACTGTGTCCCCTTTTTTTTAGTAAAATCGATCTTATATCATGTTGCATCGACTTTGTGATGCCTATTTTTCACACACTAGTAGCTAAATGTGCCGTCTTGATGATGGATTATTGAAATATTTGATACTGGCAATATTACAATTTTCATGTAGGTAAAACTTCTAATATTCTCTCATAACCGCATGGCAGCATTGAAAAAGTACGTATGCTGCCAACTTATCTATTTTTAAAGATAACCATGTCATGTCAGTTTGAGAGTTGTAGAGGAATGTTGGAAGAAGTTTTCTACCTGCTTACCCAGTGTGTAGAGTTAATTGTTTACACAGGCCGGGCTGTTCATTGACCGCGGATTATATGAAGTTTCGAAGGACAGCGGGGTGCAGTTTGCTACTCACAGCTGTATTACTGTGCCCTTCGAGCTAGTATTTCGGTTGTTCAGCAGTCTCTATCGTGTGTGTGTGTGTGTGTGTGTGTGTGTGTGTGTGGGGGGGGGGGGGTTCTGTTAGGTTTAACGTTTTATTTTACGTATTTCACGCACAGCAATGGATAGTTTTATGAAAAGAAAGCGTGGCAAAGTGCTCAGAAGGAGGGAAAAACGGTTGTAATTAATGTGTTCAGTTATTTTAAGAATCTTAAACCTAACGAAAGTATAAATAATTTAGTCAATGAAACTGCTCTGGCCACAGGAATATCAAAGACTACAGTTTTTAAAATACGTAGTGAGAGTGGACAGGGTCCAGTACTGTCGCCACGCAACGAGAGGCTAAGTAATACACTTCGCAAGAATAGCAGGAATGTTAAATATAATGACTTTATAATGACGTTGGTTGGTTGGTTCTTAAGTTTAGGGGCTGCGACAACGCGGTCATGTAGCCCCGTGTACTTTGGGTGTGTGTAGAATCTGTCTGATAACCGGTGTTAATTGTGATGACTGTATTAGTGTGTGTTATCTGTTATTTTAATTTAAGTACTGCAACTTAGAATTTTTCAAATAGTTCTTACTTTTGCCGCCAAGCGCCACCGTCAACGACTACTAGGCTAAGTTCACAACTCAGCTGCTAGACGCCACCGCAGTCGGCTCTTGGCAACGAACTTAGAAACCTAAGAGCGTTGTTTACAATAACCTATCCAATTTAGTTTCACACAGGTGCAATTAGTGGAAGGTTCTTTAACATGCCATAAATCTATGACATGGGACCGCCGGCTTTACTTAATAGTTAATTTAATTTAATTTCGTTGTATGTGTTATGTTAGTCTACTATTAGTATTATTATACAGTACTTAATTCAAGTCTTCGTCACTGCACAATCGCTGAATGTGCGGAAAGTGTACGCGAAGCGCTTTGTACTGCCTCCTCTCATGGAGTGGCAACCCTGTCGTAACGCGCCATAAGACCAATGCGCCATTCTAAACGTTGGATGCCTTATAATCCTAGATGTGTTCAGTTGTTGATTTATTTGTGGTCCTTGTGACTTCGTGGTCATGTTAACCCGTGTACTTGGGTGTGTGTGTGTGTGTGTGTGGAATTAATCTGATAACATGTATGAAATGCCCAGAATATGACCATGGCAGCCTTTGCCCGTTTTGACGAAGTTTTAAATGTTCAGTAAATTGAAACCTTAAGTCAATAACCAGTTGTACTTTAATCATAGTACCGGTTTCGGCCACATGTGACCTTGTACAGCGTTATATTATAAAATACACGTCTTATTGTGGTGGCTGCATAAGTGTGTATTTGTAAGTAAAGTGAGGATTGGGAAGGAGACGGCTGTGGCCTTAAGTTAGGGACCATCCCGGCATTTGCCTGAAGTAGAAGTGAGGGAAGGAAACAACTTCCAAGATGGCTGAGGTAGGAATTGAACCCCCGTCCTCGCAGTTATGACTCGCGAGGCTGAGTGAACCCTCACGACTGCACGTCCCCACCACTAATTGTCCGCTCTGATGGCATGTTTGTATCGAGGCGGCCAACGGAGCATCCGGCCGCATACGTAAGTGTGTTACAATAGGCGGATAGTGGAATAGCAATAACGGATAAGAGACAATTGTACAAAGAAACGTCGTGCCTTTGGAATCCCAGTTCTCTAAATTATTCATATACTCACAAGTAACGCTTCTTTAGAGGATTTATTGGAAGTTCACACACCCACTTCTTTTTTCTTTTGCGGCTTCGGTGGCGTAGTTGGTAGCATGCTGAGCTTCTATGCCCAAGATCGCGGGTTCAAACCTGGCCGAAGTCGTCAGATGTTTTAAGATCCCTCAGTATGCCTTCCTTCGGAGGGGGAAGTAAAGCCGGCGGTCCCATGTCCTAGATTTATGGCATGTAAAAGAACCTTTCCACTAACTTCACTTGTGTGAAGCTAAATTTGCAGGTTAGAATTGATAAATCTCAAGTTCCAACATTCGCCACCAGGTGCTGACTGCGATGCCATCTGGTAGGCAAGTCCACAAGCTAGGTGTCATGGACGGTAGCATTTTGTAGCAAAAGTAGGAACTACTTGAAATTACTGTCTGCAGTCCTTACTTGAATTAAAAACAGATAACACACACTAATACAGTCATCACAATAATTAACACCGGTTATCAGACAGATTCTACACATACCCAAAGTACACGGGGCTACATGACCGCGTTGTCGCAGTCCCTAAACTAAGGAACCAACCAATCAATCTTTTCCTTTGTATCGACAACGAACAAATACAAAGTAGTGTTAGTTTCTGTCTTTTAGTCACAAATCGCAATGCCGGTGACATTTTCACACTGACAACCTATCGCATTGAGTCAGACGTGAAATGAAGCTGGATGCCCAGCTAGAGCATGGATGAGCTGTTACTCTTCCAGCCCGGTAGACAGCAAGCTGGAGAGTGAATGGCTGGCTTTGAACAGCAAGATGTGTGTGTGTGTGTCCTTGGAAATGTACAGTATATAATTGTTGTTGTACCAGATTTATGACAGGCACTCTAATAATAGTAAAGTTCCGAAAATGTTCTTTGCAATCCCTAGGTAAAACAGCTGTACAAGCGTTAACGCACGGTTTTAATCATAAATAAATATTGGAGAATTCTCCGATAGGGGAGTCTGAAACTGACATTTTTCCAAGGATCGCACGCTCGATTCACACCTCTGTAGATTGGGAGCTCCGCATCACCCACCCTAGAGGATGGTTTCCTGTTTTCCAACTACAGAGCAGGCAAACGCAAGAGTGTTCAAACATACTGATCTAGACTCGAGAAGTAACTGTGTGTTCTCTTCTATCTTGATTTACTTTCCTTAATTGCCTCAGTACCAAAGGAAACTGTCCCTCGGGGTTGGGACATACTTTACATTCTAAACTGGCTGCTGAAGAGGTAATGTGTGAAATGTGCTAGCGACGTGACCTGGCTGAATTGCTCGCTACTTGAATACAAACTGCCTGTAAAACAGACCTCTCTCCCGTCTAGTGAAATGGGCCAGTGGTTAGAAGTACTGTTCCTGCATTCAAGAGCTCGAATAGATTCGTTGCAGAGATGAAGAGAGGTATGTTATTTGGTTATTCTAGTCAACGCCAGTCCTTGTTAACCTTGCTGCTTCTTGATCAGCTCAGAGCGAGAACTGCCGAACGAGGTACACTCTTGATATTCAGAATATATTAGTGCTATCCTTCTGGTGGATTCAAACTGGTTATTCACACGCGAAACTAAGGTAAAATGTAGTTTAAAAATATACTTTAATTTTCAGTCACATTGGTGTTCATAAACGTTGCACCAAAAGTGGAAGTTCTTAAAAAACTCATGTGGTTTTCAATTGGTGTGTTGTGACCCACAAAGAGGTCTCGGATGATTTCTAGGTTGCATCGTTGTGGCTTGCATTCTTGGCTGTCACACCGGAGGTTTGGGTTCGATTCCCGGCTCTGCCAAGAAATGTAATTCTGCGCTGAGAGCTGAACCGGGGTACACTCAGGCTCGTGAGGCAAAACTGAGAAGAGGTAGGTCGAGTCCTACCTCAGCCATCCTTGAAGTGGTTTTCCGTGATTTCCCCACTTCTACCCAGGTAAAGCCGGGATAGCTCCTAACGTTAGTTACGGCTATCTCCTTCCAAATTCTGGTCTCGATTACAACATATTCACATATGAACACCAAAATAAAGAAGATTATCAGAAAAATAATCACCTACCCAAGTACATGGGGCTGATACCCAATCTTTTACATGTAACTGCTGCTGCTTCAACAAATCGGTCCTTATTGGTTTGAGTTTATCCTCAAACGTCGAGACCCTGTGTCTGCATCCTATGTCTTCATCCGCCGTACCTCCCTTAGTTTTGAGGATTAAAAATGAAAATCCACAGCCTGTTTCCAGTCGACCGACCGGGTCAGGAATGGTATGAATGAAGCCCCCCATCTAGCGGTGAGGATATGAACTGTGCCGGCTGCCGAAGCTTGTCTCACTCCTCTGGGACAATGATTAATATTGAATGAGAGATGAAGTGAAATGGAAGTGGGGAGTGTTGCTGGAACGCCATATTGACAGGGAAAACCGGAGTACCCGGAGAAAGACCTGTCTACTTCCGCTTTGTCCAGTACAAATCTCACATGGAGTGACCGGAACCACGGACCCCAGCGGTTAGAGGCCAGCGTGCTGCTGCATAAGCCACGGAGGCTTAGTTAATTTTCAGGATAAAGCAATTACAAAAAGGAACGCCATTTTGTATCAGCGAATGAGGTGAAAGCAGAATAGCAGCAGCATTACGAGAGATCACAGAGGGTGGCATTCAGCGTGGGCAGCCAGACTCTGGTTGGTTGGTTCCTCAGTTTAGGGGCTGCGACAATGCGGTCATGTAGTCCAGTGTACATGGGTGTGTGTAGAATCTGTCTGATAACCGGTGTTAATTGTGATGACTGTATTAGTGTGTGTTATCTGTTTTTTAATTCAAGTAAGAACTGCAGAATTGAATTTTTCAAGTAGTTCCTACTTTTACCGCCAAACGCCACCGTCAAATACTACTAGTTAAGAACTTTGCTACTAGACGCCACCGCAGTCGGCTCCTGACGACGAACGTAAGAACCTAAGAGCGTTGTTTAAACTTAACCTGTAATTTAGCTTCACATAGGTGTAATTTGTGGAATGTTCTTTAACATGCCATAAATCTATTACATACTGAGGGATTTTTAACGCTCTTAGAAAATCCGACGACTTCGGCCGGGTTTGAACCTGCGATCTTACAGCCAGACTCTGAAACTGAAAATATATTCTTTCGAAAATAATGCACTAAGTGTGTTGCTGCTGTTGACTCTTTATGGGCTTTGCGACACCGTGGTCATGTTGCCATGTGTACTTGGGTGTGTCTTTATGATGTATGTACTGGTGTGTTTGTAATTGAGGTAGGATTTGGGTAGGAAGCGGCCGTGGCCTCCAGTTGTGTACTATCCAGGCATTTGCCTAGAGTAGAAGTTGGAACCCCCAGAAAATCACTTCCAGGATGAATGAGGTAGGAATTGAACCCGCTTCTTCTCAGTTTTGGCTGACGAGGCTGAGTGTACCCCGTTCCAACCCTTTCACCAGAATTAATATCTTGGCAGAGCCGAGAATCGAACCGGGCCTCCACGATGATTGCCAAGAAGCACTAGATGTAAAGATTATTCGATTATTCTGGAAATCATCACGCGTCCAGAATTTCAACAGTATGAACTTATTTGAGTCTGTATATGGCCTTAATGAGAACTTTTAGTATCAAAGTATATTACAGGACATTCATGAATGGGAACTATCATTGTGGAAGCTCGCATTAATCGTGATCAAAGTGATTTATTTCTAATAGAAACAGACATATCGAGCATTTTGATTCCGATTATTTACGAAATCTTAAGTTTCCATGGTAAGGGTCAGTGACGCAGTTGAACTACTTAACCGTACCCCGTATAAACCTACCAATCCGTTGCAAACCTTCCTGAGGAACGACACAATTTATGATACTGGTCTCTGCTCCATATTCTCGTTTCTGAAATCCCCGTGCAATGTCAAGAGGAAACAAGGACTCGCTCGCACAGATGAGCTTTGTGAACGCTGAACCATTAATGTTTACCCAAAATGTGGTGCACACGTGTTCTCGCCACTGCTGGATGATACCGCAGCCACGGAACGATTGCATGTGTTCCCATGTGTGTGGCCTAGCTAGCATCGGAGCTATTACTAGCACCCCCCAGGGGCTCACATCTAGTGGGACGTGGGTTGGCGACCACGGGACCCCAGCTGAGTCCGGCATTGCTTCCACTTACTTGTGCCGGGCTCCTCTCAGTCTTCTTTCCTGTCGACCTCACTTGGTCAACTCTTGTTCTCTTCCGACCCCGACGGTATTAGGGTATCCGAGGCCTAGGGAGTCTCTTCCTTTCCCGCCTTAATTGGCCCTTGTCTCATCTTTTCTGATACCCTCCTTCTGGGAGAGGTCAGCCTTCTTGATCTTTTCCTTTTTCCTCCTGCCTTGTGCTCAAGGCCCTTAAGGAGGCAGGGTGTATGTAGCCCCACCACTTCTGGTGCACCCTAGATAATGCTACACCCTCAGGGGCTCACGGCTGGTGAGTTCGGGAGTTGGCGACCCCGAGGAATTCCTGAGCTGGGTCCGTTTTCCCCTTTTGTCCCTTACCTTTGGGGCGGACCCTCTCCTCTCTCCCCTCCCCTCCCCACCCCTCCCATCTCCTCTCCTCTCCTCTCCTCTCCGCCTTTCCTTATATTTCCTTTTCTCTTCAAGTTTTCCGCACCTTTTTGTAGGTATTCTTGATCTACGTTGCATTTTGTACGTTTTTTTTCGATCTAAATTGCATTTTGTGAGTGTTTTTCAACCTCACTTGCATTTTGTAAGGATTGCCAATCAAAATTGCTTTTTAGTAAGTCTTTCAATATAGGGGGTCTTCTTGTGAGTATTTTGAATTTCAATTGCATTTTGTATTTTCAACCTACCCCGCTTTGTTCAAGTAGTTAATTCTCTATTGCAATTTTGTGGGTATTTTGAATCTACATTACAGTTTGTGCGTATTTTCAATCTCATTTGCATTTTGTAAGTATTTTGATTTCACTTGCATTTGGTAAGTATTTCGACTGTACGTTGCATTTTGTACGTATTTTGGACTTAACCTACATTTTGTGCGTATTTTTCAATCCATTCCTTTTGTGAGTATTTTCGTTCGAAATTCCCTTATGTACGTATTACCGCTCTCCATTTGGTGAGTAGTTACAATCTGAGTTCCTTTTTGTAAGTATTTTTCCTGCTACAGAAGGCATAATTGTTGGGGCTCACGGTCTTTTTTATCTAAACCATTTTCGTTTCATCCATAGCAGTGAGCTGTTTTTTATCTTCATCCTTATATTTCACGCCATTTCATTTCGTCAGGGGCCGATAACCTCGATGTTAGGCCTCTTAAAACAATTATCATCATCATCATATTACTAGCAGCGTGTGGACTTCGGTGAGGTCTGGCGCAGATCTTGCAAGTTAACTCCACCTGCACTTCGTGGAATGAAATATCCCTCTCGGCACGCCGGAAGGCAGAGGTAGATTTCACCGGGCAAAGAAAAATGTTTCAAATTCACTAAATTTGCCAATTGTTGTTGTTGTTGTTGTTGTTTGAGTCTTCAGTCTTTTGACTGGTGTGATGCAGCACTCCATGCCTCCCTGTCCTGAGCTAATCGGTTCATCTCTACATAGCTACCATACCCTACATCTGAGGCAATCTAACATATTCTAACCTAGGTCTACCCCTACAGTTCTTGCCCTTGACCCTTCCTTCCATAACTAAGCTTGCTATTCCTGAGTGTCATAGTATGTGTCCTACCAACCTATCTCTTCTCTTCATTAGCAGTCGCCATAAACATCTCTCCTCTCCCACTAGTCTTAATACATCTTCGTTTGTAACCCTATCTACTGATCTGATCTTCATCATTCTCCTGTAACACCACAATTCAAATGCTTCAATTCTCCTCTTTTCTGCCTCACCAATAGTCAACGTTTCACTTCCATAGAGTGCCACGCTCCAGATAAAGGCCTTAAAAAATTACTTCCTAATACTGAACCCATGTGGACTGGTTCAAGTATCGAATCCATATCCTTGTATGCAAGAAAAAGGAGAAATAATGCAGACTTTAGAATGGATTTTTAAAGGTTTCTGAAGGGTTAATAAGAAGTTGGACTGTTGTAAGGTTACGCAAGAGCTAGATACAGCGAGTCACCGAAGCATGAGATCACCGTTGACGCTGCAGTAAATTGACAACGTTGCAATGGCGCAAGGAGAGAAATAATTAAAATTAAGCCATTTGCAAGCATTTAACTAAAGAAATGACTCCGTCATTGTTGATAATCCTAGGAAAGAGATTTTTGTGTGTGGAAAAAGTTAATAATAATTGCACAGGAAAGAATTGTCCATGCAGCATTACGTAAATAGTTATTCCCCGAGCCCGAAGCTGGCAGAGAAGTAAAATAAAACTCCACTACCCACGCATCTCAGGAGCCCATTTATTTAATATCATGGGATTGTATGATCGATTTTCGTAATTAAAGAAACCCTTTTTACATTTAGAATGAGAGCTTTTTGGAGATATATTTTTCAAATTTATACGACGAATATTTTTCAAAATTATACGACGATTATTTTAGAAGTTAGGGGTGGAGATGGAACGAATCTGATCTTTTTGTGGCAGATTTGAATATAAACCTTGGACGCGCCAGGAAGTTCAGTTTACCAGAGAAGCCGGAGAGCGTGGTACTGTTCCAAAGTATATGCAGTTTACATCAGTCCTCGAACGGAGGTGCTGCATCACGTCGTATGAACCTCAGGGAAGGTCATACTGGACAATAAGTATTCTACAGTACATGCAGTATTCATCAGACCGGGAGAGGTCGTGTTACTCTGTGTCGCAGACGAGCACCCCTTATGGGAGTCGCCGTCTAGGTATCGTCAACAGTATCGCCGTGCGAAGAAGCATCAGAATCCTTGTTATAGGAAACGTATCATCAAGCTTCGGACTTGATAAATTTTACAAGTACAGTCAAAGTTTTAGACTGGACTTGAGCAATTACCGGCGATAGGGACTTGATCCTAAATAATTTCAGCTAAAGTATCAGCATCATAGGAGTTCGAAGTACCCAAGAACAATGAACTATAAAATTCAATCTCTACGTTAAATAACCAGATCAGGGTAAAACGTGATAGTAACGCCTAGTGTTCCTGAACTGAGGAGGCTAGAGCAGATTGCGATAGAATTTAGGAATCGAGATTCCAGGCAGTGTCGATGTTTAGACAAACGAACAGTAAGACATTGGAATTATTCTAACAGTTAAAGATCCGCAGTATCAGAAAGTAAAATCCTCGTGTGGATTACCAGAGAAATAAATCACTAGGTCGCCGTTATAATAGTTCGAGCGATCCTAGAAGTAAAACGTCAGTGAAAGACATATGTTAAACGAACAATTTAGCAACAAGCAAGATACGATATCGTGCATTAAGTTCTATAAGCCGATAGTCGAAACCAACGGAATAGGAGAAGTAACCGTTCCAGTGAGGGTAGTTCGATCGAGACTTGAAATCCTCCCGATAGGATTAGGAAGCCGACGCAAACAAAGTGCAACCCTTGGAGACGAGAAAGAAGAAAATCACGTGTGTTAAGGCAAATGTAACAAATGCCAGAAGTGATAAATTTATATGTAATTTGGTTTTAGTGAAAATTTTGAGTGTAATTTATATCTTTTTAGTGAATTTCTGTTTTAGTGAAAATAAATCCCAGAAGGGTATTCTCTAGATTAAATTTGATCAGTGTATATTTTTATGTGATTTTAAAGGAGTGTTACCAAGTGTAATTATGATCATAAATGTGGCGTAAGAATCAGTAAGTGGGTGAAATGTTTCATCGTTGGAAAACCCGGTCTCTGACTGGAAGGATCATGTGAGTACTAATTTCAGTATTAAGGGGTTTGGGAAGCTTTGCGTAAAATCCTCAGAAGTTGGAGTAGGGATGTATGAAAACTTGTGAAAATATAGGTTGCGCGATCTGAACGATTAATTTGATTGAAATATGAGTAATTTGAAGTATTAATTAATCCCTTGTGGAAAATATTCAGTGGAATATCAGTATAATGGCAAATAATATAATTATTTAATGCAAGCACGATAATAATAATAATAATAATAATAATAATCATTAAAGAAATTAATTGTGATGAATTTTATATTGGGATAGGTTGTAGCTGCAGAAGCTCCTTATATGAATTGTTAATATGTTGAGGAACCAGTACTGTTCCTAATGTTAAATCTAATTATTGTTGATGGAGGCTAATGCTGATTATATTCTTTTTGAGACGAGGATCAAATTTTGATTTGAATTTTATTATTTCTTTGTTTTGAAAGGCAACTTATTTGATGTAATGAGCACCATGTCGCGCATTTGCAGTAATTTGTCACGTTAGGAACGCGTTGAAATGCTCGGTAAGATAATTGTGAGGGACAATTAGTCGCAGTAATGAGTTATGTTGATTGTGAGCGCTGGTTGAGTGCGAATACCGTCCCTAAGTCGCTAATATGATGTGGTTGTATGCAATACAGGAAAAGGGTGCACATTATGTTAATTGTGAGCGCTGGTTGAGTGCAAATACCTTCCCTAAGTCGCTAATATGATGGACAGTTGGTTTGATACCACTGGTCTTGTAATTCTTGGTTGTAAGTCCTCAAAAGTGGGATGTGGTTCCCGAGGCATTTTAAAAGGAACGAACTCAGGTTCTTTTACGTCGAAGCCCCTTATATATTAGTTGTTTCATCGATCGTCTTACCCACTAATGATGACACTTCATAATTATACTTTACCGAAGCTTGGAGAATAGGTCTATAGAACCTAATGTATTGTTGTTGATTTGTACTAACATGCCTCATCTTTCAAAAGAAACTTACTGGAGCGACCGGTAGCGGGCGCTTTGTAGTCCGTCTCGAGAGGGTGAGATTGTGGTCCCCTCCTTTCAAAGCCATAAATTAGCCGAGTGTTGAGACACACTCTTAGAGACTCTCTTGTAGAGAAAGGTCAGGAACGAGCTGTCTGGTACATGTTACATGGATGTGTTTAAGATTGTTTTAAAGACCCAGTATTTGAACTGAGGTCCTTTTACGTTCATTATTATCGCTTGCAGAGTGCAGATAGTTGCTTCCTTAAGATATAATTGTCTTTGAAGACAATATAATAAAATCTCTAACTTTATTATTAAATGATTTAATTTGTTCACGAGTTATGATGAGAATTTTGAGATATTTGGGAGTTATCTTAAGTTGACTTTGTCAGTAGTTTTCTATAACTCGGGGATACGCAGATTTTTCCAAGCACGGTAGTGAGTTGGTAGCTTGAGAAGAGAGATGGTTACAAACTGAACATTGTGGGAGCCCAAAAATAAATAATAAGTAGCCATACTATAATAATGTAACCAAATCTAGATAGACTCATTTAAAGATTAAATAGTGTGTTTATTTGTTGACACGATGCATGTAATATTCACTGAGCCATTTGGAACTCGTTTGTAAGAAGTAAGGATTTGTGCTATGTGGGAGTGAAACTCGGATGATGTTTTTGTTTGGTTCTTGGATAACCATTAATTAATATTTGTGAATCATTATTTTGAATTCCTTGTTCATTTTTGGAACAAGTGTGAAGTGTAATGTCAGTGTTTAGTTTATTTCTGTAGCGCCAGATTTTTGAATAATTAAATGTTTCGATAGTAGGATTTTGATTTTGTTTACTTTTTGGAAGCGTATCCTATGCTTAATCCAGAGTGTGTAAGTCACAGAGTGGGAGAACATACCATGTACCCCGATACTCCTGATTAGGCATTGCTGGCTAACTGTGATTTGCATATTTCATTGTTGAAATGGGCACAATACCTAAATCGATATTCGATGTAAACAGATTCCTTTTCTGTAGAAATGCTTTCCTTCCCTGAGCTGACCTACTTTTTATATCCTCTTTGCGTCGTCCATCACTGGTTATTTTACTTCCTAAGTAAGTCTCCTACTTCCTTTGGTTTTTCACCTGCCAATTTGATGTCCATAGAGGTTTCTGATTTATTTGTTGTACACCTACAGATTTCCACAGCGTGGTTGGCATCTTCTTATAAATCCGAAAACATTTTGCTCGTCCCTTGGCGTAAGGGTGGGTCATAAAAAAACTGGCAATGTCTTAGGTAATGTTTAGAGGACTATTGACCATTTTAAACGGTTATGTTGTAGCAATTATGGGAGGTATGATTTTCTTTATATCTCAAAACTCCATTATTCCCGGCGGTTTTGGTGGCGTAGTCGGTAGCATGCCGAGCTTCTGTGCCCAAGGGCGTGGGTTCCAACCCGGCCAAAATCGTCGGATTTTTAAGAGCGTTAAAAATCCCTCAGTATGCCTTCCTTCGGAGGGGAAGTAAAGCCAGCGGTCCCATGTCATAGATTTATGGCATGAAAATTAACCTTTCACTGACTACACTAATGTGAAGCCAAAATTTGTAGGTTAGGTTTGATTAATTCTCTTAAGTTCCAACGTTGCGATGGCATCTAGTAGTAGCCAAGCTCACAGTTAGGTGTCGTGGACGGTAACATTTGATAGCGAAAGTAGGAACTACTTGAAATTATTTCACTACATTAAGAACAATCCTAAGTCATGTTTACAAGAGTACAGTACTCGACCGAGACTCGTTACGCTGCTCAGTCGACCAGCCAGCGGCTGTTCACTGTACGGCTCCCAGTTCATGATCCCTAATGCGACCGCACAACCTTGACAGCGAATGCTACTACTACTACTACTGCTGCTGCTGCTGCTGCTGCTGCTACTACTACTACTACTACTACATTCACTTGATGAAATTTGCTATTTCACTCCTTACGACAAAAATGAACATAGCGCACACTTCGTAAAACTACATACTCGGACCGTTATTATGGTGTAATTTTTTTCAGGATTACGGAATAACTCATCTCATTTGGGTGCAATCGTGTTGGCCAACTGAAAAGTATCAAACTTTTGTGTACTCGTTTCGTTTAACCACCAATGCACATTGACATAATTCAGCCTTAACGCAGAGTGTTCACACAATAGCATTTGCGAACGTTTCCTTGTCTAGCACTCAGCAGCTCTCTCTCTCTCTCTCTCTCTCTCTCTCAATCCTCTCCACTTTCCCTCCCTCATCCTTCCCCACACTACAGGGATCACGAGCTGGGAGCCGTACAGTATGCGCCTTCGAGCCTGTGTATAGCATGAGCTACTGGAGAGGTTGTCGTAAATTGAGAAGTTTTACTTGTGTCTGCGTGCTTGTATACAGGTTTCAGTCATGGTAGCCTATATTGGATTCATAAATGTAAATAATAGTCTAATAATAATAATAATATTGGTTTTGCGTCATTTTTAACTCCAGATAAATTTAGAGACGCCAGGATGCCAGAATTTTGTCCCAAAGGGTCCTTAAACTTGCTAGTAGTCAGCAGATACGGCTCCCTCAAAATTTCGCGTTAAACCCTGCATTTCTGTGACAAGTGTTTTATTAAGTGGTATAAATAATAGACTGTCCTCTAAGATCCTATGGAGGCAACATATTGGATTTTCTCTCAGCGACTCCTGCATTAGTGGACTACATTTTGAATTTAGATATAAAATTGAGCCTATCTGTTCTCTTTTCTTCAATATTTCATTAAGATGTATTATGATGTACTGTAAGTGTGTACCATACAATACGATAAGTAAATAAATAAATAAATAAATAAATAAATAATAATAATAATAATAATAATAAAGATAGTATGTTTATTTCAGGCACTAAGGAATTGTTACTAATCGCCCAAATATAATTGGATACACTAGAGTTGACCGATTGAAATGCCTACTAATACATTACTTAGGCCTAGTTAACACTGAAAAAAAAAAAAAGGCTCCTAATATAATCCTCATCACACTCTTAAATCAGTGGGAGTTAGAAGATGCAATTAGTGCAAAATCTTCCAAATCGTCTCAATAGTACAGGAAAAATCTTGTATTTCTTGAAAAGTCGACGAAAAAAATTTTTTTTTTACCGTATAATGAGCGTATCAAAAATAAACAAGACGATAGCCCCTGCCAAAACTGTGTCGCGTCGCCTGCCTAAACAGTGAAGTCGGGCAGGTGGTTTCTCACATGGGTCCGCTAGTTTCCATAAATTCACTTATTGATGACCACGATAGTCTAACTCCCTGTAACGAAATAGTTCATTTAAGACAGCACACTTGTCACTAAGTTAGTATTAATGACAGGTGAAAGGTTATGCAGAGGTATTTGGCTGACTCCGAGTGGATCCTTGTTGAAGGTCAAGACTACTTGCGTGATTAATGCCACTGACGTAGTGTGGAGGTGACGTTACCTCAGGTCATCAGGCAGGCAATGTATGACGTCAGGACCAAGTCACATCACTTTGTCTTTGATCGCGGGTTCTTAATGGAAACTCAAAGACTTCGTGACAGTGATTAATTTATTCTCTTAATCTAATGTCCTCGATGTTGCTGTTACTTCAATTACGGACTAGGGTAATCAGCCTCGACTATTTGGGGGTATGTGTGGACTAGGACTGCAGGTTACGTATCATTCGAATATTCCCCAATTCGTAATTATTTTTTATTTTGCGTATGGCTTTTAGTGCCGGGAGTGTCCGAGGACATGTTCGGCTGTAGCTGCTTCAAGCGGACACCCATGGGGTGAGCTAAAAGTTCCGTTCAATTTCAAGTAGTTCCAACTTTCGGCACCAGATATTACTGACGCCTAGTGGTGAGCCTCAGATGTAGGGTGTTGGAGCTATGTAGAGATGAAACGATTAGCTCAGGACAGGGAGGCATTGAGGGCTGCATCAAACCAGTCAAAAGACTGAAGACTCAAACAACAACAACAACAACAACAATTGGCAAATTTAGTGAATTTGAAACATTTTTCTTTGCCCGGTGAAATCTACCTCTGCCTTCCGGCGTGCCGAGAGGGATATTTCATTCCACGACGTACAAGTTGAGTTAACTTGCAAGATCTGCGCCAGACCTCACCGAAGTCCACACGCTGCTAGGTCACACACATGGGAACACACGCAATCGTTCCGTGGCTGCGGTATCATCCGACAGTGGCGAGAACACGTGTGCATCACATTTTAACGCTCTTAAAAATCCGACGACTTCGGCCGGGTTTGAACCTGCGATCTTGGACACAGCAGTTTTGCATGCTACCAACTACGTCACCGAAGCCTAATTCGTAATTACTGTAGAATAAATCATTCGATATTTCGAATGTTCGAACAATATAGGTGGCCGAATACTTCAGATTCATTCGAAAATTTGAAGTACTGTAGTAGTACAAGTAGTCTATTATTAAAATAAACCAAACATTTGAAATACATGAATTATTCGAAGATCATAAGTACCCGATTTGTGTTAACAAATACGTCCAGTGAACGAGTTGTTCCAAGCAGGGGCGAATCTGAGGAGTCTGGTGGGGGTTAACTCCTTAATTCAGCCTCGTAAATCCTTATAAACACAGTTAACCATTCAAAGCAAACATCACAGCTTTCCTTCATCTTCTCCCCAGGGGCTCACATCTAGTGGGACGTGGGTTGACGACCAAGGGACCCCACCTGAGTCCGGCATTGCTTCCACTTACTTGTACCGGAGTCCTCTTCGTCTTCTTTCCTATCGACCTACCTTGGTCAACTCGTGTTCTTTTCCGACCCCGACGGTATTAGGGTATCCGAGGCCTAGGGAGTCTTTCACTTTCCCGCCTTAATTGACCCTTTTCTCATCTTTCTTCATCCCTCATTCTTCGAGGGGTCAGACCTCTTGTTTTGTTCACATTGTATCTCCTGCCCCCTGCTCAAAGCCCTAAAGGAGGCAGGGTGCGTGTGCGTGTGCGTGACCCCACCACTTATTGTGCACCCTGTGGATTGTGCGACATCCTCTAGGGCTCACGGCTATTGAGTTCGGGAGTTGGCGACCCCGAGGGCTTCCTGAGCTGGGTCCGGTTTTTCTCCTTCCATTTCCTTTGGGAAGGCCCCTCGCCTGTTTACCTTTCCTATCTGCCCTTCATGGCTCTACTTTCTTCCAAGTCCCTTAATTCTCATTCTTCGAGGGTTGAGGGCATTTACTTTCCTCCTGTATTTTGCTTCCCTTATTCTTTATTTTTCTAGTATGTAAGTATGTAGTTAGCTTTAGATTTAGTTTCTTTCCATTTACATTTTCACTGTCACCCGATAATCCAGATGTTAGGCCCCTTAAAACAACAATATTATCAACATTTTCTTTCTTTCTTTCTTTCTTTCTTTCTTTCTTTCTTTCTTTCTTTCTTTCTTTCTTTCTTTGAATTTGAATTTGAATGATTCGACTAGATCATAGAATCACTGATTAATCGGGGTCTGATGCGAATAATCGAATACTTAGATTATAGGAATGTGCGAATATTTCGAACTGTCTATGTATATTGGAATCAGATATTCGTATTCCAAATTATTCGAAAAATTTGAATAATTCGATATTCGAATATGTATAGCCTTAATGTGGACTTAAAAAATCCCATGTGCATCGCCATTTGTATAGTCATTTGCTGTACCAAGCTTCACTGGGTTCGGATGATTAAATCGCGAGAAAAGTCTATTTAAATGTTTCAACTTCGCTTGGCCGCCATGTTCGTTTTGTAGTTAACAGGTTTTTGAAAGTCGCATAGGCGAACGTCTAGTAGTGCCCTATATCACCATACAACATTTCAGGGTGATATGAGTAATAGTTCGGGAGATATAGAATGCCGGATAAATATTTCGCACAGTCGCCATGTTGGATTGGTAAGACTTAACAAAATTTGAAGGGCACGGTCGGGGTCGGCCAAAATAGCAGGCCTACTATAACATTACAGAGTTCCATTGAAATCGATTCAGCCATTTAGAAGTTATTAGGAGGGACATATACACACACACACACGGACGTACACACATACACACACACGGACTAAGGGTGATCTCATAAGCCCTTTTTTTTTTTTTTTTTCGTGATTGAAAATAGGCTAAAAATACCGTGTGGTTAAATCTGTCTTGGGCCGGATCATCACATGCCGCCGGTGTGCGCTATTCCAGCCCAAGGTACGGCAGACCGCTTCGTATCTGTTTTAGAGGTCTTTCTTTACCTGTAATCATTTGGCTTGGGGCTCGACAGCTGGCCCGGCGTTAGAAATAAAATACTATCAGAGCATTTAAGATAAAAACACACTAAAAATGGGTATTGTATGTGCTGTGATTCGATTCACTAAAGTACATCTGGGATCGTGCACATACCTAAACCTCTACATACTACCTTGTGGTGCAGTGGCTAGCATTCTTGGGTTCGATTCCCGGCTCTGAGAAATCTAATTCTGGTCTGAGGGTTGGAACGGGGTACACTCAGCCTCGTGAGGCAAAATTGAGAAAAGGTGGGTTCGATTCCCACCTCAGTGATCCTAGAAGCGGTTATCCGTGGTTTCCTACACTTCTACTTCAGGTGATTGCCGGGATGGCTCTTGGAAACAACTTAGCAGTACGGACGGACAACTCTTGGTGGATGTGTAGAAACTCAGATAGTGTATATGCGATGTCTGAAATGATCATGATACGATGCTTCGACCCGCGGATATCTGCAAAATTTTTCGCCATGCGGATATAGTTTGCATTTCTGTGCGGATAGCGGATAATGTTTGGAGCAAATTTGCGGATAGTTTTAGAATAGAATCTGAACTTGATGAACATCATTATTCATTACTAAGACCCGAATGTTGATGACATGTCATATATTTCTGTTATGTTCCTTTTTGTCATGACAAATGCAAGGTGATGTTTTACGCTAATCTCATTGAAATATGACATTAAGCACAATTATTAACACTCCGAATTGAAAAGGGTTGTAACTCTGGCTGTATACCATCTATTTTAAACATAGCACATGACATACTGTACATACAAAGCCTAAGGGAACGACTTTCTCCTCAAATGGCTAAATGTGTTGCTTTAATATGTTGGTTGGTTGGTTCTTCAGTTTAGGGGCTGCGATAACGCGTCATGTAGCCCCGTGTACTTTGGGTGTGTGCAGAATCTGTCTGATAACCGGTGTTAATTGTGATGACTGTATTAGAGTGTGTTACCCGTTTTTAGCCTATTTTCAATTTTGAAAAAAAAAAACTTATGAGATCACCTTTTGTCCGTGTGTCCGGGTCCGCGCGCGCGCGCGTGTGTGTGTGTGTGTCCGTATGTGTGTGTGTCTGTGTGTCCCCTAATAACTTCTAAACGGCTGAAGCGATTTCAATGAAACTCGGTAAGTTCATTGCACTATACCGGACGACTCCGACGGTGCCCTTCAAATTTTGTTATATCTGACCAATCCAACATGGCGGCTGAGCGAAATATTTCACCAGCATTCAATATCTCCAAAACTATTCCCGATATCACCCTGGAATTGTTTACGGTGATAAAGGGAACTACTAGAAGTTCACCTATGAGACTTTTGAAACCTGGTAACTACAAAACCAACATGACGGCCACGCGAATTCGCGACTTTTAAATAGAAGTTTCCCGCGATTTAACCAACCAAACACAATAAAACTTGGTACAGTATATGTTTATACACATTGTAATGCACCGACTTCTAACTTCGTTCAATTGTTTACATAACTACAAGATGGCGGATGTGCAAAATATTTCACCGGCATTCTATATCTCTGAAACTATTAGCGATATCACCCTGAAATTTTGTACGGAGATAAAGGGCACTACTGGAAGTTCATCTATGAAACTTTTAAAAACCGGTTAACTACAAAACGAACATGGCGGCCAAGCGAATTTGAAAATTTTAAATAGACCTTTCTCGTGATTTAATGTTCCAAACTCAATGAAATCTGGTACAGGAAATGTTAATACACATTGTAATGCACTGGTATCTAATTTAGTTAATGTTTACATAACCTCAAGATGGCGGCTGTGCGAATTTTAAAATTTAGTTTTTATTTCTCGTGTCGTAATCATGCGATCGAAGTGAAAGTTTGAATAACGAACCTACGCAATAATTTTCCTTCAATGGTACATGACTCTATGGCCTATACATTTAACAATCCAACATGGCGACCATCCGAAATATTTAGTCGGTTCTCAATATCTACGAATCTATTACAGCAATCAAACTGAAATTTTGTATGTTGATAGAGGCAGTTAACATAAGTAGGATATATTAAAATAGGCTGTATTGTTCTTCACGGAACTACTTGTTTAATTCAAGTAAGGACTGCAGACTTTTGAATTTTTCAAATAGTTCCTACTTTTGCCACCAAACGCCACCGTCAACGACTACTAGTTTAGAACTTAGCTACCAGACGCCACCGCAGTCGGCTCTTGGCCACGAACGTAGGAACCTAAGAACGTTGTTTACATTCTTAACCTATACAATTTAGCTTCACACAGGTGCAATTAGTGGAAGGTTATTTAACATGCCATAAATCTATGACATGGGACCGCCGGCCTTACTTCCCCTCCGAAGAAAGGCATAGGCCTACTGAGGGATTTTTAACGCTCTTAAAAAATCTGATGACTTCGGCCGGATTTGAACCCGCGATCTTGGGCACAGAAGCTCAGCATGCTACAAACTACGCCACCGAAGCCGCCACTGTAATATGTTATCTAATTTTAAAAATATATAGTATTGTAATACCAGTAGATTCGGATAACAAACGTGCAGATGCGGATAACAGCCGTGAGGGTGCGTTGCAGATGCGGATAATTTGTTTTATCCGCGCAGGGCTCTAACTATAATATCCTAAATATAATCCTAGTCCTAACATTCATCACATGAGTCAGTCAGCAGTATTCAACAGGAAATCTCGGCGTGCGGCCTTAAATTTCTTTACTGTTTCAGAATTTCTGATATCGTCAGGAGTTGAATTCCATAGTCGAGACCCAGATACAGCTAAGGAACGATTCAAAATGGATAAATGGGTGATTGATGGGGATGGCGAGTACTTCTTTGATAGTAACCCTCTTGGCGTGCACGACTGTCGAGGCTGTCGAGTAAAAAGTATTAAAATTTATTTGCTATCACTATCTGAAAGTTGTCTATTTCGATCGCTTCCTGTTGTGCTGCATGTGACCGCGTAGTAATGCTAGTGGGGAGACAGAGTCTTTAACTTCTCCGAATATTGGACTCCGCATGTGTGTAATTTTACTGCTGAATGCATGGCAGGACGTCACGCATGGCACTGGCGGTACCTTTAACAATAGACCCATTTCTTGCATAACCACTGTATTAAGGGGGGAGGAAATAACCTTGCGAGCCGCGCCTCCAGAATTTCCTGTCTTTTGCCTGAGGGATAGTTAACGGCATGGAAACGGAATTTCAATCGAATAACATGCATTGGTATGAGCTAACGCTAAATATAGTAGCCTAATTTCACTGAATATTCTATTGCCTGACCTACTTTAAAATGTCCGCACAGTTCTGAGGTCACTTCCTAATTTCTGGTTCCCCCAGGGGCTCACATCTAGTGGGACGTGGGTCGGCGACCACGGGACCCCAGCTGAGTCCGGCTTTGCTTCCACTTGTGCCGGGCTCCTCTAAGTCTTCTCTCCTATCGACCTCCCTTGGTCAACTCTTGTTCTTTTCCGATCCCGACGGTATTAGGGTGTCCAAGGCCTAGGGAGTCTTTCACTTTCCTGTCTTAATTGGCCCCTGTCTCATCTTTCCTGATCCGTCCTTCATCGAGGGGTCCGACCTCTTGTATTTTTTTCATTATATTTCCTTTTCTCTTTAAGATTCCCGCACTGTTTCTGTTGATTTGGCTCATCGTATATCTAAATTCCGTTTAGCGATTTGTTTGCATCTACTGTACACTCCATTTTGTAGGTGTGTTCAATCTCCGTTGCATTTTGTAAGTCTTTTCGATCTAAATTGCATTTTGCAACTATTTTCAACCTCAATTGCATTTTGTAGGGGTTGACAATCGAAATTGCTTTTTAGTAAGTCTCTCAATGTAGGATCAGGACATTTTAGTCAGTATTTTGAATTGCAATTGCATTTTGTAAGTATATTCAATCGAAATTGCATTTTATATGTATTGTCAATCCAAATGAGTAGTTAGAATCTACCATACATTTGGTAAGTATTTTGAATTTCAATTGCACTTTGTAAGTATTTTGAATCTGAACCGGCCTTTTTCAATCTAAATTGCATTGTGTATTTTCAATTTCAATTGCATTTTGTAAGTATTTTGGATCTCAATTGCATTCTGTACGTATTTTCGATCTCATTTGCAGTTCGTAAGTATTTTGAATTTCAATTGCTTTTTGCAAGTATTTCGACTCTGCATTGCATTTTGTACGTATTTTGAACCTAACCTACATTTTGCGTGTTTTTCAATCCATTCCTTTTGTGAGTTTTTTCTTCTAAATACCCTTTTGTAAGTATTTCCACTCTTCATTTTGTGAGTCGTTTCAATCTCACTCAATTTTCGTTATGATTTAAATTTCATTGTCACTTAGCTATCACCCAAACCGTCAGGGGCCGATAACCTAGATGTGAGGCCCCTTAAAACAACAATTATCATCATCATCTTTTCTGGTATTTCAATCTTTTCAGTCTGCTTGCACGCACTTATGAGAAGACTAGGGTCAACGGCAACGGAGCAGCTAAGGTCTGTTCTCTCGCTGTCTGTAGATAAGTGTTGTCAATTCATATTTTCAAAGAATCTCCAATTAGTCATCAAAGTCACTATATTCTTGTGTTATCAATAGAGAAGAAATATTTCTGCCACTGACGAGAGTTCAAATAGTCGCTAAATCATCTAAAAATCCTAGATATTTCAAAATAACCAAAACACTAGGGCCAGTCCATAAATTATCAAGAAGACCAGAGCTGCGTTTGCACAACTAAGACCCATCTGGAGGAGTAAGCAGGAAAACAAAGACGAGCAATTATTTAATATGTAGGCATTATATTTCGATGCTTGCCACGGTGGGTGAGTGGTTATAGTGTCGGACTACCAACCCCAAGATTGCAGGTTCGCCCCTGGCCATGGTAAGTGATTTTTGAAGGCGACAAAAATCACGATACTCATGTCATACGTTGTTGGCATGTTAAAGAACCCATTTGAATTCAGTAGGCCGTGTTCAATGGCAAAATTAATCTCGGGATTTTCCGCCAACACAAAGTTCCTCCATTCTCTACTTGAAGGCGCTGTAGTGTCAAGGAGTTTAGATATCTAGCCTCCTTGACTTTCATAGCGTTCAAAGGAACGACGAAATTCGACATGCAAGCTACCCTCTGGGTGTCAATTAACAAAGCTTGCACCAGGCACCGAGGCCATACGATATTATTATTATTATTATTATTATATTTCGATGACCCTGTATTATGTTAATGTTTTATAGCTTCAATTCACAATTTACTTATACTTATGTGGCTCTAACATAGAACGTTCGTTTGGTTACAGAAGCTGAACTACTCGGACAGCGTTGCTGCACTGTATGACTCTGCAAGGATCCCATGCTTCCGTAACGCTGCCAGCTGTCAAATGGGACTACATGGTGAGTGTTGTGGAGTTTAACCCTTCATTGCTTGAGCCGGGCCTCCGAGGCGCAGGGAGGGTATGATGTATTATTTATTTATGATAAGTGTTCGGACCTCTAGCGTAAAATTCCCAATATTCCTCTCAGTCAAGGAGAAAAGCAGTAATACAACCAATCAACCATTATTGCTTATAGTTGAGTATCATCATCATCATCATCCTCCTCCTTTCCCCTTATCCAGATCCTCCCGGGTCGGGGGTATTTATGGCACTTCTCCACCTTCCTCTTTCTTTCCACCATTCCTCTTCTACGAGCTTGTCCCAGTCCAAATTTCTTTTTCTTATGCTGTTCTTCACTGAATCAATCCACCTTGTGCTAGGTCTTCCTCTTGCTCTCTTACCATTGCTCTTTACCTCCAGCAGTTGTCTCTGTATTCTATTCTTTCATCCTCTTTGCATGTCCAAACCACCTCAGTTTATTCTTCTCAATTCTCTAATTTAGTTTTCTCATCCCAACTTCCGTCCTGACATCTTCATTTCTCACTCTGTCTTTCCTTGTCTTTCCTATCATACTTCTTAGGAATTTCATTTCACTGGCTTGAATTCTACTCTCTTGCCTGCTTGTTAAGTCAAAGTCTCAGCTGCATAAGTCAATGTGGGTACATAGTACACTTTATACATTATTTCTTTGCTTTTCCTTGGTACTTCCTTATCCCAAACAAGTTTTCTTACACTTTGGTAGAATGCATTGCTCTGCTGTACCCTCCTGTTAATCTCCATGTCCAACCGTCTCATGTTTTAAAATCATTCAGTTACTTAATCATTTTATGATACATGATGTGGATGTTGACGGAAAACTTCGCAAAAACCGTAGTTTATTAATTTAGTGATGTCTTCATGTAATGTCGTTATCGTTTCATGCTGTGTGATGGCAATTCAAAATCACACCTTCGTGCAGACTATATTTTCACATTTTATTCAATTATTTCCTTATATCGATGTCGTCAAATTTCCACTATAAAACCTAAATGGACGCAGTGATAATCACATTTGAATCGTATTAATAATGTTACGGCTGTGAGTTTGTTTCAACGCTCGCCGCATGAGTCACAACTGCCCTCGGGCTGGGCTGTGCTCTGCCTCAATGTATTGCGTGCGCCTTATGCAACAGGACGACTAGGTCAAAGGGATGGTCCAGAATATTCGTGATTCAGCCAATGAAGGAAGCCTTGAGAAGCCGCGAACCCTGGATGGGTCTAGAAGCATTTATTGAGTCACCGGCCTGCTATATAAGAGTGACCTGTCAAGCAGTTGTTGTTGTGTGTTTTTCGAGCTAGTGCGAGCGTTTATCCTGAGCGACAGAAGTGTGGTGACGTGACTTGCGAAACTCCTAGTGAAGCTGATTCTCTTGACAGCGAGGGAGTGAGAAGCATACAGGGGACTGCCTGTGTTTTGAGCGAGTGTGATTTCACTGAGCGACAGAGGTATTGTGGTGAAGTGCCGCGAGAGTTACGAAATCCAGTGACATTGTTTCCCAGCTCGTGGAGAGCGAAGCAGCGTGTAGCAGGTTATCGTAAGTAACTGTAGTTTGTGTACATAAGGGAGAGGAGCAGGTAGTTTCTGTCAAGGCCACCGGACTCATTAGGACGGGTTAACTTCTGTGGTTTGTTGACAAGTAAAAGGGGGCAAGAGCTCTCCATAAGCAAGAGACTTGAGGAAACTGGAGTAAGGTTCTAATTGCTTGTATTTTTTGATGAGTAGTGTATCTTTCTGGCCGCAATAAAGTTAATTATTTCTTTAAAGGAACAATCTGTGTTGTGCTTCAACCCACCGTAATCCAGTTAACAAAAGTGTCACTAGGGGAGGGGAGGGGGGGGGGGGGGCACGTAACAATAATATTGACCTCGCACCAGTATTTTCTCTATAGTCCATATCCGGGCCTCCCATGCCCGGTTTATGTAAATCTGTACAAAAACAAACCTTATGCACTCCAGGGTAAATAGCCATGCTGGGCACAAGCTGCGTCTCAAAACTGTCCCTGACCCAGTGGTAATTAAACTGTTTCGTTGACTTGACTTCGCCATTGCATTTTGAGTTACCCATTGTATGGTGTGTGTGTGTGTATATAACTTAATCATTAATTAGCGATAATTACTTCTCTGTGTTGCGCAATTAACACTGAAAGGAATTTTTTGCATTAATTAGATACCCGCCTTGACTTCGCACTGGAGCAGTTTGCGTTATGAAACTGGAGGTTACGCTGGCTGAACTGTATCAATATTATTGACCAGCATAAAACTTTCTACGAAGAGTCCACAACAACATACAGTATGAAAATTAAAATCCACAGCCTGCTTCCAGTCTCCGACCGGGTCAGGAATGGAATGAAGCCCCCATCTAGCGGCGAGGATATGGACTGCGCCGGCTGCCGAGGCCTGACGCACTCCTCTGGGGCAATGATTAAATGAATGACAGATGAAATGAAATGATAGTGAAGAGTGTTGCTGGAATGAAATGTTGACCAGGGAAAAACAGGAGTACCCGGAGAAAAACCTGTCTGCCTCCGTTTTGTCCAGCACAGATCTAACATGGAGTGACCGGGATTTGAACCACGGACCCAGCGGTGAGAGGCCGGCGTGCTGACGCCTAAGCCACGGACCTATCTTTAATACAGTGCAAGTGTTTTTATGTTGCAATTAGTAACAATTTATTTAATACAATCTAACTGAAAACCCTTAAAGAAGGCTCTGTATTTACGTTAGATATACGCTGAACAATGATATTGATGAAATATTGATTATATTAAACGATTTAGCCAGCGTAAGCTGAAAAGGCATACGGGCGTTTTACCTGCTTCATTTATATACTGTAGTTATTGCTCGGTTTTCCTTCGTGATAAATGAATGTTTCTACATACACGAAATTTAGTTGAAGAACGCTTTATAGAAGAGTAAAACCCGCATCAAAACCCGTCCAGTAGTTGATCGAGGTTAGCCCAGACGGAATGTTTGGTCAGATTGCGATTAAATTTAGGTGAGTGGTTGTGCGCACTCCCGCGAAAGTTTCTGAATTAGAAAATCCATGTTACAATAGATGGCGCGTGACTTGTTTCAACAAATTAACTTTGGTCAGCTGTTGTCCACGCCCGCGAAGGTAAATGACTCACTCATTTGTTGAAACGACGCATATTTCATACAGTTAATCGGCAGTTTAGTATTGGCTTCTCACATGGACAGCTGTAGCCTATGTAGCCTGTTCACGCGTCGGAAAGCCTTCTGATATATTTATGTACGCACCAGACAGAGAAACAAAATAGGCTACAGGGTGATCCTTGTGCTGGAGCGGTGACGGCGGCCGGCTGCCGGGCGCGCGCGCCTTCCGCCAGCCGACCGAGCTCGCACCGTGGATTGCGCGCAGGTGGAAACCGTAACAAAGTACATTAATTAATGGTAAACTTACCAGCAAATCATGATTAAAGAACTTACCTATCCACAGGAGATGCTGAGTGTTCTCCTTCGGCTGACAGACAGGCGTTGTACCGTGTAATTAATTTAGCGTTTACACTTTGTAATTCCCTTCTGTTGTGAGGGATATCTGCTGCCGTATATTGTTCTCCAGCTCCACTAGAGTACGGGTAATTGATCTGTACACTTTGTATTTTAAATTAACCTACAATTGAACATCAAACGTGCTTAGGTCCGTTCTTCGATTAATTACAGTAAACACGCAGGGGGGAGCAGGAGTAGCTACATAATGTAACGATGTAACTTCCAAAGTTACTGTCTGTCAGCTGAAGGAGAACATTTTCAGCATCTTCTGTGAAGAGAGAAGTTCTAACCTTTAACTGGTGACGTGAGGTCATCCAGATTCACAAGAAATTAAAAAAAACATCTGTGGTTCTTTAATTAAATCTTGCAGCTGTTGTTTATGCTACCTTCTTATCTGTGCGCTGACACTACACACCCTCGTTGATGAAAGTTCAGTGACTTAATGACTTAAATGACCCTGGTTAGCTCACCTCCGCCTCGCGCAACCCTGCTGCTCAGGCTAGGTTGGCTGGCGGAAGGCGCGCGCGCCCGTCAGTCGGCCGCCGCTCCCCTCTCCGGCAAAAGATTCTCACAGTAATATTGTGTATCAAAAAGCACTTTAAATAATAAACAGAAGTACAACACACATACTTTCCTGCATAGATTGCATTGCGACGCATGCCGTGTACAGCTAATGTATACATATAAGTAAAACGTGTGTAAGAGACATGTACGAGGGCAGTTCGGAAAGTAACGCACAGTCATTTTTTCTCCCTTGGTATTGCAGCTGAAATGTTAACATTTCATGACGTTATAAAGTGAAGTTTGCGCTACAGAGGGTATTTTGTTTTCATGTGCATCTCTAGCGATAGAAGCCTGAACTAAGAAGCAAACATGGTGCGCATGTTACGGTCATCAACTTGTGAAGAGCAGCGAAGTGTAGTTAATATTCGTATGTCCTGCAGATTTTGGAGTGACGTGACATCAGCTTGGTTTTCTTTACCAGGGCCACTGCCTCTCAAATAAAGATATCTATTCCAGAATGACTTCATTCATTGAAAATAATAAGGACGTGCTTTTAATTGGGCTTCATGTGTCTCGTGTCGAGGTGTGGGACGCTGCCCAATCAACAGACTATTCTATATTACAAGCGGACCCGTGCGAGAAATCTCGCATGTTCATAAACCACACTTTCCCCAATAGACTTATAATGAGAGTTTAAGGTTTTAGACAACTCATAATTGCAGCATGTAACAGTATTTGCAAATCGCACACTTTTTACAAAAATGGATATTGATGAAATTAGAATGCGATTAGTCACTGCTAATGTCTATTCTTTCATTTGAATGCTCATTTGTCACGATCGGTCGCTTTTGAGTGCCACAGGAGGGATACATACTACTGAAATAATATATATGATGGTGATATGTTGTGTGATCTAGTAGACTTAAAATTCTCCCTTTGGAATATGACGATGTCCATGACCCTTCCTTGATCTGTGTTGATTCACTTGACCTCTCAATTCAAATCAGATTTACTATTGTCTGGTCAATGTGGCCTTGTCCTTGTGTTACCGGTTATTATCAGCCATTGAACACCATTAAAGCACCAAGTGCGCCATATCGGCTCACTACCTCTCCTTGTAGTATTACCTCGTAGAAATTACTACTGAGGCCTGTTGATTCATTTAGGTGCTTTGCGACATCGTGGTCATGTAGTCCCGTGTACTAGTGTGGGCGTAGAACCTGTCTGAGAACCTATGCCATTGCGATGGCTCTGTTGATGCCTTCATTATTATTATTATTATTATTATTATTATTATTATTATTATTAGGGACGGATATTCATGCACTAAAAATGATTAAAACATGCATGCAATTATGCAATAAAATGTCGAAAATATGCATTAAAATTAAAAATATGCACTTAACAGCCAATCATATTCACTCTCCTTTGCCGTAATATGTGCAGTCGTTTTTGCATGTTGTTAAAGGTAACATTTATTTTCAAATTTCACATCCTTCGAGCATATTTGACAATAGACAACGCCATCAGTTGAATAATCACTATTACCTGACACCCACTGATTTAATAAATACTTTCTGCTGCTCTTCTCTTTAGGTATTTTGAGTACAGGATATGCAGACTAAAGTAACACTTAAACTGAAGAAACTCATCACAAAACTAACCCGAGATTGTGAAAGTAATGTCCCACCCCATTCCCTTCAGGCAACATGCTTGCCTTAAATACTGTTATCTCGTTATCTGTTTCTCAGAAAGTTGCGTAGGCCCATAAGGGATGTCTAACACGCAGGCGAAACCAATTATGTTAAAGATCTTTTAAATTAAACTTAATTTCAAATGTTAATGGTAAAATATGCTGTTATGTTCAGAATATGCAATACATCCATTAATCCCACAAAATATGCATTTGCATATGCGCATATGGATTTTCAAAAAAATACGAAAGGTTGAACCCGCGATATGACGGGTGTCTCCATTCTGGTGGTGAAAAATAACTCGATGATTGTTGTCTGGTGCCAATATAGTTCTTCATGTAACTTAGTTTCTTTTATTTAAAGAAAAGGGAACCTTAATTTCTGGATGGATACAATCTACAGAAAGGGGAGAATTTAACCGAGGTAGGAGTATCCCAACAAATAAATGGGGAAAGTTTTGCTGAACAGTGCAGCTATCACAGTTAACATGCCATCAAACTGCTCATAAACTTCCAATGGGAATGGCAGTGGGGCTATTTCTCAACATTAATATCTCTCTAGTTACGAATTATACGGCTATTAAAATCACCGACAGTCGACGTTGCTCTGAGTGTTTTGGTAATGCTTTGCAAATGTTCAGTAGTTATTTTCAACGGAAGAATGCAAACAAGGAGACTGATTCTCGTGGGAAGGCTTCATCACTCGCCAACCGCAAGGGAGAAAATTTTCGTTCGTCAAAAGTAAGCTGTTCAGGATTACGTAACCGGTCGCGAAGATGAGACCAGATAATGTCTGGTACATGTGAACATATTTTCAATTGAGTTTATGTGCAGATACAGTCGGTTGGTTGGTTCCTCAGTTTAGGGGCTGCGACAACGCGTTCATGTAGTGTGTGTTATCTGTAATTCAGGAAAGGACTGCAGACGATCAATTTCAAGTAGTTCCTACTTTCGCTACCAAATGCTACCGTCAACACCTAGCTGAATACTTGGCTACTAGATGCAACCGTAACTGGAACCTGGCGGCGAACGTTGTAACTTAATAGAGCGTTAATCATATCTTACCTACAAATTTAGCTTCGGACAGTGTAGTTAATGGAAGGTTCCGTTACATGCCATGACATGGGCCCGCCGGCTTTACTTCCTCTCCGAAGGAAGGCATACTGAGAGATTTTTAACGCTATTAAAAAATCCGACTTCGGTCGGGTTTGAACCCTCGATCTTTGGCATAGAAGCTCAGCATCCTGCAAACTATGCCACCGAAGCAGCCCAGGTACAGTCGACATCAAAATACACTGTTCATAAACACTGTTCTGAGATTTCAGAGACTAATCATGTCCTCTTGTATTTTAGTGCGATGAATGTTTCATGACTGATTACTTTCGTTTTTAGCAAAAAATTGAAAGTAGACTTATGAGATCTACACAGGTCAAATGTCCGTGTATGTGTATGTCAGTCCCCCCTGTCAATTCATCATGACGAAACAGAATTGAACCAAATTTGTTACAGAGGTAGTATTAGTAAGGGACACCTCAGTGTCATGTTTTTTCGCCGCCATTTTAACCAAAATAAAATGGCGGCCACCCAAATTTTCAAAGCTTAATTCAAATTACGGCTAGACTAAACATCGTCTCGCGAGAAAAAACTGAGATCAGGTGGATTCTATTCCGATCTCCATTCTGGAAGTGGTTATCCGTGGTTTTCCCCACTTCTACACCAGTCAAATGCCGGGATAGTTCCTAACTTAAGGTCATGTCAGTCTCCTTCCCAATCCTCACCTGAATTACAAATACACTGCCATCACAAAAACACAGGTTATCAGACACATTCTATACACACACCCAAATACACGGAGCTACATGACCACAATCGACTGCAGAGCAATCCTCCTAAAAAAATAAAAATAAAAAAACTAAGTCATTCTCCATTTTTTCTTTCTCACGCACTGTGAAGGTCGGGACTTCTCACCTGACTTATTAACAAAATTCGGAGAAGCGCTCAAATGTATTTTACTTCCTGGCGGTAAGTCATCACACCTGCGCAATGACGTGACGGCATGAGAAAAACGCAAATACAGTAGTGCTGTTGATTTTCTGCATTCCTGCTAAGACGGGCCGGGCCGCAGTACACGAGGAGCTGAGAGGTATTCAGAGTATTCTGAATATCTACCTGGTCCATCTAAAATGTTGTGCTGAATCTCTCGCAACTTCTCAGTGGCGTGTTCAACATTTTTGTGGCTCTCGACGATAATATAGAATAACACACTTGTTACGCATTATCTTGTTGGAAGCAATTGTTCAGTGTTGCCTTAATAATCGAGATATAGTTTGCCACAGTGGTGAATGGTTATTGTGTCGGAATACCCCCCCCAAGCTTGCAGGTTCGCTCCTGGCCGAGGTAAGTGATTTTTGAAAGGCGACAAATATCACGGTTCGCATGTCATACGTTGTTGGCATGTTAGAGAACTCATTAGAATTACGTAGGCCGTGTTCATAATGGCAAAATTAATCTCGGGATTTTCCACCAACACAAAATTCCTCATATCTCTACTAGAAAGCGCTATAGTGTTATGAGCTTAGATATCTAACCTCCTCGACTTTCATAGCGCTCTAAGGAACTATAAAATTGGACATGCAATCTGACCTCTGGGCGTCAATTAACGAAGCTTGCACCCAAGGTCAAATGATATTATTATCATCGAAATGTTTTTCAGTCGGTCAACACGATTGTATCTCATTGTAATGGGTGCTTCCCTAATACTGAAACAATCCAGTTCTAGCACTTCAGACAAGCAACTGAATGTTGAGAATCCTCCCTATAGTATTCTGCTAAGGTCTCATTTCAGTTTTGTACCGAAAATAAGGTCCTGTTAACACCAACCTACACATATGGGGTACCTACAGGTTCCGCATAACCCCATGTGTGCCCGAAATGCACTCACTTCCTCTTTAAATGCCTCACAATTAAATAAATACCTTAAAAATGTACATTTACAATGGGAGCACCGTAACCTGGCGCGGCGGCGGCAGCCACCTGGCGGGTGCGCGGCGTAGTGCTAGCTGAGGAGTCTCTCAGCAGATGGCTCCAGTGTCGTATCGCCAAGATTGTCATGTAATCTAAGAAGCCAACTGAGCTAGGAAGCTGGGTAGTACACAATTCGTAACCCACATATAGGGTACCTACAGGTTCAGCATAGCCCCATGTGTGCCCGAAACGCACTCACTTCCTCTACTACCCCTACAAACCTACATTCACGCTCTGGAAGCTCACACGGGCCCACTAATATCCTTTAATGTCACAGCCTACACCTTCCAAGAACACTGTTACTTTAGGCTATATAGACTTGGTAATTTACGTGCCATGCTGGTAAGATGACACACAGTAGACCGATGATTGTTCTCCGGAAACTTCACCATATCTGGTCGTGTAGATCAGCAGTTTCCCTTTTCTACTACTAGGAGCGCTAGTGTGAAGTCAATGCAGAGTTTCACTTAAGCCCTTATAACTATTTCCGGCGTGAAGATTTCCCAAAAAATCATAAAACTCCTGAAGGTATTGAACCAAGCGGCTTCGGTGGCGTAGTTGGTAGCATGCTGAGCTTCTATGCACAAGATCGCGGGTTCAAACCCGGCCGAAGTCGTCGGATTTTTTAAGAACGCTAAAAATCCCTCAGTATGCCTTCCTTCGGAGGGGAAGTAAAGCCGGCGGTCCCATGTCACAGATTTATGGGATGTTAAAGAACCTTCCACTAATTACACCTGGGTGAAGCTAAATTAATATAGGTTAAACATTTGACTAACGTTCTTAGGTTCCTACGTTCGTCGTCAAGAGCCGACTGCGGTGGCATCTGGTAACTAATTTCTGAACTAGATGGTCGTTGACGGTGGCGTTTGGCGGCAAAAGTAGGAACTACTTGAAAATTGATTGTCTGCAGTCCTTACTTGAATTAAAACGAGATACACGCACTAATACAGTCATCACAATAATTAACACCGCTTATCAGACAGATTCTACACACACCCAAAGTACACGGGGCTACATGACCGCGTTGTCGCAGCCCCTAAACTGAGGAACCAACCAACCAACCAACGGTATTGAACCAAGGAACACATTAACCTCTATAGACACACGAAAAAAAAATGTAATCCTCACAGAGATTATCTGGTTCTGTCTTTCTTATTAAATAACGGCACATAGTCCTAGAACATATTTAAAGACAAATGACATATTTTAATTAAATATAAAAAATACCCATCAATATTGCCGACCGGTACTTACGAACACCAAGTCTTGCACATAGGGCCAGACTACCTTCGAACTGGAAAAACAAATGTGTTCAAATCCCTCAAACATTCTTTAAATGCTTTTCCTTGCTTCTCGTTTTCAAATCCAGGTGAAACTGGGACGGTAACTTCTACCAGGTCACGGCCGTTTCCTTCCAACATCTTGACCAATTTAATTCATCTACACTCATTCTTATGTCTCAATAACACCCCTGATGAGCTAGGTGTCGGAAAGCTCATCCGACCATAAAAACCATTCACCAACATAAGACTAATCGGTCTTCACCCACTAACCCCATAGATATGGGAATATTAAGGGATAGAATTAGTTCAGAATTCACATAATACTGTACCAATATTGTTGCTGAGAAAATATATTAAATAATTAAGGTCCACATATGAGTCTTCCAGTTGCAAAACTCATGCTTTTGCATTTTTTTAATTTTGCTTTTTTGCTTCGTGTTTTTTATGATTTTGTTTGTTTTCTGAAAAAATAAACAGAACAAAATAAACAGAACAAAATAAACAGAACAAAATGAAATAAGTAAATAATTTTAACATTAATTCTTTATTCAAAAGGGGATTAAACGAGTTTTGCAACTGGACGACTCATATGTATGCCCCGGGTCTAAAGAGGGCAAAGGAAGAATTTTTAAATTAATTTGCTTGCGATTTGAATAAAAAAGAAAACTAGTAATGAAAAAAGTGATTTAGGCCGTTTTTGCAGAATGCATTTAGGCCGGATGTTGTTTTCGAAATTTGATTTTTTAAGTTTGATAAGAGTTCTCAAAGACTCACAATTTGAAACCTTTCCAGGCCCTTTAGCCCTTCAACGTTGGGCACAATTGAGGAAGTTGCTTCATTTTACGTATTTGCTAAGAACTGTTTCAAACATTAAAATGTACATGGAGATTAATAAATACCCTTGGATGACGAGGTTTGATCGTCAAGCGATGATCATCAGATCCTGTACACTTAGGCTATTAACCCTCGAAGTGTAATCGCCTCGCAGTGAGACGATTCGTAAAATCGATGTAACAAACCGTAAAATCTATATTACAATCTATTTTACGAATGGTCTCGCTATGAAATGAAATTCTCTCTCTGGTAGGCAATGCAAGTTGGTTTCTGATCTTCTGAAAAAAAAAAAAAAAAGACTTGATACTTATGTATATGTGATTGAAATTTTGTGAAAAGTGACATGGTTAAGACATTTCTCCAGTGACTTTTTTATTATTCATTATTCATCAAAGTTTCTATTATATATCATTGCGCTTGTAATGAAATTTGGCACATTTTGTGTATCTTCGAATTTTATTTCAGATAAAGTAGTGCTTGTGACCAACCTCTAAAATTGGAATTTATTTTGATTTTTTTAAAATCTGACTAAACATCCATTATAGGTTACTTCTACTGGATACTTGTAAGTAAAAAAGAAAACTAATATCTTATTCTCTAATGTTTCCTGAATTCATACAATATACCATATATAGTTACAAATTTGTATTATAATTTTTTTAAATATATCTGCACGCTGCCTTAAAATGCTTAGCTCTTAAGAAACGTTCAGCACTAGGAGGGTTAAATCTGTTTACAAAAGTATGGGTGATGGTATTTACAATATATACATTGGAATGCGTAGAGCCTCCGTGGCTTAGGCGGTAGCACGCCGGCCTCTCACCGCTGGGTCCGTGGTTCAAATCCCGGTCACTCCATGTGAGATTTGTGCTGGACAAAGCGAGGGCACACAGGTTTTTCTCCGGGTACTCCGGATTTCCCTGTCAAAAATGTCATTCCAGCAACACTCTCCACTAACATTTCATTTCATCTGTCATTCTTTTAATCACTGCCCCAGGGGAGTGCAACATTCTTCGGCAGCCGGCACAGTTCATATCCTCGACGCTAGATGGGGGCTTCATTCATTCCATTCCCTTACCCGGTCGGTCGACTGGAAGCAGGCTGTGGATTTTCATTTACATCGGAATGCCTCTGGCATCACCAACAAGACAATAGGTGCCAATAACCCGGACCTTATTTATTTATTGGTGCCTTTATTGTGGTGAAGTTAGGGATCTAGGCCCTCTCTTACACTTAACCACACACAATGCAACTTACATGAATACTCATATACGGTATCTTATTCTTAACCTACCAAACTTTAATGCTAGCGAAATTTAAATACTAGAATTAAAGTGGTAACTGTGTGATATTAACTAAGCTATACAAATTACATACAGTACAGTAATAACAATACATGGAGTGCTAGCCAAATTTTACTATGGTCGTTCAGTCACACATTCATATACAAATTGTTCTAGTTGGCTTAGGAATTAAAGAGGAAATCTTTACATGCACGCTTGAGTTGTTAGGGATGTACAATTTCTAACGTCACGAGGACAACTATTCCAAATTCTATTACCCGACACGGGGAAAGAGACACAAAGTGGACAAAACACACGGCTCATAGACAACGCAGTACCAAACACCCACAATATGAGAACTAAGACCCATGAAAAATGCAGCAAATATACGGACTTGGCACCAGACAACGCGTTGGGTAACGACAAACGGTCACTGTCAGCCCTCTTATAATATTTGCCACAGGAGTAATACCAAAAACAGTTCTGCACCAACTGAATTTACCATTCAACATCCATCAGAAAATACCAAAGGGAGCAATACTGGGCAGGTGTAATATTTTCAGGAAATTCTTGAACAGTGATGGAATACCAGCAAAGCTTCTTGTGTAAGCCCACCGAAGTTTCACCGAAGACCAGAAGAACTGTCTTTGATGAACAATTTGTGATGCTGATGATGTTGCTGAACATGACGATGGTCCTGATGATTATGATGGTGATATGAAGAATTCCAGTGCTCTATTTTGTGATCATTGTCCCTTGATTAAAGGCTATAACAACATTTAGAAAAATTACAATGACCACCTTGTAGGCTAGCGTCTAGGAAATTATCACATGACTAGTAGATCGCAGTTCATATATTTTTGCAGCAAATACCTGTTCTCCATTCGTGGATCGGTCTTTTCATTCCTTGGTCAATCATCTAGAAGTAATCATAACGCACCATTACCTCTGACTGCGGGAAAATGACGACGCGGGGTTCATAAGAGTTTCCTGCTCCCCTTCCAAGACTCCTTTGATACTGTCAGAGAATCGTAAAACGCGTTTAGCATGAATACGATAATTCACTTGAGAACTGAAGCACAGAGCAAGTGTTGTTGAAACTACTCGTGCACTACCTGGGGTGTACACATCACCACTCCCAAGTTTCATCGCAATCGGATGAATGGTATATGAACGCATAGGGGGACCCCCCCCCCCCCCCCACACAGCCTGCATACAATTACGTAATATTCATTTTAAGCCTACTTTCGAATTTTGCAAAAAATGAGACTTGTGAGATCTACACGGGCCAAAAGTTGTCAGTAACGTCAGACTGTCTGTGTGTGAGGTGTGTGTGTAATCTCCCCCCCCCCCCCCCCCAAGGTATAGGAAGAGAGATAAAATAACGTTGGGAATGCTTAAATCAAATTAAGACTAACCTAACCATCTGATCTCTACCAATTTTTCAACAACATACCTTTATGTAGGAAGTCCTTGGACCCAATTGCAAGGTCATCAGCCAAAGTTTCAAGATTGCGGTCGTATGAATCATGCATGTATTATAGCCTAACCGTTACTTACAATCCAACAAGGTCCGGCCTCACCAAATCAGTTTATCGTACAGAGGGTGGTTTAAACTGTCCTCGAGGGGGTGACCTGTATGAAATTTTGAATTATTATACCATAGCAGTGACTAACAGTTCAGGCCAACCGTGCCGTATAGTGCTGGGCTGTGCCGTCCCGTTGGGTCAAAATGGAGGCTAGTTAGCTCGCTAGTCCATATTTTAGGTGAGGATTCAATCAATCAATCGCACGTTGTTATTCTAAAAGCTACTACAACCAACATTAAATTTATTATACTCCTCGAAAAGGACAATGTGTTAAGGCTATACCCATGCATTTAGGAGAAAGTAGGCTATATGTTCTTTACTAAAAATCTTCGTTATCCATAGAGATTGAAAGATTGACCATTTCCGGCATTAATTGTTTCTAAAACCTAACCATAAATATGTAACTTCTCTGTTTGATTATTTTGAATTTTTTATTATCGTGTTGGGGGCCATGTTTTCACTGTAGCCTTAGTAATCTACATTTAATGGTTTTTCAGTCGGACAACAAGATTGCATCCAATTGTAATAGGTGGTTCCCTATTCCTGAAAAAAAGAATCCATGAGATTAATAAATATACTTGTATGACAAGTTTCGATCGTCAAGCGATCATCAGATCCTTTACACTTAGGCTATTAAATCTATGTCTACAAGTATGTGGATGATGGTATTTATAATGTCTACATTTACTTAGTAGCAGTAGTAATTAAACTAGCACTAGATGTGATTTTTTGATGAGATACTGAAGTGGTGATTGAGCTTAAAGTTTGCTTGCTTAGTGTGATTATGTGATCGTTATTGTGGATTGTGAACTTAAGCCTCGTCCACACCGGCAGAGTTGTTTGCAGACTGTATGCAAACTGTTTGAAAACTGTATGAAGACTGTGTGTCTGGAAACAGTCTGCATACAGTCTGCAGACTGTTTAGAAACATTGTATCCGATACAAGTATGTTACTTGGTTTGCGTCCACACCAGAATTAGACCTCGAGTCCACACAGTCAGTGCTTCTAGCGATGCCGAGTGAAGAAGACGTACTTTTGGCTCGTGCGTGTTTTGTATTGCTTAATTATGTGTTTACTCGACAAAGGACGGGGGTGAAACTCTTCAATTAATTTAAGTGTCTTTTCCTGCACAATAAGTCATTTTGGGACTATCACCAGGAGCACAGTTTTCCTATCAAATTTTAAAACTAACAACCAAATATCTACTTTTGCCACGCACAATTCACGAACAATTAACTCAGCAGTATGACTCCATCCGCACTGTGATTCGCTCGAAAGGCAACTGGCTACTGGATGCGTCTGTGGTTTGTATCCGGTCTCCAGTTTCAAAACACGTCCACACAGGAAGACTTGAGACAAAATACATGTTTCTTGTATGCGTGTTTTCCATTTCGTTGGAAAACAGAAAACATTGTATCTTGTCTCCAGAAACACGAGATTTGTTTGTCATGTGTATGTCAATTGTATGTAGACTGTTTCCAAACATCACTCAAGTATGAAATGCGTCTCCCGATTGTATGTAGATTGTTTTTAAAAAGTCTGCAAACATCCCGCATACAAATGAGAAACATTTGGGAAACAGTCTGCATACAATGTTTCTGGAAATAAATCTGCCGGTGTGGACGATGCTTTAGCTGTTGGAGCGATATGTGGTCCATTCCCGTGCTGCTGCCGACACCGCTGCCTGCATTGTTCAGTGCACAATAACCTATCACACTAAGCAAGCAAACTTGAAGGTGAATCACCACTGTCAGTATCTCGACAACAAAAATCATATACCTTGACAATTTGTGCTAGTTTAATTACTACTGCAACAAAGAAACAAACAAAGAAACAAACAAACAAAATAACCCTCGGCTAGTTCGGTTCGCGCAACTCACTTCGGCTCGTCCCGATCTTCCCCGGTAATTCGGGATCAAGGAGTGCGCGGCTGGCTGTCAAACTGCCGTCACATACCGTACTGTAAGTACCTGCAGTCAGATGTTCGATTGAGGTTATTCCTTCATTAATGCTGCAAACGCAATGCAATTAAAAGAACGAAAGTAAATGTTAAGTGACCGAAAGTATTAAGCACGGAGTTAAATGAAAATACAGTATTTACGATTTCCTAGTTGTAAACTATGTTTTAAAGAAATATACTGTTCCAATAAGCGTACACACACAGAGGCTATAATATCAACAACACGAAATAATGCATCAGGTGTAGAAAACTGCAGACGACCCTAGTCCATCTACGTCTTCCCTTCTGCTATTATACGCTTTACGAGTGACTTTGAAACACCCGTTGCCTCACTTGTTGAAGCCACAACATTATAATTGCGTTTATGAACGGTTTTCTGTTCTCGTATGTGAGCAGTTACGTTAGACTATTTCTGTAGCTTGTCCCCTTAATGGTCGTCCAGATTTGCTACCAGACGTCGAAGTAGAAGCCATAACGAAACTCAAATTATACTATTACTAGAATAGCATGGTACTAGAATAGCATGGTACACAACACTATATACATAACACATTTACCAATAATGTACACGCTACACGACAAGGGATTATAGGACTAAAATAAAGAAAACTTATATAAAACTGACAAAACAATAAGAGCGCGAAAATGGATTGGCAACGAAGCTCTTGTCAGCGTCTCGACAGTGTGCTCGGTACGGCGGCCAGACAGCCTGTGACCCTCTCCACCACTCCTATGTGACGTCACACATCCACTCGGAGTGAATGCGCGGGGAAGTGAACTTTGCGCAGGTTCTTTTGATCGTTGCAGGTTTATAATTAAATGTATTGTAAATATCATAACCCATACTTGTAGACAGAGATTTAATAGCCTAAGTGTAAGAGATCTGATGAAGACTGCTTGACGTTCGAATTTATTAATCTAATGTAATTGTTTTTTTCATGATTAGAGAACCACCCATTATAATCGTGCAATCATGTTGATAAATAAATTTCAATTTGAATTTTTTGTTGGTCCCTTTAGTTTCCCATTATCAAAGTCAAGCTTCAAACTTCCCGGTTCCAAATATCACTTACTTTTAAAATACAGTAGTAACTTATCAAACACTGGTGTTAAATCTAAGCTAAATATAAGCTATTACGAGCTTTTGTTGAGGTGATTATTGTGGCTAGACTTAGGATCATGCAGTTACCTCTCTCGTCAGCTTTTTTCTTGTTAATTCATTTGAGGACCTTGGCACGTCTTGGTCATCATCCCCGTGTAGTAGGGTGTATGTTAAACTAGTCTTACGACCTGTATTATTGTGAAGACTGTAGTAGTGTGGTGTTTGAAGCCATATTTTCAGTGTTGCCTTAGTAAACAAGAGTTTAGTGCTTTTCAGTCGGTCAACACGAATGTACCCAAAAGAGATGGGTTATGCCCTAATCCTGAAATAAATTACATGAGATTAATAAAACACTAGGATGACCAGTTTCGATCGTCAAGCGATCATCATCAGATCCAATACACTTAGGCTATAAAATCTATGTTTGAAATACAGGTGAAAATATTTACAATATGTACAATTATTTAGTTGCAGTATTGGTACTGCAACTGTCAGTGTATGCTAAATGCAGTATATATGTTAGGTGAAATGCTAAATGGTGATAGCTATCCGGAGATTGTACTTTAGAGAGATTATATGGTTGTAAACTATGGTTAACTATAAAATTTTAGGCTAACTACTTATCTGATTGTCTTCCGTACTACAGCTATTCGCAGTTTTCGTGCTCACTTGAACTCGCTGTGCGGTCGACTGCGGTGGTTATCTTAACGACTGGTTTTTCCCTGCCTTCCCCCCCCCTGTCCCTACGTGCTGTGGGGAGTGATCGCGATGTGTTTATGTGAGGTGTTGCCAACCTAGATAAGATGTATGTTATTGAATGAGGTGGATCTACAACTATTAAAGACCGTGGATTAGTCCTCGCCACGCGTGGAGCATAACCCATTCGAACTAAGCGTTGACGGTCTTATGAGGACGTCCCGGCACCTTTAATACTGCCTCTAATATGGGCCTTGGTTTATTGCAGAAGAAAAGTACATCGTACACCTGATCCAGATAACATTTACCTATTAAAAAACCCCTAATTTCCCCCCTTTTTTATCTAGCTTGGCTGTGTCGCTAAATTGTGTTTTGTTTCCGACAGGGTGTGTTTTTTAGTAGCGTGAAGAGGGGTGAGCTCTCCATGAACGTGTGTTCATTTAGATTGTTGGGATTGTTTCGTTTGGCTAGGTGTATCTCGATTGCTTCCTTTATGTCAAGAGCTCTGCCTTTCGATTCGTGATGGATTATTTTAAGGTCCGACTCTATGTTGGTAAAGCTATGCCCTGCGTCACACATATGTTCGCACACGGCTGAATGTGTTCCGTATCTTATCGCATTTCTATGTTCATTATAACGTGTGTCTACTCGCCTTCCACTCTGCCCGATGTAATTAGCTTGACAATCGGTATCTTGGCACGTTATAGAATATACCCCTGACCTTGAATACGGGTCACGTTTATTTAGATTACTATTTAGGAGGTGCCTAGCGGTTGTGTTTTTCGTCGTGAAAGCTATCTTTTTGCCTTGCTTTTTGAATAGGTTAGTGATTTTATATGTATTCGCATTCACATAGTAGTGTGTAGTAGTGTGTGTAACTGTATCAAGAACAGGAATTGGGTTGGCGCCCGGGGACTAGAAGTTAGGAACTATCCTGGCATTTACCTGTAGGGAGTGGGAAAAAAACGGAGAAAAGTCACACTCACGATAGGTGCTGTCAACACCTGGATCCGAACCTTGGCTCTCCGGACTTGCTGCAACTGCCCTCGTGGCCGTGGTGCACGATGTAGCAAGCACGGGTCTCCCGTCACTTATTGTCATTGGCTTATTTAATGTCTTGACAAGGATCGGCTGGTAATTCGATAACGTAGTCCACAGTCTAATCGCTGCACGTCCTGGCCAGAACAATGGCGACTAGTCTTCATTACGCGGAACACAGTGTAATGTTATTCTAGGAGTTGTGTATGGTCTTCCCAGCTTCATTGTATATTACATACGTGCAGCTGTCGGCGTTCTCTCCAGGAATGTTCCACGGCGTAACCGTGCTCGTGCGCCACGGCTGTGAGGGTAAGTCTGGAGATCGCGGGTTTGATTCTCGGCCCTGATAGTGGCTATCTTCTGTGTGCTATTTTCCCATTTATTTTCCACACACACTCCAGTCAAAAGCCGGGATAGTACTTCACTTCAGGACCCACGGCACCTGCCTCATCTCTGTCCCTAATAGTTACACACACTATTACTCATGACATAAATAGCCTACCGGTTATCAGAAAAGGTAAACACCACAAAACTACACGGAGCTGATACCAAGATGTCCCAAGCCCCTATAATAAATGAACTACTTCGATCACCGCTATTGTAAGGCTGAGAAGTCGCTCCTACATCTTCTTCCTCGTCCTCCGAAGACTGTGCGTGTTCCTTTCCACTGACGACAATCTCTTGGCTAGTCAAAATCTGGAAGCCAGGTTAGTTCGTTTGCTTCAAGTCAGACCTGCAAATCATCCAACAAAACTGATTTCCTGTCCTCTTCCTCTCTGGAGTTGTTCCTTCATTGTCCAAAAGCTTTTTACATACCCTTGCCAAAGTAGTCTGTTAGATTTATTTTGTAACTCTCGTATATAATAGACGTCGCTTATGAGGTTCTACTGTTACGGACAGCAGTAGCTACGCTCGCTAATGCGCAGCGTTAGGCCATGGGGCCAAGCTCTCTGTGGACTCAGTAGACGTGGGTTTGAACCCCACCGTCGGCCATCCTTGAAATGGTTTTCCATGGTTTCAAATTTTAATCTCCAGCCAAATGCAGGGACGGTACCTTCTGACAGGCCACAGCCGCTTCCTTCTATATCCTTGCTTAGTTCATTCAGCATCATTAATTTCATCTCTAATTACTTCCTCTCATGAGGTTGGCGTCAGGTAGGGCATACGGCAGTAAAAACCATCCGCCACAAAGATTTTCATCGCATCTCATCCCCGACGCCATAGAAGACGGGAATAATAAGGGGTATACATACATACATACATACATACATACATACATACGTAATGAGGTTCTACTGTACCGGTACTTAAAATACCTTACACTTTTTAAAGGTTCTCGTGTAAAACAGCCATCGGGACTAGACCAAAACAGTATCACAATGTGGGCGCTCATTCTTTGCTGGAACGAATGTAGGCCAACATCACCTTCTGCAAAGGCGATCTTAGCGCAACTCCGACCTATACTAAAGGCCGAGAGTGAACTGCCAAAAGCAAACTCTTAGCATACCGTACAATTGTACGTCCAATAATGGAATATGCCAGTCCATTCTGGGGATATGCGGTCCCCTCGCACATCAAGAAACTTCAGGTTGTCCAAAATAAGTCATTGCGTGCCCTCACCAACTTTGAATGCTACGAACGCAATGCCCAAATCCATGATGACACAGACATGGAGCAAATTGATGCCCGCATTAAAAAGCAGGCATCAAAACTATATAAAGTTACATTAACACTAACCCCCTCATCAGAACTCTGGGTGATTACCAAGCTACCGGGGCTCGTCAAAAGTGACCCCGTATACTAATAGAATAATTTCCACTTCCTTTCACACTACAAACTAGCCACTATGGCCTCGTAACTACTCTCTATCTTTCTCTCTCTATTTATTCTGTACTTTCACAGTGCTTAGAGCACTAAACCATACTCTTGTCATTTATGACTGTGGTAAACACCCCCCCCCCCCCTCCCACCAAACAAATGCTGTCAGGTTTACAAATGCCACAGATAAAGCTCTTAAGGCCTCAGAGCTGAAAGACGCAGTATAAGATGGCTTCGATGCACGGGTTACGCTACGCTGCAACAGCTGGTCAATCGATCGATGGGGAAACTCAGGACTGTCATCTGCATACCGTAAGCTATTCAGCATTCCCAACGTTATTTTCTCTCTCTTCCTATACCTTGAAATACATCCGTTCAGAATGTAGATTCAATATTAGTGTAGACAGCGCACACGGGTTTAATATACGCAACTCTAGGATTCTAGACCTTCTTTCAGCGCTGCCTATGCAAAAAGTCTAACTAATGTTACAACTTGAATGGGCATTGACCAAGGAGGCTTTCAGCTATTAAGTTGACCCCATCGTGGTGTAGTGGCTAGCATTCTTGGCAGTCACCCCAGAGATGCGGGTTCGATTCCCAGCTCTGCCAAGAAATTTTAATTGTGTTTTGAGGGCTGGAATGGGTACACTAAACCTAATGAGGCAAAACTGTGATGATTCATCCTGGAAGTGGTTTTCCATGGTTTCCCCTACTTCACTCCAGGAAAATGTTGGGATGGTTCCTAACTTAAGGACACGGCCACTTACCGATCATATCCCCATTATACAATTACACACAATAGTACAGTAATTCCAATAACACAGGTTATCACACACATTCCACAAACACCCAAAATACATCGGCCTATATGACCACGATATCACAGCCCCTTAAATAAGTAGCAACAAAAACAACGCAACGACTATTAAGTTGTGTACATTGAGTATCGACTAGGTCACTAGGCTACATAGATGTTATTCGAACACTACCCTACATGACGCGCACAGGAATCTAACCTGCAACATTTCGACTGCCAGTTGAGCTAACGCTGCATTAACTCTCCTGGCAAGGAGACACCAGTAGACTAGCCTATGTTTTAACACAACCACTCGGTATTCTAGCCCGCTGATGGGTTGAAAATTCGTGTAGCCTAACTGTACTGTGAGTGATTCTCTCTATTGGCATAGACGGAGATATTTTCTATGAATTGCTGTCAGTGGAATGCACGATAAAAACTTGCTAACCTTGGAGAACGTTTCATTATGCATATGAAGTTAGCGAAACCTCTTGTTACAATTGGAAGGCCAGTAATTCGATTACCTGTTAAACTGTCAACTCTGAAATTTAATTATGGTCTGAGGGCAGGAACGGTGTTTACTCAGCCTCGTGGGGCACACAAACTTAGTAGAGGCAGGTTCGCTTCCTGGAAGTGGTTTTCCGTGTTTTCTCCTTCTGGCGGTTGCTGAGATGGTTCCTTTCGACAGGATGGCCCTTTCCTTATTTGACCCAAGTTCGTGGTTGTCTGGGCGATTGGCTTGTCACCATCCCCAGTTGTATCTGCTGACAAGGTGTGTTCAGCTCCAAGACACCGTCCTGGAATTCGACGGTAGAGGACTGATCCATCGCCGAGTCCGAGGGTGAAGCAGAGCTTGGAGGGTAAGCTATCAAATAAAAATGAAAATAAAAAATATACCGTACGAATCGTTGTATAAGCTATGGTGCTGGGTTGGACGAGGATGAGGAAGTGATTGTCAGTGGCTAGGACACAGGCAACCAGTTAGCTACGTCGTACATGTTCCAAGCTTCATAGACCCCAGGTAGGGCAAAGGGTGCCCCTTTGGAACGATGCGATGGCAAGTCAGTATGTAGCTGCGCGAACTCTCCTCCTTCGAAGCAATTCACAACACAAAGCTTATTCACTGCCTTGAGATGTATTGCAGCGACGAGTATGTGGATATGTTAACTTATCTATGGAGAATCTCGATAGAATGCATACCAGGCAAAACGCCTGTACCAAGAACGCTATCCGGATAGGGGACAACCGACAGGCATGGTATTTCGGAGTGTGGAAAGACTCCTGCGGGATACTGGATCACTGGGAAGGACACGGCCTGTTCGAGATCATCGCGTGACGTTTGCTCACAATGGAGAGGTTGTGTTGGACGCTATCCGGCGTAACCCTCATGCTAGCACACGAGCCATTGCACAGGAGACTAACATCAACCGAGCGTCTGTTATGCGGATATTGCATGCCCACCGGTTTCACCCGTACCATCTGCACTTACACCAGGAGCGCCCGGGTGGCATTCTGTCAATGGATCCTACAGCATGTGGACACTGATCCTGCTTTTCTAGAGACCATCTTATTTACGGACGAAGCAAGATTCCATAACAATGGAACCGTTAATCGCCATAATATGCATAACTGGGGTGTGGATAATCCCCATTGGGTGCGACAGACATATTTTCAGGTACGGGTGGGCGTGAATGTATGGTGTGGAATCATGGGTGATCACCTCATTGGTCCCCATTTCTTTGAGGGCCATCTGACGGGACAACGCTATCTGCAGTATCTTCAAGATGAACTAGCACCGGTTTTGGAACATGTGCAACTCCTTGACCGCTGCAGGATGTGGTTTCAACATGACAGAGCTCCACTGCACGTGGCGATGGTCGTCCGGAACCATCTCCATGTGACGTATCCTGATAAATGTATAGGTTGGTGACGACCAGTCCTTTGGTCCGCCAGATCTCCCGATCTTACGCCCCTGGATTATCTTCTGTGGGGCCATGTAAAACAACTGGTGTATGCACAGGAGCCGGCCGGTCCTGGTCACCTTAGACAGCTCATCACCGAGGCTTGCCGATCCATTTCGCCAGAGATGTTGCAACGAGCCAGACGGCCCTTGCACATCGCGCGCAGCGTTTTATCGACCACGGAGATCGTCACTTCGAGCAATGCTGCGTTAAACGGCGTGGATAACGGAAATCCTGTCACATGTTTCCTAGCCTCAACCCAGCTCCACACCAACAGCCTTTTTCCAGGCCAAATAAACAAATCAGTCTGTGAAAAAAAAAGTACACAACCTTGCCACATCCCAGGCAACTGAAAAAAAAAATGAAAAAAATTATGCATGGGAGTTGAACCTTCGAGCACTGTCTCTCATATCCCACCGCGCGCTTGCCATGTGAGCTACTGCGGCACTTGACCTGCAGCGCGCACTTCCCAGTGTATACAATACCTGCTCTCTTAGTGTGCGTGCACCTTCTGTTTTCAAGTTCGTGTTCTCCGTATCTGTGCTCGTTTTACGGGTTCATTCGAGGTACGGTACTCATACTGAATTAATAGTGGCGCTCACGATTCCTGCTGTCTTTTAGCCCGTAAACACACATCTCGTTATAATACCCCAGTTTAGGGAGAGGAACCGATGTCTTTTAGAATTGAGGTCATGTGACGGGATGCATAAAACTGGATCGCAAGGAGTTGGCAAACCATCCTGTATACAGTAAAACGCATGCTCTTACAACAGAGGTGCGGTTTGTGCCAAAATCTTCCAAATCATCCCAAAAGCACAGTAAAAGTCTTGCATTTCTAGAAAAGTCAACGGAAATGTAATATTTATGATTAAAAAGTCAGTTTAAACAAATAAACAAAACCATAAGCGCCTGCAAGAACTGAGTCGCGTCAGTCCGCATAACAGTAAAGTAGGGCGGGTGGTGTAGACATATGGGGCGCTCATAAGATAAATCAAGATCAATCCACTGGACGAAGCCGGATACTATTGCTAGTTGTATATATTCATTCGCTTGCTTCTATGTAAATAATCATGTAAGGACCAGTAGTTCCCCAAAGGTTCAGTCAGTACACGAAGTGGTCTCTCCAGCATAGTACGCAACAGACAGCAGTAAATGTATTCAAGCTATGATGCGTACGTGACCCTTTCAACAAGTCATACCGATGTTTTATAACTATTTTGCAACCTGCTTGATGTAAGAGGCCTTGCATATAAATTGAAGCGCATATTTAAACTTAACCAAAGAAATGAAAAAAAAACTGTCACCCATCTCTAAACACTCGTACAGCTGTCAAATATAAGTGGTCGCACTCGTCAACTTGGATATATTCAAAGATCCTCTTCGAATCGCGGTGCTGTTACATGAGATTGTAGATGCGCGATTGAAACAGTTTCTGGATTATGCCGTTCAAGGAGTCATTCGACAAGCACTCAGTGCACCTCCTGGTGTAGCATCCAGCATTCTAGGCGGTCACGTCGGAGGCCCAGGCTTGATCCCCGGCTCTGCCAAAAATGTAATTCTGGTCTGAGGGCTGGAACGGGGTACACTCAGCCTCGTGAGACAAAACTGAGAAGAGGTAGGTTCAATTCCCACCTCAGCCATCCTGGAAGTGGTTTTCCGTGGTTGTCCACTTCTACTGCAGGCAAATGCCGGGATGGTTCCTAAATTAAAGCCACGGGCGCCTCCTTCCCAAACCTCGCCTGAGTTACAAATACATTACTACAGACACCTCAATAACACAGAAGTGATCAGACAACTTGTATACTCACCCAAGTACTCAGGGCTAAATGCCCACGATGTTCAAGCCCCCGAAATGAAAAAATGCACATAGGTGAAGCGCTTGATTTTAACTTGTATTCGTGTATCGTTCTGTAAAATATAAATACAGTAATACGAATGTTGCTTTTCAGGAGACAGATAAAACGTTATTGACAAAACAGAACTTACCAAATAAGTCATCTATGTTGTGAAGCAACTATTCAGGCGGAATATCAATTTCAATTTAATCAACATATTTTTCTAATCAACTTAGCAAACGTGACTTAATGCCTGTCAGCACCGTGGTCAGTTTAGTGCGGCATAAAGCCATCCAGAATGAATATTTCACATGATATTTTATTTTAATGGATTTGTAACAGAAGAAACACCGAAACCCTGTACAAATGTAATTTACAATAGCACTGTAGCTCGCGGGAATCTTGCAGTTAGGCCAACATTACGCACGGAATACAGCGCTAAAAGGCAGCAAGTCATTGACTTAATCCTTTTCTCCTCTGATCACACTGCATGTAGCAGTGGATTCTGTCTTAAACCCACGAAACATATTGCATTGTGATGGATTTTGCCTTGCCAGTGAGCTTTCGTGCTCTTTCTCCTGCTGGTAAAATGAAAATGTTTTGTGTGTAGCTTAAACAGAAGGATGATTTAATTCGTTCCTATGCCGTTCCAAGGCCCTTAGGTCAATACTTCAGAATACTGTTTAATCAATGACCATTTTTAGCCTACTTTTCACATTTTGCAAAAATGAGGAAAAAGTAGTCTTTATGAGATCGATCCGGGAAAATGTCTGTCTGTCTGTCTGTCTGTCTGTCTGTCTGGCTGTGTGTGTGCCCCCCCCCCCTATCAACTCCTAAACGGCTGCAGCAATCAAAACCAAATTTAGTATGAGTAAAGATGTGCACCGGAATAGCTCACGTCCATATTTGAAAATGTCAGTGCTACCAACTGCTGAAAAAACGCACTAGAAATTTGAGCTCCATGTTGGATATCTTGCAAGGTATGCATGGGAGCTATTCCAAAATTGGCACACATGTATATAATAGGCCTACTATTTCAGTTTAATTTCCAGGAGGCCAACGATGACAGTGTTGCCAAAATAATTTTAAGCCTTCTGATAGGTCCAATGTTTAAATGCATATAACTTCTACACTATCAATTGGATTTCAACCAAATTTTGTATGTAATATCTGTACATAAACAGATATGACTGAGCTTATTCTTAAGAGCCACCAGGGCTGCCAACTTTTAATAATTGCTCTCTTTATTTTTTAAATCCAAATACCAATATATCAGAAAGTGTGCAAGCCAACAGCTTTAAACTATGCACACGTATATTCTGACATTTTAGATTAATTTGGAGTAACTTATATACGTCAGTTCTACCAACATGATTATAAGCCTGCTGATAGTACCAATTTTTAAATACATGTAACTTCTATACTATCAGTTGGATTTCAACCAAATTTCGTATGTGCAATGTGTACCATAACAGATATGACTATATGTATTGTTAAGAGCAATCAGGGCTGCCAACTGTCAATAAATGTTGTCTATATTCTTTTTACCCTAATATCAATATATCAGAAAGTATGCAAGATGCAAGCCAACAGCTCTATACTTTGCACACGTATAGCACCTGACATTTTAGATTAATTTGGAGTAATCAATACAAGGCGGTGCTGCCAACATGATTCTATGCCTGCTGATATGTCCAATTTAAAAATACATGTAACTTCTATACTAAGAAATGGATTTCATCCAGAATTGGCACAACAAGATATCATAATAATTCAGATTATTTCTGACCAGCACACGCATGGTATTGTTGGCAACATGCTTTTACGCGTGCTGATAGATCCAGTGTCTAACTGCATGTAACGTCCATTGGACTTCAACCAAATTTTGTATTCTGTACCTTAAGAGGTGGAACTAAGAATACACACATCAAAAAGAGTTTTGCATCACCTCGGTTCCAAGAGTTCCGGAACCGTTAAATACAAAGGGAATAGAGATCAACACAAACAACATTTCAGCTCGTTTTATTGCTCATGAGACCCACACATTGCATGTTGTACCATCATACAGCTAGACTTTCAGCATTTGTGGTCCAGATTGCAGTACACACCACTACCTCTAATACCCAGTAGCACGTCCTCTTGCATTGATGCATGCCTGTATTCGCCGTGGCATACTATCCACAAGTTCATCAAGACACTGTTGGTCCAAATTGTCCCACTCCTCAACGACAATTCGGCGTAAATCTCTCAGAGTGGTTGGTGGGTCAAGACGTCCATAAACAGCCCTTTTCAACATATCCCAGGCATGTTCGATAGGGTTCATGTCTGGCGAACATGCTGGCCACTGTAGTCGAGCGATGTCGTTATCTTGAAGGAACGCATTCACAAGATGTGCACGATGAGGTCGAGAATTGTCGTCCATGAAGACAAATGCCTCTCCAATATTCTGCCGATATGGGTGCACTATGGGTCGGAGGATGTCATTCAGGTATCGTAAAGCCGTTTCGGAGCCTTCCATGACCAACAGTGGCGTACGTCGGCCCCACATAATGCCACCCCAAAACATCAGGGAACCACCACCTTGCTGCACTCGCTGGACAGTGTGTCTAAGACGTTCAGCCTGACCAGGGTGCCTCCAAACACGTCTCCGACGATTGTCTGGTTGAAGGCATATGCGACACTCATCGGTGAAGAGAACGTGATGCCAATTCTGTGGGGTCCATTCAGCATGTTGTTGGGCCCATCTGTACCGCGCTGCATGGTGTCGGGGTTGCAAAGCTGGACCTCGCCATGGACGTCGGGAGTGAAGTTGCGCATCATGCAGCCTATTGCGCACAGTTTGAGTTGAAACACGACGTCCTGTGGCTGAACGAAACGCATTATTCAACATGGTGGCATTGCTGTCAGGGTTCCTCCGAGCGGCAATCCGTAAGTAGCGGTCATCCACTACAGTAGTAGCCCTTGGGCGGCCTGAGCGAGGCCTGTCATCGACAGTTCCTGTATCTCTGTACCTCCTCCATGTCCGAACAACATCGCTTTGGTTCACTCTGAGACGCCTGGAAACTTCCCTTGTTGAGAGCCCTTCTTGACACAAAGTAACAATGCGGACGCGATCGAACTGCGGTATTGACCTTCTAGGCATGGTAGAACTACAGACAACATGAGCAGCGTACCTTCGTCCTGGTGGAATGACTGGAACTGATCGGCTGTCGTACCCCCTCCGTCTAATAGGCCCTGCTCATGCATGGTTGTTTACATCTTTGAGCAGTTTTAGTGACATCTATGAACAGTCAAAGGGACTGTATCTTGGATACAATATACACAGTCAACGTCTATATGCCGGAGATCTGGGAACCGAGGTGATGCAAAACTTTTTTTGATGTGTGTATATTCAGTCACCAGGGCTGCCAACTGTAGTGCTCTATTAGGCTACATTATACCAGGTATATTTTGAACTAATTAGATATTTCGATATTACCAACTTAATTTCGTCATTATTCTAGATAGGTTCATATACTGTAGAATAATCATTGGCATGAAAAGTAGGCTGTATAGTTCTTCACGGAACTTCTTGTTTACTTAATGCTTTCCAGCTCCGACCAATTCAATTGCACAATACTACGAGTAGTTAGTTTTATCTTATATTCCTACATACGGTAATACAATCCTGTAACGAAATCAAATGAAAGGGGTTGACGAAGATTTGAGCCTGAGAACATTAACTTCGCATCTATAGATGTGCCGGTCATTCGTGGCCAGTCCCATGCGCGTGAGAATTCATCTTAAAGCCCGAGTAGAACACTGGGACCACTGAATGTGCACTTGCGCTGCCGAGGACACATTGCGCACTTTATTCGCATTGATCACAAAGGTATGAAGGCTCACTTTGTGTGGAGACACCACTGCGCACGTAATATGTACCGGTCAAGAAGGAACGGCCCACTTAACTGTTACGGTCCGTGGGTCAAATAATAAATTAATCATACTCGCTTCCTAATTCTAATCTTTATTTCAACCACAACAGCCTACTCGACATGTCACTTCCCTTCTCCTTGCACAGCCTTGACAATCTCGTCTTTGGAGTGATATAAACATTTTCCTTACGTTACGGCAAAGTGCTGCTTTATGCTTGTATAGACACGTGGCAATACTATACATGCCGATGTATGAGGGGTACGGTATTCACTTCGTGCTGATGCAATGCAACGCATTTACAGAGAGACCACCACCTGGTGTAGCGGCCAACATCCATGGCTTTCACCTCGGAGGTCCGGGTTCAATTCTGGGTTGAGGGCTGGAACACTTAGCCTCGTGAGGGAAAACTGAAGAAAAGTGGGTTAGATTCCCACTTCCTCCATCCAGGAGATGGTTTTCCGTGGTTTCCAACTTCTATTCTAGGCAAATGCTGGGATGGTTCCTTGTCTACCCAGTACTACAATACACCACAATAACATAGGTTTTCAGACAAATTCTAAGAAAAAACAAGATGTTCAATAAAGAACATATAGCCTACTTTCACCTTAATGCATGGGTATTGTTATAACTTTGTCCTTTTCAAGGAGTATAATAGCTTGCCACGGTGGGTGAGTGGATTGCGTGTCGATCTACTAACACCAAGATTGCAGGTTCGCCCCTGGCCGTGGTAAGTGATTTTTGAAAGGCGGCAAAAATACGATACGCATGTCATACGATGTTGGCATGTCAAAGAACCCATTTGAATTCAGTAGGCAGAGTTCATAATGGCAAAATTAATCTCGGGAGTTTCCGCCAACACAAAGTTCCTCATTTCTCTACTAGAAAGCGCTATAGTGTTCAAGGAGCTTAGGTATCTATTATCTAACCTCCTTGACTTTCATAGTGATTCAAGGAACAACGAAGTTCGACATGCAAGCTACCCTCTGGGTGACAAATTACAAAGCTTGCACCCGGCTTCCGAGGCCATACGATATTATTATTATTATTATTATTATTATTATTATTATTATTATTAAGGAGTATAATTGAATGTTGGTTGTAGTAGCATGTTGAAATACAACGTGCTATACGGATATTAAACATGAAAATACGGTGCCCTTTGCTATATATTCCTACATACGGTAATACAATCCTGTAACGAAATCAAATGAAAGGGGTTGACGAAGATTTGTAAAAAAAAAATCATTCAATTCGGTTTCACAGCGTTTGAATTGATATGGGGAATCAATTTGCACCCATACATGGCCGCTATCTGCAAGCTATTGGGCTCATAATCCCGTAGTTCTGTCAAAAGTTGCTTCCCACAAAAAGGTATGTTGTTGCAACATTTGGTAGAAATCAAATGATTAGGTTGGTCGTAATTTGATTTAGGCTTTGAACATTTCGGCGGCTACCATTCCGTTTCCGTGAAGATGGCGGTGATATAAAACATGACAGTGAAGTGCCCTTTGCTAGTGCTACCTCTGTACCAAATATGGTTAAATTCAGTTTCACAGTGTTCGAATTGATGGGGGGGACTGACATTCAGAACACACACACACACACACGAAAGTAGGCTAACAAGTACACGATGTCAAAGAACCTCAAATGAATAAGCAGCAGAAACAGCGATTTTTAAAATGCCGATTCTTATCGTTATAAAATTATTTCATGTTTTTGTCAACTGTTTAGCACATTACAAAACTAAAATTAAAGAGAATTCAAAAACTTCGTTGACTATAGGGCCTGAATATAATTTCTCCTCAGTCACGACACTTACAAGTGACACCCTAGGGAGGGAAATGTTAGTTGACTGCAGATTCCAGTACAAAGATTTCTTTCTCTCATTTATTTCTTTGAATGATGATCTGAGTAAGGTAACTCGCTTGACGCAAGTTCAGCACGTACCTAGCCCGCTGGCTATAATGAAAGACAGGTTCTAAGGGTTATTAACGTGTTGCGTGATCGTTGACGTCAACACAGGCTTCAAAAACAAAGTTGTACGGAGTTATTCATGCCCCGAGGGAGTTGTAGAAAAAAGTGGCGTACCTTGCCCGTGTATTGGTTACTGAGAGGAGAGTTCATGCACGTGACTTCAAGTGCGCACTTGCGTAAACAAGTCAATCCTTGGCCGACAGCCGGGATTGTTACTGACCATGATCCATGATGGTGAGACTCCTGTGGTGCTGTACAGTACATTATGAACACCAGAGGCTGTTGCTGTTCTTCTGGATTGTGATGAAGCTCAGCGATTCGTAGGTACAATAAAAACATCCCTTAGTTCTCTTGTACCCTAGAATACTAACGTGGGGCACTCAGTACCCTAATGAAATTTGCTTCCTGCAAAGTTTAATATTGACAGCTCTGATGTGGCTGTCGTGAGGACATTTTCCCCACTGGAAAACAGTGCTCAAATTGCGCAGTGACCATGATGTATTTGGGAAGAGTAACTGTAGTAGCCTACTGAGGTTCTGGGACAAAAATCTAAGGGTTTTGTCATGTGCGTGACAGATCCAATGGTTTGAAAACCACGGTAATTTGCTCTGAACGTAACAAATTTTATGTTCAGGGTACAAATTGGTGCTTGCAATGTAATAAGGACAGGTGACTTACACCAAATGGAAATTTATTTTTTATTATGAGAAATAGCTAAAAAATATAATCTGACTTTTCTGTTGATGAGTTTAATAGAACTTAACCGACCGCAGTAGCTACGCGGGTTGAGCACTTCACCATTTTCCGCAGACATCACGATCCTTCTTGCATCAAATTGTTACTAAGCACCTGCTGTTGAAGAAAGTGTGTGACAGTTTGATGCCGAAAGAGCTGATATCAGACCACAAATGCAACGAGTATGAGGTCGGCTGGGAGCTGGTTGATCTTGCTCCCAGCGATTTTCACCTTTCCTTGCACCTCAGGAAATTGCTGTCCTCTGGGCAGCATTTTCACTCTGAAGAGCTGAAGACTGTTACACGCTAGTTCAATTCCCAGGTGGCAGGCTTACACGGCAAAGGAATACAGAAGTTGATCCCACTAGTGTCTCAATTCTGGTTGTGATTAACTTATGTCGAAAAATAGCCCAAGCAGTGCTACATCTGGCGCCAATAAAGTTTTTCATGTAACTCTTTTCGTTTAATTAAAAAAATAGGGAAACGTAATTTCTGGATTGACCTCGTAGATGGTTATTTCTATCTATAAAACCCCTCCCTTCCTTCCCTGTTTTCTTCCTTTCTTTCTTTCTTTCTTTCTTTCTTTCTTTCTTTCTTTTTTCCCCTTGGTTTTTACTTTCTTTGTATCTTTCATCTTTCTTTTTTTCTTGTTTTTTTGCCTTTCTTTCCTGTTTTTGCGTGTCTTTCTTTCCTGTTTTTGCGTGTCTTTCTTTCCTGTTTTTGCGTGTCTTTTCTTCCTTTCTTTCATGTTTTTGCGTTTCTTTCATGTCTTTGCGTTTCTTTCTTTCTTTCCCGTTTTTGCATTTTTCGTTCTTTTTTTCTTGTTTTTGTCTTTCTTTCATGTCTTCCTTTCTTTCTTTCTTTCTTTCATGTTTTTCTTTCTTCATCGAACATCTGATTCTCCACCGCAGGCAAATGCAATGTAGTCGTTGCTGAATTCGTTGTATACTCTCTAGGTTGACCTAAATAGCCACTGTGCGGGACTAGTAATGTCATAAAAATAGTAATACTGAAACGGTTGTTGACTGTCGACTTTTGTCGCTTTTTTTCCTGATTTCCTTAGAGGTCATGTAGCCCCGTGTACTTCCGTGTGTGAAAAATGTCTGATAACCTGTTTCATATTGCTGTCTGTACTAGTGTGTGTATTGGTAATTGAGGTAGGATTTGGGTAGGGGGCGGCCGTGGCCTTAAGGTACCATCCCGGCGTTTGCCTGGAGTAGAAGTGGGGAGGGACATGGAAAACCACTTCCAGGATTGCGGAGCTAGGAATCGAACCCACCTCATTTAAGTTTTGCCTCACGAGTCTGTGTACCCCGTTCCAGCCCTCATACCAGAATTAAATATATTGGGAAAGCCGGGAATCAAAGCCAGGCCTCCGCGGGCAACAACCAAGAATGCTACGCCATGAGGCAGACTTCATCCTGAAACAGCAGCTTCTTCAACATTCGAGATAAATAGTTAATCGTCAAAATAATTGCTATTTTCAACGACTAAGTCAGGTCATTGGTTGCGAAGTCTCTCAATAAATGTAAATATCACATTATTTTGATGAAGAATCTAGAAACAGTCAGGTATGAACTTTGGTATTGACCTGATGTATTGAACCCATGGGCCATAGGGTCCAGGGAAGGTCGAACCCATGTCCTTAAGGAAGAAATGAAAGAAACGTATAGTTTCCTAAAGGAACGGAGAGAGATTTTAAGCCAGGATTATAGCTTAACATTGTGCAAGCGACTAGGGACAGATGTTCCTTAGATGAGATCACCCCACTCGACATTCAAGAGAGAGCTGGTCACGAGTATTAATAACCGAGTGGAAATTTCCACCGTGATAGACAAGGAAGCCTGAATCGGAATTCGAGCTGACGTTGCTGGAAATTGACAACGCCGCTTATGCGCCAGAAGAGGAATAATTAAAATTAACACGTTTACGAGCATAATAATGAGTAAACAAGCACAGTACAGTGAATCATTTTGAATGCGAGATTTTTTAGTAAAGAGAAACCATTTAATAATTGCGCAGAAAAAAACTGCTAACGTAAGACGACGTCATTGGGGAAGTACCACGGCCTCTGTGGAGGGGATTGAGCAAAAGAAATGCAACACCCACACAATTGAGGACGAGAAATTAATTAATATCTCCGAATTGCACGATCGATTCTTAGGTGCAATAAGATCATTTGACATTGAGAAGACGAGCTTTCGGAAGGTATAATTTTTATATTTGTGGCACCATTATTTTAGAAGTTGACCACAGAAAAGGCTAGAGTCTTATTTTTTTGTAGTAAAATAGTATAAAGCTTTGGGGTTTACCAAGCCAACCATGCAGTTTCAGACAGCCCGAGGGGGCGTCACTGTGTCACATCGCATGCAGTTCACGACAGACTCCGTGAGGGGAGGTGCTGTATCACATCATGCAGTCTTGAACAGCCCGAGGGGGTGTTGCCACGCATCATCGCAGTACGAATCCGTCCAGGAGGACGTGAAGTTATATCAGCACTTGCAGTCATACGAGCACTCCGTGAGGGGAAGTGCTGCACCACGACGTAGAAGTAGTCATTCCGACAGTCCGTGAGGGACGTAATTCTGCGTTACATCGAAAACAGCTACCAGTACTCCTTGAGGGGAGAAACGCTGTGTTACACCGCAGAAGTAAGATCCGATAGCCACAGGCGTCGCAGTATTAACGACTTGCTTGCCTCCATAAGGAGTGGTCAAGACGAAATTTTAAAGTATCGCCGTAGAGAAATATTAGGAAAATCCTAATTATAGGATTTAGGCCCGACTGTATACAAGTTAAAGTGAAAATTCGTAAGATATAGTCAGAGCAGGCTGCGAACGTCGGACTTAAAGGCGATAGGTCGTTAAAAGTACGAACGAATAGATCATAACGTACGGAAGTATCGTACCAGACAGATATACTGTTATTTAAATTGAAGAACCCTAAAAGGGAAGAACAGAATCAGGTTCGAAACGTAGGAGTGTTAAAACAGTTCAAATAAAGAAGATAGGAGACTATAAACATTATCTCCAGAAAGCAGGCGAACTATTCCAAAAATACTAGAATCGAGAAGTGCTAGCTGCTATAGACTAAATCTATAGGTCTTTGAGAGGAGACCTCGATCCGTATAGACTTTCGTTAGGATCGATAGACAGATCTACAAAGAAGCCGTTCAAGCTAGATAAATAGCCGGTTATCCAGGGTAGGAGTAGCAGAATTTGACTCCAGGGAACAGTAGATGGTTCGAGACTTTCGCATTCTGCAGGATAGAAGCCGACATCGAATAAATATCACCCTTGGAAACGGGAATTTAAGAAGATCACGTGTGATAGGCTCAGAAATACGGCCTAGTGATCGAGAATTGTGAAGTGTAAAATAATCAAGATTGTGTGTTAAATTAATATTTTAGTGTTTATTATGTGTTCAAAAGGGACACATCAGTATATAAAAATGTCGTCAATGTTAAGTGTTTTAAATATATGTCAAAAAGTGTTTTTACGTAAGATGAATTCCTTTAATATGGAGTAAAAGTTCAAAGTGGGCCCAAAAATGAAGCACCGCACCAGATTAAAGATCATGGGATGATCTGGAAAACATGTGAGTACTAAATTCATTTTATTTTGGTGTCAGAAATTGATTGTGTACAAGCCCACCGGAGTATTTGAGTAAAAGGGATGTGTTTTAATAAATAAATACTGAATAATCAAGAACACGGTCTGAACAATAATATAAATAAAATTGAGAAATTATAAATAATTATGTAAAGAATAAATCCCGTAGAGGAAATATGTGAATAAAGGGTTAATGCCTTTAACAAATGTCATAAGAGCAAGCGAAATATCATTAATTATCATGAAAGATATTGAAATAAAGTAAAGTTGAGATATGAAAGAAATAGCTTTTGAGCTTGTATAAAGAATAAAGATAATAATAATAATTAAATATGGAAATGTTAAATAAAAATCAAATAAATTGATATGAACATAAGAGCGTTAAGCCTTAATGTATGTGTAAGAGATGATGTTCAATGGAATATTTTAAAACAGGGAGCGATTTATCGACAACGGAAAGATTAATATGTGAATTAAAATAATATGAATTGTTACTAAAGAGATTTATCAGTTCTTGGGAAGACATTTTCGGCTTAAAATAATGCATAGCGCACAATGAGCGCAAATATAATATTAAAGTGTCACGCTAGGAACGCGTAGTGGTTAAAATACTTGGTACATTACTTATGGAGGGTAGTTGGTTGCAGTGAATTGATAATTGTATAAGTCCTCTATTGGTGACATAGTATCACGAGGCATTGTGTATGTATTTAAAAGGGAGCTAATATATGGTATTATTGAGCGTATGTCATATGGGCCACGGCCGACTCTAAATCGCATTTTGTATAAGTCCTCTGTAAGGGATTGGTTCCCGAGGCACGTGAAGAGATTTGAATGCAGAATCTTCTTATGATAAAGCCCCTTAAATTCTCCGTCGTCGTATGTGTATTAATCTTCCCAATCAATGAGGACCCTCTCATAATTAATGCTGCCAAGGTTACGAAAATGGTCTTTGAACCAAAGAATAGTTGTTGAATGTATACGGTACAGTAAAGCCCGGTCTCCCCAGAACTGGATATAATGGGAAGGTTTGTTTTGAAAGCCTTGGAAATAAGCTACTAACGTTGGGTCAGACAGGGAGTCGCCGTCACCCTACGTGTCATAAATCGCACCCCAAGTAGTAGGGTCTAGCTCTCTTAAAGCGAGAGGGAACAGAGACCGTCTCGTAAGCTGTTGTAAAGAGAATGAATACACCAGGAGTGTTTAATGTTGTTAACAACCCGGGCGTTGAACCGAGGTTCTTGTAGATGGATATTTCGTTTGCCGGTTCAGATCGTAGTTTCTTATATGATAATGGTCTACTAAGACATAAGAGATAAATAACAATCCCTATTGTAATAATGTATGGACGGGGGATTCCACGAGTTGATTGAAGGCAACTGAGTTCGGGAGTAACTATAGTTTTTTGACTGTGTCAAGTACCTTCACGCTCTGGAGTACACAATTGATTTTCTGATTACCTTAATATATTTGTGAAATAAAGAGAGATGATAACAACTGAATGTGTGGACATGCCCAAAATATTGAGTTAGATAATTAACCTAGATTTTTAAATATAATTATATATTTGTTTTTGAGAGATAAGAAAATAAAAAATAATAGTGTTTGAGGTGTACAAGAATGACACCATAATAATGTAAATGCATGGAGCCAAAGAGCTCGGAGTTATGTAAACTTAATGCTAGTGCTTTATGGAAGTGAGACTAAGTAAGAATTGTTGGTTTATGTGGAAACCACAAGTTTTGAATACAATATTTGTTTATATTTGTGATTCCTTGTTCATTTGGAACAAGCAGTTGATTTATTGGGTCAGTAATTAAATTGTTAAAGTGTTTGTAGCGCCATTAATTTTATTAATTAAATGTATTTAAATAGGAGTTGATTTTGTTGTTATTTTTGCAAGTGTATCCTCTAATTAATCCAAAATATGTGAGTCACAGAGTGGGGGAACTTACCGCTGCCCCGAAATCCCGAATTGAGCTACGCTGGTATACTGTGATTGGCATATTTCTTGCTAAATGGGCACAGTATTAACTTCAGATCATGTTTCGGCTTCAACGCGTCACTGTTCGACCACAAATACGCATTTCTAAGATAATGTGTCCATACACGTGGAAACCAGATTACCTTGCATGATATTGGTAATAAGTATCTGCATGTTTACTGGTTGCCTCTCAATTTAATAGGTCAAGTAAATTTAATAAACTACAGAAAATTATTCTAGGTGTTATGGCATGTTTGTGTGCTTTTAGGAGGGTTTGCCAAGATTGGATTCATCAGTAGAAGATTAGTACACCCTGTTTGAACCCACTGGGTTTGGAACTACCTGCTGCTTCCCATTTATAAAGCTATTCGCATTGAGGCGGCTTCAGTGGCGTGGTTGGTAGCATGCTGAGCTCATATGCCCAAGGTTGTGGGTTCAAACCCGGCCGAAGTCGTTGGATATTTTAAGAGCGTTAAAAATCCCTCAGTATGCCTTCCTTTGGAGGGGAAGTAAAGCCGGTGGTCCCATGTCATAGATTTATGGCATGAAAAAGAACCATCGACTAACTACACTTGTGCGAAGCCAAAATGGTAGGTTAGAATTGATAGCGCTCTATTAGTTCCAACGTTCGTCGCCAGGTGCTGACTGCGATGCCATCTAGTGGGCAAGTCCGCAAGCTAAGTGTCGTGGGCGGTAGCATTTGGCGGCTAAAGTAGGAACTAATTGAAATTGCTGTCTGCAGTCCTTACTTGAATAATTAAAACAGATAACACACACTAATAATAATCACAATTAACACTGGTTATCAGACAAATTCTACACACACCCGAAGTACACGGGGCTACATGACCGCGTTGTCGCAGCCCCTAAACTGATGAACCAACCAACCATCTTCGCATTGATTCCTGACCAAAGGAGCTAAGAGCTTTTTGGCTCCTTTATTACTGTTTTTCACCACATGGTGGTAAACAAAAACGGAAATATTTTCACTTTCCTGACAGTGAAAAACAAAATATTCAATCTAAATTGCTTTAGCTATCGGTCCGCCCCGTGGTGTAGCAGCTAGCATTCTTGGCTGTCGCCCCGGAGGTGAAGGTTAGATTCCTGGCTCTGCAAAGAAATTTAAATCTAGCCAGAAAGCTGGAACCAGATACACTCAGCCCCGTGAGGCAAAAATGAGGATGGGTAGGTCCGATTCTCACCTCAGCCTCCTTCGACTTCAAGCAAATTCCGGGATGGTACCTTACTTAGCGCCACGCTAGTTTCATTCTCAATCCTAGGACCCATTGCAAATATGCACACTAATACAGTCATTACAATAACACAGGTTATCACACAGCTTACACACAAAAGTACACGGGGCTACATGACCACTATGTCGCAATTCACACATAAACTCATGGCTGGGACGGTACTTACGGCCATGCAACATCCTTTCCAATCCTAACCTAGTTAAAAGTACACGCACGAGTAGTTACCACGATAACTCGTTGTCAGACACTTTGCACAAAATAATCCAAGCCCAAGATATCATACTAATATATAAAAAAAGTCCTCTCGGCACGCCGGAAGGCGGAGGTAGATTTCACCGGACAAACTTGGAGATAGGCGAAAATAGGCAGAATATGCAGGTTTTCGTAGAAGGATCAGACCTCATTTATTGCAAGAAAGTATTTTATAATTGGAGCTTAATTAACTTTGTTTTTCGTCATTTTATGCATATTTTAAACATTTTATTGTCTTACGGGGACGGTAACCTTCTTGTCATTTGGAGTCCATTTTTAGCCTATTTTCAATTGTGAAAAAATAGGCTTATGAGATCACCTTTTGTCCGTGTGTGTGTGTGTGTGTGTGTGTGTGTGTGTGTGTGTGTGTGTGTCCTAATAAAATCTAAACGGCTGGAGCGATTTCAGTGAAACTCGGTAAGTTCATAGCACTATTCCCGGCGACGTCGACCGTGCCCATCGAATTTTGTTACGTCTCACCAATCCAACATGCCGGCTGTGCGAAATATTTCACTAGCATTCAGTATCTCCGAAACTATAACGGATATCGCCCTGAAATTGTGTACGGTGATAAAGGGTACTACTAGAAGTTCACCTATGAAACTTTCAAAAACCTGGTTACTACATAACCAACATGGCGGCCAAGCGAAGTGGAGACTTTTAAATAGACTTTTCTCGCGATTTAACTATCCAAACGTAATGAAACTTGGTACAGCAAATATTTATACACATTGCAATGCACTGGAGTCTAATTTAGTTCAATTGTTTACATAACCTCAAAATGGCGGCTGTGCGAAATATTTAACTGACATTCTATATCCCCGAAACTATTACAGATATCACCCTGCAATTTTGTACGGTGATAAAGGGTACTGATACAAGTTTACCTATGTATAATTCATAAACCTGTAAAGTACAAAACGAACATGGCGACCAAGCGAATTTGAAATATTTTAATAGACTTTTCTCGTGAGTTAACTCTCTGAGCGCAGTGAAATGTGGTACAGTAAATGATTTTGCAGATTGTAATGTACTGCCATCTAATTTAATTCAATTGTTTACATAACCTCAAAATGGCGGCTGTGCGAAATTTTAAAATTAAGTTTTTATTTCTTGTGTCGTAATCATGCGATCGAAGTGAAAGTTTGAATAATGAACCTAGGCAATAAGTGACCTTGAATGGTACATAACTCTATGGCCTGTTCATATAACAATCCTAAATGGCAAGCTTCCGTAATATGTAGACGGTTCTCAATATATATGAATCTTTTACAGCAACCAAACTGAAATTTTTATGTTCATAGAGACTATGAACATATGTTCACCTATAGGACTTTCAGTAACCTGGTGAGCACGAATCCAACATGGCAGCGACGCGAAGTATAAATATTTAAATGGACGTTTCTCGCGAATTAACTATCCGAGTGCCGTGAAACGTTGCACGTCTTAAATGCTTACACAAATGTTGATCCACTGGCATCTAATTTATTTCAATAGTTTGCATAATCACAAGATGGCTGCTGTGCGTAATTTTAAAATCTCGTTTTTACTTCTTGTGTTCTAATCATGCGATTGAAGTTTGAATACCACACTTACACAATAATCTTAATATAATAGTACAAAAATAAAAATCCAACCTGGCGACCATCTGAAATATTTAGACGGTTCTCAATATCTACGAATCTGATACAGCAATTAAACTGAAATGTTGTATGTTGATAGAGGCAATTAACATGAGCAGGATATATGAAAATAGGCTGTACAGTTCTTCACTGAACTACTTGTTATACTTGTGGTCACACTGTCCTTATGCAAGGTTTCGACACTGATGTGTAACTATGTAACGGTCTGTTACTTCTTCACGCAAAATTATATCTCCCGCAGAGATGTTGTTTGGTTCCTCAGTTTAGGGGCTGCGACAACGCGGTCATATAACCCCGAGTACTTTGGGTGAGTGTATAATCTGTCTGATAAACGGTGTGAATTGTGATGGCGGTAATAGTCTGTAATTCAGGTAAGGAATGCAGACGCTAAATTTCAAGCAGTAGTTCCTAATGTTGCTACCAGATACTATCGTCATCGTCACCCAGCTGTGAACTTGGCTACTAGATGCCACCTCAATCAGCAACTCGCAACGAACGTTGGAACTTCCCCTCCAAAGGAAAGCTTACTGAGGGATTTTTAGCGCTCTTACAAAATCCGACGACTTTGGCCGGCTTTGAACCCGCGACCTTGGGCATAGAAGTTCAGCATGCTACCAGTTACGTCACCGAAGCCGCTTCACACTTAGTCAGATGGAAATCTGAATCTGATCTCGCGCAAGTGCGTTGTCATGGCAACGTCTGATGGCTCATCCCTCATCAATTTAGTAGTGTTGCCATGTCAACCACTGATAGCTCTTGGCATTTTCTTATAATTCCGAAATCTTTTTTCTCATCCCTTGGCGCAATGGTGGCTCATATCAAAAATTCTTTCAGACAAACGTTTTAGGTAATTATTAGGGGAATATTGTCCATTTTGTACGGCTTTGATATTGTGCCTATTAACAGAGATATGATTAATGTTTCCCGAAAAAACCACTTTTTCCCACCCCTTTGGTCAATGGTTGGTGCTATCAAAAAAACGTTTCAAACATAAATTTCTGAGCTTTATCCGACACATAGTATGAACTTTGAACGGATTCGATATTTCACATATTAAGAGAGTTATAGCAATATTTCATTTTTTCGAAAAAAAAAAGTCCCCCATTTTCATCCCCTTCGACCGATTAAGCCCAGTAACGAACTCGTCCGAGATTTTATGGGTATACATATTCGGTAAAAAATTCAAAGTGATTGGTGCAAAATTACGGCAGTTATCGTGTCCACAAGAAACTGATATACATATATATACATATATTACATAAATTATATATAAACTTTTGAACTGACAGTGGTTTTGGGGTCTGGGGGATGTGAAACGCGAAGATATGTCGAAATTTTCCGAAAATCGAAACATGGTACCCATTGCAATAGTTAGCTTTCTAATGAAATCTACCTAAAATACTGCCGTCAACGACACCTAGCTGTGAACTTGGCTACTAGATGCCACCTCAATCAGCAACTCGCAACGAACGTTGGAACTTCCCCTCCGAAGGAAAGCAAACTCAGGTTTTTTAGCGCTCTTAGTAAATCCGACGACTTCAGCCGGGTTTGAACCCGCGACCTTGGGCATAGAAGTTCAGCATGCTACCAGTTCCGATACCGAAGTCGCTTCCCACTGACATATGAAAACTGAATGTGATCTCGTGCAGTGGCGTTGTCATAGCAACTGCTGATGGTCATCCCTTATCAATTAAAAGTAAAGTTGTCATGGCAACCTCTCTTGGCACTTGGCATTTTCTTATAATTTAAATCATTTTGTTCACCCCGTGGCGTAATGGTGGGTCATATCAAAAATTCTTTCAGACAAAAGTTTTAGGTAATTATTGGAGGAATATTGTCCATTTTGTGCGGTTTTGATATTGTGCCTATTAACAGAGATATGATTAATGTTTCCCGAAAAACCCACTTTTTCCCACCCCTTTGGTCAATGGTTTGTGCTATCAAAAAACTTATTTGACATAAATTTTTGGCACTTATCCGACACATATTATGAACTTTGAAGGGATTCGATATTTCATGTATTAAGAGAGTTATAGCGATATTTCACTTTTTCGAAAAAAGACCCCCATTTTTACCCCCTTTGACCGATTTTTCCCATTAACGAACTCGACCGAGATTTTATAGGGATACATATTATGTAAAAAAATTCAAAGTGATTGGTGCAAAATTACGGCAGTTATCGTGTCCACAAGAAACTGATATATATATGTATATATATAAACTTTTGAACTGACGGTGGTTTTGGGGCCTGGGGATGTGAAACGCGAAGATATGTCGAAATTTTCCGGAAGTCGAAACATGGGACCCATTGCAATAGTTAGCTTTCTAAAGAAATCTACCTAAATGAGATGGCGTGTGTCTGTCTGTCTGTCTGTCTGTCTGTCTGTTACTCAATAACTCAAGAACCACTGGTCCGATTTAAATGAAATTTTGCATGGATGTAGCTGATTTACCAGGTTTACATATAGGATACTTTTGATTTCGAAATTTTGCACTATTAAAAATTGGCGACCATTTTAGTGACGTCTTTAGACCGTTTGGTTTCAAAATTTTATATTTCCATATCAAATAAAAAGAGAACGGTAGGAAATAGCAAACTTTTGATGGCACATACGAGCTTTGAAATTTAATTTCCTATCCGAAAGGTCCTTATCACTTTTCGTGTATCTCCATCAGTTAGCGAGTAAAACCGACATTTGTGACGTCACTACACCCTTTGGATTCAAAATTTCATATTTCCTTTTCAAATAAAAAGAGAACGCTGAGTTCTCAGTGGACTTCCTTCCGTTCCTGGGTCCAAATCTTTCCCGTTTTCAGCTTCGGTTTTTCTTGGAAACCTTCACAAGCTTGAAGTTTCCCTTTGAGTGGGACGCGCTCCTGAATGTCTGTTGGTGTAATCCCCACTTCTTTCAGATCTTTATCCAGTTCAATGAACCAGGCCCATTTTGTTTCCCTTTCCTGAAAGTAATTTATGTTGCGGTTGGTCAGTCTCGCTGGGCTCATTCGTTTCACATGCCCAAAAATGGTAACCTTCTCTTCCGGATGACGTTGCTTATCTTCTCCACATGAGTATATAGGTCATGGTTATGTCGTCTTCTGTATTCCCCATTGTCTTTGATGGAACCCAATATCTTTCTCAAAATTTTCCTGTCTTTGGCCTCCAGTTTCTCGACCAAGCCTTTTTTGTTCATCGTGAGGCATTCAGAAGCATGCAAGACCTCCGGACAGATGACACTGCAGTAATGTTTTAGTTTTGCGTTGAAGGATATTGACCTTTTCTTATAGATGTCCTTAGTTAAATGGTAGGCCATTTCCATTTTGCTCAAAGCTAAAATGTAATTACGACCAACCTAATAATCTAGTCTCTACCAAATTTTGCAACAACATATCTTGATGTGGGAAGCATATTCTGACCAAACTGCAAGGTCATCAGCCCAATAGTTTGCAAAGAGCGGCCATGTATGTGTGCAGATCCATTCCCCATATCAATTCAAACACGTGAAACCGAATTGAATGCATTTTTTTTACAGAGGTAGCACTAGCAAAGGGCACCTCATATTCATGTTTAATATCCCTATAGCACGTTGTATTTCAACAAGCTACTACAACCAACATTCAATTATACTCCTTGAAAAGGAGAAAGTAGGCTATATGTTCTTTACTGAACATCTTGTTAGAATTTTGGATGAACATTTTTTTTAGTAAAAGCCTTGTTAATACCATTCACTCATTCCTTGAGTAACCATTTTCTGGAATCGCCCCTCTTAAAATTTTGAATTTCTTAATTTTCTCTCCTCTAATGTTTTTGAGGATTTTTCTTGTGTTCGGATTTTTTTCTTTCCTAAATAGTTTTTGAATTTTGCGTGTCAAATGCATACACTTTTGAAGAGGGTGAGCGATAAACCATGATGTGTTACAGATGTCCGCCGAGTGCTAGCCCATTCCGGAGACCCCGCAGAGCTCGTGCACACATGGCGCCACTGGCAAACCGCTGTGAAGGGAGGAGTTGATGGATACGTTCAACAACTGCAGCTAGTCCGCCAGGCTGCCTCAGTCAATGGTAAGTACATGCTTTGTTTTCAGATATGCAGAAAAACTACTACTAGTATGCAATCCAATGAGACGCCCTGCACTGCGGTATAGGAGAAGTGTAATTGCATCCTGCCCAGATAGCCCGAGTTCAACCCTGGCCGTTATCATGAGTAATTTACTGTATATTAGAGCTTCCCAAATGCTAAAATTTCAACATGTACAAGATACAACGCAACAACGACAACCTGGTAAATGTTTTACGCTACCGCCAGTGGAGCTTCTTTACTCCGATATACAGTATATGTATAATTTAATTGTATTAATGCAGCCAATGGCTATGTACTTATCTTTTCAGGAAGGGTCAGGGAGGGGATTTTGGACCTGTTGAAAGGAACCGTCCCGGTATTTGCCTGGTAGTGAAAATGGGTAACCACGAAAACCAATTTCAGGACGGCCGAGGTGAGATTCGAACCCAGCCAGCGAGACACGAGGTAGCGCGTTAGCGCTCTCAGCCACCATGACTGGTAATATTATGTTAAATGTGATCGCGTTCATCAGTTGGTAAATTCCCTACTCTCCAGTTCAGCGACACTTCTCCAATGTTAGAGCCGGCCAAGGATGAGTTTTGCTGTTCAAATGTGCGATCGGTAACTTCCTTCACGTCGCTTCGGGCGGCTTTAAATGTGCATTTCTGTCACTCGGTGTTAGTTTCATTAAAGATAATTCGGTACATAAGTTGTTCTACAAGTTTTTCCTATGAATGATGCCGATAAAGCCATCAAGATAGGCAGATTTTGAGAGTCAATAGTATGGCAGTAAGAAAATGGAGAGTTACTGTTTTACATATTTCTTTTATAGTTTTTTTTGACTGTGCTGGAAAATATAACTAAGATAGTTTTCATGCCAAGAGAATGTTTATTTAGCCTACTTTTCACATTTTGCAAAAATGAGGAAAAAGTAGACTTATGAGATCGATCCGGGCAAACGTGTGTCTGTCTGTCTGTCTGTCTGTCTGTCTGGCTGGCTGGCTGGCTGTGTGTGCCCCCCCCCCCCTATCAACTCCTAAACGGATACAGCAATCGAAACAAAATTTGGTAGGAGTAAAGATCTATACCTGAATATCTCAATGCCGTATTTGAAAATGATATCAGTGCTACCAACTGCTGAAAAATCGTATTTAAAATTTGAGCTCCATGTTGGATATCTTGGAAGGCATGAATGGGAGCTATTTCAAAATTGGCACACGTATAGATACTAATATATCAGTTTAATTTCTAGGAGGCCATACAAGGCAGTGTTGCCAAAGTGATTCTAAGCCTGCTGATAGGTCCAATTTTAAATGCACTATCAATTGGAATTCAACCAAATTTCATATGTGCTATGTGTACATAAACAGATATAACAGAGCGTATTCTTAAGAGCCACGAGGGCTGCCAACTGATAATAAATAGGCTACTCTCAATTTCTTTTATCCAAATACCAATATATCATGAAGTATGCAAGCAGACAGCTTTAAACTATGCACACGTATAATACCTGACATTCTATATTAATTTGGAGTAACTCATAGACGTCAGCGCTACCAACATGATTCTAAGCCTGCTGAGTGGTCCAACTTTAAATACATGTAACTTCTACACTATCATTTAGATTTCAACCAAATTTCGTATGTGTTATGTGTACCATAACAGATATGACTAGGCGTATTCTTAAGAGCAACCAGGGCTGCCAACTGTTGATAAATGCTATCTCTATTTTTGTTACCCTAATATCAATATATCAGAAAGAATGAAAGCCAATAGCTCTAAAACATTGCACACGTATAGCACCTGGCATTCTAGATTAATTTGGAGAAACTAATATACGTCAGTGCTGCCAACTTGATTCTAAGCCTGCTGATAGGTCCAATTTTAAAATGCATGTAACTTCTATACTTACTATGGATTTCATTCAAAATTGGCACAACAATAGATTATATTATTTCAGATTATTTCTGACCAACACATGCATGACATTGTTGCCAACATGATTTTACGCGTGCTGTTAGATCCATTATTTAACTGCATGTAACGTCCATGCTATCCATTGGACTTCAACCAAATTTTGTATTCTGTACCCTAAGTGATGGAACTAAGATTTTATTCAGTTACCTGGGCTGCCAACTGTAGTGCTCTATTAGGCTATATTATGCCAGGTATACAGTATTTCGAACTAATCAGAAATTTCGATATTACCAACTTAATTTCGTCATTATTGTAGATAGATCCATATAGATTAATCATTGGCATGAATCTTAAATTTTAAGAAAAGTAGGCTCTTTAGTTCGTCACGGAACTTCTAGTTATATGACTACGAGTTAAAGTAGCTATTAGCAGGACCGTGGAGAGTCAGCATGGACCCTAGGATTAGGATTTACGGGCCCATCCATATTTGTTCATCCTATGACTATCCTGGAAATATCAAATTTGCCATCCTGGATATATCAAATTTGCCTAACTAATTTTAAAGCCCTCTCAAAAATATTTCTTGTATATTTAAATATGCAGGTGGACAACGTAAGTTGAGACTGTACAATATCTCAAAACCTAAGTGTTGAATAAAGAACTGTCTGGAATAAAAGTTGCGTGATATTAAGGGGGAAAGAACATGCTATATCTCGTGGTTCATTTGGAGAACTTTTGGATGGTAAATTGATCGTCACGTGGTATTTTTTAAATGGGAACCAACAATTTGTATTGTTTCCTTATTCCTGATACAAACCTTAACAACTTTGGTACGAAGCACTCGTTCGTACACCAACGTACATAATAACGTAAAGTATGAACGAATTGCATGAATGCCCTGCGCGGGATGTTTTAAATAACAATTACCATGTTCGTTGGATTGGTCCCGTTAATTGACCTTATTTCCCTGGACTTTTTCTTTTGGGGTTACCTGAAAGATAGTGTATTGTGAGAAACCAACGACTCCGGACATTATGAAGGCGTGTATACAAAATGATTGTGCCAGTATTGACAGAGACATGCCTTTACGAACACATCATTCATTCACAGAGTTGAAAAATACATTGAGGTCCAATGCCATCATTTTGAACATTTATTACGCTAAAGTTCGATGTGTATGCATTAACTGGTATTACGCTGTGTACCAATCTGTCGTCAATGTTGCATTGTCTGCACCAGGGACAGAACCATGTACAGGTCTTTATAAAATTGGTGTAAAAAGTGCTGTTTAGTTTTGTATCAGAAATAAGGAAACTCAATAAAAATTGTTGGTTCCCATTTAGAAAACGTCACGTGACCATCAAATTACCATCAAAATGTTCTCCAAATAAACTACGACATATAGCTTTTTCTTTCCCCCTTAATATCGCGGAACTTTTATTCCAGAAAATTCTTTATACAACGCTTAGTTTTTGAGATATTGTACAATCTCAGTTTACGTGGTCCACCCTGCGTATATATATATATTCCTTTTGTACGTGTACATTTTGTTCAACGTCGTTCTAGTTGTATCTGATTGAAAGGTTCTCTCTCTCTCTCTCTCTCTCTCTCTCTCTCTCTCTCTCTCTCGTGTTCGTCTTATTATTGTTATTATTATTACCAACTTATTGTTACTATCATTGTTAGACTAATATTATTTATATTTGTGAATGATGTATGCATTTTATAATATTCTGCAAATTGGTTACTTACGATATGATTCAATATGATATATCATTTTAATCTTAATGAAATGTACTATACTTAAGAGCCCTAATCCTATTGTATGTAGGGCACTACTTTAAAGGAGCCCTTGAGCATTAAGTGTAGCCGTAGAAATCAAATCGATCAATCTCTCTCTCATCACAAGATGAAGTCAAATGAATTTCACAATCTTAAGAGCTGGAATTCGAACTTGGCTAAGGTTATTTCAAAATTTTCCACCCTGGTCCAGAGGCTGGTTATTTACAACAAAAAAAATGTTCTGTTAATAATATTTTGTAGTATAAACTAGATTCAGACACATAGGATATAGAACTATTGAAAACTTGGAATTTATTAAATCGTGTAAATATCTCTACTTGAGGCTTCCCAGGCCCCTCAGAAAGTCCTGTCCCAAGGGCTACAGCCTCAATTCCCCCTCCCTCTTGTCAGTCCTGGCCATTCATTGGAATACATTAATATACTTGCAGACAGTCGGACAAATCCAATTAAACCCTATTACTGTATAACTAATGCATGCATTGTATCCAGCTCAGGGAATGTGATAAATAATGTTATTCCTGTCCTATTTAATGGAGCACATTGTGTTGACAGACAGAAAAGAAATTCCTCTTAAGATTTTATTAGGCACACATTGTAACAAATTGGTTACAGAGCTCACAATTAAGGGATTCTTTGTAACGGTCCGGCAGTAAGGTAGTAAGGGAGGCCTTGCTCTATTGAGTGTCACTTCTGCAAAGATATTCTTTTTTACTAATGTCTATTGTTTTTTTTAGATTATTGGAAGATTTTGTTGGGACAGTGAAAGTCTTATAGTATCTTCCTTGGACTTTAAAAGAAATACGAAAGAGGATATGCTAGAATGAATGGGTTTGGTTTGAGATAATGTTATAAAAACTTGATGTGGAAAGGAAGATCTTAGAATGTTTAAGAATAGAGAGGATCTGTGATGTGAAAAGGAAAATGTTCTGAAAAAATGGGCATTTTAGGTTGGATTGAGAGTCTGATGGTTCCTTGATGCATGGAAAGATGTTATACTATGATGAAAGGTTCTGAAGCTGATTGTCAAGAATGTAGTGGTTATGAAATGTGTTTCCCTTATGGTATTTAATAGCACCACCCCCGAATTGAAGTTCGTACTGTTACAGCATGGACTAAATGTTATACGTATTTCATAGAATGAAAATGATCCAGGTTCTCTAGAAGATAATGGCTCTAGAAGTTGTAATTAAACTTTAATCAGACTGTGTGGTTATTTGTGTTTTTGTCTACAGAGGTGGAAAACCCCACATCATATTGGATGCATCTGCAAGAGTTGGACACCGGCACCTCTACAGAGATGTCCTACGAGCGCGCTGAAGAGTTGTGGGAGAGGATTCAGCCATTGTACACCAAGCTTCACAAGTATGTGGAGAGGTGGTTGCGCCACCAACTGGGAGACCTGGGAACTAAGGGCTCCAATCTCCCTGCCCACATGCTAGGTTTGTAAAATTATGGTATTCCCTGATGGTAACTAGGGGTAATTTTTTGTCCTGAACAGTAAGAAAAGAATGGAACTAACTAATGTTAAGCATAGCCGGCCCCGTGTTGTTGGGGCAGCGCGCCTGTCTCTCACTCGGAGGCCCCGGGTTCGACTTCCGGCTCCGTCAGGGATTTTAAAACTGACGTTGGAACGGGTGCACTCAGCCTCGTGAGGACAATTGGAGTAGCTGTCTTGACAGTGAGGCAGCTCCCCGATCACGAAAACCAAGATTAACGGCCGCTTCACCCCAATATCTGTTGGCCAAATGGCTGGGCAGCGGTCGCTTGGTCGGCCTAGGCCCTTTATGGGCTGTGTAGTGCCAGGGGAAAGAAAGAATGTAAAACATACACAGGGTGTCGCAAAATAAGAGGTAGAAAATCAAACCACGCCAGGTGGTGGGTCTGGGGACCAATATGAGTAAAGATACCTGTGGGCGCAAACCAACTGCTAAGCCCGCGCAAACCAACCGTTAGCCCCTGTGAGCATTTCTAACTACGAGGAAACTTGGCAACGTCACGCAATGAGCAGCATAGTGTGGCATAGGCCTACCAAGCGGCCGCTGCCCAGCCATTTGGCCATCAGATATTGGAGTGACGCGTGGTCAGCGCATCGGGTCCTCTCGGCCGTTAATCTTGGTTTTCGTGACCAGGGTGCTGCCTCACTATCAGACAGCTACTCAATTGTCTTCACGAGGCTGAATGCACCCCGTTCCAGCCCTCACCCCAAAAATCCCTGACTGAGCCGGGAAACGAACCCGGGGACTCCAGGTGAGAGGCAGACGCGCTGCCCCAGAACCACGGGGCCGGCAAATCTTATTTCATAGAAAACTAATTTTAGTATTATTTTATGAAATACTAGCTGAAATACCCGTGCTTCGCTACGCGTCATAAATAAATTAAAATGTGAAGGTGACAGTTAAAACAGGGGATAGGCGAGGTGCTGCGCAGAGGGAGATAAGGATGGAACATTTTGTCCAACTACACCGCTCGGCGTTGAGCGTGTTTTATAGCACAAATGTAGGTTTACTCGCTGACGGTTGGAGATACCTTTCGGATAGAAAATGTAATTTTAAACCTCGTATATGCCATCAAAAGTTCGCTATTTCTTAGCGTTCTCTTTTTATTTGAAATGGAAATATGAAAGTTTTAAACCAAAGGGTGTAGTGTCGTCACTAAAATGGTCGCCATCTTTAAATAGTGCGAAGTATTGAAATCAAAAGAAACCTATTTGTTAACCAGGTAAATCAGCTACTTCCATGTAAAATTCATGTAAATCGGACCAGTGGTACTTGCGTGATTGAGTAATATCGGACCAGTGGTACTTGCGTGATTGAGTAATACACAGACACACACCATCTCATTTTTAGCCTCGCTTCGCTCGCGTCATAGTCGTGTCCTACTGTTATTCAATGAAATGCAGGTTTAACCCCGTTAACACCCCTTTAGAACCTGAATATCCAAAAATCCCTCCTTAGTAGACGTTTTCGACACACAACAAACATATCCCCAAAATATCATTCTTCTAACTTTAATAGTTTGGGTTGGTCGATGAGAGAGAACATCCAAAAATCCTTCCTTAGTGGACGTTTTTCTTCCAGAATTTCACCCCTCCTCATAGGCCCCTTAAATTGGATTTATGAAAAAACGGTCGAACACCTATTTATTTTATTTACTTATTTATTTTTAAGCTGATTGATTTCCTCCGAGTTTCAAACTCCTCACCTATGTCGTTTAAAATATACACGCTCCGTTAAGAATCCCTCAACCCCCAATTTTCACCCCTTTCACCTCATAATATACACCACATCGATAAACCCTTAGACATATGTCTGATTATTTTTAATGATTAGTTCATAAACCGAGTATCACATCCCCAAAGAAACAACTCATGAGATATCGTTATTCAATGAAATGCACGTTTACCCCCTTAACATCTCTTTAAAACCCGAATATACAAAAATCATTCCTTAGTTGACGTTTTCGACATACAGCGAACATATTCCCAAAATTTCATTTTTCCAACTTTAATAGTTTTCGCTGGGCATGATGAGTGAGTGAGTCAGACAGGACAATTTCTTTCAATTATTTTTACCAGAATATCACCCCTCCCCATGAGCCCCTTAAATTGGATTGATGAAAAAACGCTTGAACACCTATTAACTTATTTTTTAAGCTGTCTTTTTCCCCTGAGTTTGATGAGTGAGTGAGTTAGTCAGTCAGTTAGGACACTTTCTCTCCCCTTTTTCCCCCAGAATTTCACCCCACCCCATTGGCCCCTTAAATTAATTTATGAAAAAACAGTCGAACACCGATTTACTTACTTTTTAAGCTGATTTTTTTTCGCTGAGTTTCAAATTTTTCGCCTATGTTGTTTAAGAGATAGGCCTACTCGCTCCGTTAGGAATCCTTCAACCCCCACTTTTCACCCCTTTCACCTCATAATAATACACCACATCGAAAAACCCTTAGACACATGTCTGCTTATTTTTAATGATTAGTTTATATGCTGAGTATCACATCCACAAATGAAACCACTCGTGAGATATTGCTATTCAATGAAATGCAGGTCTACCCCCTTAACACCCCTTTAGAACCTGAATATCCAAAAATCCTCCCTTAGTGTACAGTTTTGACATACAACGAACATATCCCCAAAATGCCATGTTTCCAACTTCAATATTTTTGGCTGGGCGATGATGAGTGAGTGAATGAGTCAGGACATTTTCTTTCATTTTTTTTTCTTCAGAATTTCACCCCTCCCGATGAACCCTTTCAATTTAATTGATCAAAAAAAACTGTCGAACAACTATTTACTTACTTTAAAGCAGTTTTTCCCCCTGAGTTTGATGAGTGAGTGAGCCAGTCAATCAGTTAGGACACTTTCTTTCCTGTTCCCCCCCCCCCTCCCCGCAGAATTTCACCCCTCCCCATGGGCCCCTTAAATTGGATTTATGAAAAAACGGTCAAACAAATATTTACTTATTTTTATGCTGATTTTTTTCCCGCTGAGTTTCAAACTCCTCGCCTATGTCGTTTAAGAGATACACGCTCCGTTAGGAATCTTTCAATCCCCACTTTTCACCCCTTTCACCTCATGATATACACCACATCGAAAAACCCTCAGACTCGTGTCTTCTTATTTTTAATGATGAGTTTATATGCCGAGTATCACATCCCCCAGTGAAACCAATCGGGAGATATTGCTATTCAATGAAATGCAGGTCTACCCCCTTAACACCCCTTTAGAACCTGGATATCCAAAAATCCTCTCTTAGTGGGTATTTGCGGCCCTTGAGGAAGCTGCATACCAAATTTCATTCCAATCCGTTTGGTGGTTTCTGAGATTCAGTGAGTGAGTGAGTGAGTGGTATTTGACAAATATATAGTAGAAGATAGTGTCAGGTCTTTGTTATGCTAAACTCTGTTGACAGTGCTGTGTGAGCAGTTGAGTAACTAACGTGATTTCAAGTAAAGATCCTCATTTTATATATCGGTAGTACAGAGTGCAACTGGCATCAAGTTGGCCGTGTCTCGACTTGAGCTATGTGGCCATGGAAACTATCTGCCTTGCCATTCCTTCATGAGTATATTTTATGATTTGATTAGCCTGTGCTTTAGTGCAAAAGGGCCGAAATCGGAAGAATGAGAATGACTATCGAAAATTCATGTAGCCAGCGGTTCCTTCTGGGTCCTAAACTATGTGTATGCAAAATTTGGTTGAGATTGGTGGAACGGTGTAGATTTGTATACGGAACAGACCCATCCACCCACATACATACATACATACATACATACAGACTTTCACTTTTATATATAAGAAGATATTTTGCCAAGTGCACAAAACAATTTGGGATTTTTAATACAGTTAACATGCACAGGGAAATATTTTGAAATTCTTCTAAATGTAATAGACTACTGTAATTATTTCTACAAAACCCTAGATAGTTTATATATACAGTTCACTGCCCCCAATGTATATAGCCAGCAACTAAGAAATAGTACAGCACACTCTTCACACTGGTTGTTAACGTTTGAACTCAAAGTATAATGTTAATAATAATAATAATAATAATATCGTATGGCCTCGGGTGCCTGGTGCAAGCTTTGCTATTTGACACCCAGAGGGTAGCTTGCATGTCGAATTTCGTAGTTCCTTGACTATGAAAGTCAATGAGGTTAGATGTTAGATATCTAATCTCCTTGAACACAATAGCTCTTTCTAGTAGAGAAATGAGGAACTTTGTGCTGGCGGAAACTCCCGAGATTAATTTTGCCATTATGAACTCGGCCTACTGAATTCAAATGGGTTATTTGACATGCCAACATCGTATGACATGCGTATCGTATTTTTGCCGCCTTTCAAAAATCACTTACCACGGTCAGGGGCGAACCTGCAATCTTGGGGTTAGTAGACCGACACGCTATCCACTCACCCACCGTGGCAAGCTAGTATAATGTTAAAGTGCAAGCAATGAATAAACACACGAATGTTTCTTGTTTAAGGGATACCGGTACTATATTCCACAAGAATGTCATTCTGAGACCACAAGATACCTAAATAATTCACCTCACCATCTTCTGCTTACAGTTCTAAATGGTGAATGCGCCATAAAGTTGAACATGGTAATATATCAGGGGTGGCCAATAACATTAACTTTGGGAGCCGAAATTTATGATGCTGTTTCGAAGCGAGCCAGATTAAGAAATTAATGATTTATAAAATACACATTTTTTATGAAATGAAAAATGAAGAAACATTTTCATAGTTTACTTAACACATACGGTAACATTATTGTTCAATTGCACAACAAGACAAAAGGATTTTATTTTTGAGTGCTTTTTTGAGGGTTCATTTTTGCTGTTAGTTGTTTGAAATCAAACTATAGTAATTTCTAAGCCCAGTTCGCACGAGTTCACTTCAAGGTTGATCAGTTAGTTCAGTTCGATATTTAGATTTAGTGAACTTGAGCGTTGAGTACAGTGATTCACACATACAGTAAGTAGTCCCAAATATTGAGATAAGCACACTCTTCGTTAGTATTTCTTTTCGGGAATTTTCTTCACAAACGCCAGTCCATTTATATACTTCATATGCTTTTTAAACTTTTTAAAACCTGAGCTAATTTTTAAAGGTGCCGCACGAGATTGACTCAAGAGCCCATTTGGCTTGCGAGCCTCGTTGTGGCCACCCCCTCCCCCCTCCCCCTCCCCCCTCCCCCTCCCCCCCTTTTAAGTCGTTTCGGCCATGTTCTTCACTCCTATGATCTCTGTAATGCTTGTTTTCTTGTCTGTCAGTAAATCTTCATTCTTGAAGAATGTTCAGCTCTCCTTTCTTCCGTCCACTTGCAGTGAAGGCGAGGCATCACAGATGTTAAGGGGTGGCCACCCCTATAATATATACTAATGATTTTGGTCTTGGTTTCATACTCCCCACCATAGACCTCCACCATTCTTACCCATTAGATGCAGTTGCTGATGGGCTATATTCCCTATATGATGACACTGTTCCACAACTCTCAAAACCCCTGAAACCCTCTTAGAATTACAATAATTGTAAATTAACTCTTGGTTTTATTTGTGCAGGTTCCTTGCTTGGGGAAGACTGGAGTGCTCTTGCAGATTTGGTGTCCCCACCTGACGATTCCACGTTCAAAGACATAGAGAAGAACCTTGCTAATAAGGTGAGAGGAAATCTGCTCAGAGGCCATACTGTGTGTTGCACATTATAGACTTCCAAAATAAGTTTGTTATGGTTCTCTACACGTGGCACACAGAGAACATTGTGGAAATTCACAGTAATCAATCAAACAGAGCTATATCTTGCCTGCAATGCATAAAAGTCGAGCGATCTGATGTGCATCAGGCTTGCTTGGCTGGAGATAATTATACATAACTCTAGCCATGGCATGATCTAACTTCTAGCTCATATTTTTGGAAACAGACTGTAAATGATGGGGGGCTATGGAAGTAAAAAATTGTTGGCAAAAATTTACATTAAAATGGTCTTCTATTATTACGAAAATATGGGGATGATTTGTTATTTTCATTAGGGCAGGAAAAGCTATATTCATTTGAAAACGTTGGAAGTCTGGATCAGGACAAAGGGAGATGTCACTTAACTTAAAATAAAATATTAAAGGATGAGAAAGTGTTGCTCTTTGAAAGGTCTAGAAGAGTTTTATATGGATATATTTTAAATTTTCTATTATGTTCCGGTGCAACTGGGTAGGTCATATATCTGACTCAATTATTGCCCCCGAGGCTAAATTTGCACACTCTGTTTCTAATAAATTATTAAAATCTTGTTATTTTTGTTATAGCAAAGTTGGTAGGACAGTCTTAACATGATTCATGCCAAGATATTTTAAAATACTTAAAAATTATATGGTATGTCAGTTGTCTCGTAAGTCTAGAAGAGGTACAGAGAGGAAAAATAAGCCTCTGCAGCCAAAGAGTTAAGTACAACCCAGTTAATATGTCCATTCCAAACCAGTTCTAGTCTCCATTTTCATTGATTGGTGCCATGTCCAAGATTTTGTCAATATTTTTATCTTACCCAGCAAGTAGCCTGCTCTCTATAGCTTTGCATAATGTCACTACCTGATCACTTTGGGTAATACTTGCATTTTAGTGCTACTGGGATTTTTCTTTCCACTATATCCATGCAACTTTCTATCCCCTAACTCAGACCTTACTCATATCACTTATTCCTTAATTCATGACATACCGTAAGTGAGCCAGGCATGTTAACACAAAGCTACTCCTTCTTTCACACAGCATTTCTACATAACCTCTACCTACAGCCATAATCTCATAAGTTAACCTGTGAAGTTGGTGCTGCTTTCATAAAAAGCAGGGGATTAAAATGAAACGTTATGCAGATAAGTTGATGGGCGATTTGTTTCCAAAGAAATGGACTTTATACTCGGATTTAGTTGATCAATAGCGATCCAATTTTCAAATTAATTGACGCTGCGTGCAGCAACTTGACGATTTACTTACATCCCAGAGACCATGTTTGAAAATGTGACACTGTTGCACTGAAGTCATTACTATTGGTATGTTATGCCTGTTCATGCTAGTACAGCAGACATCCTACTTATAAGACTCTTTTAATTTATGAAAAAGTGTGTGTGTGGTTTTTTTTTAATAATAGAATCTGAATGGTTGGAGTCATTTCTATGAAGTTTGTAAAGTCATAGTACTATTTAGTCCATACGATTCCAACTGAAGTGCTCCCACGGCCCTGGCCGGCCCCGACAGCAGCCCCGGCGCTATGCTCCAGCACTGTTAGGTGGTGGGGGAACTCTTAAGGCCTACATATAAAAAATCCAACATGGCGACAATCGGAAACATTTAGACGGTTCTCAATATTACGAATCTATTACATCAATCAAACTGAAATTTTGTACGCTGAGAGAGGCAATTACCATAAGTAGGATATATGAAAATAAGCTACTTAGTTATTCACGGAACTTCTTGTTTTTGTTCTAGCGTTTTCAGGACAGGATAAAGCTAATTATGAGTCAAATAATTGTGGAATATTCAATGATTCATACGGATTACTAGGAATGACTTTCATTCTGTCTTAACACCAAACATACAGTCGAACAATACTGGTACGTTAGTCGTGAAAAAGTTCTCTGGATATATCCACAAAAGGAGGGGAGGTAAGGGTGTAGTGTGTAGTGACTTCGGAACAGTGGAGATTGCGGAAGAGGCAACCCAGTACTCGGGGAATAGTATGAGTACAGCATCAATCGGCAGCGTCTGTTTCCCATGTTAGGGGCGGCTGCAAGGGCGTCTGTTCTCCATGTTAGGGGCGGCCTGAATAATAGCTGGCAGTAGCTTCATAAAATGCCTTTGGGAGTGGCGACCCCATCGTAATAATAGCCTAAAATGGAAGTGGCACTTCCAATGATTCGGAAAAGGTTAGGGCGTACCCTGCAGGCGACGCGCAGTTCCTTTGGTCCTGGGGGAACTGTGAGAAATGGGCGACCAGTAACCGAAATGAAAGTGGGAATCATGAATGTCATGACCCTGACAGGCAAGGTGGAGGAGGTGGTAGACTTCATGGAGAGGGAGAAGGTTGGAATGATGGGGCTGAGTGAAGTGAAATGGAAAGGTAAAGGAAGGAAGAAATTGAGGAATGGATATACATTATACTGGAGTGGTGGCCAAGAGGCAAAAAATGGCATGGGACTGATAACCTCGAAACAACTGGAGGAGTATGTTGAAGTGGTAGAGTGTGTGAGTGACAGAATAATGAAAATTAGAATGAAGATGAAGAATAACGTGATGGACTTCATACAAGTGTATGCACCACAGACTGGAAACAGAGAAGAAGATATTGAAGTATTCTTGGAGGATGTAGAAAGAGTAATCTCAGATGTAGAAGTGGTGATCATGGGAGATATGAATGCACAAGTCGGAAATGAGAGACAAGGAAAGGAAGAAGTCGTTGGACCATATGGATATGGGAAAAAGAACCGGGAAGGAGAGGCACTTGTAAACTTTTGTGAAAGGAATGGACTGATAGTGGGTAATTCATGGTTTCGGAAGAAAAACAGCAGGAAAATTACGAGATATGGGTGGGGTGATAGAAGAACAAAATCAGTAATTGACTACTTCCTGGTGGAAAGGACAAATCGCAGAAAGCTGATGGATGTGACAGCTTTACCAGGAGAAGCATTTGATGGGGACCATAGAGCTGTGGTGGCAAAATTTAGATGGGGAAAATTGGAAAACCTAAAGGAGATCAGAGAAAGTAAAATAAAAGTCATCATCATCATCATCATCTTGCACAGTTTCCAGCCACTGGCCGGGTCTGTTTGGAACACAAGCCTCTCCAACGTCTTCTGTCTTCCCACCATCTCTCAGCCTCCACCCTTGTCCAGTCTTCTCCTCTCTTCTTCACGCTTTCTTCCACCCCCTTCAGCCACCTGTCTCTCGGTCTTCCCCTCGGTCTCTTTCCTTCCCACTTCGTCTCATGTACTCTCCTGGGTATCCTCTTCTCCTCCATTCGTTTTACATGTCCATACCATCTAAGTTTAGATTTCTCTATACCATCCTGTAATGGTTCCTCCTTCATTAATTCTCTGGTCCTCTCATTTCTTATTCTGTCCATCTTTGTAGCTCCAATACTGCTTCTCAAGAACCTCATCTCACTGGCCTGTATTTTGCTCTTCTCCCTTCCTTTCATAACCCAGGTCTCCGAGGCATACGTCAGGATAGGGACATAGTACGTCCGATATATGATCTTTTTGCTGTTCTGAGGGACATCCTTGCTCCATAACATGCTTCTCACACTCCTCCGAAATGCTTCTGCCTGCCTCCCCCGCTCATTTATTTCTCTATCGTTTCTTCCATTATCTTGTATCAGGCTTCCCAGATACTTGAAACTCTCCACTTTCTTCAGCTGTTCCCCACCAATTGTTATTCCCGTTGTGGTTCTTTCCTTCTTCCTTGTTGTGATCACCATCTCACTCTTATTTATGCTAAATTTCATCCCATATCCTTGTATTATTCCTTCCCACACGTCCAACTGTTCCTGTACCTCCTCCTCCTTGTTTCCCCAAATCATCAAATCATCTGCAAACACCATTGCTTTCATCTTTCCGTCCCCAATTACTTGTGCCACTCGGGTCATTATGTCATCCATCACCACAATGAAAAGTAACGGTGACAGTGCACTTCCTTGTTTCAGGCCGTTTCTTTGTTCCAACCAGTCAGATCTCTCTCCTCCCACTTTCACACAGCTCACGCTTCCCTTGTACATCTCCTTTATCCTCTTTATAGTCCATTTCTCTACTCATCTATCCTCCAGGGACTTCCATACTTTGTTTCTGCATACACTGTCATATGCTTTCTCAATGTCCAGGAAGGCCATCAGTAGATCTGTTCCATACTCATAGTGCTGTTCTTGTAACTGCCTTACAGCAAAAATCAAATCCACTGTGGACCTTCCTGCTCTGAAGCCATGTTGTTCTTCCCTCATCCCTCCTTCTATCCTTGTCCTAATTCTCTTTTCCAAAACTTTCTCGAAGATCTTTGCACAATGACTCATCAGTGTTATTCCCCGATAGTTTCTGCAATCTGTTCTACTACCTTTCTTGAAGATCGGGACAACGATTCCTTTTTTCCAGTCCTCTGGGGTCTCCCTTTCCTTCCATGCTGTCCTCATCACTCGGTACAGCCACTGTATCCCCACCTCTCCTGCTGCTCTCACCATCTCCACACTCAACTCATCCACACCCGGTGCCTTCCCTCCTTTCATCTTGTTCACTGCATCTTCCACTTCTTTCCATGTTAAGTCCTTTTCTGTTTGCAGTTCATCTTCCTCTTCCCCGATTTCTTCCTCCTCACCATCTTTTCCATTTGGGTTCAGAAGTTCTTCAAAATATTCTTTCCACATTTTCTTCAGTTCTTCCCTATTTTCTATCTCTTGTCCCCTTTTGTTCACCATTCTAACATAATCCGTAGGATCCTTCCGCCTCTTATTTTTTACCATCCCATACAGGACCTTTTTTGTACCTTCACTATCCTCCTCCATCATCTTTGTCCACTCTTCCATCCACTTCCTTCTCTCCTCAGCCACCACTCTCTTCGCCTCCTTCTTTCTTTCCTGGTACTCTTCCCTTGTCTCTACCGTCCTATTTTGATACCACCTCCTAAAGGCTCTATTCTTTTCCCTTACTATATCTTTTGTCTTCTCATTCCACCATGGTGTTTCCTTCCACCTCTTCTTACTACTTGTCCTCCCACATACTGCTTCTGCTGCACCCACTAGTGTCTTCTTAAATCTAGCCCATTCCTCTTCCACCCCTCTTTCTTCATCTGTTGGAATTCCTTCCTTTACCATTTTGAGGTACTCGACCCTTCAATCCCCTTCTTTCAGTTTCCATATCCTTATACGTCTTTCCTGGTTCTCAGTCCCTTTCTTCTCCTTACTCCCTCTCAGGTTCATTACCAGTAATCGATGGTCGCTATCCAGGTTCTCCGATGGTATAACCTTGATGTCCGTGATGTTCTTATTTAGTTCTTTCTCATACAGTATATAGTCGACCACCGACTTCCTGGTCAAGTCATCACTGTACCATGTGATTGTGTGGCTCTCTCTTTTCTTAAACCAGGAGTTCCCAACTAGCAGGCTGTTCCTCTGGCAGAAGTCCAACAGTCTCTTTCCATCCTCATTTCTTCCACCCCAACCCTCTGGTCCTAGAACACTCTCATAACCTTGTCTTTCTGTTCCTACATGGGCATTGAGGTCCCCCATAACAATCATATTTCTTCCTACCAGCTGCTTCTGCAATTCCTCTTCAAACTCCTCCTTCTCTTCAGAAGCGCAGCCTACTTGTGGAGCATAAACTTGCACTATTTCTACGGTCTCTCCCCTCAGTGCTACTTTCACTTTCATCATCCTATCACTTATTCTCCTCACTTCTTCTTTTAAACCATCTCGTACTACTACTCCCACTCCATTCCTCTTTCCCTCTTCGTTCCCACTCCAGTACAGTCTATAGCCTTTTCTCGGTACTCTCCTTCCTTCCCCTTTCCACTTTGTTTCTGCCAATCCCAATAAATCCAACTTCCTTCTTTCCATCATATCCACTATCTCCTCCACCTTCCCCGTCAGCGTTCTTAGGTTTAAAGTTCCAAATCTTAGTCCGTGTGTACAGCCGTGTCGTCGTCTATTAAATCCATCCTGTCCGAGGCTCGTTCCATTTTTGAAAGCATTTGGTTTTATCCACTACTGGCTTGCTGGGCCTATCGTAGCTTCACCAGAGCCCCGTTAGCCGTCACTTTTCAGGGTTCCTGTAGGACCTTCACAGCTACCGTAACGGTCCCGGGGCACACGAAGTCCCCACTGTACTTCGCCCCTACAGGCAATCCCCTACTTTGTGCCGTTGCCCGTCTCCCACGACGTGGACGAGGAGTTGGACTTATGGGAGATGGAAAGTATGGAAATTGAAAGACAAAGCTGTACAGGAAGATTTTCAGGAGAGATTGAAGCAACAAATCCCAGTTACTGAAGTGGAAAATGTAGAAGAGGAATGGTCCCACTTTAGAAAGGCATTTGCTGGTGCAGCAGCGAGTGCTTGTGGTAGGACGTCAACAAGAGTGAAAGAGAAGGAGACACCGTGGTGGAATGAGGAAGTGAGGAAAGCAGTGAAAGAAAAGAAGTCTGCATGAAAAGAATGGAACCGAGATCAAACAGAAGAAAGCAAAAGGAAGTATCACGACAGCAAACGGAGGTGTAAGAAAGTGGTAGGAGAAGAAAAGAAGAAAAGTTGGGAAGAATTTACACGAAGAATGGAAACAGATGTAAGTGGCAGTAAAAGGATGCTGTATGGGCTTCTAAGAAGTAAGAGGAAAGAAAGGGTTACTACAAAGCTGGTGAAAAAGGAAGATGGAGAGTTGTTAACACACCCGGAAGAGACGATGGAAGGAGTATTTCGATAAGCTATTGAACGTGAGCAATTGTACTGGTGAGATCGAAGTGACACAGCCTGACGACTCTATAACAGAAGATGATATAACAATGCTGGAGGTAGAATTAGCAGTACAGAAAATGAAGATGGGAAAAGCAACAGGGGTGGATGAAATCGGTGTAGAAATGATAAAGGCTGCTAGACCTGTTGGTATGCAATGGCTGTATCGACTGCTAAAGTGTGTGTGGAAACGGAAATGTGTACCAGAAGACTGGGTGAAAGGGCTAATAATACCAGTGTTTAAGAAAGGGGACAAGAAAGTGTGTGATAACTATAGAGGGATCACCCTCATATCACAGATAGTAAAAATACTGGAAAGGATATTAGAAAGAAGAATGAGAAGAAAGGTGGAAGGAGAGTTGCAAGAGGAACAGTATGGCTGCAGGAGTGGAAGATCCACAGTGGACCCAATCTTTAACTTGAGGCAGGTGATGGAAAAGAACTGGGAATATGGAGAGGATTTGATCATGACTTTCATAGATCTAGAAAAGGCATATGATAAGTGTCCCCAGAGAGAAGGTATGGGAAACCATGGTTAAGAAGAGACTGGGAAGAGAAATGTTGGAAATGGTGCAAGCAATGTACAACAACTGTGTTAGCAGGGTTCTGACCCCTGTTGGAAAGACAGATTGGTTTAGGAACAAGACTGGACTAAGACAGGGGAGTGTGCTGTCACCTCTTTTATTCATAATGGTAATGGATGAAATTGTAAAGGAAACGAAGGAAGCATATGGACATAAAGAAATGAAGTTACTATTATTTGCAGACGATATTGTGGTCTGGGGAAGGAACACCGAAGAAGTGCAAAAACAACTAGATGCACTGAACGAAAATATTCAGAAGTATGGCCTGAAAATCAGTATAGAGAAAAGCAAGACCATGGTGATGACAAGAGGGGAAAGACAAGGAAAGGGCACTGTGAAAATTGGAAGTCAAGAGTTTGGAAATTGTGGACACGTTCAAATACCTAGGAAGTGAATTGATGCAAACTGGTAGGTTGGACCTGGAGATTGGCAGGAGGGTACAGCAGAGCAATGCATTCTATCAAAGTGTAAGAAAACTTGTTTGGGATAAGGAAGTACCAAGGAAAAGCAAGGAGGTAATGTATAAAATGTACTATGTACCCATATTAACGTATGCAGCTGAGACTTGGACCCTGATGAGCAGGCAAGAGAGTAGAATCCAAGCCAGTGAAATGAAATTCCTAAGAAGTATGATAGGTAAGACAAGGAAAGACAGAGTGAGGAATGAAGATGTTAGGAAGGAAGTTGGGATGGGAAAACTAAATGAGAGAATTGAGAAGAATAAACTAAGGTGGTTTGGACATGTAAAGAGGATGGAGGAAAATAAAATACAAAGACAGATGCTGGAGGCCAAGTGCAAGGGTAAGAGAGCAAGGGGAAGGCCTAGAACAAGGTGGATTGATTCAGTGAAGAACAGCATGAGAAAAAGAAATCTGGACTGGGACAAGATCGTGGAAGAAGAATTGTGGAAGGAAAGAGGAAAGTGGAGAAGTGCCATAAATACCCCGACCCGGCAGGAGCTGGATAAGGGGAAATGATGATGATGATGATGATGATGATGATGATGATGATGATGAAACGAGGTGCAAGATTATGTGAAACTACAAGCTTATATTTTAATTGCTGGAAGAAAAGACAAGGTGTTAGCTGTTAGTTATTTGATTTTTAAGTAAGACATCATAAAGTAACCCTTCATTTGACCTGTAGCCTTGTTCGTAGGCTTCGTTCTTTTGTCTTAAGAATCATTGTCGTTGTTGTGCATGTTTTGGCTCGATAATGTTTAAACGTTGTTGTTCTGAATAAAACTGTGATATACCAAGGGCATGTTTAGATTGCCCAGATAAATAACCTTCATTAGCTGCATTCGGTAGTACACTCCGTGCAATCAAGAGTCCCTGATAGCAACAAGGAAGCTGAAGTAAAGTGGATTGATGAGTTTCATTGTGAAACACTTGTCAAAGCTGGTGTTATCAGGTCAGATGTGTAGGAACAGAAAGGTAGTTTTGCTGTTGGAAGTACTCATGTAGTTGTTTATGTGAGTAGATAGGGAGATAGATGCAAGGCCATTATAGGAAGAAGAGAAGTTCTTGCATTCCAACTGGTTGATCACCTTTTTAGTCAATAAATTGCTGTGACCTTACATTGGGCAGTGTGGTGATAGTGAAAAAGAGGGTGAATCTTTCACAGTGGATACCACAAATTTTACACTTGAACTCTTGGCACTGGAGGTTTAAGTGGATGTCTGTAGGGATAGTTCTTGCACTTTCCTCGTTAACGTGCAGCTCGCCTGTGAAATCTATCTGGACGGATATGTTAACATTCCATGACTGCCTGGAGCCAAGGCTTTCCCAACACGAGGCCCAGCGTTATCAACTTTCCACCATAGCCACTGAGAGCAAGCAGTGAGACTGGACAGAACTACGTGCTGGACAGAACTACGTGCAGATGGCAACACTGGACACCCGATACCAGCGTGACACGCCAACTAGCCGCCAGGGCGAGACTTTGGAGTCCACGTGGAGTGATAGAGGAAGCATTCTATTGGTAAACAACAGTCAGCTATTGGTCAGTAGCGAAGAATGCTTATTGTCGGCGCGTGCAACTGCCTCACGTTTGAGTCACCGCCTATTAACCAGGAAAGTGAGGGAACTAAAACAGTTAGCACCTGATGAAAAATGCCTTGGTGATGGTGGATGACCCCCCCCCCCCATTTATGTGAGAAGTGCTTTATTAAGGATGTAAATAATTCATGTAATTTTATTCAGGCACTAGGAAATAAATTGTAATTACCCGCACAATCCCATTTGAGCACTCTCTTGTTGACCGACGGAAAAGCTTCTAATAGTAGACAATTAAGCATCACTGAAAAATGGCTTCCAATGTTTTAATATTTTAAGAGGAGAGGATATGCAAACCGTGGTGGTGGTGGTGGGTGACAGAGGATATACACGTAGTGGATGGACAGGTAGTAGAGCTGCCCGAATTACACTTGATTTACGTTAAACTATGCGAGTACCGTAGCAGGAAATTTCAGAATTACATTTTTACATCTAATAAATCTGACTAACAAGTTCAGTGGCGGATCCATAAGGGGGCACCAGGGGCAAGTGCCCTCCCCGAAAAACCAGTTGTTTGCCACACTGATATTGCCGATAAAAATGATTCTCCAAACTGCACTGCAAGTAAAATCTTTGCTCTATTGCCTGCATTCATGTAGCCTATGTGGTCAATGTTTGTTATCATATAGTATGTAATGGCAACACTGTTAATATAATCGCTACATCGACAGTGTTGCAAGTGCAGAGAGATCTTTTAGCAACCTGCAACTTGTCAAATCATGGCTACGAACGCGAATGACAGAGGAAAGGTTGAATGGCTTGTCTTGGTATTTGTTCATCGTGATATAAATGTTGACGTTGAAAAGGTTCTAGAACGTTTCTCTAAAGGGGGTAAACGAATGATCGCCCAGAATTTTATTTTGTAATAGGCATGTATTTTGTCTAGGATAGTCACCGAATAGAATCCCAATCAGTATTCAATACAATTGGTTTTTAAATTTATATTTATGTGACTAGTAGTGACTCAGTGACTGACAATGTTGGTACTATGTACATATCTTGTAACATTTGTATAGTAGACTTGTAGGCCTATATTGTCTTCAGATAGTCACTATGATTGCAAATGTTTTAATACATATTGGACTGTGTAATGTGCATTACAATGTGGAAATGTAGGCTACATATTTTGAACAATTAAGTTTTTTTTTACATAATGACAATGACTTGAAAGTGAAACCAATAAACCATTTTAATATAATGAATTTCTTGTAGAATTATAAAATATGGTGGTTGGATGTTATGTGTAGTGTGTGTAGATTAAATACAAATTTAGTAATTTTATTACATATTTTCTGTAGCTACTCTGAAATCCTAGAGTGCCCCCTCCGAGGTAAACCTCTGGATCCACCACTGAACAAGTTCTTCTTATTTGTCTGTTTTAGGGACTTTCTGGCAAGCATCTATACAATGAAGTTATGAAAATGATGAATCAAATGGGACTGGAGACACTTCCTGAAGATTTCTGGAAGGGTGTACACTTCAATGGAACTTGCCCACCACAAACTGTCCGATTATGTGATGACGAGGGTACAGTAAAGTAAGTAACTTTCTCTGAGGGAATAAACTAGTCCTGTCATATTCAAACGATGACCAATTAGTTTAAAAGCTTCCTTCACAGTGTAGGTAAAAATAGTTACCAGCGGCGGCTGGTAATAATTATCTTGGTGGTGCCAGCAAATTCAAAATTTGCAATCAAATCGTTCAAAAGTTGCAAGTATAGACACTGCATATTTTATTTTATAAGCCTAAGTTTCAGAATCACAGTATTTAACTGTGTAATAGTACAAGACCCGACATGATTTCAGCTGCCACTGCGAAATAAACAGGTGAAATGAAATGTACAAGATGCTGTATGGTGCCGACAAGTCTACCTTAGATACAAACATAAACTTGGTAAGGATATCCGTTGCACTCAATACAATTAAACACACAAATAATTTAACGACATTACTATTAGGAACCCTTGCAATGCCACCAGAAAAGTTAACAAACCCTAGAATTTGTATCTGCGTACTGGTAGGCGAAACTGTTTCGCCAACTTAAACCAACGAAAAAAAGCAAAACTTACTGCAACAAGTCTGGATTGTTACATTATAAATAGAGAAATAAGTATTCCTGCCACCAATATGAGTGTGAAAAAGTCTCTATATGTTTAACAAGAAAGACCTAAAAGCATCTTGTATATTGAATAGTTGCCAGATATAGTGACAAAGCATTAAACTGGGAACCCTGGTGCTGCATCCTCTGAATTGTGCTGCATATGGTGGTTGAAATATAAATCACTTAAGCAGTTCTAGCTTGCACGTGCATGCTGCACTCCGGGGAATGCGCCACGTGGCTGTTGGCTCTACCTAGGGTAATCTGTGCCCCAACACAACACAATGCAACACATGCAAACCAAGCCAAACTAGCCTTTATTGGTACTGAGTCTTATTTTTGGAGGTGGAGCCCGTGTGGCCAGGCTCACTCATTCAGGAAAGCGCCGCCAGAGCTTTTGTCAGTTCTCGCGCTCGTTCAAATGAATGCACAAAAGATATGCTTGCCATTTCCTTGTAGTTTAAATGTAATGTAAACTGTTATTGAGAGGACACATTGGTGGTGCCATGGCACACTGGCACTACCTCACGGGCCGCCCCTGGTTGCTTCCAAACTGATGACAGAAGTGGAAGATTTAAATCTGGTTATGAGGTTTGGAATGGGTGATCCTTGAAGAGGACAAGTCGTAAGACAAGTTCATTTACTTTTTGTAGTCGTAGGGTGCAGAATGGGGACTCGAGTTGTAGTATTTTAGTTGTCAAGATATTTTTAGAAAATATAATACAGTAGTCTAAATTATCAAGTGGGATGATTCCGATCAATATCTTGTTTTCTATCGATATTTCTTGCATTGTCCATAATATATTCCTGATTTTTCACAATACATGGATTTTTATATCCTCACCCTTCTGTTGCCAAAATTTCTTGCTTCTAAACCCTCTGGAATTGTATATTTTAAAGTCTGTGATTTGTTTCCCCCAACTAAGTGAAGAAATACTTATCAGTTATCACACATTCATTATCATAAAATTGCTTGCCACGGTGGGTGAGTGGTTATAGTGTCGGACTACCAACCCCAAGATTGCAGGTTCGCTTCTTACCATGGTAAGTGATTTTTGAAAGGCGACAAAAATCACGACACTCATGTCATACATTGTTGGCATGTTAAAAGAACCCATTTGAATTCAGTAGGCCGTGTTGAACGGCAAAATTAATCTCGGGATTTTCCGCCAACACAAAGTTCCTCCATTCTCTACTTGAAAGCGCTGTAGTGTCAAGGAGTTATATCTAACCTCCTTGACTTTCATAGCGTTCAAAGGAACGACGAAATTCGACATGCAAGCTACCCTCTGGGTGTCAATTAACAAAGCTTGCACCAGGCACCCGAGGCCATACGATATTATCAGAAAATTGGTGAATGACTTTGAAAAACCTCCAGCAATCATAAAAATTAATTAAAAATTAAGACTTTTAACATCACAAAATTGTCTTAGTGTGTATGATCAGACCAAATAAGAGTATAGGCTACATAATTGAAAATAGTGAAATGAACGATATAAACTTGAAGAGAATACCAGTACCACACTTTGTGGATCCTATATTGTTCGTTGGCAGCTAGATAGAGAAGTCTGAAATGCATTAATACCTCCGAAGTATACCATAGGAACACAAATCTCAAAAAAACCTCTCTATACTCCATCCACAGAGTCGGTGAAGCAGTTTTGCCCATGATGTCATACAGAGGAAGTGAAAGAGAAAATGCGATGGTCGGAGCTTGGTAGCCTTGCCATTGCGGGAGTTGGTTGAAGCCAATTTTGTGCCATTCTCCTGCGCTAATTAACCTGTGGCATCGCGAATCATTGGACTAGTCAGCAGAGTCACTCCTGTGTGCAGACTGTTTTCACTCTTACAATCCACAGACTGTTTGGACAGAGTATAATAAGTTACTGTTTATGCTACATGGTGATGAAATACTCTTTGCCACATCTGTCTTACAATGTGTTGTCTCTGTGGTGTTCTTCATCTCACAAGTCACTCTTGTTCTGTTCTCTTTTCCAGCTTCATAAACAATGTTTCCGCGGTGGCCGAGAGCGCTAACACGCTACCTCTTGCCTCGCTGGAATCGGGAGAGTGTGGGTTCGAATCCCACCTTGGCCGTCCTGAAAATGGTTTTCGTGGTTTCCCATTTACACCACCAGGCGAATGCCGGGACGGTTCCTTTCAATAGGTCTATGGCCAATTTCCTTCCAATGTCCCTTCCCTGACCTGTCCTGAAAAGAAAAGTACATGGCCATTGGCTGCATTAATAAAATTGTTATAATCAATGTTTCTTCTAGGCATGTCTTGCTGGGAGCAACTATCCAAATGTTGTAAACCATCTCAGAGATTTCAAGGAGACACAAAGCAAACCCCAAAGCAATATGCACTAAAACTGAAATCCTGTACTTTTTATCATAATTGAATTGCAGCCAATGGCCACACTGGGGTATTTTAATTGAACGCCCGAAGGCTCCCCATAAAGTTAAATTTCAAGTAGTTCCAACTTTGGCTACCAGAGATGCCACTGTCAGTGACACCTAGCAGTGAGTGTTGGAAGTTTATAGAGAGTTTCTAACCAAATAACCTACAAATGTAGCAACACACTACGAATTGTAGTGGTAGGTTCTTTTACGTGCCATAAATCTATGACATGGGCCGAGGCTTTATTTCCCCGCGATCTTGGACATGCAATTCAGCATGCTACTGACTACGCCACTGAAGCCGACAATATCATACCTTTTTTGTTGTTGTTGAATACACTCAGTTAGTTCAACTGACAAACGAATGCAATCAATGGATGGACAAGAAAAGGATAGAATAATTACTGGTGCTGGTGGAGGGAGAGTTAATAGAGTAAATAAATAGTATATAGCAGGACTGTCAACAATATAAATTTCAAATCCTTGTCAAATACCTGAAAAATCAGCAAAATTTTCATTTTGTGATAATAATCTTATTCCTCCTGTAATACGAAATATTAAATGCCAGCTTCTAACGTCTACCCAGCAGATGGCATCGTATAAATTGCCAGTGGTACACTCAACCTGTCTTTGACTCGTCGCCACTGCATTAAGTCGGCGGGAATTTTATGCAATGGAGGAGAGTGCAGCGGAAAATGTCATCAATAGGGCCCGAAAGTGGCACTGACATCACATTTCACCATGTTCATCCGCGAGCTCGAAACTGTTGAAGCAAGGGCTCTACCGTCAAAAGGGCCGAGAACGGGGCCAATCGTGTAACATTACTTTAACTATTCATGCCACTATTTTTTCATGCCCAATTGTGCAAATATGTGACTACTAGGACAGCTGGAATCTAGAAACACTAAACCGTAAGGTCATGGAGTACCTTAATAATAAACAAAAGTTTTTATGGTTCCGCCTAGTCAATACTTGTTTTATTAGAGATTTTATCGTGACATAATCACTTGTCTTTACGTATGTTGGGACATGTTTCGGTGTCTAGTGACATTGACACCATCATCAGCCTACGGTTATTGGCAACACTCAATGACATTAAAATAATTATTAAAACAACACACAGATTACTAAAATAACACTTTAAAAGGTTTTTAAAACACTGTCATAATGAAAGTTCAATAAAAAGTCTTAGAAAAAGGCTTGGTGCACTATTTTGGTTTCCAATGTCCTGCTTCCGATAATAACCTCCGAAATCCAGCAAGAGGTGACCATACATAACTGGAAAAGAAAATCCCTGTGTGATCTATGATAAGTATTAAAACCGAAAAAGTGGAAAGATAAACAAAGAAAAAGTGGAAAAATATATAAAAAAGGAGTGTGGTGAACTTACGGTGTAGTTGTGGCAGCGAGAAATCGGGCCGTGCTGAGGCATACGGAGACTGTGCAGTACTGATATGGAATAGCTTGGGGGAAGCGGGCGAGGCTTCAGTCGAGAGGGGCGAGGGGAGGGTAAGTATACTGGCAATTTTGGAGGACAGGAGCGGGATGGGGGTATGGGGTTGAGGGGTGGAATGAGCGGATTTGTAGATCCTGGATTAAATGATAAAATTAAGGTGGTTTGTATTTAACTCTGTAATTAGTTAAGGTCTCAAAGAGTACATTGTTATTTTCAAAGTTGATCTCATTGATATTGGTTAGGGGGTCTGTTCTTTGGGCAAAATCTGTTTCGATTTCTTCCAATATGTTCATTGTGATACCTTTCTTAGCAAGATGCAGGATGCTCATGTCTTTGTTGATGTCAGTGAATTCATGTTTACTGTCCTTCATGTGGTTGGCCGTAGCGGAGAATTTATTGTATTTTAGAGCGTTAAAATGTTCACCATATCTTGTAGCAAATGACCTACCGGTTTGTCCATAATAATTAGTTTCGCATTTGGTGCATTTCAATTTGTATATGCCTGATTTACTAAACTTGTTCGTGTGGTTCAATTTGTTGGTGTTAAATAAAATATCTTTATTTGTATTAGTTGTTTTGTAGGCTATTTTTAGACCGCGTTTCTTAAAGATATTGGAAATGCTGTAAGATTTGTTGTTAAAGTACGTGAAGACTGCGTACTTGGGTGGCTCTTTTTGCTCTGGCGTTAGGTGGGTGACCGGTTTATTTTTAATTTTATTAATGATGTTGTTAACTATCTGTGGTGCGAATCCGTTTATTTTAGCAACTTGCTTAATGATTTTTATCTCTTCGTTTAGGCTTGCTTGGTCTAGAGGAAGGGAGAAGGCTCTGTTGATCATGCTCAGAAATGCGGCTTTCTTTTGATTACCTGGGTGATTAAGAGTCCTGCCTTATGGTTGTATGTGTTTGGGTTGGCTTTCTGAAAATTTTATATGTTAATCTATTATTAATCCGACTGATTGTGATGTCAAGAAAGTTTATTTTATTGTTTACCGCTGATTCTGCCGTGAATTGTATATTTTTATCCAGACTATATAATTTGTGTACCAATCCTTCTACACACATCAAAAAAAGTTTTGCATCACCTCGGTTCCAAGAGTTCCGGAACCTTTAAATACAAAGGGAATAGAGATCAACACAAACAACATTTCAGCTCGTTTTATTGCTCATGAGACCCACACATTGCATGTTGTACCATCATACAGCTAGACTTTCAGCATTTGTGGTCCAGATTGCAGTACACACCACTACCTCTAATACCCAGTAGCACGTCCTCTTGCATTGATGCATGCCTGTATTCGTCGTGGCATACTATCCACAAGTTCATCAAGACACTGTTGGTCCAAATTGTCCCACTCCTCAACGACAATTCGGCGTAAATCTCTCAGAGTGGTTGGTGGGTCAAGACGTCCATAAACAGCCCTTTTCAACATATCCCAGGCATGTTCGATAGGGTTCATGTCTGGCGAACATGCTGGCCACTGTAGTCGAGCGATGTCGTTATCTTGAAGGAACGCATTCACAAGATGTGCACGATGAGGTCGAGAATTGTCGTCCATGAAGACAAATGCCTCTCCAATATTCTGCCGATATGGGTGCACTATGGGTCGGAGGATGTCATTCAGGTATCGTAAAGCCGTTTCGGAGCCTCCATGACCAACAGTGGCGTACGTCGGCCCCACATAATGCCACCCCAAAACATCAGGGAACCACCACCTTGCTGCACTCGCTGGACAGTGTGTCTAAGACGTTCAGCCTGACCAGGGTGCCTCCAAACACGTCTCCGACGATTGTCTGGTTGAAGGCATATGCGACACTCATCGGTGAAGAGAACGTGATGCCAATTCTGTGGGGTCCATTCAGCATGTTGTTGGGCCCATCTGTACCGCGCTGCATGGTGTCGGGGTTGCAAAGCTGGACCTCGCCATGGACGTCGGGAGTGAAGTTGCGCATCATGCAGCCTATTGCGCACAGTTTGAGTTGAAACACGACGTCCTGTGGCTGAACGAAACGCATTATTCAACATGGTGGCATTGCTGTCAGGGTTCCTCCGAGCGGCAATCCGTAAGTAGCGGTCATCCACTACAGTAGTAGCCCTTGGGCGGCCTGAGCGAGGCCTGTCATCGACAGTTCCTGTATCTCTGTACCTCCTCCATGTCCGAACAACATCGCTTTGGTTCACTCTGAGACGCCTGGAAACTTCCCTTGTTGAGAGCCCTTCTTGACACAAAGTAACAATGCGGACGCGATCGAACTGCGGTATTGACCTTCTAGGCATGGTAGAACTACAGACAACATGAGCAGCGTACCTTCGTCCTGGTGGAATGACTGGAACTGATCGGCTGTCGTACCCCCTCCGTCTAATAGGCCCTGCTCATGCATGGTTGTTTACATCTTTGAGCAGTTTTAGTGACATCTATGAACAGTCAAAGGGACTGTATCTTGGATACAATATACACAGTCAACGTCTATATGCCGGAGATCTGGGAACCGAGGTGATGCAAAACTTTTTTTGATGTGTGTATGTTCAGGGTCGTCTCATCTAATATTACAAATACATCGTCCACGTATCTTGCCCAAAAAAATATCCCATCAATTTTGTTTATGATTTCCTCATGCTGTAGGTGATCTAAGTATATATTGGCTACTATGCCAGAGAGCGGGGAACCCATTGACAGTCCCTCTTTTTGCTTGAAGATTTTATTATTAAAGGTGAAAAAATTATTTATAAGTGTGAACTCAAGTAGTGTCATAAATTCACTGATTTCTACTTTCGATAACGAGCTACTGCTAGACAGGTTTTGTTCAATGACCTTGACTTTAAAAGTAAAAAAAAAAAAAAAAAAAATGGAGTACCTTGCCCAACGGGCCAGTGAAAGGTGCAATTGGTTGGTAATACCACGCTCTTGGCCCCTAAGTGGGTGCCAGCAAATACTACCCACAGCTCATTGTTTCCTTCAACATGTGAGACATTCTCACCGCCTAAAAGAGGAACCTTGCTTGTACTGCCCCGCAGCAAATCTCCTACAAGTAAGCGGAGTGTCCGAAGTGTTAACTGAGAGTACGGCGTCTCATCTCATGTATTCTACATGTTTATATGCACGAGATAAATTATTAATTAAAATCAACAGATAAATGAAATGTAAATAATACGCCATCTTGTAAACTGAATCATTTTCAAAAACCAAAACTCCGTAAAAACGGATAGAATCTGTTAATACAGCAGTCCTGGTCAATAGGTCCAGTCTTCAAAGCAGGCATCAAACCAATAAACAATTTCCTATGCCGAATTCATGTAACTGATGTGGATGTTGTGGTCTACTGTATATTCTACAATTTGATTTAGGATGCATTTTTTTCTCTATTATTGGACTAGATTTGAAAATTGAAAGTTTCACTTCATAAGACTACCTGTTCTAAGCTTTGACTAAATTTCGATGAGAGTTAAATCTTACTATACTGGCGTTGTAACAATATACTTAAGCATTCTCAGCTGTATACTCGTATGTGCAGTATAGTAGAGTTCAATAATGTTGCTAGTTGTTTGTTAAAGGTCAGTTGTAAATCCTATATTGATACCTACTGCAGTAGGCTAGTACTTAAGTCCTGATATTACTGACTAGATTATTCGAATCCATTGTTGATCTGTATTCTCTGGCCATTGGATGTAAGCCAAAATTCTTTCTTCTTTTTATCTTACCTTTTTCATCTTAGCCTATTTTTGGGATTTCAGGGGTTACTTAGTTTCAATGTCATTGATTCAGTTTTTTTCTTTCTGTTCTGGACACACACCTTCGATGGATATGATTTTCGGACATGGAACCTCATTTATGATGTTTGCCTTTTACATTTAAAGAACAGTCGAGGTTTCTTCATCAAGATACGATAACTTCGGGTCATTTGATGGATCAGAAGAAGAGAAAAGATCAAGACAAATTTTTTACCCCATTTTATGTTCTGCTCCAGGACTTGATCATTGTCAATGAGACGCTTGGGGAAATACCTCGTTTTCATGTGTATCCACATTTACCTTAGTCTCTACTTTTACTCGATGTATACACGAGCGTTGACAAGATGGAGCAATTTTAGCTTGTAGAATTGTTTTGTTTTAATGTTTTTTTATTACATGATGTAAGGATGTGTACTGCATGTTGATGTATTTGGTGACCTTGATTGTATGTTAGTATAAGATGGCTGAAGAAGGGCTCATGACAGCCCGAAACATGTACCCTATTTAATGATATTCTTGAATATACCGTATGTTGTATTGATTGACGGAGATTCTTTCGACATTTTGTCAATTTCAAACTGATATTACTGACCATTATATTTATTGTGTAGGATAAGCACATGCAGAGAAACTAGTTGGACACAGTACCTGGATGCTCATGAAGCCATAGCACGAGCGGTGTTCAGCCACCTCGCCGTTGATCATAATCAACATATTTTGCGTCAGAAAAACAGATATTCTGGTAACTACCTGTTTTCTTACCTTCCTTTCTTTGTGTAGACAGTAATGTTTGGTATTAAGCTCAGACTAATTTTTAGCTAACTGAGGTAACTTACCATATGAAATACTGTAATATGCTTGGTATTCCTTTTTGACCTTCCCTATCTCCCCAGGGGCTCACATATAGTGGGCCGTGGGTTGGCGACCACGGGGCCCCAGCTGAGTCCGGCATTTCTTCCACTTACTTGTGCCGGGCTCCTCTCGGTCTTCTTTCCTGTCAACCTCAATTGGTCAACTCTTGTTCTCTTCTGACCTCGACTGTATTAGGGTATCCCAGGCCGAGCTAGTCTCTTCCTTTCCCGCCTTAATTGGCCCTTGTCTCATCTTGATACCCTCCTTCTGCGAGGGGTCAGCCTTCTTTTTCTTCTCCTGCCTTCTGCTCAAGGCCCTCAAGGAGGCAGGGTGTATGTAGCCCCACCACTTCTGGTGCACACTGGATATTGCTACAGCCTCGGGCTCATGGCTGGTGAGTTCGGGAGTTGGCGACACGGAGGGATTCCTGAGCTGGGTCCGGTTTTCTCCCTTTTTTCCATTACCTCTGGGGCCGACCGTCTCCTCTTTCATTTTCCTATCTGCCTTTCATGGCTCTCCTTCCTTCCAAGTCCCTCAATCGGCATTCTTCTCCTCCATTTCTTTTCCTCCTGTCCTTAATTTGCCTTATTCTCCTTTTGTTTTCCATTTCTTCTTCTAGTATATAAGTTAGTAGTTACGTTTAGTTATTTCTCATTATCATCTTTACGATCATTAGGGGCCGATAACCTAGCCCCTTAAAACAACAATTATCATGATCATCATGAACTTCCCTGTGAAGTGTGTAGCCATGATCTTAAAAATTCCATGTTACAAAATCAATTCCATAGCCTAATTATTAGCTGTTAATCCTATTTAACAGTGAACGAATACAGTGAAGTGTACCGTGCATGCTAAGTGCAAATATCCTTAACCTTGATGTGATTTATATTTCAGATTTTATTTACTTGTTAAACATTATACCTGGATTTTGAGATAAGTTGAGCTTCATAGAACAGTGTTAAAGAGGATAGTTCCTGGTAAATTGATCACATTTATAGTGTAAGAGTACACTATAATAATTTCTCATGGGAGTCGAACCAGAATCTAGTGAGCAGTTTCACTTTTAAGATTTTAAGTACCGGTACTAGTAATGCAAGTAGTACTTAAATATGTTCTTTATGGGTGAGGGTCAGGAATGAATGTGTAAGGAGAGACATGCAGGTGAACTTTACCATTGAAGGATGAGTGTGGCGAGATTGGTTAGGTCATGTGAAGCGGATGCATCAGGCTCGAACTCCATGGCAGAATTTGGAGATGAAGGTGCCAGGAAGAAGACCAATTGGATGTCCTAGGAAGAGATGGACAGACCAGGTTAAGGAAGATCTCATGAGGAGAGGAGTAACATGGGATGCTGTGGAGAGAGGAAAGCAATACCAGGACAGGACTAAATAGAGGCATAGAAGTTTACATTGTTCCTACCCGGCTCGCTGGAAGGATATCCTGATGATGATGGAGATGATGATGATGATGATGATGATGCACTTGGTATGCCTAGATAAAGGAAAACTTAATAATTTTCTTTTATGCCACAATTTATTTCCAGCAGTTCAATCTTTTTCATACATATTTAACACAAAATCAAATCCTATAAAATAACATGCTAATAATAATAAAAAAGAAGAAACGAACTAAACAGTAAATATGGCACTACAACATTGTGAAATAATAAAAGAGACAGAAAATATAAATATCTCAAAAGGAATAAAACTAAACAAAGATAAATTTACCATACAAAGAAATAATGAAGGATTAGGCAAATTTAGCCAGTAGACATAATACATCAAAAACCATACAGTATTTTGAATTAGACATAAAGCCATTGATGAAGAGAAATCAAATCGTTCATCATCCTGGATTCTTATGTGAAGAGATCACTTCTATTAAAAATTGGTGCTGCTAAAAATGTATAAAAGATAAAGTAAAGCTCCATGCTGGATAGACAGATGCATCTCGTCTAAAATACTTATAGCTGGTCCCATGACATCATCTTACAAAGAAGAGCTGAGGTAATGTAACACATTTCCTCCAGGAGTTAACAGTCAATGAAAACCATACAGTATTTTGTACAGGAACTTCTAACATCTTATCCTGAGATATACTATATTAATATGTCCATTCTCTGCCAGTATTGATACACCTGCAGGATCTCTTCTAGAGGATGTCTTTTGGAATCTTGTGAATGTCCTGCATTGGTGCAGAATTTATAGAAATGACAACCATGAAGGTATTTCATATGACTGAAAACTAAGATGGTTTCAAGTAAAAATGGTATGCACGATGTAGCAAGATAGTTTCATCAGCTCTGTTCGTATACAGAGATGACAAATGGAATCTGTCAGCTGTTAGATTGTGTATTGTACAATTAGTATAAGACATTTAGATGGAAGACGGAGAACGACAAAGTCTGACCCATGTGGAACTGAAACCTGCAACTTCTAGCTTTGTATGCCGTTGTTCAGACCACTGAGTTAATTGAGGACATGATGATGATGATGTGGTTTTAAGGTGCCTAATATCTAGGTTATCAGCTCCTGTAATTGAGGAGATGCTGTCTGATCAAATCACATATACCTGGTGTAGTTCTAATTCTTCTCCTTCTTTTTCTGCTTTTACGGCCTCATTGGACCACTTCAATCATTTCTTGGTCCTCATCTTCAGTAAGTTTCCTTTCCAAGTAGCTTTTCATTCGCTCTGATCTTCTCAGGCGTTCCTCATCTGAAAATACCCTTTTTATTGTATTACATTTGTCTATTTTTGTCTGAAATCTTATTTTTATATCTTTCAGTTTTTTAAATTTTTTTGTTTTGTTTTGCAAGTCATCCAAGGTTATTTCTAATTCTTCCATATCTTCTCTAATTTCCTTTATCCATCCTAGGTGTTGTTTCATATTCCAAAGTTTCACTACAACTTTTCTAGATAACCTGGTTTCTGGTGTCCTCGTGATGTGACCAAAAAAATTAATCTGTTTCTTCCGAATAGTATCAGTAATGGCCTTCAGTTCTCTGTATACCGCTTCATTTGGTACTATCCGCCACTGTCCATCTTTCTGGTATTTTTATTTATGCATGTTCTAGCTATTCTTCTTTTATAAGAAAAGTTTTTATCAATTTCCAGTCTCATTTTATAGACTTGTCTAATCTTTTATTTCCTTCTTTGATCTGTAGCCCTGCAGGATGCTGCTGCTGGCCTGGTGTCTCTTCTTGCTGCCAGTCCTGCGCGTTTGAATCAGCTGAACTTGCTGCCCAAGAAGACCAAGACAGATTCTGAGGCATACGAGGAGTATGATTACAATGATAACTCGGAAACTCAAAACCCGGCAGTACTCTTGTTGGTGGCTCTCCGTACTCTACCACGTTTGCCTTATTACCTGGCAGCTGACCAGTGGAGACTCCATATGCTTGCCAGCAATGCGACAAACACGTCGTCGTGGAGCAAATTCAGGTATTGCACAGTAATTGTCTCTTGCAATAGTAATATATTCCAGAATCAACATTTTATGATTCCATACCTTCAAGATGTAAATAATGACCAGAGTGGCACAAGTAATTGGGGACGGAAAGATGAAAGCAATGGTGTTTGCAGATTATTTGATGATTTGGGGAAACAAGGAGGAGGAGGTACAGACACAGTTGGACGTGTGGGAAGGAATAATACAAGGATATGGGATGAAATTTAGCATAAATAAGAGTGAGATGGTGATCACAACAAGGAAGAAGGAAAGAACCACAACGGGAATAACAATTGGTGGGGAACAGCTGAAGATAGTGGAGAGTTTCAAGTATCTGGGAAGCCTCATACAAGATAATGGAAGAAACGATAGAGAAATAAATGAGCGGGGGAGGGAGGCAGAAGCATTTCGGAGGAGTGTGAGAAGCATGTTATGGAGCATGGATGTCCCTCAGAACAGCAAAAAGATCATATATCGGACGTTCTATGTCCCTATCCTGACGTATGCCTCGGAGACCTGGGTTATGAAAGGAAGGGAGAAGAGCAAAATACAGGCCAGTGAGATGAGGTTCTTGAGAAGCAGTATTGGAGCTACAAAGATGGACAGAATAAGAAATGAGAGGACCAGAGAATTAATGAAGGAGGAACCATTATAGGATGGTATAGAGAAATCTAGACTTAGATGGTATGGACATGTAAAACGAATGGAGGAGAAGAGGATACCCAGGAGAGTACATGAGACGAAGTGGGAAGGAAAGAGACAGAGGGGAAGACCGAGAGGCAGGTGGCTGAAGGGGGTGGAAGAAAGCGTGAAGAAGAGAGGAGAAGACTGGACAAGGGTGGAGGCTGAGAGATGGTGGGAAGACAGAAGACGTTAGAGAGGCTTGTGTTCCAAACAGACCCGGCCAGTGGCTGGAAACTGTGCAAGATGATGATGATGATGATGATGTCCTTCATGATGTAAAAAACGAGGAGTGCAATCTATTAGAAACAACCCATTTAGCTTCAGTGTCATACCCATTAAAAAATGTATTAAATTGAGCAGTATTATAACTGATCCAATGAATGCCTGAAAAATGTATCGCGCCTGAGATGTTGGTACCTCGGCTAGAACACAATACAGTAAAATTTTTGATTTGTGGTGCAATTAAAATCTACAGTAATCATCCCTGCAAACCCTTCCAATTTATTCGGAAACTTTCTGAATTTTCACCTGGTCTTCCAATCTGAATAAATTACTATTATTTCTTCTGAATTTTGATCCCCCCCCCAGCAGTATATTTAAAAAAAGAAAGCACTGCAAATTATTTACTTTTTCAAGGAGAATATCATAATTGCTTCTATTATTTGTGAAAAGTTGGTTTCATATGCAAGTTGGTGTAATTTTTTGCCATCATTCCTCGGTTAGCTGGGAACTCGGGATGGCGAATCAGCTGATCGGCCTACCACATGCTGATTGGTCGTATTTTATGGTGAAATTGTATGGGCAAAAATACTTGAAGTAAGTCTCCTCAGTCAGCTGACTAATATTATATGAAAAGTCTCCAGATCAATCTTTCAACTCATTATTAGTAGACGAACACTGTCTTAGCCTTTTTACCATCATCTGAGTAGAGTACTCATAGGTCATTTTTTCATTAACCTTTTGCACTCCTATGTCGAGTGGGGTTGGACATTAAAAAATTTAACTTCCGCTCCAATGTAGAGTCCCACAAGACATGACGATAGCTTGTACTTAAGCGCATGTATGACTTCTGTGCTGTATTCCAGTACTGTAGAGCCATCTAGTGGTCACTGAGAGAACACCTTTCCCTATTTACTATAGTTTGCGGGAATTGTAATGAATTTTTAACCTTCGTTATTCTCGAATGTTCAGACAGTTTTACTGATAATATAGATTGAATGCAAACATGGTGTCTCCTTCATCTTCACTTACGGAACTGGACATTTTAAAATAGTTAGTGGACAATGATGAACCAACAACTGACTTGGAAATATATTTTGTTTTGCAGTGTTTACCTCCTACTGCTGTTCATAGTGCAAATATTAATTACGAGTGGAGCAGGAAGCATTCGCTAAGGGTAATGGAGTTCCAAAGTTTAAAAGGAGAAGACAAAAAAGTGGAGAAATATGGCCAGAGTTTTTCATAACAGAAGCCATGCTCAACCGGAGCTGGGCTGGTCCAAACCAAGAACTAAGAAGCGCTATCACAAGATTATCAATTCACGGTTTCCACCACAAACTAGAGCACAAAACCTCAGTATCACCAACCATGTGAGGATTGTAGGTGAAGGCTGTGTGATAATGTATGTGAAATACAGTATATCATTTTAACGCATGTGTGAACAGAATCAAATCTCTTAAGGAATATAGTAAGGAAAGAATAATTTTATATAAGCAAATCCAAAACGGTAGTGATGCCCGTAAGTCGACAAAACATCTGTACTAACATCAATCTGAATAAGAGTTTAGTGCTTTTCAGTCGGTCAACACGAATGTACCCAAAAGAGATGGGTTATACCCTAATCCTGAAATAAACAACACTGAAAATATGGCTTCAAACACCACAATGATCACTCTGAATGGTACAAAGTTAGAACAAGTACATCATTTCTGTTACCTTGGCAGTGTAGTGCCCAGAGATAACCAACCATTTGCAGAAAACACTAGTAAGAGTTCAACATGGAGCACAATTCTATCATCTCGTGAGAGGGCTTCTTTGGGATAAGCAAGTTCCTTTAAGATCAAAACTAATACTCTACAAGAGCTTCTTTGTACCTGTTACTACATATAGCTTAGAAACCTGTACCCAATCAAAGAGAAATACCAGCAAACTACAGGCGGTGGAGATGAAGTTTTTAAGAACTATGATTCAGAAGACGGGAAGCCTCCGTGGTTTAGGTGGCAGCACGCCGGCCTCTCGCCGCTGGGTCCATGGTTAAAATCCCGGTCACTCCATGTGAGATTTGTGCTGGGCAAAGCGGAGGCAGACAGGTTTTTCCTTGGGTACTCCGGTTTTCCCTGTCACAATTTCATTCCAGCAACACTCTCCACTATCATTTCATCTGTCATTCCTTTAATCTTTGCCCCAGGGGAGTGCGACAGGCTTGGGCAGCCGGCACAGTTCATATCCTCGCCGCTAGATGGGGGCTTGATTCATTCCATTCCCTGACCCGTTCGGTCGACTGGAAGCAGGCTGTGGATTTTCATTTTCATTCAGAAGACAAGGAGGGACAAAATAAAAAATGATGAGATACGCCATCTTGTTCTAGTGGAACAGTCTCTTGACGAGATCTGTGTTGAAGCCAGGCTGAAATGGTTCGGTCATCTCAAAAGAATGGACACACAGAGAACAGCTAGTGTGGTTTGAGGAAGTGGTTTGAGGAAGAACTGAAAGGCAAGAGACCAAGAGTTCGACAAAGGAAGAGATGGATCGACCAGGTTAGAAATGATCTTGCAGGGAGAGGTCTGGATTTGCAGCAGGTCATGGAAGGGGAGACATTCTTGGAGAGCACTAAATGAGGAGCGCTCATTCACCGCACCCGGGAAACTGGAGCCGGTTCATGATGATGATGATGATGATGATGATGATGATGATGATGATGAACTTTTGTGTACACACATTCGTGCTTTCTGTCAAATAAATAAAAAGGTTTATTTAAAATTCTACATAAGTTTAGGACTTATTGCTGAAGTATATCACAGCAATAGGAGCTACACCTTCATAGGTTAGAAGGTGGAGTGAGACTGTTGATGAGATTGTCACTTGTCAGTCTTGCAACATAGTACTGTAGGTACTGTACCGTATATATACAGAGTCCGCCAGAAAAATGTATACACTCTTTGTCAGACGATATCGGGATATGGACATTCATCATCATCATCATCAATGTCCCACTCCAGTCGCCCGGGTGTGGTTAACAAGCCTCTTCCACTCGTTTCTGTCCTTCCACTTTTCCTGCTCCATTACTTCCTCCACATCCAATCCAGCTTCTCCGATGTCCTTCCGAATCTGATCCATCCATCTTCTTCTTGGTCTTCCAACTGATCGCTTACCCTTAACTTCTCTCTCCAACTCCCTTCTTGCCGCTCGTTCCTTTCCCATTCTCTTCACATGTCCGAACCATCTGTCTTGCTTTCCGTATCTTCTGTACTAACGGTTCCACATTTAGCTCCTCTCTGATTTTAACATTTTGAATTCTATCTCTTCTTGTCTTTTTACAGATGTTCTTAAAAATTTCATTTCTGCTGCTTGGATCTTACTATCTTGTCTCTTGTTAGTTACCAGCGTTTCCAGTCCGTATGTTACAATTGGTATGAAGTACTGTTTATATAGTGTTAATTTCGTTCTCCTGGGCACTTTGTCATCCCATAAAAGCTCTCTGACTTGATGATAGAATGTTGTGCTTTTACTTAGTCTGTTGTTAATTTCAGGGTTGATTTCATTACCTCCGTTAACAATGCTACCCAGATATGGGAACTGTTCCACATTCTCCAACCATTCTCCATCTATTTTCACTTGGCTTCTCTTTTCCTCTTTTCCTCAGTGCAGGACTACAGTTTTCTTTTTACTAATTACCATTCCAAACTCCTTCAGCTTTTCATTCCAAATGTCCAATCTCCTTTGTACTTCCTTTTCTCCCTCTCCCCAAATCACCACATCATCTGCAAAACCAAGGCCTTCACTTCATCACTACTGATACTCTGTTTTACACGTTTTATGATTTCATCCATCAATATAACAAATAATAATGGTGACAGTGCACTTCCTTGCTTGAGGCCTTTTTTTGTATAGAATGTTTCAGAATCACCACTACCCACTTGTACACTGCTCTTACTCTCATAATACAACATTTTTATCTTGTTAATTAGTGATTTTGGTACATTCCTTTTCAGTAGGCATTCCCATACATATTTTCTTTTAACTGTATCACAGGCTTTTTCCACATCCAAAAATATAAAGATGATTTCCTTGTTCATTTCTAGATGCTTTTCCATTATCATTCGCACTGCAAATATCAAGTCTATTGTTGATCTATTCGGTCTAAAGCCATACTGTTCTTCCTCTAACTGAGGTTCTATTATATCCCTCAGTCTCTTGCCTATGACTTTCTCCATTATTTTTAGCCCATGTGATAACAATGTTATACCTCTATAATTTTCACATTTCTTCCTATTTCCTTTCTTGAACAGTGGTACAATGCTTCCTTGTTGCCAATCTTCAGGTATCCTTTCATCCTTCCATATGGCATTGAGGGTTCGGTATAGCCACTGTAGTCCAATGCTTCCTGCTGCCTTAATCATATCAGCATTGAATTCGTCTTTTCCACTTGCTTTACCTTTGCTCATTGCTTTCACTGTCCTTTCAAGTTCCAACCATGTTATTGGGTTCTCTTCTTTTTCTCCATCTATTTCCATTTTCTTATCTCGTTCTTCCTCTGGGAAGTCATCCCCATTATAAAGCTTTTCAAAATACTTAGACATCACCTTCTGAAGACCTTTTTCATCATGTACTATGGAACCATCTTCTCTCTCTAATGCCTTGATTTTTTCTTGGTCTGCTCTTTTCGATTTTATTACTCTATACAGTAGTTTCTGATTTCCTCTACTATCTTGCTCAATTTTGTTGGTGAACTCTCCCCAGCATTTCTCTTTTTCTTTCCTGATACTCCTTTTTACTTGTAGTTTTAATCTTTTGTATTCCACATGTAACCTTTCTATCCTATCCTCATCTTTCTGATACGTTTTTTGCTTTTCCTTATCCATTTCTTTCTTCACCTTGTTCCTTTCTTTTATTCTTGCTTTATTTTGTCTGTCCACCACCGGGTCTCCTTTTCCTTAACCTTTGCTTTTGTTTTCCCACATACCTCAACTGCTGCTTCAACAAATGTCTGTCTGAAATTGTTCCACTCTTCTTCTCCACTTTGTGTTTCTGTGTTAGGCAGCTTCATTTTTATCCTATCTTGGAATGTTATCCTTTTGTCCTCCTCCTCCAATTCCCAAATCCTGATCTTTGGTTTTTTCTTAAGTACAATTTTAGGGATTTTTACTCGTTTTAAATCCAATAACCTGTGATCACCTCCCATACTTTCACTGGGGATTATCTTCGCATCCATGACGTATCTTCCCCATTCTCGGTCTGTTATCACAAAATCGATGAGAGTACCATACTGTCCATCCCAACTATACCGGCTGATCTTATGGCTATTCCTCTTCTTGAACCACGTGTTCTTTATTATCAGGTTATTTCTGACACAAAAATCCAACAGTTTCTCTCCATCTTCATTTCGATCGCCATACCCATGTGGACCCAAAACATTCTCATATCCCATTCTATCAGTTCCTACATGAGCATTTAGATCTCCCATTATCATGATCCCATCTCCAACAATATGTGATTCCAGTTCACTGAGGAAATCTTCTTTTCCTTCCAAGCTACATCCTGTCTGTGAAGCATACACCTGTATTATCTTCAGTAGTTCCTTATTTACGTGTATTTGCATTATTATAATTCTTTCATTTACATACTCAACTTCAGCTATTGGTCCAACATTTTGATTCACTATAAAGCCCACTCCATTTCTTTTCTCTTTATGGTTACCCATCCAGTACAAGGTGTACCCCTTACTTAGTTTCTTCATTCCTTTTCCCTTCCACTTCACTTAATCCCAGGATGTCAGAGTTTTTGTGTCTCCATTAGGTCAATCAATTCATTTTCCTTGTCATTCAGTGTTAAAATATTTATTGTTCCAAATCGGGTTTTGTTCTCTGATCTAACACTTGCACAAACATCAGCATTACCATCATACGCTGCAACTGTAGTCAGTCATGTCAATTCCGTTTTTCTTCGATCCGAGGCTTGTATTATAATTGAAAGCAACTACAAATTTACTCGTCTGCTGGCTTGCTAAGCCTAACGCATCTGAGGATTTTCTTTTGGGGTTTACTCCCTTAGCCTTTGAAGATCCCTCTTCTCCACAAGGCAGTGGTTTCCTCTTCTAATTTCCCCCAGAGAGGATGGGTTGCCTCATCCACCATCTTCGCCATTCTGAAGGTCTCCTTCTCTGCCTAAGATGCTGTTAAGGTCTTCACCCGTACCCTGGGCATGGGTTTCACGTTATACCCCGTGAGACTGGGTCCCTGTCTGAACTTAGCTCTCCTTCACACCGGCCTACTGATGTGGAGGATACCCACCCCCGCAGCGTGGATGCGCCAAACAAGAATTACTAAAGTGGACATTGTTGACATTGTCAACTGTTATCATTTTTTTTAAATGTTGTAGTATGGTCTTTCGCTCAACAGATGTCGGTACTTTCATCATGACAGTGGGAGAAAACTAAATGGCTGGAGCACTCGTGACGTTCGAGCAGCAAAAGTACATTCTGAAGTGGTTTATCAGATTTGAAGTGCAACGTCATTGGAGGAGGGAGTTTGAAACAGAACCCCCAACACGACTAACAATTAAACACTTTACTGGGAAGTTTGATACGCATGGAATGATTTGTGATATTCAAAAAGGAAGATCTGGAAGAACGCAGACAGCTACTAGTCCTGCTTCGTCGGCTCATGTATTGGAAAGGTTTGCTAATTCTCCACAGAAGTCTGCTACGCAATGTGCGCAGGAAGTGGGGTTTAGCAGTACAAGTGTACGACGGATTTTGTAAACAGCTAAGTGGGAAGTATACATCCCACAATTACTGCATGCGCTTAATTTGGACTATCCCGATCGTCGAATGCGATTTTGCGAATGGTATCAGCAAATGGTAACCCAAGATGAACAATTTCTGATGAAGTTAGTGTAGTCTGATGAAGCCCAGTTTAAACTTAATGGAAGAGTGAATCGACATATGTGCAGCGGTCCCCATTCAAACATTGACGGACGTAGTTGCAGCGACTGCTCGTCGTTCTATGTGTCTGGCAGCCAACGGTGAACATTTTGAACATCTCGTGTAACCATATGTTGAACTGAAGACAGTACTACATGTGTAATCAACATTTAAATGTAAAAGAAACGCATAATAAATAGTTGTTGTTCCGTAAAGAGTGAATACATTTTTCTGGCGGACTCTGTAGTTACTTTTTCGCATGCTCAATACTCTAGTATTTTATCAGTATAGTTCATCTACTGCAAGTTTGCACTTTTTGACAGCTAGGGTTGCCAACCTTCATAAGGAAAGACTCAATTTAGCCTATAACCGTAGTCAATAACAAATATATACATGTTTTATTCACATGTAAGTTTTTTCAGGTTATTTTTTCGCTTGTCCCAGGAATTGTGAATATATTGGCAACATATTCTGTCGGCCAGACTGAAAAGTTGCATTATCAAACTGAACTACCACGTGCTCGTGGGATGGGCGTGGGTTTGGTAATGGACGCTTTACTGTGTTCATCCGCCTGAGAAAATGTGTTAATTATATTAAATAATAATTAAAATTGATAATATTGCACAAAGTTGTCTGAAAGTATTATTTCCATTTGAACGCGTGTTCATTTTTCAGATAAATATATAGTGGTTATCTTAAATTTTGAGTAAATATGTAGCCTGAGAGGTCTCCAGGTCGGACATCTTTGTTTTGACTATCGAGTCGGAAGCAGATACGGAATTTCTTGTTAAAGATATTTATTTTATTTCCTTCTATTTGAAGGTAAAAGAAAAGTCAGCAGAACTATTTATTTCCCTAAGGACATTGGCCTGGTGAATAATTTTCATGTGGCATGATTTGTGCAAAAAAGTAGGCCTAATAATGAGTTGTATTTAGGCCTAAAAGTTAACTTACATGATGAAATGTTTCATACGTTTTATTTTAATATCAATCCAGCAGGTCAAGTAATGATCGTATCGTCTTAAGGACATCTTACACCATACCTTAGTAAGCATTTTCCTCGAGCTGTGACATGATGGGCCTGAAATAATTCCACTCTCACATGTAAGTTATCAGCTGCTGTGTCATAACCAAGGTCTTGGTCATAGCGCGTCCAATGATGTAACATTATTCAGTCAGCGAGCCGTCAGTGGGTGTGCTGTTAGAACGATTATTTGATAAATGTCGCAAAGAAATACAAGTTTCCTTTTAAAAGGGCAATGAATTGATATTGCGAGATGAATGTAGGTTTAGACAACTCATAACAGCTGTTGACACCTTGACGGAATACAGCGGCCATTGCTGGCTGCCACGTGGGTGATAGCTCATCGGCTGGAATGCACGCGGTAGAGGCGGATTGATATGTTCTGTAGGAGTATTCGTTCCCGCGAGAACTGTCAAAAAGGTGCAAACTTACAGTAGATGAACTATAATAGCTGCCACACTCTATAAGTTTTCGATCGGTGTTTTGTTTTTGAAGGGCTGTGACTGTTCATGGGTGTCGTCGTAGGTTTGTTAGTTTTGTAGAGGTTTTTTGTCATGCATAGATTTGGATCTGATGATGCTCGCTTGACGGGTGAAACATGCCATCCCTTAGTTATTTTAGTCACGTGTAATTTTTTACAGATTATTTTACACATTTCCCAGTAATTTGGATTACATTTTATTGACAGACTGAAAAGTTGTAATATCAGTTATCAATGGGGAATGGCTTCAAAGCTTTCTAATTCTAAGATTGGTGTTCAGTATGTTACTAATTACCCTCTGTTGTATGTTGTGTTGTAGGAAGCAGTACCAGATGATAGCTGTTCCTGATGGTGATGAGAGCGACATTAGCTTTTTGTCTGATCCATATCTTCTGGCCAACAGACCTTACTTAGTGTGAGTTACATACCTTACATAGAACCTATTATAGGATAGATAAAGGTTTAATTAATGCTTCCCAAAATGGGTGTCTCAAACTGTCAATTTAAGAAAGTAGATTCTCGTTCCAAGAAAAGTATCGAACTATGCCACCTAATGTTGGTGAAATGAATGTCCTTCGCAGACCAGTCAATTACATTAAAATAAGAAGAGGTCATAATGAGTATGCCAGTGCTCAGTTTCTAGAAAGGGTTAGAACATTCACAAAAATGTAGAATGACATTGCAGCCTTGTGGTCATAGTTCGTGACGAGCTCTTTCATGAACAGGACTAGTGCTTTCAACAGGATTTTACTTTAACTCGTGCCTCGTGCATTAAATGTTGGTGCAGTACCATTATTTCTAATTTAACAGTATTGAGAGTACTGCATAAATTAGTAACCGACCGTTGTTTATGCAGGGCTAATATTGAATAGGGAATATTGAAAAGTTAAAATTCTGGAAGAACTTATATGATAGGCTTTCCTCAATAGTTAGATAAACAAACAGGAGTAATTTTGGCCACATCTTTGTATGTTATTAAAACTTACATCTGGAATACTCATTAAAAAAAAATATTCAAAATGTTTCCAGGTTAGCAGGTGCGGGTAGATACAGAAAGTGTTACTCTCTCGCTCGATTTAATTGGGCACGTTCTTGTTGACCAACTGAGAAAGCAGTTCTTTTATTGGAATTGTTTGTGTCTGTTTTTAGAGGTTAACACCTCTGCTGTAGGTTAGGTGCTTGCTTATTGTGTCCAAACCTACAGATATCGGCATAGATGTATACAGGATTGTACTGTAATATATACAGATTGTTCTGAATAGAAATGTAGTTAAGTCAAATTACGGTACTTGAGATCATCATCATAATGTATTCAATCCACAGAAAGATCTGTTGTCACAAAATAATACCAACCAGTACGGTTGGTTGCTGTTCTTTTCATTGTTACGTAGTTTCTCAATCCGATATCTTCTTGTATTTGCTAGTGATATGTCTTGGTCGTCTTCTAGGTCTCTTGCCATTAATGAATCCTTCCACAATAAGTGACATCAACGGAGAGTTACATAAGGTATGACCCACAAAGAAAGGCATCTTTACACAGCATTTGCTTATTGCCCATGTTTGAGGCATACAATAGCTCAGTCCAAATAAATGTATGCAGGGTCCTTAAATGAAGGGGTAGATTAAGTTTATTGCTACGTATAGCTTCTTCTGCATAAAAGTGATCTTAGCTTGGGGAATACGGCTCTTTATCTCCGTCATACTCCTTACATCGTCAGTTATTTTCTGGCCAAGATAGGTAAATGTTTGGACTTGTTTTAACTTGACATATGGATCTTCAAGTGAAGGAGTTTTGGTGATGGTGATAAGGCCATGCATTTTGTCTTAGAGATGTTACGATAATACGTTAGAATTAATAGGAGCCTAGGTTCCCTTGTCGACTTGTTTAGCGATGTACATGGCATAAATCCAAGACTTTGTGGTGTTTGAAGCCATATTTTCAGTGTTGCCTTAGTAAGCACTAAACTCTTATAAATCCAAGACTTTGTGTTATCCAGTTTTATGGAAGTCTCAGGCTCATTCCCCCAGGGGCTCGCATCTAGTGAGACGTGGGTAGGCGACCACTGGACCTCAGCTGAGTCCAGAACTGCTTCCACTTACTTGTGCCGGGCTCCTCTCCGTCTTCTTTCCTGTCGACCTCCCTCGGTTAACTCTTGTTCTTTTCCGACCCAGACGGTATTAGGGTATCAGAGGCCTAGGGAGTCTTTCACTTTACCGCCTTAATTGGCCCTTGTCTCATCTTTCCTGATCCCTCCTTCTACGAGGGGTCAGATCTCTTGTTTTCTTTTCATTATAATTCCTTTTCTCTTGAAGATTCCCGCAGTGTTTTTGTTAATTGGCTCCCCGTTTATCTAAATTCTCTTTAGCAATTTTTACTTTTTATTTTTACACTACTGTACATTTTGTAGGTATTTTTAATGTATATTGCATTTTGTAAGTTTTTTCGATCTACATTGCATTTTGTAAGTTTTTTCGATCTAGATTGCATTTCACGAGTGTTTTCAACCTCAATTGCATTGTGTATTTTCAACCTCAATTGCATTGTGTATTTTCAATTTCAATTGCGTTTTGTAAGTATTTTGAATCTCGATTGCATTTTGTACGTATTTTCGATCTCATTTGCATTTTGTACGTATTTTCGATCTCATTTGCATTTTGTAAGTGTTTTGAATTTCAATTGCATTTTGTAAGTATTTCGACTCTACATTGCATTTTGTAGGTATTTTGAACCTAGCCTACATTTTGTGTGTATTTTTCAATCTATTCCTTTTGTGAGTATTTTCGTTCTAAATTCCTTTTTGTCAGTATTACCGCTCTCCATTTTGTGAGTAGTTTCAATCTGAGTTCCTTTTTGTAAGTATTTTCTGTCACACTTGATTTTCGTTCTGGTCTCCATTTCATTGTCATTTTCTCTATCACCCAGATGTTAGGCCTCTTAAAACAACAATTATCATCATCTCAGGCTCATACCATAATTCAGTTTCTTCACCATCAACTCCACCATTTTGAAGAGGAGTCTAATGGAAGGTTGCTGCCAGCAGAATTGCCATGTTTTCATGTGTCTAATGTGAGCGGTTTCTGGGATTGTCCCAACCATACCAGGATCCATGGTAAATTCTGCTCCCTAGATAATCTGTCATTGCATTGGGGTGGAGAGGATATCTGCCAATTGTCAGTGTGCTTGCATAGACATCTTAGTGCCACCATTCTTCTTTACTTCCCAGATGTTTTAATAGTTCATTTTTTTTTATTGCAGGAAGTTCCTGGCAACAATATTTCAGTTCCAATTGCTGGACTACCAGGTAGATACTGATCATGAAAATCCTCTTGAAGCAGTAAAAGCTAAGGACGAGTTGGCGTAAGTACCGATATTCTTTGTGTTATGTATTTCAAGGGATTCGTAGTTTTATATCACCACACCCTTTAATATTATTGCAATGGTTAGAATGATAAAGTTACAACCTCATATTCTTTATGTTCGACGATGTCGAAATGTAAATATTATATGTCAGAAAACTGTATCATAATGAGGGTTATTATGACAATATTTTTCATTATGAAACAGTTTCTCCCACCAATCAGAGCTCAAGAAACAGTTGTGTGCACTGACTTTCATGGCCTTCTATCTTAAATTTCACTGCGTGGCTTCTAGTGTAATAGTGGGGTATTCCATGAGGCCATGGTATTCTCTGCGTCCCATGCGCTTTGTTCAGTACATAAAACTGGCGAAATCTCGACAGATATTTATGAATATTTATGTTCGAACATAAAATGGTTATAATTATCATCATTATCATCTTGCACAGTTTCCAGCCACTGGCCGGGTCTGTTTGGAACACAAGCCTCTCCAACGTCTTCTGTCTTCCCACCATCTCTCAGCCTCCACCCTTGTCCAGTCTTCTCCTCTCTTCTTCACACTTTCTTCCACCCCCTTCAGCCACCTGTCTCTCGATCTTCCTCTCGGTCTATTTCCTTCCCACTTCGTCTCGTGTATCCTCCTGGGTATCCTCTTCTCCTCCAGTCGTTTTACATGTCCATACCATTTAAGTCTAGAGTTCTCTATATCATCCTGTAATGGTTCCTCCTTCATTAATTCTCTGGTCCTCTCATTTCTCATTCTGTCCATCTATGTAGCTCCAATACTGCTTCTCAAGAACCTCATCTCACTGGCCTGTATTTTGCTCTTCTCCCTTCCTTTCATAACCCAGGTCTCCGAGGCATACGTCAGGATAGGGACATAGTACGTCCGATATATGATCTTTTTGCTGTTCTGAGGGACATCCTTGCTCCATAACATGCTTCTCACACTCCTCCGGAATGCTTCTGCCTGTCTCCCCCGCTCATTTATTTCTCTATCGTTTCTTCCATTATCTTGTATGAGGTTTCCCAGATACTTGAAACTCGCCACTTTCTTCAGCTGTTCCCCACCAATTGTTATTCCCGTTGTGGTTCTTTCCTTCTTCCTTGTTGTGATCACCATCTCACTCTTATTTATGCTAAATTTCATCCCATATCCTTGTATTATTCCTTCCAACACATCCAACTGTTCCTGTACCTCCTCCTCCTTGTTTACCCAAATCATCAAATCATCTGCAAACACCATTGCTTTCATCTTTCCTTCCCCCATTACTTGTGCCACTCGGGTCATTATGTCATCCATCACCACAATGAAAAGTAACGGTGACGGTGCACTTCCTTGTTTCAGGCCGTTTCTCTGTTCCAACCAGTCTGATCTCTCTCCTCCCACTTTCACACAGCTCACGCTTCCCTTGTACATCTCCTTTATCCTCTTTATAGTCCATTTCTCTACTCCTCTATCCTCCAGGGACTTCCATACTTTGTTTCTGCATATACTGTCATATGCTTTCTCAATGTCCAGGAAGGCCATCAGTAGATCTGTTCCATACTCATAGTGCTGTTCTTGTAACTGCCTTACAGCAAAAATCAAATCCACTGTGGACCTTCCTGCTCTGAAGCCATGTTGTTCTTCCTTCATCCCTCCTTCTGTCCTTGTCCTAATTCTCTTTTCCAAAACTTTCTCGAAGATCTTTGCACAATGACTCATCAGTGTTATTCCCCGATAGTTTCTGCAATCTGTTCTACTACCTTTCTTGAAGATCGGGACAATTATTCCTTTTTTTCCAGTCCTCTGGGGTCTTCCTTTCCTGCCATGCTGTCCTCATCACTCGGTACAACCACTGTATCCCCACCTCTCCTGCTGCTCTCACCATCTCCACACTCAACTCATCCACTCCCGGTGCCTTCCCTCCTTTCATCTTGTTCACTGCATCTTCCACTTCTTTCCATGTTAAGTCCTTTTCTGTTTGCAGTTCATCTTCCTCTTCCCCGATTTCTTCCTCCTCACCATCTTTTCCATTTGGGTTCAGAAGTTCTTCAAAATATTCTTTCCACATTTTCTTCAGTTCTTCCCTATTTTCTATCTCTTGTCCCCTTTTGTTCACCATTCTAACATAATCCATAGGATCCTTCTGCCTCTTATTTTTTACCATCCCATACAGGACCTTTTTTGTACCTTCACTATCCTCCATCATCTTTGTCCACTCTTCCATCCACTTTCTTCTCTCCTCAGCCACTACTCTCGTCGCCTCCTTCTTTCTTTCCTGGTACTCTTCCCTTGTCTCTACCGTCCTATTTTGATACCACCTCCTAAAGGCTCTATTCTTTTCCCTTAGTCTGGCTGCGTGGCTCAGGGGTAACGTTCTCGCTTGCTGAGCCCAAGGTTGCAGGTTCGAAACCTGGCGCAGTCAGCTGGCATTTGAGGGTGCGCAAATGCGAGGGAGCCGTGTCAGTAGATTTACTGGCATGTTAAAGATCCCCTTCGGGGCAAAATTCCGTCACCCCGGCGTCTCTAAAAGCCAGTGTAGTTAAAAGGGACGTAAAACCAATAACATTATTATACTTTTGCCTTACTATATCTTTTGTCTTCTCATTCCACCATGGTGTTTCCTTCCACCTCTTCTTACTACTTGTCCTCCCACATACTGCTTCTGCTGCACCTACTAGTGTCTTCTTAAATCTAGCCCATTCCTCTTCCACCCCTCTTTCTTCATCTGTTGGAATTCCTTCCTTTACCATTTTGAGGTACTCGACCCTTCGATCCCCTTCTTTCAGTTTCCATATCCTTATACGTCTTTCCTAGTTCTCAGTCCCTTTCTTCTCCTTACTCCCTCTCAGGTTCATTACCAGGTTATATAGTCTTGTGCAACTCGCCTATAATGGTAATTAAGACACTCGTATGGAAATTAAAAAACGAGCGTACACTGTATTTACTATCTTATATTACCTATTAGGGAACCCTGAGGTTTGCCGATGACATAGTCATCTTGGCCAACACGCCTGAGGATTTGAATGAGTTTTTGAATGGTATGGACTCAGTCTTGAGGATAGAATTCATGATGAAAATTAATAAATGTAAAACAAAGATATTGGAATGCAGCTGAAATAAATCAGAAACCTCTATGGACATAAAATTGGCAGGTGAAAAACTAAAGGAAGTAGGAGACTTCTGATACTTAGGAAGCAAAATAACCAGTGATGGACGAAGCAAAGAGGATATAAAAAGTAGGTTAGCTCAGGCAAGGAAAGCATTTCTACAGAAAAGGAATCTGTTGACATCGAATATAGATTTAGATATTAAGAAGTAATTTTTGAAAGCCTTTGTCTGGAGTGTGGGACTCAATGGAAGTGAAACTATAGGTGCAGCAGAAAAGAGGAGAATTGAAGCATTTGAAATGTGGTGTTACAGGAGAATGATGATCAGATGGGTAGATAGGGTTCCAAACGAAGAGGTATTAAGACTAGTGGGAAAGGAGAGATGTTTATGGCGACTGCTGTAGGGGGTAGACAAAGGTTAGAATATGTTAAACATATTGCCTCGGATGTAGGGTATGGTAACTATGTAGAGATGAAACGATTAGTTCTGGACAGGGAGGCATGGAGAGCTGCATCAAACTAGTCAAAAGACAGAAGACTCCAACAACAACGAGGTAAAGCAGTTAAATCAAATGAAATAAGCACCGAATAGTTATAGCAATAACATCTTCTTGAAGTTATTCAACAATAATTTTAACACTAGGAACATCCTTATGGATGGATTGAAATCCACCTTTTCTCATCCCACCAAAAAAAAAGGTAGGTGCTACACGCTGCTGAAGCTACAGGCTGATCAACTTGATGGGTCACACCTTAAGTCTCCCTCCAGTTTCTGGATTCTTGTTGATGAAGGAAGAAAATATTTGCGAGGTTTGATTTGGCTTTCAAAATGTCCAGGCCAGCCATGTCAATATGTACCTGCCGTGTGTGCTTGCTGGTTGGATACCCCTCTCGTGCCTGCATCTGTCATGGAGACAGGGTATAGCAGGGAGCAGTACACTTGTACCTTTAGCTGGAGTATGAACATGTGTTCAGTTCTAACCTAACCAGGATATACTTGTCTTGCAAATATGATGGAGAAGCTTAATTCCTGAGTGAATTTGTCTTCCGTCTTCCTTCTTCCTTTGGTTTTCTACTTGTGTGTGGCTAATGCCCTCTTACTTGTGGGTGTGCCTTTCTACCAAACATTCCAAACTAACAAATGTTTCTCTAATTTTCCAGCACCTTGATGGCCAAGTCTCAGTCCATGAAGTGGCCAGATGTGATCCAGGAGCTCTTGAACATGAACCGTCTCACAGCAGAGGCCATGTTGGAATACTTCGAACCTCTGGAAAAACTTCTGGACAAGGCCGTGAAGAAAGATGATCCCAAAGTTGCTCGTCGTGTGGTCGAGATGACTTCACCAAGACCAACAGCTGCACTGAACGCGTCGGCTAACATCGTAGATGAGGCAGTACCCCAAGACCAACCTCCCTCTACAGCACAGCCAGAGGTATTCACAGCGAGTGTAGACGCTAATTACGAAGATATTGTCGATGTCAATGGCACCATGGCAAGTACTCGCAGTAACCTCACAGAGGTTGAAAGTGAAATTAAAAAAGGTTCTTCAGAAGCCAGTACTGCAATTTTAATAGCAAGTTTGGCTGTATTTGCTTTAGCAGTAACAGCTGGAGTTCTTGTGGCTGCCAGACGCTGTTACAAGCGCAAGTATCAGAGGAATAGGAGACCAACCACAGAACGATAATATGCTATAGGACTGATTCTTGAACTCGCCGTGGATGAATCTTACTTTCTCATCTACATTTTAAGTTTCACTGCACAGATTTAAGGCTGTAGGAAATACTATATTAGGTGAAAACTGTCGTGAGAAGATTGGTCACACCTGCCCAGATTTCACTGTGGAACTTGTAAATGTTCCTAAAATGGAAAATGTGTATTTAATATACCCTACAGTCCATGTGCGGTCATGCTTTTTTGCATGAACAATGACAGGTTATTGAACAAACTGAATGTTTTTGTTCATGTATGATATATTCAGTGCAGAGATGATGCTGTGGGGTAGCTGGAACATTGTTAATGTATAATGTTTAGACATATTGAGTATAGTTATCGGCAAGAGATTCTAGGCAGTTAAAGGACATACTGTTCAGTTAATTCACTCCAATTGTTCTGTATTTTGTGTGGACAACAAGTTTCAAACCAAGAAATGAAAGAAAGTAAACGGGTATTTTTAGTAAGTGTAAATAGTGTATGAGAGTGCAGATTCATTCAGGAAGCAACAAGCTACAACGTGTGAAAAAGTCTCTTGTGGACAAATTATTTAAGAACTAAGGGAAATAATGGACAGTGTAGATTCAAGAGAAGATGAGCCAAAGATAGTGAATTGTATTGGTTCCTAAGGATTATATTTAACCACTATCCAATATATAGATGGTCACAAACTTTGGGACCAAAATTTACCTTGAAGTGTAAGGTGGTATGGCATTCCATGTACGTTTAGACTTCAGTGAGCTAGTTTGAAGTCACATTCACAGTAAATTCGTTGGCATGTGCAGCTGATTTTTGGAGAGACAGTCTAGGTCTAGGAGTTGGTGTGCAGGAAAGAAGTCATGTCTGCAGTGTTTCCTCCGATTTACAGAGGTGAAGAAATTCAGCCATGAAGAACGCTTCCAATTCTTCAGTAGTATTACTGTAACTGTATGTCGAATGTTCAGTATTTGTTGTCCCCAGTGTGAACATTCCTCGAAGAGCCAAAAGATTTACTATTTTCTCTTTCCCCCACTCAAGGCAGTTTTCAGGAATTGCATTTGTATATCATTGTTTATTTCTAGAGTTTAGAATAAGTACTGTATATTTTTAAGGATTTTTAAAAAAGATGTTTCACATAAAATAAAACGGGTGCTGATTTTCTGTTCTAAAGACACAGAATGAAAAGTAAACCCTTGTATAGTAAAGCATTTTCATTGAGCAACTGTTTTACAGTTAGAAATCATTCAAATCGGCTAGTCACTTGCATTTGGGAATAGAAATGAACATAACTAATTATGGTAGTTAATCTCAAATGTTAAAGGTTTCATTCACAAATCATCCTTTCTCCATATGTTGTTTTAAAGAGCTTGTGGAATAAATTTACTTGTCCACTTTGAGTAAGGCAGTGGCGGATCCAGGCCTTGGGCGATACAAGTTTGGGCCCACAAAAATAGGAAAAAGAAAAAACTCATATCAAACTGAAAATAGTTTTGTAATAATAATAATAATAATAATAATAATAATAATAAAATAAAGAATAGTTACAATATGAAAGAAACCTAAGTCCCCTTGAAGAAGATTGTGTAAACTATGAAATATTAAAATAGTACTTGAAGACTTTTTTCCTGGCTGAAGTCTTGGATAATTACACTGAAATCTAAACTTGCTAAACGGTCACGGGAGGTCATAGCTGCACTGAGAAACGAATATGAATTATAAATTAATTTGAAAAGTTTGAAAAGTATAATTAATTAATCAATTAATTTTAAAACAATCGATGTCTCGGGGCCCCCCCTCTAGATCCGCCCCTGGAGTTAAGTTAACATAGCATATTATAGTGCTAACCTTCGATTTGATTCATTGCTGGTTTTTCAAGTGGCATCTAATCTTCCCCAATATGGATGACTATTTGAAGAAAGAGGGTATCAGGTAAAGGAGAAAAGGCATGACGGGCAAAATTTAAGATGCCCTGTTCTAATATTGTTAAGCTCTGGAGAAAATTGACTCAGAATTCAAGAGAAGAACCTGGCAGGAGTTGTCTAACTGGAAGCAAAGCCGTACATATAACAGTTGTATTACTGGGGTAGGGAACCCATTAAAGCCCATTGCACAATAGTAAAATTACTTATTTGAAATGAAATGAACTGAACTTCACCAGTGAAGTAATCCCTTCAGCATATTTATGGAAATTCCATTCATTAGTATGTCTATGCATTAGAGTAGGATAATTAGAAAGCTTCCTATCTTGTCAATTCAAGTTTTATTTTTAAAATAATCCAGTAGAATTTTGAAAAGGAATGGAATATAGTGCAGGTATAGGATTATCAACAATCGGTACAAAAACCAGACGGCAGTTATTCGTGCCGAAAAACACGTGAGAGAAGCTGGTATTCAGGAAGGTGTAAGATAGGGTTGCAACTTATCACCCATACTTTTCAATCAGTACATTGATCAAGCAATGAAGGAAATTAGAGAAGAATTTAAAGTAGGGGCAAAGATTCAAGGAGAAATAATTTCAACTCTTGAGATTTCCTAATGACAAGCCGATTCACCAGAGGACTCGAATACGTTTGAAATTGTATGGACACCATCTTGAGAAAAGAATGTAAAACAAAAACAAGATGTTCGGGAAAGAACATATAGCCTACTTTCTCCTAAATGTATGGGTATAGTTATAACTCTCTGTCCTTATCATCTCCTAATTTCTTCCTATTTGAAGTGCAAATTGGCACACAGGATTTGAACAGTGGCGTTCAAACCATAGTTCATAATTTACCCCAGCATTTTGCAATTTCATCAGCAAACACTCCAAACACAGACTACTTACAATAATTGAAACTTCGTTGCTCTAATAAGGCCCATCTACAATTCGCAGTCGGCAGTCCGTAGTTGGTAGTCCTCGGTCGGCAGTCGCGATCGACTCCGTGTATACTATAGGCACCATACACAACATGAAGTTGCAGTTGGTAGCTGGCAGTTGACAGTCGCGAATTTTATCCTTGACTGCCAACTACCCGACTGCAGCAATGTAATAGCCAATGAGAGCAGATCAGAAACTGACGTCACGTTGTTGTTCTGTGTCGTATACGAATGATTTAGGACTATGTGAAGTAACTTCGCAACCCGTTAATTTATAGGCTAATCTTAAATACACGGTATAACAAAATAATCCACCTCCAAATCATCCATATTGCAAGTTTTGAGGTTATCAACAACGCCTCTGTGCACAAGGAATAAACGAATGTTACTGTATTATTACTCCTAGCAGTCGTTAAGACTGGGTTCACTAACTGGCCGGTATAGAGCGCTGCTCGAATCTATAGTTTCTGCATAGTACAACTGAAGGCTGGTAGATGTCACTCCGGTGGAGAATGTCGTTTTTTTAAAATATATAATTTCCATTGCAAAACGCACCATATAACGCTTTATTTTTTAACGTCTCAGTACTCAAGAAACAATGAATATTTAAAAAAAACAAGCAAAAAAGTTCTACTCTGATAGGATTTGAACCTCGGCCAGCCACATGAGAGACGGGAGCTCTAACCACACAGCCAATCGTACACTCATAACTCGCGCGTTATCGATTAAATACATATAATGTACTGTATTAGCAAATAATCACTTGGACTGAAGATTTCTTCACTGGAGTATATTTCAAACAGAGTTCATTTCATATTAAGTTCATATAATTTTTATCAGTAGGTTATATTGCATGCAACATACTGAAATTAGTAAAATATAGGTCAGAACGAGAGATCAGCTGCCATCTTGTCAAATAGCCGAGACGATTCAGATTTTTAAAGTCACTTCTAGATTATAATATTACAATATAAACTTTTAATTTCGAACGAACCACGTCGCTTAGAACAGATTAAACGATTCTTGGTTCGATAATCGGAACTGGTGGGTCCCATGTTATGGATTATAAATTTTGCATAATTCACACGGCCGCCATCCTGAAATGGTACGGTTTATGACCTTGTAGTTTGGGCACAAGACGCGTCCCATATGAAGGTAGGTTGTTACCAAATTTGGTAAAGATCCCATGATTAGTTTGGTCGTAATGCATTATTAAGTTTTGACCATTCGATTGGCCGCCATTACCTTTTGGTAAAGATGGCGGCAATATAAAACATGACACTGAGGTGCCCTTTGCCAGTGCTACCTCTGTACCAAATTTCGTTCAATTCGGTTTAACAGTGTTCGAATTGATAGGGGGGGACAGACATTCAGAGTACACACACACACACACACACACACACACACACACAGACAGACTCACACACATACACACACACAGACAGACACACTTTTTTTCGCCCTGTAGTGATCTCATAAGTCTACTTTCATTTTTTGCAAAAATCGAAAGTAGGCTAATAAAGGAATGCAGCCTAAAGAAGTGGCAAACCCTTATTGAATTGTAAGGTGGAAAGATAAAGGAAGTAGGAGACTTCTGTTACTTAGAAAGCAAGATAACCAATAATGGACGAAGCAAAGATAATATAAAAAGTAGGTTGGGACAGGCGAGGAAAGAATTTCAGCAGAAATGAAATCTGTTGACATCAAATATAAATTTTGGTATTAGGATATAATTTTAGAAAGCCTTTGTCTGGAGCGTGTCACTCTATGGAAGTGAAACTTGGACTATTGGTGCAGCAGAAAAGAGGAGAGTAGAAGTGTTTGAAATGTGGTGTTACAGGAGAATGACGATCAGATAGATAGGTAGATAGAGTAACAAATGAAGAGGTACTAAGAGAAGAGAGAAGTTGGTAGGACACTTTCCAAGTGACCCAGGAATAGCAAAAATTAAGACACGCATGTCGTGGAAGGAAGGGTCGAGGACAAGAACTGTAAGGGTAGACCAAGGTTAGAATATGTTAAACATATTGCTTCGGATGTTAGGTGTGGTAGCTACGTAGAGATGAAACTTATGAGCTCAGGGCAGGGTTGCATAAAACCAGTCAAAAGGCTGAAGACTCAAACAATACAAATCAGTAGAATGAACTTTATTTCTTAAACTAGGAGCATTTTGGCAGTATGAGTGACCAATGAATGTGCAATTTGAAATATGCAACTCCTAAACTTTTATTGGTACTGTAGTGAGTCCATAAGTTAAGATTACTCTAAGTCCTCCATCCAAAATGTATTGTATACATGTAATTGATCAAATGGATTTAATAAGAATCTAAAAATCATCTTTTCAATTTGGACCAGGTTCATTTTGTCAGTCAGCTGTAGGTTTTCACTCAGTATTGTTTTAAATGTTTAAAGAATTACAAAAGAATTAGTGAAGATTTGGTCAGGTTTCTTTACATGGAAAGTGCTTGCCACGGTGGGTGAGTGGTTAACGTGTCAGTCTACTAACCCCAAACTTGCAGGTTCGCTCCTGGCCGTTGTAAGTGATTTCTGAAAGGCGGCAAAAATTACGACATGCATGTCATACGATGTTGGCATGTCAAAGAACCCATTTGAATTCGGTAGGCAGTGTTCATAATGGCGAAATTAATCTCGGGAGTTTCCGCCAACACAAAATTCCCAATTTTTCTACTAGAAAGCGATATAGTGTTCAAGGAGCTTAGGTATCGTAACCTCCTCGACTTTCATAGTGCTTCAAGGAACAACGAAATTTGACATACAAGCTACCCTTTGGGTGTCAAATAACGAAGCTTGCACCTAGCACCAGAGGCCATAAAATATTTATTTTTATTTACAAGGAAAGTGTCTGGTTCTCAACATTGAATACCTTATACAGGGTCTTTCATATAAAATACGAGCGCCAAGCGGCGGCTTTGTTAACCGCCGCTGCGGTCACCTTGGCCGAGCTTTTGGCACGCCAAGACCCCCCGCTTTAAGCATGTGTACAATCCTATATGATGCAGCGGCCTTACTAGCGTCTGTACAATGCTGAAATCTTACTTTAGTTAGTTAGTTATTGTTGATGAAACCGAAACCCCTACTTGTGCTACTTTTGTGAGTGATTTATTCAGAGACCGTTCAAGATTCTCGCCAATGTCATCTAGCTCATCCTCTGTTAAAACTGTTCGTGTGCGGGCATGTTTTTTATTGAGCACCGAACCAGTAGTGTCAAACTTATTTGCAATTACGTGAATCTGTGCTAGTGAAGGTGGCACTTTATCAGGAAATTGCAGAACAAATGCATCACGTACCTCCCGAGCCGACTCTTACTTAAAATAAGTTTTACATAAAAAAATACGATGTTGCAATGATAACTGTATCACCATGTTAGCACTTGAGGTTTAGACTGGCGACTGAGCAACTGCATGCTTATTGCAAGGTCAAGTTTGATAATGTCAATCTGTTATTTTTTTACAGTCCATTGGAAGAAAAAAAAGAAAACAGCCATCGTATGTACTATGCGCGCGCTTTCAATACTATAGGGGTTTCGGTTTCATCAACAATAACTAACTAAAGTAAGATTTCAGCATTGTACAGACGCTAGCAAGGCCGCTGCATCATATAGGATTGTACACACGCTTAAAGCAGGGGGCCTTGGCGCGCCAAAAGCTCGGCCAAGGTGACCGCAGCTACGGTTAACAAAGCTGCCGCTTGGCACTCTTATTTTATATGAAAGACCCTGTATACAGAGCCCATGCTATAACTATGCCGGTGAGCTACGTCATTACTTCCAGGTAAAGTATATAGACTGTACTTGCCTCAGCAAAAAAACATTTCTCAAATTGGCACACTGACAATAGTGTGCCGAGCACCAATGAGTGTGCCGAGTGCATTAGGCTAAGTCTGCCTTCGAGCCTCACAATGTGGGGTAATGTCTTATGAATAGGAGTAAGCAAGTTGATGACCCGAATTCTCGGAAATGCAACAGTCTCCCACCGGCAGAGATATGAGAGTACTGTAGGTAACCTGATGATATGGTGTTTTAAGGGGCCTAACATGTAGGTAATTTGTACATGAACACTATAATTGCAATCAATCTGAAAAGAATGTTCATATAATCTTTAAAACAATACATGGAATACAGACACTTTGGAGAGACACATAAAAGTGAAACATGGGACTGTCAAAAGAACTGAGAAGTTTAAATATCTAGGTGAATGGATAGAAGCTGGATAAAGAAGCAAATAGGGCAAGAGCTAGAAAATTGGATTTGGCTTATAGGTTAACCCAGAACCGATATGACAAACGAGCAATATCCTAAAAGGGAAAACTCTGACACTATAGCACAGTAGTAAAGCCAGAGGGTCTGTACGCCTCGGAGTGCTTGACACTGAATAAAAAAGGGGATCTTCAGGAACTGGAAAAAAAAGGAGAGGAAAATTTTGTGGAAAATTTTAGGACCACAGAAAACTGCTGACGGGACATTAAAGAACAGAAAGAATGATGACCTCTATAAACACACTGAAAAAAATTAGTCACAATGCGGAAGCGAAGGTTGAAATTCTACGGACATTTGGTGAGAATGGACGAGAACCGACTAAGAGGATATTCAAGTAACATTACAGAGTTGAAGGCTACAACTAAGTGGGTAGAAGAGGTTAAAAGAGACGCCAAGGAAAGTGGACTCACAGTGGATGTGATCCACAACAGAAAAGAGTTTAGAAACCAAATTGACAACATCAAGATGTTCGAGGAGAAAACGCCTAAAATTAGAGCCAAACTGGTAATATCCGAGGAGGAGCGAAAAATCAGAAGTGAACGTACGAAGAGGTGTTGGGAAGAGAAGAGGAGATTAACCAGAAAGCCTTAGGTTCCATGCGGTCCACAGGCGGCCTAATTCGGAAGAAAAAAAAATCTTTAAAACTATGAACATTATGCGAGCCTGCTACAGATTCTTCTTCTCATAGCTTACTGTTCTGTAGCCTGTACCTACATGCATTGAGCTTGCTATCATTAGCTTTTCATATTGATTGCCACAGAACATTACATGATGTAATGCATCCCACTCCTGCCCCCTTCTGCGCACACTTTAACTGATAAATGTAACATAATGGTGAAAAACACTATTATTAGTGGGTCCAATCCTGGGTTCATAACCCCCACCATGGACTTCTGCCATAATCTAGAGGCTGTTGCTCCGGTCAAGACCCTCTCGTGATGCCACTGCTTGCAATTCCCGGAAGGTCTTGGACCAAAAGAAAATGCAGAGCAAGCTTGTTATAAATTTAAGCTACTTGGTTTGCTCAAAGATTTTGTATGTAGAAGGTGAAAGAAACGTTCTCACACTATAATATGAAAATGCTTTACTATAGTGAATATTCTTAAAGAAACAAAATAAGCAATATGGAAACCCTCTTTATGAAGAGTTTCTCCTGTCCTGTTTTGTAAAGTGTATGGCAGTGGTGGTTGGGAGGAGAGGGGAGGGGAGGGGAGGGGTGGGGAGGGGAGGGGAGGACAGAACATACCCATTTTGTGCCCAACATTTTAAACAAGTTTTCCAAGGAGCACTTCCCCACCAATGGATGATACTTTCCTGTTTAGTTCAGCCCCAACCAAGAATGGGATTTTATCCATGCATGGATTGCCTTGCAAGGGCTGGACCCACAGTTAGGGACTTGGAGTGATTTTCCAGCAGTGGGCTTGGACAGAAGACTATGCCCATTCATTGCCCACCCTAACCACCATCCCTGCGATAAAGGGTGGTGAAGAGGCACCCATAGGGGAAACGAGGGATATTCTTTGGGTGGACTAAATCTTCTTCAAATACTAGGTCTCAAATGCCTGACATCTCCAGTGATGAGCAGTCAGTGCCTCATCTTGGATACTAGGCCTTTAATGCTAGACCCATTCAGTGACAGAGAGCTCTCGGAGAGCTATAGAGAAGTCATAGTTACTACAGTCGTTGACTTGTGTTTGGTTGAGGATCTTAACATGAACATTGAGTTGACACCCATTTGGGACATCACAGTAGTTAGTTTTGATTACACAGAATCTCCTGTCATAATATTGAATCTTCCACCACTTGGCATCGTAAATGGTGTGTAGGAGCATCTTGTTGATCGAATATGCCAAGGGCCAGTCCTTGCTCCCTTGGGCCTGTCCTATAAGGACTAGCAGACTTTATTCGACCATTATTTAGTGCTCTACAATTTATAGAGTACAGATGTTTGGTCCACAGACAAACTCTAAAATAGAGCTTCTCTAACGTTGAAGTGGGCCTATTAAATTTTGTAGATGATTATTAAAGTGGCTTTGTGTTTGAACTAGAACCACTTTCAATGAAGGTCACAGCGCGATTGCATCAGATTTTTTTTGTATGATGTAGTCAAGTCTATCAAACAACTGAAATTAGTTGGACAATTGATATTCTTCCTCTACAGTAGATACATATTTTTAATCACCTGCATATTTTTGTTGATGTCCCAGTAATTGGGATTATATTGTGCTGATCGACTGACAGGTTGTACAGGGCGCCCGAGAATGTTCTCCACAGTGGGTACGTGTAGCTGTGAGTGGTTGTGTCATGAGTTTAGTTGGCTGCACTGCACTGTCCTTCAAAGCGGGACCCCCCGTGTGGGCTGTCAGTGAGTATTGCGATAAGCGAGCGAGCCTGCCTGTCTTCAGTGTGTATTACAGTAAGCGAGCGTTCAGATAGATTATTGGAAGAGTGCAACAGTATACAGGCGGTAATGTTTACTACTGAAGAGTTTTTTTTGGTGGAATACGTTTTTCGCGTAGGCGATTGGTTTACAGAAAATGTAAAATTAAGATTTCAGGCGTGGTTTCCTATTTCAAAGTGTCCAAACCGTGATACCGTTCAGGATTTGGTAAGTACATTTCGTGTGACTTGCTCAGTTCACGATGTACCGGGAACAGGCAGGCCTACGCTTTTAACAGACGAAAATCTTGATGAAATCTTTGATATAATGCTGCGTAGTCCAAGTAAATTAACACGAAAATTAGCTCAACAAACAGGAATCTCTTAAGTCGACAGCACATCAAGCTGTAAGAGACAAGCTTCAGTTGTTCCCTTATAAAGTTACCGTGGTTCATGAATTAAAACAAACTGATTACGGAAAAAGAGTGATGTACTGTGAATGGTTCCAGCATCTGTTATGAATGGCTGTGGTGAGTACAAAGTTTACTGTTTATTTGTTATGATGCAAGCGGCAGCCGTGCTACCAACGTAACTGCTGTAGCTAGCTCTCGCAGACTCATGTAGGCGCTGCGGAGAACATTCCTGGACTCACTGTAGTATCATGGCATTACTGAAGATTGGCCTCAAAGTGCTCTATATCAAATTACACACATCAAAACAAGTTTTGCATATTGCTGGTCAAGAGTCGTAGTGGTCTCAAACCCATTCGACGTTCTTGCATGCGCGTATATCGGCTGTGCACGCTCGCCTGTGTCAATTAGGATAGATCTCTGCGAGTGTGGAGATGACTCGGTATGCGTATGTATGACCAATACATCCGGGACCGATACCAACAGGGAGAAGGTGGTGCATTGTTTTCGGGTGGCATCATGTGCACATCCCAGGGCGTATGACACGCAAACATTACAGGGATACTATCCTAGCACCTGTAGTGAAAGGCTATGCTGACAATTTCGGCCCTAATTTCACTTTCGTGGACAATAACACTCACCTGCCAATGTCTTTAGTCAGGAGAATGGTATTCACAGAATAGCAGGCGTGGACACTGCTTAAGAAATAAGTCCATCCTCGCTGTGCTCCATGGCGATATGCAAAACATTTTTTTTTTTTAGGTGTGTAGTTTTGTGTTGCTCAAAACAAAGTAAGTTAGTAATTGAAGTGCTGAAAACTAGGACTCCCAAGAGTGTCAAGGTTCTCTAGCACTGGTGTGCTGACAGCTAGAAATCGGGAAGTTCCTCCCACTGGAACTTGGATAGCAGGAACTCTGCTAATTACTGTACCAGTGAAATTCCAACACTTGTTCACGTGGGTTGATCAGTGATAGTCTGTTCTTCCTGCCAATAAGTCAGGAACACATGAGATATGGAGCTACAGAGATTCAAGTCCTGCTTGATTCTGGAAACTTACTAAATGCAAACCAACCCCATAGCACTATTCCCCTGAAGGGCCTTGGTCTACCAAGCGACCGTTGCCCAACCCTGTTTGCCTGCAGATGGTGGGGTGACATACGGTCAGCACATCACTTCCCCTGGTCCGTTAATCTAGTTTTCCTGGACTGGAGCGCTGCCTCACTGATCGGACAGGTACTAGATTGTCCTTGCGAGTGACTGAGTGCACCCCATTCTCAACTTGACTAATATTCGTGATAAACGGAGGACTGGTCAAAATCCTATTGCAAAATGCTCTACAAAAGGTTTTGAAATTGAAACTTGTACGATACTAAAAATCTTTTGGGAGTTCATAATCTTGTGGTCACATTATTTGTTTTAAAGTTTCCTGCATTTTCTCCATTTGCCTTTAATTGTCAGGAGGAGAAAAGACAAGTTGATGATGTATTAGTTGTAATGTTGTAAATATCTTAGCCTGTTGTTATAGTTTTAAAATTCACTTTTTTAATGTATTGATGTGTACTTTATTTTTGTAAGTATTTATAATTTCTACATTATGACTCGACCAACAAATGACAGCCTAATGAAGATGGATGTTAGTGTATAAGAATTGAATGAGGAAATCTCCTACTGGAACTGCTCTGCATAGCCTAAAGCAAGACTGGGTAGGTGACTTGCAGCCACAGTGCATTCATGGCCTTGCCCCTCCACAGTGAGAGGATTGGGTGGGGACATGGAGGGGGATACAGGCTGCTCGTGAGTAAGCATGAGTGATGTTGCTCACTATTGCAGCCTTTACATGGATCTGGCCTTAAGCCTTCTTTCCAACTGTCATCATCTGTGACTCAAGATCCTCTTTTGTGCTGCTGCCCATCAGCTCCAAGGAGCTGAGTTTTCCATGCTGGTTTCTTGGGATAGAGATATACCATTATTCATGTAGGATTGTAAATTAGCAGTTGTGACTTGTACCAACAGAGGTTTAGTCCTGCTTGCAACCTGCCCAACGATTGAACTCGTGGCTTGACTTACGGTATCAAAGAAGTGTCCTACCTCTCCTGTTCTCATCTGCAGTCTTCCCATTAGAGTGGAAAGGCCTAAATAATATGAGCACATGATTGTGCTAGTGAACCTCGATCATCCCAGCTACCATGGGGGTTAATGAAGACCCTACAGCACCATTTCATTCATTTCCAAGGCCATTTGTATGTTGGTCGAGTGAAACTTGTTCCATCACATTTACCAAACATGAGCAGCTATAAATTCCCTGTAAATATGATTATGGCTGCTTAAACTTAAAAGAAATATACACTCCAGTACATATGCCATAATACTTAGATGTGGTTTTCCGACATGGTCTAATGAGAGGAGGAAGTCGTGAGAGGCAATTTGGGGTTCTGAAGTTATGTAGAACTGGTCAGAAGTTTAAGACAGTTTTGGATTCATAATCAGCAGTCTTGGGTCATAAACATAAAAATTGAAAATGATGCATTTTTTCTTCTTAAACAAATTTGATATTCAAAATGCAGATGCATCCCACTTGATCTGTATTCCAGATTAGGCTATCTAGGCAGATTACAGTACATAATTTATTGCAACTATTTTGACATGCTTGATGCTTGTCTACGTAAAATGAACAAGTGATCTGCCTGTCGTTGTATTTGCCCATTTTCCATGTTTCTGCCTTCTTTCCTGTCCAATGATTGATTGTATGACCTTGTATTTCCCATTTTAGCACCTTAAGTAATACATAGAACAAAGTGGGTATAATTTCAGTAATGGACTTTGAAGAGGAAGAAGGAATTCTTTTAAAGACAGAAGTCCCTATTAAGAATTTGTTGTTGTTGGTCTTAAAAATTTCCACCAGAACTATGTAGGCCTAATTTTTGCCAACGTTACCATGTTATACGACTCACTCCAGCCACTGCCTTAAAATACCGAACCCCAGATTGTGTGTGTATGCTCATAGTTCTGTTGGCAATCTTTGCTACTGGTTGTGCAGTTGTCCAGAGATTTGAAGAGCCTAGGCTAATTATTTCAGCGAGATATGTCAGACAGTGGTGGCCGGTAATAGTGTTGCAGTGTTGCACAACGACCAGATTTCTTTAAGAAAAACAATTAATACCGTAGTAGTATTTTTTTTATTAATAAAAGCTGTGCATTTCCTTTTATATGTTTGGCAATCATAATTTTGTTCTTTAATAATTCAGGAAATCTTATAGTAAGTAACTGTGAACTGCTTGAGAAAGCAAAGCATGCCAACTGTCTAGGAGCTCTTGTCCGTTAGGTGGTTGCCAGGCCCGAGCACAGACCAGATCTGAATAGTGAAGGGCATGGCAGAGATGCTAGACTGAGGAAGTCCTATCCCAACAGTTAACTCTGCTGGTCATTGCCCGCTGATTGCAACAAGGGAGCCGAGGCGCGGACGGAGAATACGAGATGCTCCATCAACTGCCGATACTATGTCTTGCAATGTAAATAGTTTGTACTTGTGGCATTTGCGGCTCTTTCTCGCCCTCTTATATGACTTAAGTTGTTTCGTTCTCGTGAAGATTTTCATGTAGATTCTCATAATCCATTTATTCCGATGACAATGTTTGTTCTATGAACTGCGGTATTCGTGATAATGAGGTACATTCCTTTTACGGCGCAATTGAATACATTTTTCTCTGATATCAAGCAGTCTTTAACACTAGCACCTTCGCCCCCCCCCCCCCCTCCCCTTCCCCCTCCCGCCACCTAATGAAAATAGTGTAACGCCCAGAAATTATTCACCAGCCGCCACTGGATAGCGTTTGTGTACTTTCAGAAACGATATGGCGGATTTCTTTTACGTAATGTTTAAAGTAGAGTATGGATGTAATATTGGAATAGTACTGGACACGGTACTCATTTTCCTTTAATTGGAGAAACTGTTTCCTGTGCTGTTCATAATTTGTGGAAGATATCAAAAGTAAATGTAGAAGAAAATTTTAAATCCTGAAAATCATTCACCCATCATAATAAATGTACCGGTACTCATTTGTTTGATTTTCATGGTGTGATATGAATCATTTGAGATAAAATCAATCAAACAAGTCTTTGAAAGTATGAAAGCATACAGCTAATGCCAATGTTAGATCCACTTGAAGAAAAGCCATCTGTACTTATCCGTACTGTTTAACAATTTACTTGTTTGTATTATTGTACTGTGGAATTTATCAACGACTTAAACCAAATGTGCATAGGCTTGCCAGGGTTCCCAGGACTTCAAACCGAGATTCTGTCTTTCAATGTATCCTAGAAGTACTCTTGAATGAAATATGAAACTACCATATCAATGCATTGATTTAATAATTAGTAGCATATTCCATAAGATTGAGGAATGCTGTGCAAAACTCCTGGCAAGCATAGATCATTATGCTGCTAACCAACAATAAGACTGCAGTTGTGTGAAAGCCTGCCCGGGCTGATAATGCAATGAATGAATGTTATCATAGTATATTGATCTTGTATGTTAATTTATTTCCTGTGTATTATGTATATTGTACTATATTGTTGAATAAATATGTAAGATTTTTAAATACAAGAGCTTTTCTGTTTCATACTCCCCAATATTCTCCTTAGGATGTAGACATCAGAAATCGGATATTGGTTGCTTCCATCAGATCAACGGTAGTACACCCAAATTATGACGCAAGAGCTATCACCCCCCTCCACAAGGTAATAATATTGTTGGAAGGGCCTGGCTTTCCAATTAATACACAATCTTTTCAGTTGGTCAGTACATAAGACAAGACAAGACAAGACAATGACCCAATAAATTGGTTGGGGAATAAGTTATCCTACTTCCTAACCTGGAAAAATAACATTTAATATTGTTATATACACTTTTACTCTTTGATACACTTCTTTAACTAAGGCATTTAATTGAATGACATGTTTCATTAGATCTAGTCTATTTAAGGATTTAAAAAAAAAAGATATGTAGGCTACCAAACGAGGTGACGTGCAATAGCAAACATGTCCACCAAACACAGCTTTTCATAATCAACAAAAAAATTCTCAGCCATACATTTGAATGAAAATAACATGTTGAAATGCAAACTATTCCATTTTTGTGCAAGAAAAGGGCAGTTCGTCCATAAATAAATCTACAATGAAGTTGTTTGTTTAAAAAGTACTTTTAATTATGGAAGTGTTCTCTTTGGCATAAACTGTTGGGACATGTTTGATTTTAAATGATTCTGAAAAGGGAAGCATCTTGTTTTTTCATTATAACTTAAATTTTATTGATTTATGCTTGCTATATGATACCAAAGTAACTTATTCGTAAAATTTAACTATGTCACATCAGGAAGGAAAAGTTATATGGCTACCGTACTGTAACATTGGATTTGCTCTTATTGTCATATCCTGATATTCTGTTTCTTTATAATCATTACCTATTATTAGAAAGGTTCTTAGGTGACTGTTGCACGTACGAGAACTGGAAAGTGTGAATGGACATAAGAAATGCATTTTTGTTTTTGATTGCATTAAATTCTCCTAAGTTTTCTGAACAGAATAGTAAGCAATTTTATTACATTACGTATACACAAGTTCTTAAAAAAGCATTTAAAAGTACTGCAATCTCTGCAAGTCGAGTCATTCCTCACCCCTTTTGCACTTCTTGTCCCTGAGGTGATATAATCCTGCTACAGTGTAGATAAGTGCTAGCACATCTTCTTTTATTTAGTATGGTGTGTTAGTGCGAGTAAAAGAGTTATCGTTTGTTATTATGAAGGTTTATTGGGATGCAACTTGATTTCACATTCTTAGTGGTGTTATAAAAGTGATAATGCCTAGAATCAGTAGTATGTACACTAATGAAAATTCCAGGGGAATGAATGTACCAGTGTAAATGATTGCAACTATATGGTACAGTAATGAAAGACCAAAAAGTGGCCGGATCCGAACATGCAAAAAATCAAAGCGCGTATGCGTATGCTACACAACACGTCTAAGAAAATTCCACGATTTTGTCTTACGGGTATGGGTGGAAAGGGGGGTTATAAGCTATTTTTTTTTCTTAGATTTTTACATTTATCTTGTAAACTTGGCAGTTAAGCAAATTCTTGAATATCAAAAGAATTGAAGAGCGTTAAATTGTCTACACAAATGGATCTGAATATGTGTTTAATAGTACATGCAATAGTTTGAGATAGAGGGTGTTAAAAGAAGAGTTGGTCAAAAATTATGAAAGCAGTTCAGTATGATAAGCATACCTACCAAGTAATAGGTATAATAGGTAAGAGGTAAAAGACAATAATAGTAATAATAGTCAGGGCTTTTTTTCTTTTTTCTGGAAAAAGAGGTGCCTGAACTCATAGGAGGGAAATTAAGGAAGAAGACATGGGATTTCCCGATCATTTAAGAAAGCATGTAATTTTCATCGAAACCTACTTACACTGAATTCAAAAAAAATTCCAAATTTTTGACACATCATCCTCCTAAGTTCGTTTTCTGATCTTGCTTTTTGTATCCATGGCTGAATGATGACCTTGTAACAACCAAGTTTGGACCTACTTCGTTGGATCAAATACCGTCAAAGAAGGTCCAACAATTCTTATAAATAGTAATGAGGTAATGGTTTCCACTGACAAAGATGATCTTTCTGGAGTCACAATCTAGTTAATCTGAGAAAATCCCCTTTCACACTCACTTGAAGATATAGCTATTGTGTTGAGAGTCCTCTGAACCCGAGCAAGTTCTCTGGGCATTTCTTCTCTGAATTTCAGATGATCTCTGAAGGCTCGAATAGATTCTCTTTCATTCAGTTGGAATCTTCTTGCCAGTGTGCCTATTTCTGCTTCTCCATACAGAATATTTTCTCTTGAGTTTGCTGGCCAATTCTCAGAACCCAGAACTCGTGCACATCTTGACAGTTCAGTGTCTTCTTCGGAAAGTAATCTTTTCTGTAGAGAAGTTTTAAGTTGTTCATGGAAAGCATTCGGGGAGATTGGTGGATCATAAATTCATAAACTGTCGATTTGCAGCTGCCTCAAGAGCTTTCTGAAGGTAAGGCCCTGGGACAGACCACCTCTTCTCACAAATACAAATATCAACAAGACACTCAATCTTGCTGTGGGCTTTGTAAAGATCAGCATTTCTCTCCTGCAGATCTAAGCTTAGTTCAGACAGTTCTTGCAAAGCATCACAAATTAATCCCAGATCCAAATTAAATTTCACAGATGTTATTTTCCTGTGAAGACCTTCATAAGTGCATTTTTCCTTTCTATCACAACCATCTTCTGATTTACCTCTTTCAAAATGAAGTACTAGTGCTTCAAAATCCTGCCAAACAGCCAAAACAGTTCTATAGCTGGATGCAACCCACCTTGTGAACAGAATTCTTCCAATTTTAAAATCTGCATCTCCAATGTAGCTGCACATGACTGGAGCTGCCTTGCATTCTTTTGAGAGGCATGATACATAACATATAATTTGTCCATAAAACTCTTAAATCTATTGATGCCAGAAACCTCTTTCACAACATCGTGTACTGATAATTCCAGTCTATTGCTAGCACAATGCTACAAAACAATGGCAGGAAATCCGTCTTTGAAAAGTTTTTAATTCCTTCACGTACTCCGAACATTACTGTGGCACCATCACACGTCAGTGAAACTAAATTTTCCTGTAGAAAATCTTCTGTGAACCCTAGTGCTCCTATAGAAGACCTCTAACTTTTGTAATTCTATTTCCTGTTGCGTCATCCAACTCGATTAAATCAATGAAAAGGTTGACCGGTTCTGCAATTTTTTTCTAGCGAACATATACTATAAGAACAGACTTCTGACTTACAGTAGTTGATTCATCAAGAATAAGAGAGAACCTGCTCTTTGACTAAAGTACATTTTTAGCCTATTTTCAATTTTGAAAAAATAGGCTTATGAGATCACCTTTTGTCCGTGTGTGTGTGTGTGTGTGTGTGTGTGTGTGTGTGTGTGTGTCCCTAATAAAATCTAAACGGCTGGAGCGATTTCATTGAAACTCGGTAAGTTCATCGCACTATTCCCGGCGACCTCGACCGTGCCCTTCAAATTTTGTTACGTCTCACCAATCCAACATGGCGTCTGTGCGAAATATTTCACTAGCATTCAATATCTCCGAAACTATTACCGATATCGCCCTGAAATTGTGTACGGTGATAAAGGGTACTACTAGAAGTTCGCCTATGAGACTTTCAAAAAACCTGGTGACTACAAAACCAACATGGCGGCCAAGCGAAGTTGAGACTTTTAAATAGACTTTTTTTTATCGCGATTTAACTATCCAAACGTAATGAAACTTGGTACAGCAAATGTTTATACACATTGCAATGCACTGGAGTCTAATTTAGTTCAATTGTTTACATAACCTCAAAATGGCGGCTGTGCGAAATATTTCACTGACATTCTATATCTCCGAAACTATTACAGATATCACCCTGCAATTTTGTACGGTGATAAAGGGTACTGATACAAGTGTACCTATGTATAATTCATAAACCTTTTAAGTACAAAAAGAACATGGCGACCAAGCGAATTTGAAATATTTTAATAGACTTTTCTCGTGAGTTAACACTCTGAGCGCAGTGAAATGTGGTACAGTAAATGATTTTGCAGATTGTAATTTACTGCCATCTAATTTAATTCAATTGTTTACATAACCTCAAGATGGCGGCTGTGCGAAATTTTAAAATTAAGTTTTTATTTCTTGTGTCGTAATCATGCGATCGAAGTGAAAGTTTGAATAATGAACCTAGACAATAAGTGTCCTTGAATGGTACATAACTCTATGGCCTATACATATAACAATCCTAAATGGCGAGCTTCCGAAATATTTAGACGGTTTTCAATATCTATGAATCTTTTACAGCAACCAAACTGAAATTTTTATGTTCATAGAGACTATGAACATATGTTCACCTATAAGACTTTCAGTAACCTGGTGAGCACGAATCCAACATGGCGGCGACACGAAGTATAAATATTTAAATGGACGTTCCTCGCGAATTAACTATCCGAGTGCCTTGAAATGTTGCACGTTAAATGCTTACACAAATGTTGATCCACTGGCATCTAATTTATTTCAATTGTTTGCATAATCACAGGATGGCTGCTGTGCGTAATTTTAAAATCTCGTTTTTATATCTTGTGTTCTAATCATGCGATTGAAGTTTGAATACCACACGTACACAATAATCTTAATATAATAGTACAAAAATAAAAATCCAACCTGGCGACCATCTGAAATATTTAGACGGTTCTCATTATCTACGAATCTGTTACAGCAATTAAACTGAAATTTTGTATGTTGATAGAGGCAATTCACATGAGCAGGATATATGAAAATAGGCTGTATAGTTCTTCACGGAACTACTTGTTTAGACTATTTTCATTTATGAAAAAAAAATAGGCTTATGAGATCACCTTTTGTCCGTGTGTGTGTGTGTGTGTGTGTGTGTGTGATTCGTGTGTGTCCCCCCCCCCTAATAAAATCTAAACGGCTGCAGCGATTTCAATGAAACTTGGCGAGTTCAAAGCACTATTCCGGGCAACCCCGACCGTGCCCTTCAAATTTTGTTACGTCTCACCAATCCAACATGGCGGCTGTGCGAAATATTTAACCAGCATTCAATATCTCCGAAACTATTGCCGATATCACCATGTAATTTTGTATGGTGATTAAGGAAACTACTAGAGGTTCAGTTATGTGACCTTTGAAAACCTGGTAACTACAAAACCAACATGGCGGCCAAGCGAAGTTGCGACTTTTAAATAGACGTTTCTCGCGATTTAACCGACCAAACGCAATGAAACTTGGTACAGTTTATGTTTATATACATTGTAATGCACCGACATCTAACTTCGTTCAATTGTTTACATAACCTCAATATGGCGGCTGTGCGAAATATTTCATCGGCATTCTATATCTCTGAAACTATTACCGGTATCACCCTGAAATTTTGCACGAAGATAAAGGGCACTACTGGAAGTTCATCTGTGAGACTTAAAAAACCGGTTAACTACAAAACGAACATGGCAGCCAAGCGAAGTTGAAAGTTTCAAATAGACTTTTCTCGCGATTTAATGATCCAAACGCAATGGAACTTGGTACAGCAAATGTTTATACACATTGTAATGCACTGGTATCTAATTTAGTTCAATTGTTTACATAACCTCAAGATGGGGGCTGTGTGAATTTTTAAAATTAAGTTTTTGTTTCTTGTGTCGTAATCATGCGATCGAAGTAAAAGTTAGAATAATGAACCTACGCAATAATTTTCCTTTAAAGGTACATGACTCTATGGCCTATACATATAACAATCCATCATGGCGACCATCCGGAATATTTAGACGAATCTCAATATCTACGAATCTACTACAGCAATCAAACTGATTTTTTTTATGTTCATAGCGGATATGAACATAAGTTCACCTATAGGACTTCCAATAACCTGGTGATCACAAATCCAACATGGCGGCGACGCGAAGTATACATATTCACATGGTCGTTTCTCGCAATTTAACGATCTAAGTGCAGTGAAACTTGGTACAGTAAATCCTTATACAAATGTTAATCCACTGGCATCTAATTTATTTCAATTGTTTCCATAACCGAAAGATGGCAGCTGTGCGAAATTTTAAAATCTCATTTTTTACTTCTTGTGTCCTAATCATGTGATTGAAGTTTGAGTGCTATACGTACACAATAATCTTCCTGTAACAGTACATAACTCTAAGCCCTATATATTTATAGAAGTCCAACATGGAGACCATCCGAAATATATAGACGGTTCTCAATATCTACGAATCTATTACAGCAATCAAACTGAAATTTAGTGTGTTGATAGAGGCAATTAACATTAGTAGGATATATGAAAATAGGCTGTATAGTTCTTCACGGAAATACTTGTTATCAATCTTGTTCTCATTTCACTGCCTATGTGCAGGGGCGGGTCTAGGGGAGGGCGAGAAGGGCGGCCACCCAGGACCCCGCGGTCCATGGGGCCCCGCGTCTTGGATTATTTTAAATTTAATTAATTAATTATACTTTTCAAACTAATTTATAATTTATATTCCTTTTTTCAGTGCAGCTATGACTCTCGTGACCGTTTAGCAAGTTTAGATTTCAGTGAAATAATAGAAGACTTCAGCCGGGAAAAAAGTGGCAAAGTAATATTTTATTATTTTATAGTTTACATAATCTTCTTCAAGGGGACTTTTGGGTTTATTTAAAATGGGGGAAAAAGTACTGTGGTGTATTCAAAATATTGTAACTATTCTTTATTTTATTATTATTACCAAAATATTTTCCGTTTGATTTGATATTTTTCTAATTCCTATTGTTGTGGGCCCCACCTTATATCGCCCAGGGCCCCGCAAGGCCTGGATCCGCCGCTGCCTATGTGGTTTACTATATTTATACAGGCATTACTTGAATGCAAAATTCTCCCCATATCACTCCCGTTTAATTCTTGTAAATCGATTCAGTTTTAAAATTGTAGAGAGACTTGGTTCTTTTTTGCCACCTTATAAGCAGTACGAAATACTTTACAAGTAATTTCCTTTTCTCTCTTTACTGGGTATATATATATATTTCGTATGACATACAGATCATCCACATCAACGAACAACAGTAGGCTACTCTATATTGGGAGCAATCCAGATGAAACGTAACTAGAACTGGGAACAATATTCAAAACAGCTACAAAGTGAGCATAGAAAGAACAAGAACGAATACCGTATATCCATGCTGTCCGCAAACATCATGCGCGTTACATCATCATGTTTTCTATTTCGATTGATTTCGATTCTCGAAATAACACGGCGATATGCGATATTTCCTTTTCAATTAAGGTCATTTAGCGCGGAAACAGTAAAAATAATATTTTAAAAATTCCTTAACCTGAAAAAAAAATCATACTTGAAGTCTAAATTTTTAAAAGAGATTTGTATCCTCGAAGAGGTTCCAGAACGCCGTTCCGGTGCATTCCTCCAGACAAAGAGCCCTGATAATAGTTGTATATACCTGTACCTAACACAAATTAGGCATTCTAAAAACAGCATGTGGAGGCGGGGAGGAGAGATGAGATGAAAGAGGGAAGGGGGTTGATTGTACCTCAGAAATACTGTGTAAATGGAGAATTTATTACATACCATACCTAATATCTAATGTTAACACAGAAAAGACATAGGGTAAGTGTACCATTAATCGGCACCTTAAGACGAACCGCGTTACATCATCATGTGTAAAGTCTTTAATATCTACAATACTGGTTGCAACTTATGTTGATATGGCACATAAATACCTTTGTATTCGAAAGGATATATTCAAGTGCTTGCAAGTACAATCCGTTCATTTCAAAGTAATTTAATTTACGAGTTGCACCCTGTGTATCGATGATCGGTAGCGCAAGAAAAGCTGAGACCCGGTTATCGACAATCAAGTATACCATTAATCGGCAGTGGCAACTAAAATGCTGTTAAGTCAGGACAGATTTTATTTCTACCTTAATAATACAAAATTTCTCCCTAAAAATTGAAACAGTATGTTTACTATTGAAGCACCATTAAATAACACGCACAAGGACACATTTCATTACAACACAGATTTGAGGTCTTAAGTACAGTAAGCCTATCAAAACAATGTTTACCTTTGTCATAATATTATAATTATGCGTACGTTTCGTCCATAAGAAACACTGACACTGAAAGGTTGATTCATTTACACAAAGGTTGATTCATTTACACAACTGTGGCATGTGAATGTAATGAGTTGCCTAGATGCAAAACTGTCCATATCCACTTTTCCAAAAAAAAAAAATGAGTTGGCAACACTGGATTGTAGAGTTAACTAGCGCTTAAAGACAGCCCAGCGGGGCTAACGAAGTGACCCGAATACTCACGATCGCAACCGATCATCCATCCCCCTCGAGACAGACCAGCGGGGCAGTCAGCTGTTCCTCGTTGAGACAGACCAGCGCAGTGGGGCAATAAGACCGTACCCGAAACTTCACAACCTACACCGATCATTAGGGCTAGGAATTTTAAGTAAATACATATTCTTTCCCTTTGCTTCTACATAACTAAAATTGCTAAATGTCCCATACCCTTATCTCCACTACCTTTGCTGTCATATAACTACATTTCATTGTTACATATCTGATCACAATGACATTTGTTTTACATATTTTTAATTTATAATGTAAAATTACATATTCTGTGATTTTACATACCGGTATTTGATCGAAATGACATTTTGTTTAAACATAATTTTGCTTTTATTTAAAATTACACATCTGTCTCTTACTGTAAAAAAAAAATCGCAAGTGAAATATACGGTAATTCTAAACAGTGTATGTATGTCTACCCCTTATTATTTCCGTTTTTCCAACGGGGTCGGGGATGAGATGCCATGGATGTAGTTGTGGCGGATGTTTTTTACGGCCGGATGCCCTTCCTGACGCCAACCTCATGAGAGGAGATAATGAGAGATGAAATGAATTATTGGGTAATTCTAAACAGTTTGTATGACAATATTTGTTCACTAGAAACTCAGGTACGGTACGGTACCTACGTGAAACGGATTTTCCAAGCAATTCATAAGCTGTTGAGAAAGGGTCAGGGAAGAATATCAAGAAATATATTAGTGGAGATAAGGGGATGGGATTTCACGTAGCACCCTGCCGGAGACTCACCGGTTGGAATTTAGTTTATTTCAGTTGTCCAGATAGTGCCTGAGACATAATAATATCAACATGCAAAATATGTACTTATTTATGTAATTATAGTAGGTGAAATATGTGATATTAATTTGATTTTTATATAAATAATATATATTACACATGATATTGCTTGAAGATTCCTAATTTTATTCATTATATTTTTATGCAAAATAAAGTGTGGTACGGGGCAGATAACCTTGCTGTTCCTCCCCTTAAAACAATAACAATACAACAAAAGTGGTGTACAATAATTAATTAATTAATTAATTAATTAAGCATGCCCATATTATAGCAAAGATAAATACATTTCATTATGGCTGAGAAAATGTTTAGGAAGTCAACAATAAGTATTGTTTGGAGCACTTTTAGTTTCCGGGGTGGGAGGTTTAACAGGTTGAAAAGTAGAGTCTCAGGCACTCACTGGAAAACTGAAATAAACTGAAGTCCAGCCGCTAAGTCTCCGACAGGGTGCTACGTGAATTCCCATCCACTTATCTCCACTGATATATTTCTTGATATTCTTCCCTTGACCTTTCTCAAAAGCTTATGAATTGCTTGGAAATTCGTTTCATGTACCCGAGTTTCTAGTGAACAAATATTGTCATACAGACTGTTTAGAATCACCGTATATTTCACTTGCGAATAAATACTTTTTTTTGCAGTAAGAGACAGAATATGTAATTTTAAATACATAAAGTGAAATTATGTTTTAAAAATGTCATTTTGATCAAATATATAAAATAAAAACACTGAATATGTAATGTTACATTAAAAATTAAAAATATGTAAAACAAATGTCATTGTGATCAGATATGTAACAATAAAGTGCAATTATATGATAGCTATGGTTCTAATTCATGGACATTTAGCATTTTAGTTATGTAGAAGCAAAGGGAACGAATATGTATTTACATAAAATTCCTTGCCCTAATGATCGGTCTAGGTTGTGAAGTTTCGGGTACGGTCTTATTGCCCTGCTGCGCTGGTCTGTCTCATCGAGGAACAGCTGACTGTCCCGCTGGTCTGTCTCGAGAGGGATGGATGATCGGTTGCGGTCGTGAGTATTCGGGTCACTTCGTTAGCCCCGCTGGGCTGTCTTTAAGCGCTAGTTAGAGTTAGACTTATTACACATGCCTGAAATGCTATTTATGCTCAAACCTGCCCATGTCCTATGAATATCAGCTCTCGAAAAGTGTGGTTGGATTCAAAACTGTCCATGTCCATACGTAAGTGAGGCTCAAAACTTGCCTTGTCCCTTTCCATCAATCGCAATGAAGATTGAAGTCAGATGACTAATACAAGATGGCCGTCTTATGTATGTAAACATTGAGCCCTTGTGTGTGTTTTAACGTTTATTTTATGCTGAAAGTTATACGCACCGTTTTCATCACAATAAATATGGAACATGTCAGTAATGTTGTGAGGTTTGAAGCCATTTTTCAGTGTTGCCTAAGTAAACAAAAGTTTGGTGCTTTTGTCAGTAATGCTGATCAAGGCATTGTGGAAAAAACACCTGACCGTTCTAGGAAGCGAGTACGCCGTGGATATCGTGAAGCAAACTGTTTCTATTCATCGCTGAAGGAAATGCGTGACACTTTTCTGCCCATGTCTTTCGACTACCGAAGGAATTCAAATATCTGATCAGATTGTGTATTACAGTAGAAAATTATACCTATACAATCTTGCCATTATAGTATGTTCCTCTAAATCAAGGTTAACCACTAATAATGTTTTCATGTACACATGGCTTGAGAATGAAGGTAAGAACAGGTCAAATGAAATATGCTCAGCTCTCTACCACCGTTTATGCCATACAGACATGAGCAAGAAACTAACTTAGGGATTAATTGCCGATGGGTGCCCTGGGAAAAATAAAAATACAATCGTTGTCTAGATACTATGTCACTGGATGTACAAACACGCAACAAGCGTCAACAAAATAGAAGTGAATTATCCCATTACTGGACATTCATTCATGCCTCCCGATAGAGTGATTGGGCCCAACAAAAGGCAACTGCGGAAACGATAAACGATAGTTTCAACCATAGCATCTTGGAAAAGTATGGGACCCTCCAAAATCTAGGGAGAGACTGGGAAGTAGCTGATCGGAAATGAGCCATTCAAAACGTCAGAAAATACGCAGAATCATTCCCCTTCCAGATAACAAAAGTAAAAAGAGTCATCATCATTCGTAATTCACAGAAAGTTATTCACGTCCAAGGGGAGTCTAATTATAGGTCTGACCTCAATGAACCAATGGGTGTATGCAAACGGGGAATACACTATAAACAGGTAAACCCGAGCTGCATAACAAACCCTCCCGTGCCCATTAATGAAAAGAAACTGGAAGATGTTTCAAATCCCCTAGAGAAACACTATGGTGAGTCCTGGAGCATAACTCTCTGTCATAGTACATGAACTTATTAGGCTAGCAGGAGAGGATGAAGACATTGTTCCTGGTATGATGTACTAAGTGCGTGGCAGATTGTCAGATATTACACCATGTAGCTTTACAAAAATGCACAAATTTATATTTATGTTAATTCCATATCCTCTCCTCACATGTACCTTCAGAAATAAAAATTTAATACAAAAATTTAGATTTATGATCATCACATGTCTTCTCTTCAGATAGTCCCCAATCTGATTCAAAACTGTCCATGTCCATTACAGTTGCATGCAAAAGTGGCCATCGGCAATATGAGATGCAAAAGTGTCAATGTCCATTTTTATTTTGCTTATATCTTGTGAGCATTGCGTTCCTGGTTTCATGTCAATAGCTCAATCAGATTTGTACTAATTCATACTTATTTATATGACATACAGTGTAGGCTTATACCAATCCACCCAGTAAAAACACATTTTCCACTTTTTCTCAAAACCAGTTATGGAGGACATGGACACTTTTGCATCTAGGCGACTCACAGATTTGTGGTCTTAAGTACAGTAAGCCTATCAAAACAATGTTTACCTTTGTCATAATATTATAATTATGCGTACGTTTCGTCCATTAGAAACACTGACACTGAAAGGTTGATTCATTTACACAACTGTGGCATGTGAATGTCATGGGAGCCCTTTATTTTATTCATTCTGCAGCACTCTTCATGAAACCATGTTTTGCACTGTACGCATTGGATCATAGGTAATTGTTTATCTTCTTCACATATTTCGCAATACCATGAATCCTCTGCATCATCCGAAGGTTTTTCCCTACTCCTTCTCTTCTGAACGTTATTTTGATGCACAGCTTCCGTATCGTTTGCTTCCTGAACCTTTTTTTTTATTACGAGTTGCTGTTTTAGGCAAAGTTTTCTTTTCCTCTCCTTGTTCTTCCTTTTTGGTTTTGCTTGCTCCCTTTTCTTTCTACGTTCCTCTAGTTCAGTTTTTTTCATCTTCCTTCTTTTGATAGTATCTCATCCATTGTACAGATGTTGGTGCTACTGGTATCTTCTCCTTCTTTCTCTTCTTCAGAACTGGCTGATCTCTTGGCCAGAAAAGTATGCTTTTAAAATGAGACATAACTACCTGAGACGAGGAAGGTGGAGTAGACAGGTGTTTAGAACCCAACTCATTGAAATTCCTGGTGTTGCACTTATCGAGTGTTTGATCCAACGCTGTCTCCTGATTTGAACATGTAGGTCCATCGTCTATCATATTGTCCGCTTGAAAATTATGATTTAATGTATCTCCAGAAACTTGAGTTGCACTGGTTGCAGATTCTGAAACTATCCCATTGCTATGAATTGAAAAAAAACGAGAATGAGGGATAAATCTACTTTCTGACGTGGATGCTAGACACTTGGTTTCTTAACGATTTGTTACAGAGGGATCGATTCATCCTTTAACAGAGTTAAACTCTGGAAGCAAGCACTTCTTTGACATTCGAAGTGGTAAATCTCTGTTGAAGTTATCCGATTGTTCAAACAGTCCCCTATCTAAATCGGATATGTGCCCAGATAATTCTTCAATAGTCCCTCCTGAGTATGAAGTATTCGCACACTCACTTTCATGGGAAATCTCATTTGGAGTGTTAGTTAGGACTCCTTCAAATTCACTGAAAACGTGATTTTCTAAATAAATCGAATGATCGGCACATAAATGTCCTAGTGTTCGGCATTTCTTTTATCAAGCGATAAATAGAAACTGAGTGAAGAATGTATATGACGATTACTAGTTCAACTGTTCTCAATGCATTTCTTTGTGATATTTCAAACGGAGGGTTATGATTCGGGAGTTATAAATTAAGAAAAGGTGTACTTCGTAGAAGCCTCAGTTGCACTAGTTATCGGCACACCTGCCGATAACCGGTACAGCTGTGATTTTCTTTGAACTAGTAATCGGCACTGACCGAAAATATAATATAAATAATTAAAATCATGTTCTATGTGTTCTGACTCATGCAACACATAGTTTCTCAACATAATAATTCAAAGTTCAACGGTACGTAATGTACCCGATACCTAGTTGAGGCTATCGGCTACGCCAGCAGACATTAAGCCGTAGTTGAGATTTTAGGAAGAGTTGTGAAAAGATAGCGCTCAGATCGAGTCAAGAGGAATGTCAAGATGACGGAGAAGGTCTAGGATTTAGAAGGCGCTGACCGCAGTCAAACAGATGGAATTATGAAGCTTTATTAAGATCTATATGGAACATGGTATTTGAAGAGGAGATATAACATGCATTATATGTGGTAATTATTTGAAGGAAGTCAGATAACCCTTAAGTTATCTTATAACTTAATAGCCGAGATGATCGGGGTTCGAGATTGTATTTGTGACGCAAGACCACAGTGGTGGGGAGAACGTCACGTGATTGCGCCAGGCAGGTAAGGGTCATTGCAGTCCAGAGGAAGTCAGTCTAGCTCAGAGAGCCAAGCAGGAAAGTTCTGTTAGCAAGAGAGTCCAGTACAGCAAGCAACGCAGTCGAATTCAGATAGCGAGCGGAGTAGGACATATGCCGAGCGTATGGAAAGGTCGCGCAGCGCACAGCTTTTGTCACGAAAAGTGAAAGCGACAGTTTCAACTTCACCCAGCAGCGAACGACAAGTAGGTCAGTGAGCCGGGCGGACACCAGCCGTGGGCCGCGTGAAGACCGGTTACATAACCAGATGTACGGGCCAGGCAGGCAGGAGAAGGCCGGGGTTTATAACAGTACAGTAAAACGAGTTGGAGAACTTTATTCCAAGCTGCATTTTGGAAACGCAGAACAGCATAGTAGAGCGACATGGCTAGGCCAGCTTTAGGTGGAGACTATTATAGCATTGCAGTATGGCCAAGCGGGTTATTTCCCATTTTATACGCAAGCAGTATGACAGAAGCTGAACTTTATTACAACATTGAGTTGGAACGTTTATCCAGCATTTGAATTATAAAGGCAGATAGTTACGAGATACTGCAACTGTGAACCTCAAATGAACATAGTTTTTCTTAATGACATTACGACGATGCAGTTCATAACGCATTCCAAGTAACATTAACGATTGTAAGCAAATGAAATGTTTTAAGCAAATGCACTTAGGATCATTAGCTCGTGCATTAATGCAAGTCTTTCTTATGAAGTGTTATGAATTACCGAGTACGAACACAGCTACAGGGTGTTTCATAAACTTAGACACTCTGATGAATACATTTTATTTTCTACAAGTGAGACTAAACCGCTGTGGAAATTGAACTTTCAACACTCAAACCGAACATTGTATGGAACAGTGGCGTAACGTAGAAGAGGAATAGGGGGTCCGCTGTTTCTATGAACTTTTTCGTGAGGATTTCGACAATATCCGCTATGGATAACCAGAAGTTCATCATGTCGGAGTAAACGCAGACAGAGACGCGATGGCACCACGGAGCGATGGATTCGATTCCTGACGAGGAGGAGGTCCACCAGCTGATTCACTTGGGATTTTGAAGGCAATCGTCTTTGCGTGGGTGGAATGATATTCACGCCGATCTTTCGAGAAATTCATTACATAGGGAAAATCGACGATCTTTGAAATTTAATAACAGCTGATTATGAGAAGGTACTGTAAGAGTTATAACTTTCTGATACGATTATTTTCATGAATACTGGGCACACATGTATATTTTTCTAATAGGAGTGATACGATTATTTAGACATGGCTTTGACTTTATATGCTTCAAATTTTGCTAGAATATGGCGTGACCATATGATATGGCAGGCATCATTATACGAAATTCTCACCATTGGTTGGCTTTATTAAGCAGATGTTTGGTCTTTTAGACATTTTTCCAGCAAGGATATTTTTCATGAATAGTTTTTTTTGAGTAACGAGTATTTCGAACTCGTGATCTGCAATTGATTATCTAAGATCACTTCGTCAGTTCATTGCATACTAGCGAGTGTGTATTATTCATCAGTAGGGATTTTTTCCATTGGATTGTTTGGAGGTATTAAGTTGTTATTCACTTTAGTGAATGAATATCGCTTTTATATGACAACTAGAGACTTGTTGATTCCTATCTGGTACATTCACTCATTTTAGTCTTCGAGATGGGGTCTTTCGTATTTATACGATTGTATGGTGGTTACTCATCTTACCCATCGTTCAGGGCACTATCATGTTAGTCGACGGGGCGAGGTCTTTCGTATTTATACGATTGTACGGTGGTTACTCATCTTACTTGCCATTGAGGGACTCATTTTTATCATCCGAGTGTACATGAGATTGTAAGAGAATCAAACAAGGAACTACTAGTCACATATCAGTCGAACTTTTGTTAAATAAAGTAAAGATAAATGTCAGCAGGGTTACTTTTGTAATTCTTGTTTGCCAATCCAATATTTTGTTGCTATACTCTTTTGAGAGTACTTTCAGTTTAACAGCTGGTAGAGCTGATGCTTTTGATGATTTTTATAATTGTGTTTGATACCTTTGAGAAGGATTTAAAGTAATTGAATCTTGTAAGATGAATCATTAATGGTCAGATTTATTTTAAGGCAGATTAATATTGCAGATTTTGATATGAGAGATTATAGCACATTGGTGTTTTTCTGTGATGTGAATTATGAGAATTGTAAGAGAATTTATGCTATTTGAAAGCAGATCTTGAATTACTAAGGTAATATTTTTTCTAATTGTTTAAGAAGTTGTCTAGATGTGATCAGAGTAATTACAGTTATTGGAAATTGTGTGCGTTGATAATTTGAAGCCAGTTATATATTTTTTGTAGATCATGCAACATGGTTAAGTGAAGTTTGTGATAGGCATTTTGTGGAAGTTGCCAAGTGATAGTTGCAATGTTGCTAATGTATTTTGAGGCAGACATGAGGTTGTCGAACCCAGTCCAGCGTAATTGTTGAGATTCATGCTGTATGTGCTGAATATTTATGGAGTTTTGTGGAATAATTGTGGTATTCAAATGTGATATTTGAAGAATTGAGGATATATAATGTCGTTGTGGATAGTCAGATCCAACGTGATGTCGTGAAGGCAATAATATTTTTTGGCATGATAATTAAATACGAGATATAACTTGGAAGTGATAAAACTGTAAGACAACGTTCTATAACCCATATTAAACAATTTGTTAGGAAATTAAACAAATAAATAAAGTTGATAATAGAAGATTTTCTGATAATAATAATTAATGAAATAATAATCTGAAATTTAAGCATATTAATGATCAGACCTAATGAAATAAAAATCAGAATGACTAGATGAAATAATAAAAATCTAAATAACCAGAAGAATAAAATTTAAATAAATTGATAAATTAAATTTTGGAATAAATCAATGAATTAAATAAATGGATGAATTAAAGATTGGATAAATAAACTGATTTAAATAAATTAATAGATGATTGGATAGATGATGAATAACTGAATTAGAAGGTGATAATTAATTAAAGAAGCTGATGATTAATAAATTTATATGGATTAAATAAATTTAATTGATATATAATTTGAGGAATTGCAACTTGAATTGAGGAATTAAACAATTTATATTGATGATTTAAGACGATTTAGTCTGAAAGAGATAATAAGATAAGAGTGTGAATAATTAGAAAGCATAATGAAGTGGTGATAATAATTTTCATTTAAATGATTTAAGTTAATGATTCTGACAGGAATATGTTGAATTTTTAGATGAGATTTAATGTGAGAAATATTTAACTTTGATGATGATGATAAGTATGACCAATGAGCAGTGAATTTTCTGTAATTCACGAACCAGCAATTATTAATGACAATGTAAATAGTGTAAATTAATTATTCGATGTTTAGGAGCATTTTACTAACGTGTTCAACATTTAAATTATGCCATGCAAGCCATAAAATTACGTGATGTTTGAAATATGTGATGATTATAATGTGTATGTTTAGACAGATTAATAACTTTTTCAAATCCACATCCATGATGTTAAATTAAAGAGAAATTAGGTCTCAGGTATCACAAATGTCAGTGACGAAAGACATAGTGCTACAGTGATCCTGAGAACCCAAGAGAACTTTTGAGATTTTTTCTGTTGTATGTGGATGAAATATTTTTGATTAGAAAAGAGATGGTTCGATTTTTGGACAATGACAATTTAACGTTGGCATTCGACCATACTCTCAGGTAGGATGAATATTTAAAATGTCTGTCTGACTATCAAAGTGAAATAAATTTGTTTTTATCTTAGTTGTGATCTGATGATGGTGTGATTTTCCTTTTTCTTTCCATGTCTTGATTAAGGCTTAATCGGAAAGGATGTGGTTTGCTAGGAGTTCAGTTGATGGCGCCCATTTATATTTGCATTTTTTAAATTAAACTTAAGCCCGTAATGACCCTAGAGATACTTTGTCTCGTGTTACCCACTGCTTTTTCGATATCTCAGCTGAATTTCCGACACATTCCTTATTTGACTAGAGGTTCATTTAACTCCGCTCTGTCCTGGAACTCCAGGAATGCGATGTAATAGCAGATGGGTCATCGCATCCCCAGGACGAACGGGTACAGTACATTGCAAAACACGCCGATGTTACGAACACTGAAGTCCTACTCCTTAACGGGCACGTTAGGCAATGACAGTGACATCACCCGATTTCGCTTCAACTGGCAACGTGGCAGAACACATTCGACACAAGCGCCTCTAGTGGAGTTTGAATGAATCATGTGTACCCAAGGTTTGTGAAAACCCCAGCAGATGGCAAACCTATTCAGTTAAAGCCTTGATATAGGCATTTAATCGCAAAAGTGCCGATCACTCGGTCAGTGCCGATTAATGGTACATCCACCCTAGGCCTACATACACACATCAAAAAAAGTTTTGCATCACCTCGGTTCCAAGAGTTCCGGAACCTTTAAATACAAAGGGAATAGAGATCAACACAAACAACATTTCAGCTCGTTTTATTGCTCATGAGACCCACACATTGCATGTTGTACCATCATACAGCTAGACTTTCAGCATTTGTGGTCCAGATTGCAGTACACACCACTACCTCTAATACCCAGTAGCACGTCCTCTTGCATTGATGCATGCCTGTATTCGTCGTGGCATACTATCCACAAGTTCATCAAGACACTGTTGGTCCAAATTGTCCCACTCCTCAACGACAATTCGGCGTAAATCTCTCAGAGTGGTTGGTGGGTCAAGACGTCCATAAACAGCCCTTTTCAACATATCCCAGGCATGTTCGATAGGGTTCATGTCTGGCGAACATGCTGGCCACTGTAGTCGAGCGATGTCGTTATCTTGAAGGAACGCATTCACAAGATGTGCACGATGAGGTCGAGAATTGTCGTCCATGAAGACAAATGCCTCTCCAATATTCTGCCGATATGGTTGCACTATGGGTCGGAGGATGTCATTCAGGTATCGTAAAGCCGTTTCGGAGCCTTCCATGACCACCAGTGGCGTACGTCGGCCCCACATAATGCCACCCCAAAACATCAGGGAACCACCACCTTGCTGCACTCGCTGGACAGTGTGTCTAAGACGTTCAGCCTGACCAGGGTGCCTCCAAACACGTCTCCGACGATTGTCTGGTTGAAGGCATATGCGACACTCATCGGTGAAGAGAACGTGATGCCAATTCCGTGGGGTCCATTCAGCATGTTGTTGGGCCCATCTGTACCGCGCTGCATGGTGTCGGGGTTGCAAAGCTGGACCTCGCCATGGACGTCGGGAGTGAAGTTGCGCATCATGCAGCCTATTGCGCACAGTTTGAGTTGAAACACGACGTCCTGTGGCTGAACGAAACGCATTATTCAACATGGTGGCATTGCTGTCAGGGTTCCTCCGAGCGGCAATCCGTAAGTAGCGGTCATCCACTACAGTAGTAGCCCTTGGGCGGCCTGAGCGAGGCCTGTCATCGACAGTTCCTGTATCTCTGTACCTCCTCCATGTCCGAACAACATCGCTTTGGTTCACTCTGAGACGCCTGGAAACTTCCCTTGTTGAGAGCCCTTCTTGACACAAAGTAACAATGCGGACGCGATCGAACTGCGGTATTGACCTTCTAGGCATGGTAGAACTACAGACTACATGAGCAGCGTACCTTCGTCCTGGTGGAATGACTGGAACTGATCGGCTGTCGTACCCCCTCCGTCTAATAGGCCCTGCTCATGCATGGTTGTTTACATCTTTGAGCAGTTTTAGTGACATCTATGAACAGTCAAAGGGACTGTATCTTGGATACAATATACACAGTCAACGTCTATATGCCGGAGATATGGGAACCGAGGTGATGCAAAACGTTTTTTGATGTGTGTATGTATGAAACTATAATCCCTACAGAAGCAAGCTCAATATCAGCTAATTGATCCTCCCCAAGTACCTCCTCTTCGTCATCTATTTCATATTCTGCATCTTTGTTCCTACATCCGTGGCCGGCGTAGTGGAGGAGAGAAGGAAGAAGTCTCCCTCCTCCAGAAAAACTGGAGCGGATCCTTTTTAACGTTGAGCCACTGCTGAACCTGGTAGTAAGCTCGTAACGAGTGTTGTGCCGCTGCAGTCGTTGGTGGCAATACATCCAACCTGAATTGAGCGAGGAATGGTTGTTTGATACAGCTGGTGGCGAACACTGTTCAAGTCGCCTGAGCCACTTGCATAGTATGTTGCTAGAAATAAAGTTTCTCCAGCATTTTCAATGGCGTTTAGTGATACACAGGGTTAATTGAAGACCAGAAGTTTTTTCTTTAGTTTCATGCTTGTTGCAACATTTTTCCAATGTGTGTTTCTTCCCTTTTCCATACATGAATGATAATGTCAGCCAGTGAAAGCAGGCAGAGGCAGAAACACGCCGTTCATATCTCCTAGTTGGGATTGAACGCCTCGTATATCGTGAAACTTGTGTTTTACCTTTTTGAGGCAATCATTTTCAGATTGTGTTCACCCTGTGCAAGGGCAAACAAGAGGACCAGCAGATCAGTAACATACCCAATCACTACAGTATCACTACATGAACAAGTTATTCATTGCAAATAGACATTTCTTCTTGAGTTGGAAACGATGAGCATTCATGGGCTTGTGCCTTGATATCTTGTTGAATGATTTTGGCTGCGGTTTTCAAGATTCTTGTCTCTCCTTCATCAATGCAACGGTTTCTGTACAACTTGTCATTCAAGATGTGTGAAGCTGTTTCTTTAAAGCAAATTACTGAATCTTACCCTGGAATATCTGATACAAAAACAGTATCTCCAAAATGATTTAAAATTTCTCTTTTCAGGTAAATATGAGTTTACTCAACTGTTGGATGCAAAATGGCAAACAAATTTTGTATTTGATTGAGTACTGGCACTCATCATTACTTCCCACAGTGTGGCGACATTATTAAATGCAGCATCTCTTTCATCATCAGCCCTGCTCTCTCCTCTCTTGTCCCCTTCCCCAGGTTTTCAGTTTTCTTTGGAAAGTACTTAAAGCAATATCAGTGGCTTTTTTCCTCTGCAGCTACAAGATGCATTATGCCACTCAGTCTATGAATTACTTCATTTCCCCAATCACAGTTTCGCTCAAGTGCAGTTTTACATACATAGTTGATGAATTGAATACGGTAGTTGTGACGCTCTTCCATTCTTCCTTTGTAGGATTACTGCATTAATTGGTGTAATCGATGCACTCACGGGTACAATAAAAACAATGAGTCTTGAACGAGAATTCAGCTCGTTTTCTTGGTTGAACCACAGCATATTCCTGTGATGAGCGAGGTTGTGGACGGCGGATGTTCGACGGTCGGCATGCAACATGCACTTCAGTAACAGTCAACGAACTTTTCTTAACTCCGTCCTGTTTGATTGGTTGGTTCTAAACTCTAAAGGCTGCGACAATGCGGTCATGTAGCCCCTTGTACTTTGGGTGTGTGTAGAATCTGTCTGATATCCAGTGTTAATATAGTGATGACTGTATTAGTGTATGTTATTTGTTTTTAATTCAAGTAAGGACTGTTTACAATAATTTCAAGTAGTTCCTACTTTCGCTACCAAATTTTACCATCCATGACACTAGCTGTGAACTTGGCTACTACATCGCAACCAGCGCCTGGTGACAAACGTTGGAACTTAAGAGCATTAATCAAACCTAACCTACAAATTTTGCTTCACCCAAGTTAGTGGAAGGTTCTTTTACATGCCATGAATAAATCTATGACATGGGCCTGCCGGCTTTACTTCCCCTCCGAAGGAAGGCATGCTGAGGGATTATTAACCCGCGACCTTGGGCATTGAAACTCAGCATGCTACCAACTACGCCACCGAAGCCGACCATTCTTATATTTTAAATGCAGTTGTTTTGCAAACCGCAATATTTAAACAGTAGACGGCTTTTTGTCGTTCAAGCAACTGTCAGCTGGGAAGTACAAGGCCAAATACAACTATTATTATTATTATTATTATTGTTATCATAATATGCGGTAGCCTACATAAAACGCTAAGATTTATAATTCACAAAACTCAAGCTCTTTAACCTGAGGGAGTTAGGAGGTGTGGTTTGTGCGAAATCTCAAAAATCGTCTCAATAGTACAGGAAAAATCTTGCATTTCTTGAAAAGTCAACGGAAATATATTTAGGCTATTTGTTAAAAAAGTGCGTTTAAACAAATTAACAACCTGTAGCGTTGAGCCCGCATAACAGTAAAGCTGGGCCGGACACGTCAACTCCTACACAGCCAGCTCTGCCATCTACATCAGCCACATCAATAAAGCAAACATTACAGCAGATCAACTACAGTAAGTATTTCTGACATTCACAGGTTGTGACAGGACATAAACAGGAGACGTGCTCATTATAAATTACTTACTGTGTGAGAGGCTAATGCTCGACAATGATGTTGGTATGGGGGACTTCTCGCACGGAACCCCTAGTTATTATTATTATTATTATTATTATTATTATTATTGTCTGACAAATACCATGCACAGGGAAGTACATGGAACTTATAATCAAATACTTCTAACTTTTTCAACAGCTTATCCCAATTTATTGGAGTCGCCGGAGATTTAAGGTCTGAGATAATTCCTGACGGCATGTGGTTTTTCAGGTGAAAATTCCAACTCGCTGACGCTGGGATTCAAACCCAGGCCGTCTGTGTAAAAGACAAGCAGCTTAGTCACTGCGCCATCACCCTCTCAAGATTAGGAAAGATTTCCCAAGCCTATAATTGAAGCCGAAACAACAAATCAGAAGCAGAGCTCAACGACACGTTCTGCAAGTAGCCTACTGTACTAGTAGACTGAATAAGTTCTTTTTGATTCAAACCCGGCCGAAGTCGTCGGATTTTTTAAGAACGTTAAAAATCCCTCAGTATGCCTACCTTCGAAGGGGAAGTTAAGCCGGTGGTCCCATGTCATAGATTTATGGCATGTTAAAGAATCTTCCACTAATTACACCTGTGTGAGGCTAAATTATATATAGGTTAAACATTTCACTAACGTTCATTGGTTCCACGTTCGTTGTCAAGAGCCGACTGCGATGGCATCTGGTAACTAAGTTCTGAACTAGTTGGTCGTTGACGGTGATGTTTTGCGGCAAAAGTAGGAACTACTTCGAAAAATCCGATGTCTGCAGTCCTTACTTGAATTAAAACAGATACACACACTAATACAGCCATCACAATTAATAGTGGGTGCGGTACGTATTTCCATACTGCAAATAGTTTCTATACCACGCCACTTGGCAGGTCTGTCGGTAACACTATGTTTGATAATTCTAAAAGAGGAAACACCAAAAATGTCCCTTAGTATCAAAGTTGGCGGTCATTTTTGAACAAGCGTTAAAAACACACGAAAATAAATAAATTTGTTAAATGTGTGGTGCGTTGTGTTGTTTTCGACTAATTCCGACCTCCTGAACACAATTAAAATATTTATTTGAACGTCTGAGGGCATATAAGTACGTTTCGGGACAAAAAATACCGTTATTTTTGAACAAACGTTAAGAAATTTGAAAAATAAGGAACTGCCAACATTAGGCAGGTGTTGTATAATTTTCGACTATTTTCGACATCCAAAACATAACTGAAATGTTTGTTCGAACTTCTGATGACATAGAAGTACGTTCCGGGATCAAGAATGCCGTTATTATTTTTTAACAAACGTTAAGAAATTTGAAATATAAGAAATGGACAAAATAGAGTACAGATATGTGTTATATTGTTTTTGACTAATTTCTACATTCCAACCACAACTACAATATTTTTTTTGAACTTTCAAGACCAATACAAATTAGTTAGGGCGGGGGGGTATTTCAACGAAAAACAACCTTTGTCCTTGGTCCTTTTTTTTTTTGCAAATTCTCTTTGGTGCTCTATTGCGAAGTGAGCGGTTTTTTTCTTTTTTTAAGGCATTTAACATAAATGTTGTCCACGTTACATTTAAAAGATTTTTTAATACTTTATGTGTTTGTCAAATAATAAAAATACACTGTTTGTTAAGTAATAGACTACTACTAATACTGTTTTGGTTTTATTGATCACAAAATATTACCTACTATGCAGTGGCCTCATCACTGAAAAAAAACGGTATAAATGTTTTCTCTGTTATAGGTACTTGCATGTTTTAAAAGGGTGTCTCTTTGAGTTTGGCTTTCATTTTAACTGGTATTGTTGCATTTCCCTCGGCAATTTTTGCACATCATTGTACATGGCACATCGTTTCCAAAGCAACTACATGCTTTCGTTGAGCAGTTGTTTTGGCAACCACACTTGAGCAGTACGTCCCTTAAGGCTGTCCAAATCGGAGGCTGTGTTGTCCATCTAGGAGACCACGTGTCTTCGCACTTAAGCCATCCCCAGCCCTTAATAACACGCAAACGCAGTGTTAAAGTTTTTACCGGCAATACTCAGCAGACTTACATACACGTTTGATTGAACTTACCTGTGGTGATGGTAGAATAGGTTCGATTTTGAGGGCCTGTTCTCAAACATGGCCGGCTTGGAATGTAGACCGTAGTGCATGTTGCAACAGGGCGTCTGTTGTCGGTGGAAGACTTTCAATTGATTTGTTCTTGGTTGTTAGAAGAATTTTCCTGGCCTCGTTTGTCGATTGAATTTTAGGATCTCTGGTGTACAAAATAACCACATATTTTTCCAAAGTATGAAAGACGTCATCAGGGAGATCAGGGAGTGGAGCAGATATTCTTCGGAAAGCGCTTGTTGCTTCTTCAAAGGCTAGCCACGTTTTCCATGCGCTTGTTTTTAGAATTGGTTGCTAAAGAAGACGTTGTGTTACACCCACTAAAGGCGTGGAAACCTCTTAAGGCCGCGCATTTTTCTTCACCCAACGATTCGGCAATGTCATTAACTGCTAAGTATCGTCGGTTCATTGACGCTGCAAAATAAATCCACAACTCTTCCAATCCAGCTTGCCTGAATACAGACATGAATGAAATAGACAGCACAAGAACGTCCGTATCGCAGGAATAAATCACCACTTTTCGTGCTCCGTGATCAGCCATATCTCGAAATGAAGCATCATTCTTGCATCGGCCTCTTCTAGTGCTTCACAGTCTAAGCCATCGATACTTGTTCTGCTTGAATCTGACGAAACTATGCAGACGTTCATGTGGGTAACTAAGCATGCGTCATTACTGTTATTTGCCAATGCAAGTGAGTCGGTGAGTCGAAAAAGTTGCTCTTTGTTTGAAGAATTTTAAAAAAAGTTGAAACGTCCCTAAAGTACAATACAAACGAGGTCCGAACCTCTGCTACCGTGAATTGTATAACTTTAGGTTGGAAGTGGAAGGACTGAGCCTTTCTGCCAACATAACCCAAGTTACACTTATTAGAACCGTGCTGTCGAGTTCAAGCTTAAAAGAAAACACAGTTACTCTGGTATGAAACATTCTATTGGCAAACAGAGTACATTTACAAAGTAAAAAACAATAAACAATAAAAGTATATCAAAATAAGACATGGAAATCACCCCCAATAGCCTACACCAGTTCCCATCAGAAACTCGTCGGAGTATAGTACAATAGTTAATTAAAACATTCCTGACATGATCTCTTCCTCAAATAAGATAAATATTCAGCTGACACCAGATGACAGAATTACATATCTCGCATACAAGGTACTTTACTTCAAGACTAACACGACACGTCAGAAATCTAGATCAATATTACCAACTGAAGATCAATGCCAATAAACAAACCATGGCTACCTTCTTTCAAGTATAGCACTACGTAATCAGCTGTTCGTCGATAATGGCGTTTCGTTACGAACTGGAAATCAATGCCGATAAACAAACGTTTATCATAGTGTGGATAATTTGTTTAAAATCCTACTCCTATTAATAGCATGAAAACAGAACTAATCTCTCCAAACACCAAACCAGTTACATGGCTGCCTTCTTTTAACTACAGTACTATATTATCAGCTGTTCGTCATTAATGGTAGTTCGTTACCTACAGAAAATCACATCTTTTAAAGAACCTAACACCGACGTCATCACCATACCTCATAACTATACTCCGTACTGAATAACATTTAAAACAGATCCAAACTAGGATATCCTACAGTGATTAGAGTGAAATGAAAACCTTTATGTTACCTTACTAATTGAAACTACTAACCACATAACAAAATGATAGTCAACCCTAACACGGTATCACAATGCCGGTGACTCAAAAATTATAAATAATTGTACTTCAGGCGCAGACCTCACATATGAGTAAACTTCAACACAACATGACGTACCTTTCAGTAGACCACTTGTTCACCCTCACAAACTGTAACAACATTTCGTCGAACACGATATTGCTTATTTCCTCCGTCATGGAACGTGACATTCTACAGTGATCAGTATCACAAATAAGAAGCAGAACATCTTTCATACGGCAGATCATTTCCTCAACAAGATGATCTTTCCCAGGATACCAAATGTTACATCATCGCTTCTAATACATGAGAGGTCCAATCCAGTCTTCCTGATTTCTTCAAAGCAATATAATTTTAAATTTAAGGTAGTTAATTCCTTCTTACATTGGTACTTGTCATTACTCCGAACTAAAGGAAATAGGGCAGAAGCTAGTGAATAGCCCCAGGCTATTCCAGCCTCCTCGGGAACTCCAGTTATGTACACTACATCTTATCGCCTTGATGATTTCAACATATCTACTATTGTAGATCCTCAAAAGTTAACAATTGTCGTTGTGACGACTGATAACAAGACAGACCTACCATCTTGTCAACAGACGACAGGAACACACTCTATAGAGTATCGCCCCAATTATAAGACTTCCTTCTTACCTGTTCGGTGGAGCGCTCTGACGAGAGTCAGCATAAACATCATACTCGCAGAAGCAAATATACAAATCAGATGGAGGTGAGAGAAGATACGTGTCTAGTGCCGTAATAACGGCTCAAAAGTCTTGCCAATTCCGAGGCACATTTGCTTCTTCACTGTTTTTTCGTCGTACGCCTACTCCTCTGGCCTCTCGCGCGGATTTTTTAAGACCGTCACCTTTGTAATGGTCCCAGACGATGTCAAGTCGCTTGCACCCCATTGTGGGTGTAAATTTGTTAACAGTTTCCCTTAATTATTTTGTGTAGTAGTCGTTAAAAGTTTTCGCCGATTTTGGAGGGTTACCACGGACAAGTACAGCACCATCGTAGATGACACCATCACAATGCTTCGGTATTTCCGTCGTCTTCATCAGACCTTCAAGAATGTGCGTTAAGTCGCTTTTACCTTCATCGATGCGCAAATCTCCTTCGTAAGATAAAGACGGGGGGAAATTCTGGTTTTCATGCGCGCAGAATTTGTCGATGTCTAACTTCCTGTTCAGGAACGCGACGAAGAGGTTGAAGAAAAGCTCGACATTGGATCTAAGTGATCTTATTTTTCCATTTGCAGCTGTTACCTTCGACTTTGAGACGGCAAAAATCCGACAGTTTTGCTTTTTAATCGGATCAAAAACAGACTTACTTCCCTCCGAAAATCGTTCCCGCACAAATTCTTTGTATCTTCTCCGACCATCATCTTCGACACGGTCCAAACGGTCTTTTCCTTCAGGTACCACGATGCGACTGTCGATCAGTATCGATTCAGAATCGGTGTGTTGGAAAGGGTTCCCCATTTTTTCGAAACTTTCCTTCATTTTGCGTACGTTTTCTCGAAATTTAGCTTGGAATGCAGGATAATCTTCATGGTGCTTCGTCTCGGTTTTCTGGGAAGAAATTGCAGAGTTGTCAAACTCGATCAGTAGCCTACAAACCTCTGGACCGGCGAGACACCAGCGTCTCAGGGCATTACCATCTTCCGTCAAACCGATAGCTCCGCCATCACCCTTCACGACGGCGTTGTTCTGCTCGTGTGCCTGATCTACTCCAAAGGGCCGAGAACAATCGACAAGAATTCCGGACGACAAAATTCCCTTTACAAAACCCCTCGTAAACGTTTGGTGCTCTCGTGGCTAGTCCCTCAAGGTCTCGAACATGAACAGACAACCAACGAGCGTAGTTCACGTGGTCGAAGGAAAAAAAATCAAGGAATCATTGACTAACTGTGTTGTGAATTTCTTATATTTTTCACATTTTTTCACGTTTGTTCAAGAATAACGGTATTTTTGACCCGAAACGTACTTATATGCCTTTAGACGTTCAAATAAATATTTTAGTTGTGTTTAGGATGCCAAAATTAGTCGAAAACAACACAACGCACCCCGCATTTACAAAATTGTTTTTTTTCGTATATTTTTAACGCTTGTTCAAAAATGACCGCCATTTTGGATCCTAAGGGACATTTTCGGTGTTTCCTCTTATAGAATCATCAAACACAGTGTCACCAACAAACCTGCCAAGCGACGTGGTATAGAAACTATTTGCAGTATCTTCTTAGACTGTAGGATGTACCGCACCCACTATAACACCTGACACACACTAATACAGCCATCACAATTAACACCTGTTATCAGACAGATTTTACACACACCCAAGTACACGGGGCTATATGACCGCATTGTCGCAGCCCCTAAACTAAGGAACCAACCAAACAACCAACTTCTTTTAGAAGTAAAAGGATTCACATTAATAATTCAACAATATCCTCAGTGCTTTACTCTGGCATTAGCGATCGTTGCTACCTTGTAATTTAGATGTGGAATATTTAAAAAGAATGTGGAAGACAATTTTAAAAAGATCAAGTACAGTGTAGTGAATAAAACATTGAGACGCTGAAACTAGTTAGGTCTAATGGATATAATTCGTAACATGTAATAAAATGGAAATAATCGAGTGATCAAATACGCATTATCTCATTAAAACCGTCTGGTCAAACACTAAAGAAACGTTTAATTACATTATTAAAATAAGAGATCTGCCTTATAAACTGCCTACGTCCACTCTCCATTAATTTTTTTCGATGCTTTAGTGACAGAAGAATGAAGAAGCGAAAAAGGTGTAGGCTAAATTGTCGCTTCAATTGGAACAATTGAGAAAAAAACGTAACAAATATTAATAATATTATATAATACAGTCTTCTAACCTTAAAAATTAGTCGATTCCCAACTTGATGGCCCACTTTGTTTTAGTAGTTTAATGGGTAACGCAATGTGCAGGTTATTTAGTAAACACAGCAATCAAGCATATTATACAATCATTTAACCTCTAAAAAAATTCAGTCGATTTACTTGTTGGCAGTTTATAAGGTAGATCTATTATTTTAATAACATCATTTTACTATCACTTTTTAATATATGGCATTTAATATATTTGCAAGCTTTTCCATTTTTGATTTAAAACAATTTTTGTAAGGATATCCATTCTTTTTTGGCTTTGTTAACTAGTTTTAAGATTTAATAGCAATCATGCTGAGGAAGATATCAATGAAATACCGAAACATGTATGATTAATAATATAATTAAACGTTTCTTTAGTGTTTGACTAGGCGGTTTTAATGAGATAAAACTATCATTTATTAATAGTTACCAATGTCATAATGGTCAATGTTCACACATTTTATCAAATACGGAGACTACACGGGTGGATTAACGCTGTCTCTGCCTGGAATTCTAGACGTAAGCTTATAGCTTCTTTTGGTTTATTGCCGGGGAAAATGGCAGCAAAATCCAGTGGTATGTCCAAAATTTTCAATTTAGGGAAGCAATATCACAAATAATAACAATAACAGTAGCTTCTATTAATTTTTTTAAAAGCCGTCACACGTAATCTAGTGCCATTGCACAACTTGGGTGGTTTGAGGTCACGTAACAACATTACAGGTGCTGCTACTTTCAAACGAAGTTTATGAGATGGGAATCCTGGAGGATTAATAGTATTTAGGAATTCTACTGGATAATTCACAGCATCGTCCGTTTGTAATACCATGTCGACTTGATTTATACTCTATTTCTTCTGCATCAAAATATGTAAGCAATGTTTCATTTATTTCATCTGCAGTCTCATTTTTAGGTGTGAGAATTGCTTGGTCGCATAGACAGTCCATAGATTTGTATTTGAGATTAGTGACATTGGGATATGTCTTTGAAATAAGACTTCCTAAAGAGTTGACGACTGCACCTAAACCTTCAGGAATCAAAATTTTCCCAGCGACTTCTGATAATTCTCCGTTTCCGATTTTCAGAAGAAGTTCCGAGAATTCGCCAGCCAAAAGATCACCACTCAAATGGACCCTCATATTTTTTCTTAAAGTAAGTTTGTGTACTTTAGACCATAAGTATGATGCTTTTACACATGCCTTTGCCTCGTTAGCACGCGTCCCTCTTGGTATCACTGATAAAGTTTGACGAAAATCTCCAGCGAGTAGCACAGTAACTCCACCCATTATATCTTCGTTACTCCTTAAGTCTTGGAGAGTATTATCGAGAGCCTCAAACCCGCATTTATGGCACATTGTACTTTCGTCCCAAACAATGAGTTTACACTCTCGCAAAACCTCGGCCGTGTTAGATTGTTTAGAAATATAACAGATGGGAGTCTCAGTGCGAGTAAGATTAAGAGGCAGCTTGAAGGCTGCGTGCGCTGTTTGACCACCCTCCAGTAACGTTGCGGCGATCCCAAACGATGCGGCAGCTACAGCATTGTTTCTAGTACTTCTGACTTTTGCCAATGGCAAATTGATAAGGAATGCTATTCCCGTTCCGCCTGGAACATCTAAGAAGAAGATTTTTCCACGTTCAGACTGTATGCTACTCATGATTTTACGATATACTACAAGTTGTTCTGTAGTTAAAGAATTTTCGCTGGTAGTTATCAATCGTTCCAAAGATTGAATATCATAATTGGTTTCCTTTAAGTATTCTCTATTTTCTTCATTTACTGACCTTACGGGTTGATGTAAGCCATACTGATTTAAATTCTGTCCTACTGAGTCTTCAATTAATAATAGACATTGGTTGTATACTTCACTGCAATTTTGAGTACAATCTTCCATCTGCATTTCTGTTTGCCATAAGATGTCCTCTGACGAAAAATCTTTGTACTTTTCCCAAAGATCAGCGGGATCACAAATTTGACAAAAGGCTAGCACATGGTGTATTGCAGTCTTGCAGTACGTATGCGCGACCCGCCTATTCTTAATCTAAATATATGAGCCTCGACAATGGTTGTTATCGCAGCAGACGACACGCAACCAGTGAAAGAAGGAATGTGCTGAGTGAGTGAATCAAGTACTGACCAACTTTATGTTTTTGGAATGTATGATACGCAGTGATCGGGAAGACATCCGCAGTTCAAACCCAACTGCCATCTCCTGGCGTGATATCAATAATAATAATGTTAATGTTATTGATTTTACGTCCCTTTTAACTACACTGGCTTTTAGAGACGCCGGGGTGCCGGAATTTTGCCCCGAAGGGGATCTTTAACGTGCCAGTAAATCTACTGACACGGCTCCCTCGCATTTGCGCACCCTCAAATGCCAGCTGACTGCGCCAGGTTTCGAACCTGCAACCTTGGGCTCAGAAAGCGAGAACGTTACCCCTGAGCCACGCAGCCAGACGTGATATCAATAGATGCATTGTCAAAGGAAAGCATTCCAAGTTACGAACATGGGCCGTATACCCTGTACCGAAAGTTTCTGCAGATTTAACATCAGGCCTATTCTGAACAGCAGTTCCATGGATTTAGATTTGCCAACATTTTATAGTAACTTTCCATGTGTAATATCTCTGTACCACAACATACAGAAAAGTGCTTTCAAAAACACGTCCTTTGTAAATGTTGGAAAATGTAGTGAATGTGGTTTTTGGCGGAATGGATACTCGCACGTAGAAATCATTTTCTGTAAAATATACTGGTTCATGTTGCATATTGAGGTATGTGACGGCGGGATGCCTTTAGTGTTACGGAAACGGCAATAGCCGCCACATAGCTTCGTTGCTACCTACATAACGACCAGACTGATATGTTCGTACTTAACTATACGGGATTTGTGAGCCCTGTGTGTATGAAATTGAACGTAGCTTGATGACTACCTTTATTTAGTAGTCGCTACTGTAGTGTTACAAAATTAAAGGTGGTATTGGATGGCGCTATCTCACACTAATGTTCGTTATTGTAGTTCTAAAACATACCAAGTTATTTTTAGCCTACTTTTCACATTTTGCAAAAATGAGGAAAAAGTAGACTTATGAGATCGATCCGGGAAAATGTGTGTCTGTCTGTCTGTCTGTCTGGCTGTGTGTGTGTCCCCCCCTATCAACTCCTAAACGGCTGCAGCAATCAAAACCAAATTTAGTATGAGTAAAGATGTATACCGGAATATCTCAAACCCATATTTGAAAATTATGTCAGTGCTACCAACTGCTGAAAAAACGCACTAGAAATTTGAGCTCCATGTTGGATATCTTAGAAGGTATGCATGGGAGCTATTCCAAAATTGGCACACATGTAGATAATACAATTTCAGTTTAATTTCCAGGAGGCCATACATGACAGTGTTGCCTAAATAATTTTAAGCCTTCTGATAAATCCAATTTTAAATGCATATAACTTCTACACTATCAATTGGATTTCAACCAAATTTTGTACTGAATATGTGTACATAAACAGTTATGACTGAGCGTATTCTTAAGGGCCACCAGGGCTGCCAACTGTTAATAATTGCTCTCTCTATGTTTTTTTATCCAAATACCAATATATCAGAAAGTATGCAAGCAGACACCTTTAAACTATGCACACGTATAGTAGCTGACATTTTAGATGAATTTGGAGTAACTTATATACGTCAGTTCTACCAACATGATTCTAAGCCTGCTGATAGAACCAATTTAAAAATACATGTAACTTATATACTATCAGTTGGATTTCAACCATATTTCGCATGTACTATGTGTAACATAACAGATATGACTATACGTATTCTTAAGAGCAATCAGGGATGCCAACTGTTAATAAATGCTGTCTATTTTTTACTCTAATATCAATATCAGAAAGTATGGAAGCCAACAGCTATATACTTTGCACACGTATAGCACCTGAAATTCTAGATTAATTTGGAATAATTAATATAAGTCAGTGCTGCCAACATGATTCTATGCCTGCTGATAGGTCCAATTTTAAAATACATGTAACATCTTTACTAACAAATGGATTTCATCCAAAATTGGCACAACAAGATATCATAATATTTCCGATTGTTTCTAACCAGCACACGAATGACATTGTTGCCAACATGCTTTTGCGCATGCTGATAGATCCAATGTCTAACTGCATCTAACGTCCATTGGACTTCAACCAAATTTTGTATTCTGTACCTTAAGAGATGGAACTAAGAATATATTCAGTCACCAGGGCTGCCAATTGTAATGCTCTATTAGGCTACATTATACCAGGAATATTTCGAACTAATTAGACATTTCGATATTACTAACTTAATTTCGTCATTATTCTAGATAGGTTCATATACTGTAGAATAATCATTGGCATGAAAAGTAGGCTGTATAGTTCGTCACGGAACTTCTTGTTAAATTATGATATAGATATATCTTGAAAGAGGGATGACAGTTTAGATTTCTAATTTTCTTATCGTGTTTCAATAATAATGTTATTGGATTTACGTTCCTTTTAACTACTTTGGCTTTTAGAAACGCCGGGGTTCTAGAATTTTGCCCCCGAAGGGGATATTTAATGTGACAGTAAATCTACTGACATGGTTCCCTTGCATTTGCGCACCCTCAAATGCCAGCTGATTCCGCCAGGATACGAACCTGCAATCTTGGTCCCAGCAAGCTAGAACGTCACCGCTGAGCCTCGCAGCTAGTCTATCGTGTTTTAGATAATAAGTGGATTGGCATTGCCTCCTACAGGGATAGATGGACAATTGGATGTCATGTCTTGAGCTACAGTTGCCATGGATACGGACTTGCCATTAGTTCATCAGTTTATCAGAGCGAAGATATTTTTCTGGGAATATCTTTGGAACTGTTGGTTTTAGGACCTTAAAATGTGGTTTTCGGTGTCCCATAGGGACCCACCGAGTATTGTTTCTCGCATCGAGGGGCGTAAAATGAGCTATGTCCGGTCTTTATGCGACAACTTCGATATTTTGTCCCAGTTAAGTATAACAAAAATGTAAAATTACATTTCACCCCCTTTTCACCCCTTTAAAATCGAATTTTTTAAAAAGTTTTTCTTAGTGCGCATCTACACTACGGTATACACATATCTTCAAAGTTTCATGCCATTATCTCTAGTAGTTTTTGCTGTGCGTTGATTATCAGTCAATCAGTCAGTCAGTCAGTCAGTCAGTCAGTCAGTCAGTCCGAGTCAGTCAGTCAGAACATCTTCCTTTATAGGTATAGATATTATATGCCAGAAAACTGCATCTTAATGAAGCTCAAGTTTAATTATGATACAGGTTCTCCGCCAATTAGAGCCCAAGATTTACCTTACGATACAACTGTTTGACCAATTAGGTAAGGATAGCATCGCACCTGCACTCAACGCTCGTTTCCGAAATCAAACATGTCGGACACAAGTGACAACATCGAATTACATGATTTGTAATTTGACTATGTAAAGGATATCGGATCAACCATTGTAGTTACAATCCCAAACACAAATACAAAATCAGCACGTACCTTTACGGTAATAGGGATATACTATGAAATTAGCCAGAAATGCATGAATCTACGTCCAGAAGTTTGTAACACTCCGTCCTTCTTTATAAATATCGACATGGAAAGTGCACCGTACAAAATATTGACATACATAAACTGGGGAATATGGGAAAAGAAATAGCACTGTTCCTTAATCTCTCCAACCCCAATTTGTACACAGGGCATTGCTTTCGTAGGAGTTCAGCGACAATTTTAGTGAATGCTGGTGGTGATATAACGGCACTGAAACGTCCGGAAACATATGAGATTGATCCATGGAAAATCAATAACCCAGTGCTTGCGCTCTGTACAGTAAACGCAACTAGGAACCCAGCGCATGCGTTCTGTTCAGTAAACTCAACTGGCGAAATTTCGACAGATATTTATGGGTATTTATGTTCGAACATAAAATAAAGTTATAATTATCGTCGAACAGTCGTATGCAACTCGCCTATAATGGTACGTTAATTAAGACATCCATATGGAAATTATAAAATTCGCTTCGCTCATTTTATAAACATACTCGTGTCTTAATTATTGCCATTATAGGCTTGTTGTATAATGTACCATTATATCACTAATATGAACAAAATATGACAAAGACCATAAAAATGGCCAACATATACGTTTACGGGAAAAATAAAATTGCTATAAACGGTGTCAGGGACCCTTAATTTGCACTTATTTGTCAAATTTCGGGCAAAATACGCTCAGGAAAGAAATGCGACTTTTCTTTAACTCCCGAATTATTATTATTATTATTATTATTATCATTATTACTAAACTCCTTGTACGGCGTACGGCTCAGAACCCCGAAAGGCCACACCCCGTTTTAAACATTGTCTCTATTGGTGAAAATATACCGTAAATTAGTGTTTGCTGTTTCATTTCAAATACTCAACGTAAGACTTAGTTGTAGAGATCGTACGCCTGTGGAATTCAAGAGTTGTCCTTGCGCTTGAATTATAAATTATTTTATAATAGTAGCAAGGGCGAGTAACAGAGAAGGTAAGTGGAAGAGTTAGGTTGAGCAGTGCCTCTGGAAGCATGTCATTAGATCAGATAGTTTGTGACTACATGAATATTTTAAGAGATACGACTCAGTTCTTAATATTGTATCTCATACGAGGAGGATATAAAGCTTATTGTGCCAGAAGGGAGAATACACCAACTGTCGACTTGACCTCCAGGTAGGAGACAAACCTCTGCCTTCTTTATTTCAGTATTACACACGGCTCAGCACTAAAGCACATCCAATGGACAGTCTTACAGTTATTGTTGTTGTTATTGCTTCTTTAGGAGCTTTGCGACAGCGTGATGTGTGCATAGTTTGTCTGATAACCTGTGTCACTGTGATGTCTGTACTAGTGTGTGTATTTGAAATTGAGGTAGGATTTGGGTAGGAAGTGGCCGTGGCCTTAAGTTACAGTAGGTACGATCGTGGCATTTGCCTGGAGTAGAAGTGGGGAAACCTCGAAAAACACTTCCAGGATGGATGAGGTAGGAATCGAACTCGCCTCTTATCAGTTTTGCCTCATGAGACTGAGTGTACCCTGTTCTAGCCCTCAGACCAGAATTAAATTTCTTGGCAGAGCTGGGAATCGAACCCGGGCCTCCACCGTGATAGCAAAGAATGCTAGCCACTACGCAATGAGGTGGACTTACAGTTATTGATGTTGTTAGTTCATTTGAAGGGTTTGGGACATTTTGGCCATCACTCCCAAGTAGTTGGATGTGTGTTGAACTTGTCTGGTAGCCAGTATTGCTGTCATAACCCTGGTAGTGAAACTGTTTTAGGGACAGAATGGGATAGGCCCCCCGGGTCTTAAAAAATGGTACTATCCCGGCATTTGCCTGGAGAAAGTGTGGAGAAATCAGGGGATAATAATAATAGGTCTAATAATAATGTTATTAATTTTACGTCCCTAAGAATGCTCGTCAGAAAATATGGATTTAGTTTCAGATCAGGAGAATGGCGGAAGTTAACGGACAAGAGGAACCGGAATCTCCATATATAAAATTCAACCTGTGGATGGTCCGTAAAATTGGCATATGGAATGACCATGGTGTCATCTTTCGCGTGAATTTTTTCACGTTGTATATGTTTCTGATATATCTGGGTATCTTAGTTGGTACAATCCTGCAGGTGTATACGACCAGCAGTGACATACCAGCAATTACTGAGAGTCTGGGTGCCTTCATGTCTTACGGCGTAAACTGCCTCAAACTCGTTTACCTGATAATATATGAGAAGAGATTCAAGAATCTTCTGGGCATCATAAACAATAACTTCTCCAATGAGCTTCAGGCAAGCAATCCAGAGCACCATAAGATGCTACTGAAGCGTGACAAAGAGTCTAAGGTCCTCACCTTCCTGTTCGCTGCTTCGGTGTGTACCTGTGTGACATTCCTCAATGTACAGCCCATCGCAGAAGTGTGGCTGCATGATGGAGGAGTCAATGGCACTTCCGAGGCGGTTTGGAGGTTTCCCTGGAGGTTAGTCATGCCATTCGACACCAACACTAGATTGGCTTACTGGTTGGTGTATGCCTTCCACTGCACGCTAGGCTGGTTCCACGTGCTCGTCATGCCTGGGTGTGACAACTTCTTCATCGCCCTCATCAACCACGTTTACGGACAATGCGTCATCCTTCGGGATAACCTGGAACACTTGTACGAGATCACTGTTCAGAGAACGCAGTTCAAGGACGGTTTCAAGCCCAATACAGTTTATGTTGACAGCTCCGTTGCTATGGAACTTTCCGGCACCATCCCTTTAGAAAGTGAAGCACTCGAGGACGTTACATCTAGCACAGTCGCAGCAGACGGCTATAGCAACTCGACATCTTTAATTGGAGGAGACGTCAGGTTTGAACAAGAGATGAGACGTCGTTTAAAGAACTGTGTTGTGCACCACAAATCCATTCTCAGGTAAGTTTACTTGTATTACGATGTCCAAATCTTTTTATATTACCTTGACATCATCAGACAAATTATCTTACAATGCTGATACGAAGCATTCTTACAATTCAATTGACCTACGGTAATATCTAGTATTAATTGTATTTTGCGATTGATTGTATTCGCAGATTGAATGAGTTAACATGCAGCTTTTCAGTCAATTTGTGGTCTTTTGAACACAATTTACTCAAGCAATACTCTCATTGCCTTTGTATCACGCAAGTATGTTTATTTCATCTTCAAAGTATTCATACTCCTGTCAGAAGAAGCCGTGGTCACTGGATATGTTAATTTTAAGCGAATCAATTTTGACACTTCCACATGCAGTTAGGTCATTGAGGACAAGATAATATAAACTTTATTGAGGGGAAAAATGTTTTTCTATCATCACCATCATCATTTATTGTACTCAACAGGCCATGGAGACGCCTAACAGAAAACATAGAATATACATTACATTACTAAAGATATTCCATGATATAACAATGAAGAAAAAGAATCAGAGGTTCAGTCACATATGTTTCTGGTCACAATTTCAAATATTTATTGCAGATGCTGTTCCACCTCCTATCTGTAGCATCACCAAGGGAAGCTGTAGGTTTTATATCTTCCAATGTATCTACCATCACTCTATCTCTCCACCTAGTCCTCGGACGGCCTATTGGGCGTTTGCCAATCAGCCTGGAGTAAAAACTCTGTTAGAAATAGATGCTTATGCTCTAACAACATGCCCTAGGCACTGAAGTCGTCGTTCTTCGATGGTTCTACCAATATTTGCTTTTTTAAAAGTTAGCAGAGGTCTTCCTTCTGGCTCTTTTCCCATCTTTCTTCGTCCAAATTGAATACAGGCCCGTATATCTTCCTCAACACTTTACTTTCAAAGGCACAAATGTGTTTTTCCATATCGGAATAAATGTTTATCAATAAATTTGGAACGACTATAGATATGATATGCTGTACTACTTCTCTCGCTCTCAACTTCCCCTTCAATGCCTGCCTGGGAACTGAGCGAGAGAGCAGCGTGCTAAAGTGACCGTTTGCATACAGGTTTCTAGCCCTGAACTGCTGTATGGTGATGCTGTAATCTGTGGTGGACCATTCTGGTTAGAACTCTTCTTGTATCCTACAATGATGCGTTTGGAAGACATTGGCTGGATACAGTCTAAGGTGCAGTTTGAAAATATTTTGTGACATTTGTGAGGCATATCATTAATCTTACGGTCAAAGCCCTGACGAAACTCTTCGGAAGGATAACCACTGGTGGCAATGGAAATCAATGCTGCGTTGAATAGCTCTCATCTCGGGGAATTCCTTAGATCAGTCTGGCTGTTTTTATAGAGACCCCTAGTGTGGATAATTTATTCCCTTTCTACAGTATCTCTCGTGGCCAGATTCTCGTCCAACTTGCAATACATTCTTCGATAAAAGAGCATTTCTTCCGTGAGAATCTTTACTAAAATCAGTCATTAGTTTAGTTACTAAAACAACAACAACAACATCAACATCAACATCAAGCAGCTTTGTGCTGCTTTAGGATATTCGGTAAGCAACTACCCTTCATTTAGCAAGTAATTCTTCTCTCCAACAGCAGGTGTGATGAACATAGGTTCTTGAGCTGGTCTGGGAAAGCTTTCACTTACTTAGGCCTGGCTCCTCTCCTTTATATTTTCTGTCCGAGTTATCTTAGTCTTTTCTTATTCTCTTTAAAGCACGCTGCTAATAACTTTACGAACGCTAGAGTGCCTTATACGTAGGTAGGCCTACAGTATTTTCACCCTTTACCGTGCGTAACCAAACTAATTGCTTCAACTTCTTTCTTCTTATATTATAGAAGCTAATGACCTAGGTCCTAGATATTAAGACAATATTACTCAGATATTAATCTCTCAATCAGATTATTATTGTTAGTGTTATCGTGTGTTACAGCTACGTTGAGCAACTGGAATGGTTGATGAACAAACTGATGCTGAGCCAGTTCTTCACCAGTATCATTGTCTACTGCACTGTAGCATTCCAGGTTATAATGGTGAGTTTAAGGTATTCAGTTCCATATTAGCGAGTTCGTTGAAATTTAGACTCCAAAACAGAACATAACACATGATAATAATAATGATGATAATTCTTGTATTAAGGGGCCTAACATCTTGGTTATCGGCCCATGAACATAACACAGCAGCGCTTCGGCGTGGATTAGTCCTTCAGATTGTTGAGGAACCAGAAGACAGACGCTTGTTATACTTCCGTTGTCAAACCAAAACCCTTCACTGACACATTGTATAAACTTTCTTGTTTGCAGTTCCCTACTGATCGCATGAAACTTATTGGCATGTCTGGTTTCTTGACGGGGGAGACGGTGCAACTCTTCATGTACTGCTATTTTGCAGACAAGATCAGGGAAGAGGTAGGTACTTGGTAGCTGTTCCATCACCCGTGATAAAATATAATAGACAGGATGATACAAAATTGTATAACATGGAATCGTCATCATCATCTTGTACAGTTTCCAGTCCCGGGCTGGGTCTGTTTGGACATAATCCTCGCCACTTAGTCCTTTCTTCCCACCACCTCTCCGCTGTCACTCTAGTCCAGTCCTCGTCTCTCTTCTTGACACATTCCTCCACTCCTTTCAGCCATCTATCTCTTGGTCTTCCCCTTGGTCGTTTCTTGGAATAATGGAGTTATGTTTAGTAATAATAAGAAAATCGTATGGCCTCGGGTGCCGTGTGCAAGCTTTGCTATTTGACACCCAGAGCGTAGCTTCCATGTCGAATTTCGTTGTTCCTTGAAGCACTATGAAAGTCAAGGGGGTTAGATATCTAAGCTTCTTGAACACTATAGCGCTTTCTAGTAGAGAAATGAGGAACTTTGTGTTGGCGGAAACTCCCGAGAGTAATTTCCCATTATGAACACGGCCTACTGAATTCAAATGGGTCCTTTAACATGCCAACATCGTATGGCATGCTTATCGTATTTTTGCCGCCTTTCTAAAAATCACTTACCAGGGCCAGCAGTGAACCTGAAAGCTTGGGGTTAGTAGACCGACGCGTTAACCACTCACCCACCGTGGAAAGCTATGTTTAGTAATGAACACAATATACACGATATTGCCACAACAGCATACAGATGAAAGTTCAAGGGATCTACAGATATCCACTTCCACTGCACAGGCACCTGCCCCAATGGGGTAAATATTTTCCTATTCCCTCCGAGAAGAAGGACGCTGATTGTTGGTGAAATCACTCTTCAACCAAACCAAAAATCAAACCAAAAACAAAACAAAAACCTAAAGCCAAACTCCAAACAAACCAAACCAGAAACCAGAATCCAAAACCCATTCCAAACCAAACAAGAAGTTCCGTGAAGAACTATACAGCCTACTTTTCATGCCAATGATTATTCTACAGAATATGAACCTATCTAGAATAATGACGAAATTAAGTTGGTAATATCAAAATATCTAATTAGTTCAAAATATACCTGGTATAATGTAGCCTAATAGAGCACTACAGTTGGCAGCCCTGGTGACGGAATATATTCTTAGTTCCATCTCTTAAGGTACAGAATACAAAATTTGGTTGAAGTCCAATGGACGTTACATGCAGTTAGACATTGGATCTATCAGCACGCGTAAAAGCATGTTGGCAACAATGTCATGCGTGTGCTGGTCAGAAATAATCTGAAATATTATGATATCTTTTTGTGCCAATTTTGGATGAAATACATTGGTTAGTATAGAAGTTACATGTATTTTAAAATTGGACATATCAGCAGGCATAGAATCATGTTGGCAGCACTGTCTTGTATTAATTACTCCAAATTAATCTAGAATGTCAGGTGCTATACGTGTGCAAAGTATAGAGCTCTTGGCTTGCATACTTTCTGATATATTGATATTAGGGTAAAAAAATATAGACAGCATTTATTAACAGTTGGCAGTCCTGATTGCTCTTAACAATACTAATAGTAATATCTGTTATGGTACACATAGCACATATGAAATTTGGTTGAAATCCAACTGATAGTATAGAAGTTACATGTATTTAAAAATTGGTACTATCAGCAGGTTTATAATCATGTTGGTAGAACTGACGTATATAAGTTACTCCAAATTAATCCAAAATGTCAGAATATACGTGTGCAAAGTTTAAAGCCGTTGGCTTGCATACTTTCTGATATATAGGTATTTGGATGAAAAAAATAGAGAGAGCAATTATTAACAGTTGGCAGCCCTGGTGGCCTTAAGAATACGCTCAGTCATATCTGTTTATGTACAGATATCACATACAAAATTTGGTTGAAATCCAATTGATAGTGTAGAAGTTATATGCATTTAAACATTGGGCCTATCAGAAGGCTTAACATTATTTTGGCAACACTGTCATGGTTGGCCTCCTGGAAATTAAACTGAAATAGTCTTATCTACATGTGTGCCAATTTTGGAATAGCTCCCATGCATACCTTGCAAGATATCCAACATGGAGCTCAAATTTCTAGTGCGTTTTTTCAGCAGTTGGTAGCACTGACATCATTTTCAAATATGGACGTGAGATATTCCGGTGCACATCTTTACTCATACTAAATTTGGTTTTGATTGCTCCAGCCGTTTAGGAGTTGATAGGGGGGGACACACACACAGCCAGACAGACAGACAGAAGGACAGACAGACAGACAGACAGACAGACAGACAGACACACATTTTCCCGGATCGATCTCATAAGTCTACTTTTTCCTCATTTTTGCAAAATGTGAAAAGTAGGCTAAAAATTCCTCTCGGCACGCCGGAAGGCGGAGGTAGATTTCACCGGGCAAACTAGGGGATAGGCTATAATAGGCAAAATATGCAGGTTTTCGTAGGAGGATCAGACCTCATTTATTGCAAGAAAGTATTTTACAATTGGAGGTTAGTTAACATTTTTTCGTCTTTCTATGCATACTTTTAACATTTTACTGTCTTATGGGGATGGTAACCTTCTTGTAATTTGGGGTTAATTTTTAGCCTACTTTTCACATTTTGCAAAAATGAGGAAAAAGTAGACTTATGAGATCGGGCAAATGTGTGTCTGTCTGTCTGTCTGTCTGTCCTTCTGTCTGTCTGTCTGGCTGTGTGTGTGTCCCCCCCTATCAACTCCTAAACGGCTGCAGCAATCGAAACAAAATTTGGTAGGAGTAAAGATCTATACCTGAATATCTCACGGCCATATTTGAAAATGATGTCAGTGCTACCAACTGCTAAAAAATCGCAATTGAAATTTGAGCTCCATGTTGGATATCTTGGAAAGTAGAATGGGAGCTATTTCAAAATTGGCACACGTACAGATCATAATATTTCAGTTTAATTTACAGGAGGCCAAACATGGCAGTGTTGCCAAAATGATTATAAGCCTCCTGATAGGTCCAATTTTTAAATGCATATAACTTCTACACTATCAAGCGGAATTCAACCAAATTTCGTATGTTGTATGTGTACATAACCAGATATGACTGAGCGTATTCTTAAGACCTACCAGGGCTGCCAACTGTTAATAAATGCTCCTAATTTATTTTATCCAAATACCAATATATCAGAAAGTATGCAAGCCGACAGCTTTAAACTATGCACACGTATAGTACCTGACATTCTATATTAATTTGGAGTAACTTATATACGTCAGTGCTACCAACATGATTCTAAGCCTGCTGACAGGTCCAACTTTAAATACATGTAACTTCCATACTATCATTTGGATTTCAACCAAATTTCGTATGTGCTATGTGTACCATAACAGATATGGCTATGCGTATTTTAAGGAGCAACCAGGGCTGCCAACTGTTAATATGTGCTGTCCCTATTTTTGTTACCCTAATATCAATATATCAGAAAGTATGCAAGCCAATAGCTCTAAACTTTGCACACGTATAGTACCCGGCATTCTAGACGAATTTGGAGTAACTAATATACGTCAGTGCTGCCAACATGATTCTAAGCCTGCTGATAGGTCCAATTTTAAAATGCATGTAACTTCTATACTAACTAATGGATTTCATTCAAAATTGGCACAACAATAGATCATATTATTTCAGATTATTTCTGACCAATACATGCATGACATTGTTGCCAACATGATTTTACGCGCGCTGTTAGATCCAATGTTTAACTGCATGTAACGTCCATGCTATCCAGTGGACTTCAACCAAATTTTGTATTTAGTACCGTAAGAGACCGAACTAAGAATATATTTAGTCATCAGGGCTGCCAACTGTAGTGCTCTATTAGGATACATTATGCCAGGTATACAGTATTTCGAACTAATTGGAAATTTCGATATTAGCAACTTAATTTCGTCATTATTCTAGATAGGTTCATATTCTGTAGAATAATCATTGGCATGAAAAGTAGGCTGTATAGTTCTTCACGGAACTTCTTGTTATACTTGTGATCACACTGTCCTTATGCAAGGTTTGGAACTAATGTGTAACTATCTAACAGTCTGTTACTTCTTCACGCAAAATTTTATCTCCCGCAGAGATGTTGGTTGGTTCCTCAGTTTAGGGGCTGCGACAAGGTGGTCATGTAACCCCGTGTACATTGGGTGTGTGTAGAATCTGTATGATAAACGGTGTTATTTGTAATGACTGTATTAGTCTGTAATTCAGGCAAGGTCTGCAGACGGTCAATTTTAAGTAGTAGTACCTAATTTTGTACCAAATACTAACGTCAACGACACCTAGCTGTGAACTTGGCTGCTAGATGCCACCGCAACCAGCAACTTGCAACGAATGTTGTAACTTCCCCTCCGAAGGAAAGCATGCTGACGGACTTTTAGCGCTCTTAGAAAATCCGGCGACTTTGGCCGGCTTTGAACCAGCACCTTGGGCATAGAAGTTCAGCATGCTACCAGTTAGCCGCTTCCCTCAAAGTCAGATGGAACAAGAAGTTCCGTGACGAACTAAAGAGCCTACTTTTCTTAAAATTAAGATTCATGCCATAGATTAATCAACAGTATATGAACCTATCTAGAATAATGACGAAATTAAGTGGGTAATATCGAAATGTCTTAATTAGTTCGAAATAAGGTATACTAGGCATAATGTAGCCTAATAGAGCAATACAGTTGGCAGTTCTGGTGACTGAATATATTCTTACTTCCATCTCCTAAGGTACAGAATACAAAATGTGGTTGAAGTCCAAAGGACGTTACATGGATTTAGACATTGGATCTATTAGTACACGTAAAAGCATGTTGGCAACAATGTCATGCGAGTGCTGGTCAGAAATAATCTGAAATATTATATCTTTTTGTGCCAATTTTGGATGAAATCCATTTGTTGGTATAGAAGTTACATGTATTTAAAAATTGGTCCTATCAGCAGGCTTAGAATCATGTTGGTAGAACTGACGTATATAAGTTACTCCAAATTAATTTAAAATGTCGGGTAATTTACGTGTGCATAGTTTAAGGCTGTCGGCTTGCATACTTTCTGATATATTTGGATACAAAATAGAGAGCAATTATTAACAGTTGGCAGCCCTGGTGGCTCTTAAGAATACACTCAGTCATATATGTTTATGTACACATATTACATACAAAATTTGGTTGAAATCCAATTGATAGTGTAGAAGTTATATGCATTTAAAAATTGGACTTATCAGAAGGCTTAAAATTATTTTGGCAACGCTGTCATGTATGGCCACCTGGAAATTAAACTGAAATAGTATTATCTACATGTGTGCCAATTTTAGAATAGCTCCCATGTATACCTTCCAAGATATCCAACATGGAGCTCAAATTTCTAGTGCGTTTTTTAGCAGTTGGTAGCACTGGCATCTTTTTCAAATATGGGCCTGAGATATTCCGGTATACATCCTTACTCATACTAAATTTGGTTTCGATTGCTGCAGCCGTTTAGGAGTTGATAGACACACACACACACACACAGACACACACACACACACACACACACAGCCAGACAGACAGAAGGACAGACAGACAGACAGACAGAAGGACAGACACATTTTCCCGGATATATCTTATAAGTCTACTTTATCCTCATTTTTAGCCTATTTTCAATTTTGAAAAAATAGGCTTATGAGATCACCTTTTGTCCGTGTGTGTGTGCGTGTGTGTGTGTGTGTGTGTGTCCCTAATAAAATCTAAACGACAGGAGCGATTTCAATGAAACTCGGAAAGTTCATAGCACTATTCCCGGCGACCTCGACCGTGCCCTTCAAATTTTGTTACGTCTCACCAATCCAACATGGCGGCTGTGCGAAATATTTCACCAGCATTCAATATCTCCGAAACTATTACCCATATCACCCTGGAATTTATTACAGTGATAAAGGAAACTACTAGAAGTTCACCTATGTGACTTTTGAAAACCTGGTAACTACAAAACCAGCATGGAGGCCAAGCGAATTTGCGACTTTTAAATAGACGTTTCTCGTGATTTGACCAACCAAACGCAATGAAACTTGGTACAGCATATGTTAATATACATTGTAATGCACCGACATCTAACTTCGTTCAATTGTTTACATAATCACAAGATGGCGGATGTGCGAAATATTTCACCGGTATTCAATATCTCTGAAACTATTAGCGGTATCTCCCTAAAATTTTGTACGGAGATAAAGGGCACTACTGGAAGTCCATCTATAAGACTTTCAAAAACCGGTTAACTACAAAACGAACATGGCGGCCAAGCGAATTTGAAAATTTTAAATAGACCTTTCTCGCGATTTAATGTTCCAAGCGCACTGAAACCTGGTACAGGAAATATTCATGCACATTGTAATCCACTGGTATCTAATTTAGTTCAATTGTTTACATAACCTCAAGATGGCGGCAGTGCGAATTTTAAAATTAAGTTTTTATTTCTTGTGATGTAGTCATGCGATCGAAGTGAAAGTTTGAATTTTGAACCTACGCAATAATTTTCCTTTAATGCTACATGACTCTATGGCCTATACATTTAACAATCCAACATGGCGACCATCCGAAATATTTAGACGATACTGAATATCTACGAATCTATTTTAGCAATCAAACTGCATTTTTTTAATGTTCATAGGGGCTATGAACTTAAGTTCACCTATAGGACTTTAAATAACCTGGTGATCACAAATCCAACATGGCGGTGACGCGAATTATAAATATTCACATGGACGTTTCTCGCAATTTAACCATCCGAGTGCAGTGAAACTTGGTACAGTAAATCCTTATACGAATGTTAATCCACTGGCATCTAATTTATTTCAGTTGTTTCCATAACTTCAAGATGGCAGCTGTGAAACGTTTTAAAATCTCCTTGTTTTTTGTTGTGTCCTAATTATGCGATTGAAGTTTGAATACTACACGTTCACAATAATCTGCATGTAACAGTACATAACTCTAGGACCTACATATATAAAATCCAACATGGCGACCATCCAAAATATTTAGTCGGTTCTTAATATCTACGAATCTATTACAGCAATCAAACAGTAATTGTGTATGTTGATAGTGGCAATTAACATAAGTAGGATATATGAAAATAGGCTGTATAGTTCTTCACGGAACTACTTGTTGAAAAGTGTGAAAAGTAGGCTAAAAATGAATGTGATCTCGTCAATGGCGTTGTCTTGGCAACCTCTGATAGATCATCCCTTATCAATTTAAAAGCGTTGTTATGGTAACCTCTGATGGCACTTGGCATTTTTTAAAATTCCGAAATCATTTTTCTCATCCCTTGGCGTAATGGTGGGTCATATCAAAAATTCTTTCAGACAAAAGTTTTAGGTTATTATTAGGGGAATTAATATTTTCCATTTTGTACGGTTTTGATATTGTGCCTATTAAGAGAGATATGATTAATGTTTCCCGAAAAACCCACTTTTTTCCACCCCTTTGGTCAATGGTTGGTGCTATCAAAAAACTTATTTGACATAAATTTTTGGCACTTATCCGACACATATTATGAACGGATTCGATATTTCACGAATTAAGAGAGTTATAGCGAAATTTCACGTTTTCGAAAAAAGCTCCCCATTTTCACCCCCTTCGACCGAATTTGCCCATTAACGAACTCGACCGAGATTTTATAGGGATACATATTATGTAAAAAATTCAAAGTGATTGATGCAAAATTACGGCAGTTATCGTGTCCACAAGAAACTGATATATATATATATATATATATATATATATATATATATATATATATAGAGAGAGAGAGAGAGATACATATATACATAAATTATATATAAACTTTTGAACTGACGGTGGTTTTGGGGTCTGGGGGATGTGAAACGCGAAGATATGTCGAAATTTTCCGGAAGTCGAAACATGGTACCCATTGCAATAGTTAGCTTTCTAATGAAATCTACCTAAAACCAAAATCCATACCAAGCCAAGCCCAGCCAAGCGATCGCTGCCCAGCCATTCGGCCTACAGATCGCGGGGGTGACGCGTGGTGAGGGCGTTGGATCCCCTCCGCCGTTAATCTTGCTTTCCGTGACAGGGCAGTGCCTCACTGTCAGACAGCTACTCAATTGTTCCCACGAGTTTGAGTGCCCCCCGGAGCGGCAGTCGGGCTATCCCAACACCACGGGGATCACTCTTACACAGCATCACGAACTGCTTGGTCAGTGATGGCAGTCTTACCTTTGAGGAATTTCTTCAAATGACCAAACACGTGACAATCACAAGAAGAGAGATCTGGGTTGTAAGAGTGGTTTTATCTAAGACAGTACCTTCTAGACCTTTTGAGATGGCGTTGTCTAAGTGCTCTGCTGCACGAGTGCCTCCAAATATATTCCGTTGACAAACAGAGTACATGTCTTAACGGCTCTCTACCTAGGTAATGTCTTCCGAGTAAAGAGTGTTTATTACTAATTAGGTTGTTGACCTTCAATTGTTATGTAACTGTGCATTTTAACTTGCAAAATTATCTGCGATACGAATGGGGTCTCGTCTCCTTATCCATTAGAAATAGAAATGGTAAAATTCCATCTCCATGTCCGAATGAAACTACACGTTTTAAACACTCTATTGCAAGAACACAGGAGCGCAAAGTCCAAATTCGACCTACAAGCCAATAGTTCAGAAAGAAAATAAAATCTTTTACTTCATACTGTTAAAGCCTCCGTGGCTTAGGCGGCAGCACGCCGGCCTCTCACCGCTGGGTCCGTGGTTCAAATCCCGGTCACTCCATGTGAGATCTGTGCTGGACAAAACGGAGGCAGACAGGTTTTTCTCCGGGTACTCCGGTTTTCCCTGTCACAATTTCATTCCAGCAACACTCTTCACTATCATTTCATTTCATCTGTCATTCATTTAATCATTGCCCCAGAGGAGTGCGTCAGGCCTCGGCAGCCGGCACAGTTCAAATCCTCGCCGCTAGATGGGGGCTTCATTCATTCCATTCCCTGACCCGGTCGGAGACTGGAAGCAGGCTGTGGATTTTCATTTTTCACTTCATACTGTTAAATTTATAGCTTAGTCGTTGTAAAATATCCTTAAACTTGCGCTGCATCATAGCTTTGTAGGCTCTATCCTTCAACCGGAAGCATCTGCGCAAGAGTAATCTAAATAAACAAGACCCGTATTCAAAGTCAGGGGTATATTCCGTAACGTGCCAAGACAGGGTGACAAGCAAATTACATCGGGCAGAGAGGGATAAGAATAGATACACGATACAGTGACCAAAGAAATGTGATAAAATACGGGACGCACTCGGCCGTATGTGAACACATGTGCGACGCGGTACTCAGTTTCACTAGTATTGAAACCGACTTAAAAATAATTCATCACGAATCGAAAGGTAGAGCTCCTGACACAAAGGAAGCAATCGAGTTACAATTAGCTAAAATATACAACCCCAATAATTAAAACGAACACACATTTCTGGAGAGTTCAGCCCTCTTTACACTACTAGAAAACACCCCCTGTTGGATACAAGACACAACATAACGAAGTAGCCAAGCTAGATAAGGGATTCATAAGGGAAACATGTTATTAGATGAGGTTGTACGATGTATCATTTTCTTCAATAAACCGAGGCTGGTATTAACGGCAGTATTAAAGGTGCCGGGACATTCTCAATAAACCGGGCAGCGCTTATAGGGATTTTAGCTTACGCGTGGTGAAAATGTAAAACTGGTCTTTAATCGTTGAAGATTACTGTATACAGTAACATACACCACATTAGGAGACTAGACTTGGCAACACACAGTCACATTTGCTGGATGAACACAGACACTTAGTAATGTGAGAGGGGGAAAGCCCAGGGATTTAAGAGACCCTTGAACACAGGAAATTCCCCAAGTTGAGAGGAGATAGTGTCGAAGATAACTGCTCTCACCAGGACGGCGCAAGACTCAATCAGATAAGTAGCCTGTACAATACAATCTGAATTGACCATTTAACTACAATCACATATTCACTCTAAACAAGGAAATTTTGGAGGTCAATCACTAATTCCAGAATTTTAACAAATCATCACATAGACTATAACTAACAAATATTGACGAGTTGCATCACCAATACTGCAACTAAATAAGTGTACATCTTGTAAATACTTTCACCCATACTTTCAGGCAGTGATTTTATAGCCTAAGTGCAATGGATCTGATGATGATCGCTTGATGATTGAAACTGGTCATCCAAGTGTATTTATTAATCTCATGTAATTTTTTTTCAGGATTAGGGAATAACACATATATTTGGGTACAATCGTGTTGACCGACTGAAAAACATCAAACTTCGTTCCTTATGGAGCTTTGGAGCATGTATGCTTGAGGCATGGTCTCCTTCATAGACTTGTGTTCTGAAACGCACAAGGTTTACATGCCGGTGCCAAATCGAAGTGCAAGAAGGCAGTGCTCCGCATCATCTCTTTTATTTTTTTCCACGGCATTAACACTTTTTCACGAGGTATCCATTTTTGCTTCGAGTAAAAGCCAAAGACAAAAGACTACAGTAGCTATATCTATTAATTCTTTGTACAAGTCGACAATCAAGCACTTACGTTCACTAGCTACTAAAGTAACTTACTTTAACGTTTCCACATAGTTTAACCGCATCATCTCTTTTATTTTTTTTTCCACGGCATTAACACTTTTTCACGAGGTATCAATTTTTGCTTCGAGTAAAAGCCAAAGACAGAAGACTACAGTAGCTATATCTATTAATTCTTTGTACAAGTCGACAATCAAGCACTTACGTTCACTAGCTACTAAAGTAACTTACTTTAACGTTTCCACATAGTTTAACCGCATCATCTCTTTTATTTTTTTCCACGGCATTAACACTCTTTCACGAGGTATCCATTTTTTCTTCGAGTAAAAGCCAAAGACAAAAGACTACAGTAGCTATATCTATTAATTCTTTGTACAAGTCGACAAACAAGCACTTACGTTCACTAGCTACTAAAGTAACTTACTTTAACGTTTCCACATAGTTTAACCGCATCATCTCTTTTATTTTTTTCCGCGGCATTAACACTTTTTCACGAGGTATCCATTTTTGCTTCGAGTAAAAGCCAAAGACAAAAGACTACAGTAGCTATATCTATTAATTCTTTGTACAGGTCGACAATCAAGCACTTCCGTTCACTAGCTACTAAAGTAACTTACTTTAACGTTTCCACATAGTTTAACCGCATCATCTCTTTTATTTTTTTCCACGGCATTAATACTTTTTCACGAGGTATCCATTTTTGCTTCGAGTAAAAGCCAAAGACAAAAGACTACAGTAGCTATATCTATTAATTCTTTGTACAAGTCAACAATCAAGCACTTACGTTCACTAGCTACTAAAGTAACTTACTTTAACGTTTCCACATAGTTTAACGAATTTTCAATCACTGAGCTTGGTGTAACATTGACTTTCCAGTCACACAAGAGAGGGTGCTTCTGAGCCATTTGTCTGCATTCTTAATCACGTATTACTTGTACACTGTCCTACATACCCCCCGAGTTTGAAATCATTCGGACTATTCTTTCTGGGTGTTGGAATTTTACAAATGCTGGCGTATGCAAACTGAATATGATGTGGTTTGATAAAAAAATAAGCACTGCACCCACTCAAAAGATAATATCAGACACAAAACACATGCTCCATTGTCTACTGTGTCCAACATTCTTTACGAATGATTTTTTACGTCAGACCTCGGAGAAAGCACCGCGGGTGGCCAGGGTTTGGCCCAATGTAATACAGTGCTCTCTCGGTAATCTGGCAGATATCGGACCAGAGCACTGCCGGATTACCGAAAACACCAGATTACTGGATAAGATCCAGAAAAACGCAGATATTTGAAAATCAGGTACGAAAAAAGTACGAAAATTCATCATACATTTTTCTTATGTCATGAAGTGTAGCTCGACCAACACCGTATTCGTTAGCAGCACTAGTTAACGTTTCGCCCTTTTCAATCCGTTTTAGTATTTCATGTTTATCTAACAACGATAGAGTTTTATGTTTACGTTTTTTCTGCACGGATGCCATCTTCAACAGAACACTACTACAGTACAACTGTCCTACACCTGAGGGGGCCGTGCGTGAGTCATCGCTCTTGGCGCCAATGCATTGTTTACTCAGACACTAGACACTAGTCTTGTCGCTGCGTGGGAAACATTGTACAGTATTTGGGACGCATTATCAAATCAAGTGTTGAGCTCGTACTCGAATACAAAACGCCGGATTACTGGGAGTGCCGGAGAGCTGAGATGCCGGATACAGAGGGAGTACTGTATAATGTTTTGTAACTGTGCACACTTGTGGTATGATTCTGGCACGAGAATAAAAGAAAAAATACAAGACGGAGGTAGTTAACTTCGTTGTCAGGTTATAGTGCAACAGAGAGTAATGCTTTCTTCCAGACGGGTCTTATAGCCACCTCCGCCTACTTCAGCAGGTGGCCTGACATGTCCCAGGGCTTGAAGAACTCTCTCCTGATCATCATGTCTCGCAGTCAGAGAGCCACCAAGTTCACGGTGGGGAAGTTCACCGAGCTTTCCTTGGATACTTTTTCTAATGTAAGTAATGTTTATTCTCTAAATCTTATCTCTCTCTATATAAAAATGAAAGTTTGTCTGTTTTTTCTGAATTTCGACGGAAATTTGCGTTATTTGCGCGTTTCAGACTGTTTTATGACGGATGCGCGCAAAAATATTTTTTTTGTCTGTCTGTCTGTTTGTTTGTCTCTGGACAACTTCGAGTCATTAAAACTCGAGAACGGCTGGGTGGATCAACGTATAATTTGATACAGATATCCATCAGAAGCACCACACTAATCATTGATGTAACTCATCTCCGTACCTCTCATAAAAAGGGGGCCTACCCCCTTAAAATACATACTGAAATAGGCGTAGAAGGACGAGACAAAGCTTATTTTCAACCCCTCGATGTGAGGAACAAAACTCGGGGGCCCTAGGCCCCGAAAACCACATTTTAAGGCCCTAAAACCAACAGTTTTTGAGATATTCCCAGAAAACTAATTTCATTTAATAATCTAATGAAAATGCAAGCTGGTAACCATGGCAACAAAATCTCAGAGGACCATCTATTTCTGTAAGGCGCAATGCAATCCCATTTATTACATTACTGTGAAGTTTGCAAACGGCTATAAGGTTATCACGGAATCAAATTAAGCTGTAAAATTCGTCAATACGTATAATGAGCTTAAGGGGGTCAAGGGGTACACTAGAATTTTGTCACGCGATTTTAACATGCGTGTATGGAACGGAAGGTCTTTCATATCCCTATCCCTATATTGCATTTATTATATTATTATTATTATTATTATTATGTTTTTGCATACAACGACGAGACAAAGCTCATTATTAGCCCCTCGCTGGCAGAAACAAAACTCGAGGGTTCCCGAAAACTACATTTTAAAGCTCTAAAATCAACAGTTTCTGAGATATTCCCAGAAAACTAATTTAATTTAATAAACTAATGAAGGAATGCAAGCCGGCAACCATGACAACAGGTTCTCAAGAGAAGACATCCAACGTTCCATCTATTTCTGTAAAAATCAATGCCACTCCACTTATTACATTTCTGTGAAAGTTTACAAATGGCTATAAGGTTATCACGGAACCAACCTAGACTGTAAAATTCATCAATGCGCATAAGGGGGACAAGGGGTACCCTAGAATTTTTTCACGTGATTTACACGTGTGATATGTCGTACAGAATTATATTTCCAAACAGCAACATTATTTTCAAAAAATACTCAATTCAAATATTATTTTTTGCGGCTATTAGGAATTTGGGCCATTGGAGGCTAAAAAACCTGAATATCCATGCACCACAAGCCTTTATAATTTGTTATAGGTGTCTTCCTGTGGATGGGGACTTTACACAACAGTGAGGGTCAGTCATTCTGTGAGGTGTATTGCGTTTCGCCTACGAGGTTTTCAATTTTATTTTCACGTCAGGAAGTACACGTTAGGTGAATTTAAATTGAGCACATTCTAACTTTTTTTTTCGACAAACGGGTTCTTCGTAAGGATGATTTTGTTTGAAACTGTGTGGTTGATATATCCATATTCGGACTTCTGGGTGATATGTTGTAGGTTGGTTGGTTGGTTCCTCAGTTTAGAAGCTGCAACAACGCGTTCACGTAGCCTCATGTGTGTAGAATCTGTCTGCTAACCGGTGTTAATTGTGATGGCTGTATTAGTGTGTGTTATCTGTATTTCAGGTAAGGACTGCAGACGATCAATTTCCAGTAGTTCCTACTTTTGCTACCAAATGCTACCGTCAACGACACCTAGCTGTGACTTGGCTACTAGATGCCACCTCAACCGGCAAACTTTGGAACTAATAGAGCGTTAATCAAGTCTAACCTACAAATTTAGCTTCACTCAATTGTAGTTAGTGGATGGTTCTATTACATGCCATAAATCTGTGACATGGGACCGCCGGCTTTACTTCCCCTCCGAAGTAAGGCATACTTAGGGACTTTCGGCCTTTCTGTGTATCTTTATGTACGCCTATAACTCGTGTTCGAATGTTTGGAGCATCGTAAAATTAGGTATTCATGAGAGTCAATACACCAATCTATATGTGTAAAAGAAAGTCGTGTTAGTTACACTATTTATAACTCAAGAACGGCTGAATCGATTTGGCTGAAAATTGGTTTGGAGGTAGCTTAGAACCAGGAGACAGACATAGGATACTTTTGTTTTATCCCGTGACGTGACATGAAACGTTAAAGAGAATACAAGTCACTATAAAACGTAACGCAAATGACAGCTAAAATAAACTCATGAAGGAATGGCAAGGCAAGTCGTTTCCAGGCAACAGTAGCTCTTGACGAGACACGGCCGACTGGAATCGAGTAGCGCTCTCCACTACCGGTATAGAAAATGAGGCTCTTAAAATGAAATCCCGTTAGTTACTCAACGTAATTTGTATTCTCTTTGAATCATCATTAACAATGCCGCGACAAAGACGATCGAATCTTTCCCGACAAAGCCATAATCTATCTATCTATCTATCTATCTATCTATCTATCTATCTATCTATCTATCGTATGGCTTTTAGTGCCGGGAGTGTCCGAGGACATGTTCGGCTCGCCTGAGTCTGTAGCTGCTTCCAGCGGACACCCTAAAGGGCGAGCTACAAGTTCCGTTCAATTTCAAGTAGTTCCAACTTTCGCCACCAGATATCAATGATACCTAGTGGTGAACGTTGGAACTTTGATAGAGCGTTCTGACGAAATCTAACCTAAAAAATTTTGCTTTACGCAAGTTTAGTCTGTGAAAGGATCTTTAATATGCCATAAATCTATGACATGGGACCGCCGGCTTTACTTCCCCTCCGAAGGAAGGCATACTGAAGGATTTTTAACGCTCTTAAAAAATCCGACGACTTCGGCCGGGTTTGAACCCGCTATCTTGGGCATAGCAGTTCAGCATGCTACCGACTACGCCACCGAAGCCATAATGCAAGAAGGATACGAAACATTGCGAATGAAAGGACTGAAGAAAAACAAGAAATTGCCCGTGAAGAGCGCCGCGAGAGTATGGATGGACTTCGTGCTTCTCAATCACAAGAGCAAAGTGAGGCAGCCCGTGAAACGGCTCTGTTGGCGATGTGAAATCGTCGAGCGAACAACAGAGATAAAGAAGTAGATAATTTTCGACGCACAAGAAGAGATTCATCAAGTGCTGATTTGAATCGAGCAGCGTTTCGATACGATTGCAGCACTGATTACTGCTTGCATCCTAGCGTTTGCATTGGGCCAATGGACGTTGTTTGTGAGTATTGTGGCGCATTGAAGTTTTCTGGAGAAACGCCCGGATTGTGCTGCCTTAGTGGGAAAGTGAAATTGCCATTATTGACTCCGCCACCTGAGCCATTGCATTCATTGCTTTGTGGCGAAACACCCGAATCACGTCATTTTCTTGCAAACACTAAAAAATACAATGGTTGTTTCCAAATGACCTCATTTGGGGCAGACATTATCGAAGAGCGAGGATTTAATCCGACATTGAAGGTATTTATTTATTTTTGTACTTACACACAATAGCCTATAGTAGAAGAATAACTTACTATACTTATTTGCTAATTCTAAAAAAAGTGTTTATAAATCAGTAATACTGCCTTTGTTTTTATTTTGTAGATACAAGGACAGATTCAGCATCGAATTGGATCATTGCAACCTCTTGAAGATGCACAGCATAAATTTTTACAAATATTCTTCATGGGCCACATGGAAGAACAACTTGATCGACGTCAAGAGATCAATGCAGCAGTGAAAAGAACAATTCTTCAAGATTTTCAGCAACTACTTCATGAACATCATGCGTTAGTCAGGCTGTTCAAGAGTGCTTTGGAGCGCATGCCAAATGATGACTACAAAGTCGTGATCAGAGCAGATAAACAACCATCTGGAACACACGAACACACATTTAACGCTCCAACAATAGATGAAGTTGCCATCCTGATGGTTGGTGAACACTTGGAAACACGCGATATTGTGCTTACACGTCACGATACTGGGCAACTGAAACAAATATCTGAAACACATCTTTCATATGACACGTTGCAATACCCGCTGATGTTTTGGCAAGGAGAAGATGGATATTATTTTAATATCAAAATGATAAATCCATTGAATGGTGAGTATCAATATCATAATTCAACATGACGTACATTTTACATTGTTTGGTTTTGGTTTACAATAAAAGACCAATTACACTGCTTATTACCAGGAAATGATTAGGGGTTGTTTGTATAGATAAAATTGGACAAATGACTGGCAAACGATTTAAAATCATTTTTATTCACCCCTTTATAATTATGCTAAAAATTTTCATAAGAAATACTAAATCAACTGTTTTAATTTCAGGTGAAGAAACTACAAAGAAAGTTAGCTCCATGAATTATTACGCAAATCGTTTGATGATCCGTAAAAATGCTGACAACTATTTGCTGCGGGTTCGTCGATTGTTTCAGCAGTATTGCGTCGACATGTACGTCAAAATAGAAACGGAGCGTTTAACTTTCATTAGGTTGAACCAAGCCAAACTGCGTTCTGAGGACTATATCCATTTACGTGATGCAATTCTTACTCAAGAAAATGCAGCTAATATTGGTCGATTAACTATTCTGCCGGCGACGTACATAGGTAGTCCACGTCATATGCATGAATATGCGCAAGATGCGATGACATATGTTCGTCATTACGGTCGGCCAGATCTCTTTATTACTTTTACCTGTAATCCAAAATGGATAGAAATTGTTCATTTGCTGCTTCCCGGACAACCATCAAGTGATCGACACGACATCACAGCACGTGTATTCAGGCAAAAAATCCGGTCCCTGATGAACTACATTGTTAAACAACGCGTCTTTGGAGATGCTCGATGCTGGATGTATTCAATCGAATGGCAAAAACGAGGCCTGCCGCAAGCACACATTATTATTTGGTTAGTGGAAAGAATTCAACCAGACTAAATAGATGATATCAAATGTGCCGAGATTCCCGATCACGAAGCCGATTCAGACCTACATGATGTTGTAATTACAAATATGATGCATGCACCGTGTGACTCCATCAATTCCCAATCACCTTGTATGGTCGACGGAAAGTGTTCCAAACGATATCCACGGAAATTAACGGCGGAGACCGTCACTGACAACGATGGTTATCCACTTTATCGGCGTCGATCACCCGATGATAACGGCCGAACTATCACAATAAAAGTGAAAAGAATGGATTTCGTTGTCGACAACAGTTGGATTGTTCCGTATTCGCCACTTATTTCCAAAACGTTCAAGACACATTGCAACGTTGAGTATTGCAATTCAGTAATGTCCATAAAATACATTTGCAAATATGTCATCCAATCCTCCAATACCAACGATGAAATTGCGCGCTATCAAGATGGTCGTTATGAGAACTTTATTTATTTAAGTTACTCGTGTCAGAAATAAAAATATTACATAAGAAATTATGTACAAAATGGGCAACAAAAATGACAAAACTTGAACATTTAAGGTTCAAAATATTGCATGACCAATATTTTGCCGTGTTACGTCCATTTGGTGTAATGAAGCGATTTGGTGCATATTTGCATTCCCTATTCACGAACGTCATCCTACTGTTGTGCATTTGGCGGTGCATCTGGGGAATGGTCAACGGGTATATTTCACGGCTTCGAATGTTGTTCAACGTGCTGAAACACCTCCAGCGCAACATTGACCAGTTTATTTGCGATCTGCCAAAGCGATCCGTTTGCACGAACCTTGCTTTACTCGGAGATGCCACGCTATTGCACTTGGAATGTTTCATCGAAGAATTTTCAACGACGGAAGCAAGGCGATGCGGTTCCTGGTTATCCGAATGTGCGTTCTACTGATGCTCTTGGTCGTATGTAAACAGTTCATCCAAAGCATGATGAATGCTTCTATTTGCGGTTGTTGTTGGTAAATGTGCGTGTGCCAACGTCATTTGAGACACTACGGACTGTTAATGGTATAATATTCCCAACATATCGTGCTGCATGTGAAGAACTCAATTAACTAGAAAACGATACCCATTGGGATACGACAATCGTTGAAGCCATTACCTCTGCATCTCCCAAGTCAGATACGCACATTATTTGTTATCATCATTTCGATATGCTTTCCATCGAACCCATCTAACCTGTGGCACAAATACAAGGATAATATGTCAGATGATATTTTACATCAAATTTGTGTCAGTTCCAGAAATCACGATCTTAAGATGAATGAGGAGATACGTAATCGGGCTTTACTCTTGATCGAAGACATGTGTTACCTCATGTGCGGTAGTTTATTAGTCACGTTAGGAATGCCAGCGCCAAATCGTGAAATGAATGACGCATTTAATCAAGAATTGGAACGGGAACGTGAATATGATCACCAGGAATTAGATTTAGTAGTTCAAACGAATGTACCCCTGTTGAATCCCCAACAAAAGGAAGTTTATGATACATTAAAGAAGGCAATTGATCATGGAAATGGTGGTTTATATTTCCTGGATGCCCCTGGTGGAACTGGTAAAACATTCCCCATGTCAGTAGTTTTAGCCACTGTTCGTGCAAAATCCAACATTGCGGTTGCAGTTGCTTCTTCTGGAATAGCAGCCACATTGTTAGAAGGATATCGTACGGCTCATTCAGCATTAAAATTGCCGTTAAATCTTCAAACTATTGAAGACCCAACATGTAATATTGCAAAAAATCAACAATGGCCAAAGTTTTATCAGCATCGAAAATCATCATCTGGGACGAATGCAGAATGGCGCATAAACGTGCATTAGAAGCACTTAACCGAACATTGAAAGATCTACCCAATGACTCCAGATGTTTTGGAGGAGCAATGCATTTACTGTCCGGCGATTTCCGCCTAACACTGCCAGTAATTCCTAGATCAACGGCTGCCGACGAAATAAACGCTTACCTCAAATCATCGAATCTATGGCGCTATGTGAAGAAACTTCAGCTGACAGCAAACATGAGAGTTGCATTGCTTACTGTTACATCTGCTGAAGATTTCTCTGAGCAATTGCTGACTATCGGTAATGGTCGAGTACCTGTCGGCGAATCGAGCGGTTTGATTTCATTTCCTCATAATTTCTGTAAAATTGTCTCATCGAAAGACGAACTTATCAACAAAGTATTCCCAAACATAATTACTAATTACAAAAATAATGAACGGTTAAGTGAGCGAGCAATTTTAGCTGCTAAGAATAAAGATATAGATGACCTAAACTACATAATTCAGAATGAGATCATTGGAACAATGCATTCATTCAAATCTATTGACTGTGTAACAAATGAAGATGAAGCCACCAACCATCCAATTGAATTTTTAAACTCATTTGATGTGCCTGGCTTACCACCGCACAATTTACGCCTAAAGGTTGGCTCCGTAGTAATCATGCTTCGAAACATAAACCAACCAAAACTGTGCAACGGTACCCGTTTGGTGGTAAGTAAATTGAGGAACAATGTGATTTACGTGACGATACTCAAAGGAAAATTCGAAGGTGAGGAAGTTCTCATTCCGAGGATCCCGATGATCCCAACCGATATGCCATTTGAGTTTAAAATACTTCAATTTAGTATTCCGTCTTGCATTCGCCATGACCATTAACAAATCACAAGGCCAATCCTTGAAAGTTTGTGGTTTGAATCTGGAATATCCATGTTTTTCCCATGGTCAGTTATATGTGGCATGTTCACGGGTCGGAAGACCATCTGTGTTGTTTGTTCTTGCACCTGATAATGCAACAAAAATGTCGTGTATCACAACTGAAGAGTGCAACCTATGCACCAAAATACATGAACAATAAAGAAACATTAAAATACTTATTTTTATTTGTATTTCCTAATAAAAAAATTGAACTTAATACAATCGAAAATCTGCTTATTTATTGCCTCTAAGGCGGAACAGAGTTCGCCGGGTTACCTAGTCATTTATTAAACTCTTCACCGTACTTCTCATAGAAGGATTGGTATAGGAAGAAACTTTTCAAAATACATGCTAAAATAGGCGAAATATAAAAATTATCCTAGAACAGGCTGTTCCAAATCCACGAGTTTGAGTATGCGTACACGCGAGTACTCAGCAGTGATGCTCAGAGCACGGTTGGGGAGGGACTGGGGGTGATAGCCAATACGTCACTGGGCGAAGGTCATAACACAAGTGCATGCGCTTCCTGCCAGTCTTGATGTATTCACCGCGCAGTGACGGCAGCCCCCACGGCAGAGCTGTATTGCATGTTGCAGGTTTACTCACGCAAGGCGGCGAGTAATCGACTGCTCACTGGCGAGCTGCTCGCCTGGAACAGCCTGTCCTAAAAGGACGACCAAAGCATATGTTGCGCTTCTCAATGTAAGACACAAAATTCGGGATCTATAAAGAGTCTCCGAAAACCACATTTTACGGCCCTTAAATTAACAGTGAGTGTTATATTCCCAGAATACTAACTTCACTCTGATAAACATATGAAGGAATAACAAGCCCCTAACCATTGCAACGGTAGCTCAATTGATAACGTCTGATTATTAATACCGAAGACCGTTCGAAGAGCGGGTACTTCTGCTAGTATACAGTATATATAAAAAAGGATGTTCGTTTGTTCGTCTTTTATGCGTTCATAAACCATTCAACCGATTGCGATCAAATTTTGGCGAGTTGTTGTGCACACTTCCGAAATCATTATAGGCATAGTTAATCCAATTTACAATAGATAGCGCGCTAGTAGTTAAACAAATGAGTGTTGGCGATGCGTTCATACAGTCTACAATTCATCCGATTGCGACCAAATTTTGGTGGGTTGTTTAGCACGCTTCCGGGATGGTTATAGGCATAGTTAATCCAATTTACAATAGATAGCGCGCGTGTAATTTAAACAAATGAGTGTTGGCTATGCGTTCATACACAATTCATCCGATTGCGATCAAATTTTGGTGCGTTGTTGTGCACACTTCCTGGAAAGTTATAGGTATAGTTAACCCAATTTACAATAGACGGCGCGCGAGAAGCTTCAACAAAATATCTTGCGATTCGTTTCAACAAAGACCACCTGCGTTCATATACCATTCATCCCATTGCGATTAAGCTTGTGTGAGATGTTGTGTACACTCCAGGGAAGGTTTCTGGCTTAGTAAATCCATTTTACAATAGGTAGCGCATGAGCAGATTTAGCAAATGAAAGACGATGCGCGAAACGTTTCAACAAAGTCGCGTATGCGTTCATATACCATTCGTCCGATAGCGATGAAACTTGGGTGAGATGTTGTGTACACTTCAAGGAAGGTCTCTGACTTGGTAAATCTATTTTACAATAGGTGGCGAACGAGTAGATTCAACAAATGAGCGACGACGTGCGAAGCGTTTCAACAAAGTACCGTATGCGTTCATATACCATTCTTCCGATAGTGATGAAACTTGGTTGAGATGTTGTGTATACATCAGGGAAGGTTTCTGGCTTAGATAATCCACTTTTCAATAGGTAGCGCAGGAGTAGATTCAACATATGAGCGACAACGCGCGAAGCGTTTCAACAAAGTCCCATATGCGGTCCTATACCATTCCGGCGAAAGCGATGAAATTTGGGTGAGGCTTTGTGTACACTCCAGGGAAAGTTTCTGGCTTAGCACATGTATTTTACAATAGACAGCGCACAATTTTACTCAACAAATGAGCGACGGCACGTGAATCGTATCAACCAAGTACCGTATGCGTTCATATACCATTCAACCGATTGCGATGAAACTTTGGTGAATTGTTATGTGCACTCCAGGAACGTTTTCTGGCTTAATAAATCCATTTTACAATAGGTAGCGCACGAGTAGATTCAACAAATGAGCGATGGTGCGCGAATCGTTTCAACAATGTCCCGTATGCGTTCATGTACTAATAATTCGATTGCGATGAAACTTTGGTGAATTGTTGTGTACACTCCAGGGAAGGTGTCAGGCTTAGTACATGCATTTCACGATAGTAGTGCACGAGTAGATTCAACAAATTAGCGATGGCACGTGAATCGTTTCAAAAGAGTCCCATGTGCATTCATATACCATTCATCCGATTGCGATGAGACTTTGGTGAATCGTTGAGTACAGCAGTACACTCCAGGAAAAGTTTCAGGCTTAGTAAATCTATTTTACAATAGGTAGCGTACGAGTAGATTCAACAAATGAGTGACGGCGCGCGTATCGTTTAAACAAAATCCCGTATGCGTTCATATGCCATTCATCTGATTGCGATGAAACTTTAATGAGTTGTTGTGTACACGCCTGGGAAGGTTTTCGACTTAGTAAATCCATTTTACAATATGTAGTGTACGAGTAGTTGCAACAAATGAGTGACGACACACGAAGCGTTTCAACAAAATCCCGTATGCATTCATATACCATTCAACGATTGCGATGAAACTTTGTTGAGTTGTTGTGTACACTTACGTGAAGGTTTCTAACTTAGTAATTCCATTTCACAGTAGGTAGCGCAAGAGTAAGTTTTAAAAATGAGTGACAGCGGACGAATCGTTTAAACAAAATTCCGTATGCGTTGATATCCCATTCGTCCGAATGCGATGAAACTTTGGTGAATTGTTGTGCACGCTCCTGCGAATGTTTCTAAATTAGTTAATCCATTTTACGACAGTTTAGAGGCAGTTAACGGAAATTGAAAAAAGATTCTTTCCAAAAGCACTTCAAGAAACAAAATTACAACGCCAAAACTTTCTTTGATTGGCATTGCAACGCATGCCTGGTACAGCTAGTAAATAAATAAATAAATAAATAAATAAATAAATAAATAAATACATAAATTAATTCATCATTCAGTCAACCAATCGAAATGAAATGAAATGGATGGACGATTTCTATAATGTTTGGAAAGCTATTAAGCGCTCATTCCTTAAGGTTCTGAGTAATAATGCAAGCAGAATTTCACCCGAACTGCAACCTCCCGTCAGTAGTCAGCAGGTTTTGCTACAGGGAGGTGCGCTTAAATCGTATCCTGTTATTAATGCGTCTCGAATGTGCACATCAATCTGGAGCATTCCGTCGTCCACTTGGAGCAGTTTTTCTTAGCGTATGGCATTTAGTGCCGGGAGTGTCCGAGGACATGTTTGGCTCGCCAGTTTTGTAGCTGCTTCGAGGTGGACACCCAATGGGTGAGCTACACGTACCGTCACGTGTGGAGTGTTGTCTGGGGAGGAAAGTTTAAATGTAAGGACAAGGAGTTGGAAGGAAGCGGCTGTGGCCTGTAGTTAGGGACCAACCCCGGCTTTTGCCTGGAAGGAAGATGGGAAACCACAGAAGACCATCTTCAAGGTTGCCGGCGGGGGGATTCGAACCTCCTCGCCTCCCGGATGTGAGCGACTGCCAGCAGTCATGCCGTAACGACCACGGCTAGCTCACCCGGTACTTGAAGCAGTGACCTGGGGTGAGTTGAAAATGAGGAGAAATAACTTCCTAAATACGAAACTTACGTATGGTGGGGTGATGTCAACGAGGTTGTTCTTTTTCCCACATTTTCCAATCATAAATTTTAGGGTATTTTCGATAAATGCAGAATAAATGTACATTTAGAAAACCTCTCCGAGAATATTTTATAAGTTCACAACTGACCGTAGCCTACCTATAATATTTCATCAATGCAATTTTCGTCGTTGTGCAGACGGTAATAATGTGAGACGAGAGAACTGCACACCACACGAACTATACATTATACACGAATAACAACAAACTACAATAAATGTGAACATAACTAATTATGTTTGTGGTATAAAAGTCATGCTAAGCATTCAAACAGCAACAGAAATTGACGGTCATGGTGCAGTACCTCAGTGAGCTGTTTGTTTACACTCAACTAAATCTTATCAAGCAAATAATTCCGCAGTGCTGTATATCGTAGTTGATTCTAGATTTCTGTCTCTTTAGAGATTCTACAGAGATATCAACAGCGTTCCTTACACACGGGTATATGAATTAATATGCAAGGAAGTGAAGAAGCAACAAAATTAATTACTAGAAGTGTAAGAAATAAGCTAAATCAATGTCATTTTATTGAATGTTCAATTTATTATGAAAATTATCATCCAATTTCTTCGCTGTGGTTGGCAGCGTAGAGTATCGTGCCCTTTCCTTTATGATTTTAAGCCGGAGGGAGAGGGTAAGGGTGACACGTACAGATCTGCGAACCCTAATTACTGACCATTTCCTACGATTGTCTGTGGTTGAATCCAGGCACGAAGAAATAATGCAGAGTTAATTCGCATCTCTCCGCAAGAGACTAAGTTCTATGACAGACATCAGTTGTGAAAAAACAGAAGTATGATTTGAAGCGGAAACGTTTTGATTTAGATATAAAATGGGTATAAAATGCGGATTATTTAGGCTCAAGAAACACTTCCATTGGATGTTCTTAATGAGCGTCACTGACTCGAATTTCCAGTAGTTCCAACTTTCGCCACCATATATCAATGATACTTAGTGATGAACGTTGGAACTTTGGTTAGGGCGTTCCGACGAAATCTAATCTAACAATTTAGCTTCACACGAGTTTAGTCTGTGGAAGGATCTTTTACATGCCATAAATCTATGACATGGGACCGCCCGCGCCGGCTTTAACTTACTTCCCCTCCGAGGGAAGGCATACTGAAGGATTTTTAACGCTCTTAAAAATCCGACGACTTCGGCCGGGTTTGTACCCACTATCTTGGGCACAGCAGTTCAGCATGCTACCAACTACGCCACCGAATAGCTCACCCTAAGTATGTCTACTGGAAGCAGCTACAGACTCAGGCGAGGCGAACATGTCTTCTGACACTCCCGGCACTAAAAGCCATGCGATAAATAAATAAATAAATAAATAAATAAATAAATAAATAAATAACTGACTCGAAGAACCTAATAAGTTACAAATATGTCAAAGGTACATAATCAAAATAAAAGAGGGTCAAGGATTGATCCGTGAGGCACGCCTATCTTAACTAATGTCCATTCTGAACAACTGTAAACAATCAGATCCTTTGATATCCTGTTTTCAAGGTATAATTGAAACCTACAAATAACGCTTGCAGATAACCCTGTATGGCGTATTTCACAGAGAAGCAGATCATGAGGAACCCAAAAGGCCTTGCTGAAATCAAACATAACAGTAGCTTTTGAAAACGCACTGACCGTACCGTGGTATTTAAAAAAAAACTCGATTGATACTTGTTGAGTATGTCTTGTTCATGTAGATACGAAGAGGTCTGATTATGTATTATTCTCTTAAGATACTTGCTCAATGTACATAGGATATAAATTGGGTGAATATCCTTACATAACTGAGGGTTCAATAGAGAGACACACACACAGAGGGAGCGTGATGTAGTTTCATAATGAAGTAAGGTCCGTCTTAGCCAAGAACTATCTGAAGAAATGTTGTGAGTGTGGACCATATGAGGGAGAACTACTACGACTGAATGGTTTGACGAGGGAGGGGTAAGGAGAGAGAACAAGGGCTCCCTGGTATTTGAGCACATCAATTTATGTCAGCAAGTTCTTAGCACCTTTGAGTTCTTCTCAATTACTCCAAGAAGATCGAGAACGTTCTTACCAGACTAGTTTTCTTGAGAGAAAGTGTTGACATTGGGATTTCTTTAGCTGTCTCGCCCTTCGTCGACATTACTGATATATTGTTTGGAGGGGGGCAAAGCAACTGCTTTTCAGCCTCACCCACGCGCAAACGTCCTGTGCAATATCTCGAAACATAGCTCTATGGCTCAAGATTTACAGAAGTACAAACTATCTAGTTATTTATCTAGCCCAGGGCCATCCACACAGCGCTCCGCATGCGCTAACGTTCTGGCCGCGCTCTAAGCCACTGCTCCGAGCGCTTTGGTGGAAGGTAGTTTCAGTAGTGGCGGGAGGAGCTTGGCTTTGAGCGCACGGTCTGCACGCCGCGCCGAAGTGAGCAGTGTTTGGCTCAACGTTCATTTGTGAGCGTTTCTTTTCGGTTCTTAAGCTTGCCAAATGTAAACATCGAGCAACGATGAGTGATAGAAACTTGCACAATTGTTTACGAATAGCTGTATCCAGAAATATTGTGCCTAATTTGGATAAGATTGTTTCCTCCAAAACTAAAACCTCGTAAAAACGACGGAGCAAAAGTCACTCAAGGCTTGTACTATCTGTTCATATTGGTAAAATGTTGTTGAATTTTCCTCTCTAATATGTTCACATTTCAGTTTGGAATTAATCACAATATTCTTTACTTAACACTTGCGTTCGTTTCCTGCACATTCCATACATCGGAGTGCCATTCGATTTGTATATGCGGTATATTTTTTATGGCGAAACAGCCCTATCAATATGATGTCAACAAACCCACAAAAGCCGTCGGCCACACGACTGTACGTGCGGATCTAGTCAGCCCGGTCTGAGCATCGTCCGTCTGTCTCAGGTCTCCTCGCTGCCACAGTGTAGTGGTGGTAGACTAGCGCTTCGAGACAGCCCAGCGGGGCTAACGAAGTGACCCGAATGCTCACGAATAGGCCTATAATCGATCAACTAACCTCTTCCACTTCCAAGACAGACCAAGTGGGGCAGCCATTTTTCTTTCGTTTATTGACGGGCTATTTGTTCTGTGAATAATTGCTTGATTTTTTGTTCTGTGCGTTAATTCTTAGAGTCTCAGGCACTCACTGGACAACAGAAATACACTAAAGTCGAGCCGCTGAGTCTCCGGCAGGGTATCCATCCCCTTATCTCCACTAATATCTTCCCTGGCCCTTTCTCAACAGCTTATGAATTGCTTGGCAAATCCGTTCCATGTACCTGAGTTTCTAATGAACAAATATATTTCACTTGCGAAAATATATTTTTTCTTTTACAGTAAGAGACAGAATATGTAATTTTAAATAAATCAAGTAAAGTTATGTTAAAAGAAATATCGTTTTGATCAAATATGTAAAATAAAAGCACATAATATTAATTTTAAAGTAAAAATATCTAAAACAAATGTCATTATGATAAAATATGTAAAATATGTAACAATAAAATGTAATTAGATGATAGCCAAGGTAATTCATGGACATTTATCATTTTTAGTTATGTATAAGCAAAGGGAAGGAATATGTATTTATTTAATAATCCTAGCCCTAATGATCGGTCTAGGTTAAGTTTCGGGTACGTTTGGTTTGCCCCGCTGCGCTGGTCTGTTTCGGTGCGTGTCAACAGATCGTGAAGGGGGTTGGATGATCGGTTGCGGTCGTAAGTATTCGGGTCGCTTCGTTAGCCCCGCTGGGCTGTCTCTAAGCGCTAGTGGTTGTAAGGGAAGGAGCGCTAGTCTGACTGGCCAGTGCTTCCCGAGCGCAATGACTGGATGGCCCTGAGCGTGTGGCAAAACTCGCATATAAGATACATTGAAGTATTAGAAACCATATTTCAGTGTTGCCTAGATCTATTAAAGAATGCTTTCCAGCAGGTCAGCACAAATTATGCCCAATTACGTTAGGTGGGAAAATAAGTTTTTTAAATTATCTTTATTTAACCTTCGTCTTGAGCCTCTATGTACCCACTCTTATTTCAGTGTCTGCGTCTTGTTCGTTTGCCGGCTTTGACCTTATGCCAGTATCAGCTTATTCTTCCGCTCCTCTTTTAAAGGGCCTCTCCGTCTTCTGGGTTCTGCCTCCACCATAAAACCCTGATAGCTTTTCACCACCCTTCTGAAACTATTCTTGTGTTTGATTTTAGCCTCCGTTATGCCTACCTGTCTCATATCTTTCTCACACTCTTGGAACCATTTCACCTTGGAGATCTTCAGTTTAAGAAAATTCCAGATGTTCTTTGTGAGCTAGTCATTATTCATACGAAGCGGCTTCGGTGGCGTAGTTGGTAGCGTGCTGAACTGCTGTGCCCAAGATAGCGGGCCGAAGTCGTCGGATTGTTAAGAGCGCTAAAAATCCTTCAGTATGCCTTCCTTCGGAGGGGAAGTAAAGCCGGCGGTCCCATGCCATAGATTGATGGCATGTAAAAGATCCTCCCACAGACTAAACTTGTGTGTAGCTAAATTGTTAGGTTAGATTTCGTCGGAACGCTCTATCAAAGTTCCAACCTTCACCACTAGGTATCATTGATATCTGGTAGCGAAAGTTGGAACTACTTGAAATTGAACGGAACTTGTAGCTCACCCTAAGGATGTCCACTGGAAGCAGCTACAGACTCAGGCGAGCCGAACATGTCCTCGGACACTCCCGGCACTAAAAGCCATACGATAAATATATAAATAAAATTATTCATACGGAAGATGTAGCCAAAAAACAGCAATATTCACTTTCTAATTGTTGTTGTTGTTATCGGTTCCATCTTGCTGTACACGAAGAAGTATTTTAATATTTAATTTAATATTTTTTAAAATTAACATAATGTTAATGTGTCTTAAGTAATGATATAAATGTATAATTTAGGGTTTAATATGATATCAACTACAGTTTTACAAAAGTAAATGATAACAGGTGATTATTTCAGGCTGTTCTTTAAACCAAGTCACGTGGTTACATTAGTAATAGACTTTCAGTATTATTATTATGCGAACAATTTTGTCTAAGTAAGATTCAATTTGTTTCTCGAATTCTTACGCATTGAAGGCTAACATAGATAGAAGGACTATCTACATTTTTATGTTAAAAATTTTATTTTTTATTTTTAAATCTTAATATTTGTGTTAGGGGCATTTTATATAATGCTACATTTTTAATAAACTTTACAAGCACTTACGGTAATCTTTTCATTTTACAATCGACATGCGATAGTACTACTAGTTGGAAACTAGAGCCCACTTAGTCTCAATTTCACCGTTAACGCTCGAGATCCGAGATTCTTGTTCTACCTATTTGTCTTAATTGTTTGTTTGCTAGTAAATGTGTAACTAGTTAGTAGTACTATTGCGTGGCCGGCATGCGCCGAGGATTTCTTAGTTATTCACCTAGTAGGGAAGTGTTAGTTTATCTGGCTGGGTATCAACGTCCTTGAAATCCTTTCCCTCTCAGTGGATATAGGTGTTGGCTATGCGGAATTCGGGCACAGTACCTACCGTAAGGCCACGGCCGCCTCCTTCACACTTCCTTGCCTAACCCTCCCACTCTACCCATCCATTCATCAGGCCCCTGTTCGCTTTGCAGGTGAGGCCACCTAGGCGTAGTGCTGGTCACACACTCCAGTTGTATCTCCCATTCAGAGTCTCAAGCTCCAGGACACTGCCCTCAGTGGCGGAAGAGGTGGGATCCCTCGCCTAGTCCGTGGGAAAAGCCAACCCTGGACAGCGAAACGATAGCGAAATGGAAACACACGTGAAACCATTTGAAGGACGGCTAACGGTGCGGTTCGAACCCACTTGTCTCTGCAGTGTAATTCAAGTCAGCCTCCATAGCGTTGCACTCGAACACGGGTAGTTACCGCGCCCCGTGGCTATAAGTAACAAATAGGTGCTAAAAATACGAATGTGTAATTGCCAGTTCATCTCTACTATTATGATGTTGTTGTTTCATTTAAGGGCATGTACATAGTTGTAACAGTGGCCTCATCCCCCCCTTCCCTATTCGATAACCCAAGATGTGATAATAAAATTAGCATATCAAAAATGCTTTATTAACATGATATTACCACATCAGAAATTAATAAATGATAACACACAGGAAAGGCCTAATTTAATTACTCGCTAGGTCAGCTGAGTTCACAGCCAAAAAACCTAGGAGCGAATGTTCCGATTTGCTTGGTTTTCAAGAACACCCACATTTGATTTAGGAAAAGAGACCAGGCGGGACGAAACCAATGTCAAGACCAGCTTGTTGAGTGGAACGCTGGATGCGTACCTCAGCAGGCCGTATTAAATTGACCCTGCCAAAGATGAAGAATGAAAAGGGGAATAATCTTCCTAGTGACTTCATGCAATAAATAATATGACAAATCAAAATAGCTAACATGTATTGAACATTAAGATCAAACAAATTACAAGATAAACCTTCCACCACTAAAATTAACCATCTGACAAATATGATCTAATTAAACACCAATGAATCACTTAACCTAAACAAACCAGACACTTGCCCGCTTGGCAAGATTACACACATCTACATTTGTGATAGAAATGAATTTGATTAAAATGATTCCCCTGACGACAAAACTAAAGGAATATCAACATGAAGTTAGACTGGTGCTACTTCCAAAACAATGTTGCATCAAACAACCGAAACGCCCCTTAGTGGAACGGAAAGGTCTGACAACCTCCACAGTCCAGCATTGACCGTCCCGTCAAGGCTGTCTGACCAAGAATTAAAATCCACGAGGTTCCCATCCAGCTAACGGGAAATAGGGCAATAATAATACACCCTGCAGTAATTACATATAAAGGTACCACCAAAATATTACTAGACCCTCCAAAAGATTACATACTAAAGTGCTAAAATAGACTTTATCTAGTTAAGCTTACGGACCGCCGACACGCGGCCTTAAAATGACGTTACAAAATTTAGCAGTCAAAGATTGTATTGATCGTCCTTGGTTATGCCCCTTGGTAATTAAATCATGATAGTACCACCTGATGTCTTCGAACCCTCCGGGGAAAACTGCACACACGTTTTCCCCGGAGGCAAGTGCTCAAGAGTCTTTCTGTCAGCAAACTTCCTCACACACTGTCTTTCGAGTCACAGATTCCACCCTTGTATATCAGCGTATCCCCCACCACAACCCTCCAGTAGTACCAACTGCGACCAGTCGCTCAACCGGCCAAAACAAAGCCAGAGTTCAAGGTCTTGAGTGGGTACTATTGAATACCAGCCCACACGGGTTAGCGCGTAGAAACCTTCCAGGAGCTGAGGGGTTACACAATGTCCTGGTAAGATTTTCTCAGAATAAGAGCTTGGCGAATGAAGCTGACAGCAAATGTTCACCTTTCAAAGTTCACGGATCAAAGCTTGACTTATCCCTCTTTACAAGTGTCTATCAGGGATAATACCTTAAGTGACAGTTCGCACGAAGGATAGAAATCCTGGCAGAAGGGTCTGGCGATCCCATTTCACGAGTAGTCAGGCGCCAGGCTGGCGAATGGAATTCTCAGAAGAGCCCTGGTGTATGCTCTCATGATAATCCGGCCAGGCCGGGAGCCCCTGCTGCGTCTCGAAGATAAGATGAACATGTACCGATTTGCAAAATTGGTACACTAGTGATCAGTTAGCCCAATGTACTTGGGTGTGTGTATAGAATAGAATAGAGTAGAGTATACATTTTTCAGAAAACCTGTCTTTTTGTGGATTCTGTTGTAGTGTGTGTATTTGTAATTCAGGTAAAGATTGGAAAGGAGGTGGCCGTGTTCTTAAGTTAGGAACCATCCCGGCATTTACCTGAAGTAGAAGTGGAAAACCATGCAAAACCATTTCCAGGATGTCTGAGGTGGTTATGAATCTCACCTCTTCTCAGTTTAGCCTCACGAGGCTGAGTGTACACCGGTCCAGCCTCAGAATAGAATTGCATTTCTTGGCAGAGACGGGAATCGAACACATACCTCAGTGTGACAGCCAAGAATGTTAGCCGCTACACCACGAGGTGGTTTCTAATATTATATTTCAAGCCAATGATTTCCTATTTCATAAGTGGAGGATGACGTCGATCACCCATTAAAACACCTCCCCCACCAGTGTCTTCGGAGCCGCAGTCGGTAGCATGCTGGGCTTCTAGGCCCAAGATCGCCGGTTCAAACCCGGCCGAAGTCGTCGGATTTTTTAAGAGCGTTATAATCCTTCAGTATGCCTTCCTTCGGAGGGGAAATAAATCCAGTGGTCCCATATTATAGATTTATGGCATGTAAAAGAGCCTTCCACTAATTAAACTTGTGTGAAGCTAAATTTGCTGGTTAGATTTCGTTGAAACGCACTATCAAAGTTCCAACATTCACCATTAGGTATCAGTGACATCTGGTAGTGAAAGTTGGAACTACTTGAAATTGAACGGAACTTGTGACCCCATGGGTGTCCGCTAGATAGAGCTACAGCCTCTGGCGAGCCGAACATGTACTTGGACACTCCCGGCACTAAAAATCATACGCTAAATAAATAAATAAATAAATAAATAAATGAATGAATACCTCCCCCACCACCGACACTACCACCACCACCACCACGTTTTATAGCAATTCAAGATCACGCAAACGTAATAAATCCAACTGTTTAGTTAAAATACGTCCGGTCGAAGCCGCATATAACACGAAGCCATGCTAGAGAATAAACACTAAAGTTATTTTACGAGTACAGTAGAGTACACGAAAATATGCAATTTGATTAAATTATTCAGTGAATTTCAGCGTGTACTGACCAACTCACTAGATCTGATTCTGTAATCCCACCTTGTGATTTGTAATACTGTATTGTAAATAACATGTTTATATTGAGCCTGTATGCCATACGATATACATATGAGTCGTCCAGTCGCAAAACTCGTTTAATCCACTTGTGAATAAGGATCATGTCGTAAAATTATCTATTTAATTATTTTATTTTATTCTACTTTATTTTATTTTTTATTTTGTTTAATTTTATTTTATTTTGTTTTGTTTTATTTTATTTTATTTTGTTATAAATTGTTTTATTTATTTTTTGTTTTGTTTTTTTGTTTTATTTAATTTTGTTTTTATTTTGTTTTGTTTATTTTGTTTTTTGTTTTATTTTGATTTTGTTTTGTTCATTTTGTTTTATTTTATTTTGATTTTCCAGAAAACAAACATAAAACCAAAAAACAAAAAAACACGAAGGAAAAAGAAAAAATCAAAAACAAAAAACAAGAAACGCATAGCAAAAATCAAAATTCAAAAAAATAAAAAGCAGAAAACAAACACAAAACCAAAACCAAGAAAGAAAAGCAAAAAGTAAAATTCAAAAGCAAAAGCACAAAGCAAACACAAAACCAAAAACCAAAAACACAAAGCAAAAAGAAGAAAGTAGAAAACAACAAACACGAACGATACGCGAGGCAAAGTCCAGAGAAACGTCTCTCATGAAAATGATTCTTATTCACAAGTGGATTAAACGAGTTTTGCAACTGGACGACTCATAATAGCGTGTACTAACGTCTGCCAATTCTTCTGCAGATTCTGAAGGCGTCTTACACCTACCTCATGATGCTTAAGGAGATGGACGAATGAGAGCCGGATGCTACCATGTTGGGAATGAACTTTTCTGCCTTCTTCATTTAATTTTAGTACATTTTGTTTCAACGTAGCACACTCTTCGCTTATATATTTTCTATATTCTACCATAAGATTAAGAAAACAACTTCCAAGGTACGAGTAGTGAGAATTGTTAACTCTGAGGCATTTTAAACTAAAGGGTAAAAGTTTTTAAATATACATTATTGTGCCCTCTGAAGATAATTTGTTGCTATAAATCGCCAATAAGAAACTAATTCTTTAATGGGGGATGTAACCGATGAGGAGTCATAATATCAAAATGTTGAAATACGTGTTTTTGTATGGATGGCCTCAAGCTTGTTATTCAAGTGGAAGTATTTTTAACATAATTTTATTTTATATCTGATGCTGCATGCCTATAGACAAAGTTTCTTAAATGAGAGTTAAAGAACATATCCAACTTCCAAATGTTGTTTTCTCAATATCAATTTTTCCACCACATAGGTACACTTTTCTCTGAAACCCTAAATGCTACATAACTGAAATTTTCAGGGATTGTTTATTGAGTGATATTTATGTAGAATTATGCTTCCATTGAACCATTTGTGGAATTTGCATGCATTTACATTCATATTTCAGTGAGGTTTATAGAATCCAAAATTCAAATGACTATAAAAATAAACTTTTCATGGTATTTGGAGAATTCTACATAAAGTTAGTGACATATATTTAAACTAGGTAAAAACTCAGCCAGGATTTTTAGCCTACTTTCGATTTTTGCAAAAAATGAAAGTAGACTTATGAGATCAACACAGGGCGAAAGAAGTGTGTCTGTCTGTGTGTGTGTATGTGTGTGTGTGAGTCTCTCTCTGTGTGTGTGTGTGAGTGTGTGTACTCTGAATGTCTGTCCCCCCCCCCCTATCAATTCGAACACGGTGAATGCGAATTGAACGAAATTTGGTACAAAGGTAGCACTAGCAAAGGACACCTCAGTGTCATGTTTTATATCGCCGCCATCTTGACGGAAACGTAATGGCGGCCACACAAATGTTCAAAGCCTAAATCAAATTACGACTAACCTAATCATCCGATCTCTACCAAATTTTGCAACAACATACCTTTATGGGGGGAGCATCCTTTGACCAAACTAATAGGTCATCAACGTAATAGTTTGCGGATGGCGGCCATCTTTGTGTGAAAATCGATTCCCCCTATCAATTCGAACACGGTGCAACCGAATGGAACGAAATTTGGTACAGAGGTAGCACTAGCAAAGGGCACCTCAGTGTCATGTTTTGTATCGCCGCCATCTTGACGGAAACGTAATGGCGGCCACACAAATGTTCAAAGCTTAAATCAAATTACGATTAACCTAATCATCCGATCTCTACCAAATTTTTGCAACAACATACCTTTATAGAGGAAGCATCCTTTGACCAAATGAATAGATCATTAGCCTAATAGTTTGCGGATGGCGGCCATCTTTGTGTGAAAATCAATTCCCCCTATTAATTCAAACACGGTGAAACCGAATGAACGAAATTTGGTACAGAGGTAGCACTAGCAAAGGGCATCTCAGTGTCATGTTTTATATCGCCGCCATATTGACAGAAACGTAATGGCGGCCACACAAATGTTCAAACTTAAGTTAAATTACGACTAACATAACCATCCGATCTCTACCAAACTTTGCAACAACATACCTTTATGGAGGGAGCATCCTTTGACCAATCTAATAGGTTATTAGCCTAATAGTTTGCGGATGGCGGCCATCTTTATGTCAAAATTGATTCCCCCTATTAATTCGAACACGGTGGAACCGAATGGAACGAAATTTGGTACAGAGGTAGCACTAGCAAAGGGCACCTCAGTGTCATGTTTTATATCGCCGCCATCTTGACTGAAACGTAATGGCGGCCACACGAATGTTCAAAGCTTAAATCAAATTACGATTCGCCTAATCATCAGATCTCTACCAAATTTTGCAACTACATACCTTTATGGAGGGAGCATCCTTTGACCAATCTAATAGGTCATTCGCCTAACAGTTTGCGGATGGCGGCCATCTTTGTGTGAAAATCGATTCTCCCTATTAATTCAAACACGGTGAAACCGAATGGAACGAAATTTGGTACAGAGATAGCACTAGCAAAGGGCATCTCAGTGTCATGATTTATATCGCCGCCATCTTGACGGAAACGTAATGGCGGCCACACAAATGTTCAAAGCTTAAGTCAAATTACGATTAACCTAATCATCCGATCTCTACCAAATTTTGCAACAACATACCTTTATAGAGGAAGCATCCTTTGACCAAACTAATAGGTCATTAGCCTAATAGTTTGCGGATGGCGGCCATCTTTGTGTGAAAATCGATTCCCCCTATCAATTCGAACACGGTGCAACCGAATGGAACGAAATTTGGTACAGAGGTAGCACTAGCAAAGGGCACCTCAGTGTCATGTTTTATATCGCCGCCATCTTGACGGAAACGTAATGGCGGCCACACAAATGTTCAAAGCTTAAATCAAATTACGATTAACCTAATCATCCGATCTCTACCAAATTTTGCAACAACATACCTTTATAGAGGAAGCATCCTTTGACCAAATGAATAGATCATTAGCCTAATAGTTTGCGGATGGCGGCCATCTTTGTGTGAAAATCAATTCTCCCTATTAATTCAAACACGGTGAAACCGAATGAACGAAATTTGGTACAGAGGTAGCACTAGCAAAGGGCATCTCAGTGTCATGTTTTATATCACCGCTATCTTGACGGAAACGTAATCGCGGCCACCCAAATGTTGAAAGCTAAAATGTAATTACGACCAACCTAATAATCTAGTCTCTACCAAATTTTGCAACACCATATCTTTATGTGGGAAACATATTCTGACCAAACTGCAAGAACATCAGCCCAATAGTTTGCAGATTGTGGCCAAGTATGTGTGCAAATCGATTCCCCCTATCAATTCAAACACGGTGAAACCGAATTGAACGAAATTTGGTACAGAGGTAGCACTAGCAATGGGCACCTCATATTCATGTTTAATATCCCTATAGCACGTTGTATTTCAACAAGCTACTACAACCAACATTCAATCATACTCCTTGAAAAGGACAAAGGGTTATAACAATACCCATGCATTTAGGAGAAAGTAGGCTATATGTTCTTTCCTGAACATATTGTTTATAGTTATGCTGTAAAATGTACCTAAATAAGAGGATGTTACAAACCTTTTGCAGTGACTGTACTTGTGCCATTTTACCACCCAAGATAGGTGTTGCTTGCCACGTAATAGAGCAAATACCATTAGACAAATGTACAAAGTTTCAATATTCTAAGTATTATAAAAGTTTGGTGCTTTTCAGTCGGTCAACACGAATGAGCCCAAAAGAGCAGGGTTATGCCCTAATCCTGAAAATAAAATTACATGAGATTAATAAATACACTAGGATGACCAGTTTCGATCGTCAAGCGATCATCATCAGATCAATTACACTTAGGCTGTAAAAGATATGTTTGAAAATATAGGTGAAAATATATACATTATGCACAATTATTTAGTTGCAGTATTGGTGATGCAACTTGTCAGTGTATGCTAGTTGTAGTATATAATGATGTTAGGTGGAATGCTAAAATGGTGATAGAAATCCAGAATTCGTCTGTTTGGAGTGACTATATGGTTGTACAAGTCAACTATGATTGTACTGTATAGTGCAGGCTATTACTTATCTGGTTGGATGTCTTCCGTTCTGTAGCTGCGAGTATCAACTTTCCTCTTGGAGCAGTAACGGTCAGTGATGGGTTTGAATCCCACTGAAAATGGTCTTCGTGGTCCCCCCCCCCCCAGCCAATGCTGCGATGGTTCCTAACGTAAGGTCACGACCCCCCATTCCTATCCCCAATTTACAAATACACACACTAGTTTTCACACAAAGTACACACACAAATACACAGGGCTATATGACCACGATGTCACAGACCCTAAAATAAGCAACAACAACAAAATAAATAAATCCTTTTACATCAAATATAGATTTCGGTGTTAAAGATATAGGCCTATATTTTTTAAAGCCATTGTCTGGAGCGTGGCGCTCTGTGGACAGCTACTCAATTGTCCTCACGAGGCTGAGTGCACCCCGTTCCAACCCTCACGTCAGTTTTAAAATCCCTGACGGAGCCGGGGCCTCCGGGTGAAAGGCAGGCGCACTCCCCCAACACGACGGGGCCGGCCTTCTATGGAAATAATAATAATAATAATATCATTTGGCCTCGGATGTCGGGTGCAAGCTTTGTTATTTGACACCCAGAGGGCAGCTTGCATGTCCAATTTTGTTGTTCCTTGAAGCACTATGAAAGTCTGGGAGGTTAGATATCTAAGCTCCTTGACACTATAGCGCTTTCTTGTAGAGAAATAAGGAACTTTGTGTTGGCGGACAATCCCGAGTTTAATTTTGTCATTATGAACACGGCCTACTGAATTCAAATGGGTTCTTTAACATGCGAACATCGTATGGTCAGGAGCAAACCTGCCAGCTTGGTGTTAGTAATCCGATACGATAACCACTCGTCCACCGCACAGTGGATCAAAATCGAAATCTAGGGGGACAAAATTATTTTTATGTTTTAATCATGAGTTCAGAGTGAAAGCAACGTATATAATTTGTTTACTTCATAATAAACATCAGTTAAGACCTTTTTTAAGCTACGTCTACACATGCAAGAAATTGGCTATGACTGGAGTTGGATAGAGCATTCAGTTATCTCTTCAGAACAATTTTCTACCCTTAATTTACTTTTAACAAAGTCACAAAGTTCCACTTTTGACATAATCGTCGAACCCAGTGCTTCAAACCGTTGTAAACGTGTGAGAACTGGTTGCGTGGCATCTTCTAAAACGTAAAATAACTGAGTAAGTTACAAAAAGACGCAAAAAATCTTATAACAGGCGTAAACTACAAGAATTTATCTACATTTTAACATTAAGTAGAAAGTGACGCAGAGTGACGCGACATACTAAAAATCTAAGTGAAAATATAATTTTAAAAATAATAGTTAAATATTATATAATGCAAATATAGCTAAAATTACGTAACAATTACGCCCAGTAATAACTGAAACACGTTACAAAGATGCATGTTCCATCTTAAAGCATCACATTAACCACAAAGACAACCAAACCACAGCCACTTACATTCACTCTCCAATTCAGACTGTTCGAACAGAGGTGACAGATTTACACTAAGATGCGTTTATATTCCTGAATAGTGAGCGGCAATTATATGAGAATGCTGTAGAAGTAATAAATTTTGATTTTTTAAATTATGAAAATAAATAATTTTGTCCTCCTAGATTTCGATTTTGACCCACTGTGCACCGTGGCAAGCTCAATGGAAGTGAAACATGGACTGTTGGTGCAACAGAAAAGAGGACACTAAGAGCATTTCCGTGTTACAGGAGAATGATGAGGGTTAGATAGAGAAACAAATGAAGAGGTTTTAAGACGAGTGGGAGAGGAGATGTTTCTGGCGAGTGATGATGAAAAGAATTGTTGTTGATTCTGTAGGTGGCTTTGAGACATCGTTATCATGTATCCCCATGTACTTGGGTGTGTGTAGAAATTGTCTGATAACCTGTGTCAATGTGATGCCTGTACTAGTGTGTGTACTTGCAATCGAGGTAGGATTTGGGTAGCAAGCGGCCATGGCCTTGAGTTAGGTATCATCCAGGCATTCCATGGAGTAGAAGTGAGAAACCATGGAAAAGGACTTCCGAGATAGCTGAGGTAGGAATTGAACCCATCTCTTCTCAGGTTTGCCTCACGAGGCTGAGTGTACCCCGTTCCAGCCCTGGCAGAGCCGGGAATTGAACCCGGTACTTCGTGGTGACAGACAAGACTGTTAGCCTAGGCTATACGCAACGAGGTGGCTGATAATGAAAAGAAGAAGTAGGTTGGTAGGGCATATGCTAAGGCATCCAGGAACAGCAAACTTAGTTATGGATAGAAACTTTACGGGGTAGACCACGGTTAGAATATGCGAAACAGATTGCCTCGGATATAAGGTGTGGTAGCTATGTAGAAATGTAACAATTAGCTCATGACAGGTAGGCATAGAGAGCTGCATTATAACCGGTCTAAAGACTGAAAATTCAAACACACACACTCTTATAACGACAAAAGAAGCCTGTTAGACCAAGTACAGGACTAATTTAGATAAGACTGGTGCAAATTGCACGATTATTAGGAACGTGAAAATAAAATTTTATTCTTTCAATATTTGTTCTTTTATCGTTGTTCAAATAATAAAACAAAAATTAATTAGGACTATTTTCTAAAAAAAAATCTGGTTTTTGGTCCCCTGGACCTCTGTTCTAGGGGAATTCATAAGCACAGATCTCTACTAATTTTAGAAATTAAGCCCGGCATATAACGCGTGAAGGTTTGATCTAGAAATATTCTGAATGTTCAGCAAATCAGCATTTTCTGGCTTTCAACAAGTTTCATAAAATGTATTTGTAAAGGTGCCGACATTATGCAGCACGTATTCATGATCAGGGGCGTGGTAGCGCAGTGGTCAAGCTGTTGGCCTCACACCAAGATGGACCAGGTTCAATTTCTGGTGAATTCAGGTGAGATTTTCGAAATGTTATGTCCTGTGGTTCGGATTCCACGTGAAGAGAAGGTCTCGTGGCTCATGATCTCACGTAAGACTACAAGTTTCCTTTATATTCATGATCTATCACGTGATTTCTAAATAATTCAACCCCTTGGCGTAACCATGCGTGATAAATCACCCACCACTACAGCACGGGGTGTGTTAGCCGTGGTCGTTACGGCGTGGATGCAGGCAGTCGCTGACATCCGGGAGGCGAGGAGGTTCGAATACCCCCGCCGGCTACCTTGAAGATGGTCTTCTGAGGTTTCCCATCTTCCTTGCGGGTAAATGCCGGGGTTGGTCCCTAACAGTAGGCCACAGCCGCTACCTTCCAATTCCTCGTCCTTACATTCACACTTTCTTCCCCAGACAACACTCCACACGCGACGGTACTTGTAGCTCACCCCATGGTTGTCCGCATTGAAGCAACTACAACTCTGGCGAGCCGAACATGTCCTGGGACACTCCTGTCACTAAAAGCCATACGCAAAAAAAATAATTTAAAAAAATAAAATACAACAGCGATGGGCAGCTACACAAAAAACGGAAGGTTGAAATCCGCGCTGGCTGTGATTATCCAGAGTATGGTTTTCCCCTGTTTTTTCCACAATCCCCCAGGCTAATGGCAGGATAGCACCTCAATTCAAGTCTTGATGTACTTACCCCATTCCTGGCCCTAATACGAATAATTACAGCTACACAGTCACCGCAGAAACACAGGTTATCAGATAAATTGAACACTCACCTAAGTACACGGGGCTGATGACAATAATGTCCCACGCGCCTGAAATGAATTAACTGCAACATACATAATTTCATGACTAGAAAGACATCTAAGGGAGACTCTAGCCGATGATGATTATTATCTCTCAGTACAGGGAGGTCTAATCGAATATTCCTCTTTGATCCCTCCATAGTAAAGTCAAGAGATCGTACCTGAAACAATGTGGCATCAGTTTCAATTACATCAAACCCTCGATTTAGCGTACTAATTGGTGCCGAGGTTCGTCCGTTAAATCAAAAGCCCATAAAATCATGAATTTAGAAATTCGAACTCTTAATTCGAAAACATTAAAAAATCATTAGAAACAACGTGATTTATCTTACACTATTCATTGGCCCGCGCTTTGAGATTCGGGTAATTAATTGCTCAACTCTCTAGCGATAAGAATTTCGACGTTGTGCTAATAAATAAACGATATTTGGGAATTATCGAACAATTGTATTGCCCGCGGAACGATCGATTAAATGTGTTCTATTTCAACATGGCTGTATGTTGTTCTCGTGGGTTCAAACCCAGTCGAAGTCGTCGGACTTTTTAATAGCGTTAAAAATCCCTCAGTATGCCTTCCTTCGGAGAGGAAGTAAAGCCGGAGGGTCAATATCATAGATTTATGGCATGTAAATGAACCTTCCGCTAAGTACAATTGTGTGAAACTAAAGTTGTGGGTTATATTTGATTAACGCTCTATAAGTTACAACGTTTGTCGCCAGATGCTAGTTGCGATGGCATCTAGTAGCCAAGTTCACAGCTAGGTGTCATTGACGGTAGCGTTTGGTAGCAAAAGTAGGAACTACTTGAAATTAATCGTCTGCAGTCTACCTGATTTACACATAACACACACTAATAGAGCCATCACAATTAGCACCGATTATCAGACAGATTCTTCACACACCCAAAGTACACGGGGCTACATGACCGCATTGTCTCAGCCCCTAAACTGAGGAACCAACCAACCAAATCCCTCGTCATAGGATAATCGAAATTATAATACGTAAAATTCTCTGATATTGGCCATGTTGGTTAAAGGAAATGTTATCAGTACTGATTTTTATAAAATTATTGAAATGAATCCGTCTAATCGATACAATATTTAAAACATCTTAAAGTTTACCTCTTGCAGTAAAGAGGCGCAGGTGCGCTTCATAAAAAGGGAGGTAGCGCGCAGTTCGCTACTCCTGTGGGGGTCTGGGCATGGACACCAAGAGCCCGCTGATGAGCCAGCTTGATGTTCCTTGGTGAAAACCCACACAAGACACGGCAGAAACCTAGAAAAATTGCTGAGTTTTAATTAGCTCTCTGGCTGACCGGAGGACAGGTATTTCTTGAGGCGCTATAAATGGTGAAGATAGCTGGGAGCAAGATCAGGATTGTATGGTGGATGATCCAGCAGCTCCAAGCTGAACTCTTGCAGAACAGTTGCTGTGCGCCGAGCATATGCGGTCGAGCATTATCATGGATCAGCACAACACCAGCCCTGAGCATTCAGCATTTTCACACTGGCGAAGACTTGGAAACAAATGTCACACGCTGCGCTTTTTCCATTCCCAGATGGCAGATTTCTACGACACAGGTATGCAACAGTTGATATGACCGGTGTCTCAATTATGGTGGTAATTATGTCGATAAATACCTCAGGCATGGCTGTATTTGGTGCCAATAAAGTGTCTCATGTTACTATGGTTTCTTTTAATTAAAAAATAAGGAAACTTAATTTCTGGATGGGTCTAGTGGACTATATGTATAAAGAAATTCTGTGTGTTTTCTGATGGTTATTGGTAAGGTGCACTTTTGTGAAATTAAACTATAAATAAATATTACTGAAATACACAGAACAAAATTATGTTGGTGTTAGCATTTGTCCATAAAATCCCATTTTAGTTAGTTAGTTATTGTTGTTTTAAGGGGCGGTTCTACGAGGTCATCTGCCCCTAAAATCCTATTTTCAGTTGATAACCTAAACCATATGCATGTGGCCTAAAATAAGAACAGCGGGAAATTATCGGTGTTAGAAATAATGATCTACAAGGAAAATCTAAAGGGTCTATTATAAGGGTATAGAAACCCTAATACGGAGGCTAACAGGATCTAAAATCCGGATCTAGTTAGCCTATTATACTGTACATGCTGGTTTAGGTTATAGGTCTTGTAGTTACCTTCAAAATTAATGCTTTTCGATCGGTCAACACGATTGTACCCAATTTATTGTGATGGGTGTTTCCCTAGACATGAAAAAAATACATGAGAGTTCAGTGTAGCCATAGGAAGTGGTAGCAGATGCACGAGAGCGGATCCCACATCACTCAAACGATAAGCTAAGTTAATATTCAATTCCAACCTGACCTCTCACTCACAATCACAGATATCACACTAAACAAGCAAACTTGAAGGTCAATAGCCACTAACAATATCTTAACAAAGAATCGCATATAACTAACAAGTCTTGACAAGTTGTGCTAGTTTATACGAGGGCAGATCAAAAAAAAAAGTTGCACTTCCCAGATATGGACATTTATTACACCATCTATACAACAGCAACACACCTATAAGAACATACAATGTAACGTCACTTTTCCACATAGTTTCCAAGAAACTCCAAACATTTCTGCGAACGCACAACCAACTTGTCGATGCCGGATGGATAGAAAGTTCCTCAAGCCAGGCCCCGGGCTAAGGTGATAGACGCCCTGGGCAAATGGTCTACTGGCACCCTTTTTCTCATGTACAGTATGTGTTATAAAAATAGCATAATAGTTTTTTTTTTTACAAACAACTACGTTACTAATATTGTATCACAAGAAATAATAAGAGCATTAAGTCGTTCATACAATTTTGTAGCCATTTATTGATACATTAATCACACTAAAAACCAAGATTACAAATTCAAAAGTTAAATTTTAGAAGTACAATATACAGAAACATTTCAAATCAAACCTTTGAGGTTAGGAAGTTGACAAGATCACGCGGCACATGCGCCGGTTGTAAATCCATGAGTATTACCGACTGCGTCAACCGTGCATCACTGCCTACATTGTTGACAACACTAGTAGGCTATTCATTACAGATAATACTGATTATATTATAATACTGTATTATAATATAATCATGATTAAACATAAATACTACGAATGTTTGTGATACTTACTTTTATTTTATATTCACAAAAATTATAGTTATTTTATCCTACTTTCTAAAGATTTCCGTGTCATACTTATTTTCAATGTTGGGATTAAAGGGTGAACCTTTTTCTGCGTTCATCGTCACCTAAATTTCGGCGCCCCCTAAAATTTGGCGCCCTGGGCAAATGCCCAGTATGCCCGTTTATAGCCCGGGGCCTGCCTCAAGCGTTCTGCAACCAAACGGAGACAGCGGCCTTCACCTCCTCATCGGTCTGGAAACGTCGACCACCGTTCTGTCTAATGATCGCATCCACACTGTCGACATTTGCACGGGTCTTGGACGTTGCGGGCCTGCCCTCGTGATATTCGTCCGTGATATCCGTGCGTCCGGCTTCGAATTTCTGACACCACTTTACGAGCCCTTGCCGGGAAATGGCCCGCTCCCCATACACAGCACTAATTTCACGATGAATGTCCGTGCAATTCTTCCTTTTGGCCCATAGGAATTGGATTGACGCACGCACTTCATATTTGGAGTGAACGTCCAGTCGCCGCGCCATTGCTTTTGGCCGCTATTCACACCATACAAGACGAGACACCACAGCGACCTGCCTGACAGATGTGTGGGCAGTGTCTGTCCCTTTCTCCGCTGTGCCCACGTTTACGACACACAGCGCGCTGCTGCAGCGCGTTAGTGCAACTAACTTTTTGATCCACCTTCGTAATAACTGCTGTAACTAAACAAGTGTACATATTGTAAATACCATCACCCACATACTTGTAGACATATATTTAACGGACTAAGTGTAACGGATCTGATGATGATCGCTTGACGATCGAAACTGGTCATCCAAATGATTCTGTTTATTAATCTCATGTAAGCTCGATCGGGTTTAGGGAATAACACCCATTACAATTGGATACAATCGTATTGACCGACTGAAAAGCATTAATTTCTATTACTGAAGAATAGCTTCCAACCCGATAATGTCCTGAAGTTACCTTGTTATACTGAAGGAGTGAAGCATTGCCTGGCTGTTCTAACACTTGCATTGAAAGACAAAAGATGGTTAAAAGCGTATCAGTCTTTTATTTACATTTTTATTTCTGGTTCGACTTGCTCACAATATTACAGTAGTGAAAGCGGGAAAATACACTAAGAAAAGAGAAAGGACGCATTTTGAGGCCAGTGACGGAGAAGGAGTAGACCTGGTATTATAAGGACGGAACATGGATTTAGAAGTAGTCGTTTTAGGCGGTACAGTTGTTACTTGGGTTGACATTGCCTTCTTAGTTGTTGTGATAATTTTGGTTATCAATACCGGAGTAGAAGAAGTGTTTTCACCATGTAATATTAGTGCCATTGAAGAACTGAGAAACTCTGGTCGTGGAATTTGATCGTGAGATGTAGGCAAAGGATTGGATGTGTTATTTGGTACAGATGCTAAAATATCTTTATCAGATGTTGGATGTGCATCTTTTATATTTGATTCTAGGACAAATTCTGAGTTCAGTGCTTTGGTCGTTGCAACATTTTCAATCTTCGGGACTGTTTCTGAAACATAATTTTCCCCACTTGTACTTGGTTCCATACCGAGTTTGCTCTCCATATTTTCATCACCAGCAATAGACGATTCGGAGGCTATGTTACCATAATCTGAAATAACCCCTACTGGCTTGTCATTGGAATGCGACTCCAAATTTGCTCCATTTGATGCTGATTCTTGAGGAGTATTTTCATCAGCTTGGTTTCCAACACTTGGAATAATATCAGGAAGGGCAGGTTCAATATCTAGATTAGGGCTCAAATCATCATCTGAAATAGATTCTTGTGGGACATCTCCAATTTCTGAAGCAGTACTCATGGCTCCGAACTCTAAGTTTACAACTTCTTGGGCTACGTCTGGATGAATCTTTGCACTATCTAGTGCTGGTTGTTGGTTCTTATCTGGAATTGTAAGATTATTGTTCTGGGCTTGCAATGCTCTCGGAGAAGGTTTATCGTCATTTGATGTTGGATTTAACGAGGTGCTGCCACCTTCTCGGGCGGGTTTCCGAGGATCATTGCCATTTTCAGGCGTTAGTTCTGGAGACATTTCATTTGGTGTCTGTTCTGCAGGGGTTCTGATGTATTCTGATTGCACTTCTGAAGGTTTATCACTTGGTGCAGGTTTTGGAAGAGAATAGTCATTTTCTGATGAATTTGGAGAATTGATATCTGGAATTCGTTCTGGAGGAGAATTGTAATCTTTCGTCGGTAATTTTGGAAGATTCTCATTTGGCGCCGATTCTGGAAGATAGTTGTAATCTTGTGATGATGAAGGATCCTCATTGGGCGCCTGGTTTGGAGGAGAACTTTCGTCTTCTGTTAGTAAATCTAAAGGTTTTCCAATTAACGTTGGTTCTGGAAGAGTATTCCCATCTTCTGGTGGTGATTTAGGAGAATTGTCATCTGGATCTGGTTCTGAAGAATTGTCATCATCTAGTGGTGATTTTATGCGAATGTCATGTGGAAGTAGTTCTGGAGGAGAATTAAGGCATATGGAAACTAATTCTGTAATATATTCATCTAGTGGAGAAATGTATCCTTCTACTGATGATTCTTGAGAGGAATTGCCACCTTCTAGAGGCGATTCTAAAGGAGAGTTATCATCTGGTGGTGATCCTATAGAAAAATTATTTTCTTCTGGGGGTGATTTTGGAATGTATTTGTCTTCTTCAGGCAGTAGTTCTGCAGGGGAATTATCGTCATCTGGTGGTGAACCTATAGGAAAAGTTTCTTCTGGAATAAATATGTCGTCTTCTGGTGGTACTGCTGTATGGGAATTATCGTCTTTTGGGGGTGATACTATAGGAAAATTATTTTGTTCTAGTGATGATTCTGGAAGAAATTTGTCGTCTTCTGGCGATAATTCTGGAAAAGATTTAACCTCATCTGGTGGTGATCCTATAGAAAAAATATTTTCTTCTGGTGGTGATTTTGGAATGAATTTGTCTTCTTCTGGTGGTAGTTCAGTAGGGGAATTATCGTCATCTGGTGGTGAACCTATCGGAACATTTTCTTCTGGAAGAAATTTGTCGCCTTCTGGCGATAATTCTGGAAAAGATTTAACATCATCTGGTGGTGATCCTATAGAAAAATTATTTTCTTCTGGTGATGATTTTGGAATGAATTTGCCTTCTTCTGGCGGTAGTTCTGAAGGGGAATTATCGTCTTCTGGTGGTGATACTATAGAAAAATTTTCTTCTGGTGATGATTTTGGAATGAATTTGTCTTCTTCTGGTGGTAGTTCAGTAGGGGAATTATCGTCATCTGGTGGTGAACCTATAGGAACATTTTCTTCTGGAATAAATTTGTCGTCTTCTGGCGGTAATTCTGGAAAAGATTTAACATCATCTGGTGGTGATCCTATAGGAAAATTATTTTCTTCTGGTGGTGATACTAAAATAAATTCGTCGTCTTCTGGTGATAATTCTGTAGGGGAATTATCGTCATCTGGTGGTGATCCTGTAGGAAAGTCATTTTCTTCTGGTGGTGATACTGAATTAAATTTATCATCTTCTTGTGGTACTTCTGAAGGATAATTATCGTTTTCTGGTGGTGATACTATGGGAAAATGATTTCCTTCTGGTGGTGATTCGGAAATAGATTTGCCGTCTTCTAGTGGTAATTTTATGGAGGAATCGTCATCTAGTGGTGATCCTATAAGCACATTTTCTTCTGAAGTTACAGCGTCGTCTCTTGTTGGTGTTGATTCTAGAGGGCAGTCTTGAGTAGAATTAACGTCTTCTGGCAAATGCTTATCAACTGTCGGTTGTGACTCTGGATGCGATCCTTGAGAAGAAATATTGTTTCCTAGCTTTGATTCTAGGGGATAATTAACGAATTCTGTGGGCGATTCTTGAGATTTATCGTATTCTGAAGGTAATTTTATAGGGGAATTATCGCCTTCTGGAAAATCTAGAACAGAGTTGTCATCTTGTGGTGGTAATTCTACAGGATATTTAGTGTCTTCTGGATGTGAATCCAGGGGAGTATCAGTGCCATCTGGTTGTGGTTCTGGAGAAGTATCGTCTTCTGGGGGCGATCCTTGAAGAGAATTATCATCGTCTGGTGGTAACTCACCAGGATAATTGTCAACGTTTGGAGGTTGTCGAGTAGAATGATCGTCTTTTGGGGGTACTTCTCGGGGAGAATTACTGTCTCCTTGTGGTGATTCTAGAGCGAAATTATTATCTTCTGGTGGTGGTTCTAAGGGAAAATTGTCAACTTTTGGGGGTAATTTTTGAACTAAATTAATGTCTTTTGGTTGAGATTTTAGAGGAGAATCATCGTCATCTGGGGGTGAATCTTGATGAGAATTACTGTCTCCAGGTGATGGTTCTGGAGAAGAGTTGCCTTCTGGAGAACTTTGTTCTGGAGAATTATTGTTTTCTCCTTGTGATTCTGGAGGAGGTATATCGTCTTTTGAAGGCGATTCTTGAGAAAAGTCATCGTCATCTGGTTGCGATTCTTGAGGAGAACTATTGTCGTTTGGCGGTTGTTCTGGAGGTGAATTATCGCCTTCTGAAAGAGATTTTTGAGGAGAATTATTGTCTTCTGATTGAGATACTAAAGGAGAATCATTGTCTTCTGGAAGTGATTCTTGAGGAGAATTACCGTCTTTGGGTGGTGGTTCTGGAGAAGATTTATTATTTTGAGGGAAATTGTTGTCTTCACCTTGTGATACTGGAAGAGAATTATCGTATTCTGGAGGCGATTCTTGAAGACAATCATTGCCGTCTGTTTCTGTTTCTGGGGGAGAAATATCGTTTTCTGGCAGCGATTCTGTAGGAGAGCTATCGTCTTCTCTAGGAGATTCCTTAGAATAATTACCTTCTGGTTGTGACTCTAGAGGATAATTATTGTCTTCATGTGAGGAATTACTGTCTTGTGGTGATAATTCTTGCAAATAATTAATACCTTCTTGTGGTGATTCTGGAAGTAATTGCTGAGGAGAATTAACGTCTTCTGGAGGTGATTCCTGAGTAGAATTATCTTCTTCTAGCGGTGACTCTAAAGAGGATTTATCGCCTTCTGATGGTGAATCTTGAGGAGAATTATCGCTTTCTAGTGATGACCCTGGAGGAGAATAATTATCGTCTTCTGGTGATGACCTTAAATGAGAAGTATTATCTTCTGGTGGTTCTTCTTCAGGATAATTCTTATCGTCTTCTGGTAGTGACTCTAAAATAGAAGTATTGTCTACAGATGATGCTTCTTGAGGATAATTACCGTCTTCTGGTGTTGATTCTGGAGAGGGATTTTCGTTATTTTGAGGACATTCATGAGCAAAATTATTGTTTACTGTTTGTGATTCTACAGGAATATTATCGTCTTCTGGTGGTGACTCAAAAGGAGAATTATTGTCTTCTGGAAGTGACTCTAAAGAGGAATTATCGTCTTCTGATGGTGAGTCCTGAGGAAAATTATCGTCTTCTGGTGTTGATTCGGGAGAGGGTTCTTCATTACCTGGAGGATATTCTTGAGGGAAATTATTGCCTTTAGTTTGTGATTCTATAGGAATATTATCGTATTCTAGTGGCGATTCTTGCGTCGAATTACTGTCTTCTGGTTGTGATTCTAGGGAAGAGTTGTCGTCTTCGAATGGTGATTCCGGAGGAGAATTAACGTCTTGTTCCGACGATTCTAGAGATATATAGTCTTCTGGTTGTGATTCTGAAGGAGAATTATGTTCTTTTCGTGGTGTTTCTGGAGGATAATCGAGTTCTTCTGGTGGTGATTGTGGAGTAGAATTGACATAGTCTGCTGATGATTCCGAGGGAAAATTAGCGTCTTCTTGTGGTGATTCTGGAAAAGGATTTTGATCTTTCGGTAGTGATTCCAGATGAGGATTGTCGTCTTCTGGTGATGATTCTGGGGGAGAATCGGCGTAATCTGGTGGTGTTCCTGTACGAGAAGTTTCGTCTTCTGTATTCTGCACATTGCCGTAGGAGGTTTTATCATCTGCTAGCACGTCTGGTGGATGATTTTCACCACCAAATTCTGATCCTGAGTTCGCACTGCTCGACGCTGATTGCGAAGGAAGCTTTTCACTTTCTCGGATTTCTACAAGTGGGTAGTCATTAACTATATTAGCAAATTTTAGCTGAGTATTTTCACGAACCGTGCCATTATCTAGAGACACAAGCTCAACATCCGGAAGTAGTTTTGGTTTTGGAATTATTCCACCCTTCTTGAGGCGATGATTTCCTGCCACCACCTCCTTAATAGATACACTACAATTCGGAGAGTTGTAATCCCACTCGCTCTCGACAGGTTGTGTAATCTGACTGTTCATCATCTGAACGTTGGTAGCACTAATACAAAGTAAGGTCACTGCTGAGAAGTTGGTATCTTTTATCATAACTTCACCTTCAGACACGATGTGGAAATCCCCGTCGCTGATCTGCAACATAAAATAAGAATTCCAATTGGAGTTATGCAAATGGAAGCTCAGAATGCTAGGATGATAGAACCAAGGAGGTATGAATAGAAGTTTTATTTTAGGGCTGCTTTCTACTTACATACGCATTTTCATGTAATTTATTTCAGTAGTTTTGATGCCAACAAAAAAAAAACAGACGCACAGCTATACAAACAGAAACACTGATAAACAAACGAACAGATATACAGGCAAACAGATAAACAGATATACAGGCAAACAGACATACAGACACAGATAAACATATATACAGGCAAACAGACTTACAGACACAGATAGACAAACAGATATGCAGGCAAACAGACATACAGACACAGATAAACATATATACAGGCAAACACACATACAGACACAAATAAACAGACAAACAGATATACAGGCAAACATACAGACACAGATAAACATATATACAAACAGACATACAGACACAGATAAAGAGACAAACAGATATATACGCAAATATACAGACACAGATAAAGAGACAAACAGATATATACGCAAATATACAGTCACAGATAAACAGATATACACGCAAATATACAGACACAGATAAAGAGACAAACAGATATACACGCAGATATACAGACACAGATAACAGATATACAGATAAACAGACATACAGGCACAGATAAACGGACAAACAGATGTACAGACATACAAACAGTTATACAGGTAAACAGACATACAGGCACAGGAAGACAGGCAATCAGACATACAGAGAAACAGAGAAGCTGACGAATAGGGGAACAGATAAATTGACAAACAGGCAAACTGACATACAGACATGCAGACAAACAGACTGACATGTAGACAAACAGGAAAACTGAGGGTATATTTGGCTATTACTCACCTCATTCGTGATACATACAAAGTGTTTGTCAAAAATTCCAAATGTTCAGACCGATGATGTTGATGTTAATTGTTGATTTAAAGGAGCTAACATCTGGGTTATCGGCCCTTAATGGTTTGGGTGATCATGAAAATGAAAATGGAATGGACACTAACTAACTAACGAACTACAGACTTACAACTAAAATTAACTACGCACTTACACACTAGAAAGGAAAATGAAAACAAAAAGAAGAATAAGATAAATAAAAGGCTGGAGAAAAGGAAATGCCCTCAACCCTCGAAGAATGATAATTAAGGGACTAGGAAGAAATGAGAGGAATGGAAGGCAGATTGGAAAGGGAAAGAGGAGTTGGTCTGCACAAAAGGCAATGGATAAAGAGGAAAAGCCAGACCCAGCTCAGGAATCCCTCAGCGTCGCCAACTCCAGAACATACCAGCCGCGAGAACTTGAGAGTGTAGCACTATCCAGGGTGCACCATAAGTGGTGGGGCTACATACACCCTGCCACCTTGAGGACCTTGAGCAGAAAGCAGGTGATAGCATGAAAAGAAAAAGAAGAGACCCCTCCAAGAATGAGAGATCAGGAAAGATTGCCAATCTCCCAACATAATATTTAAGTGGGGCTCACATATTATTATTCTGGATTCTTATGCTGTCAAGGAAAGCTGGACAGATGGTAAGATTTGTCTTAGCTGGCAGCTCGAATTGTTCGGAAAGTGATTCTAAATACATCAAAATCTACATACACTTCAACATTGAAATTGTACAGCCAGAGATACGAATTTAAGACTGCTGCTAATAATAGGTTTTAATCGATTTTTGGAACGGAGTAAGGCTATCTTAAATTTCTTGAAGACAAGTCATTACCACTTAAATGACTTAGACTTCCATGTCATTCCGGTACTTTAATAATACTACAGTTGGCAATATTGGTTTTACTATTCTCTCTGAACACTGAATTGCATCGTGAATGCCCAGTCTATAAGTGAAGTCTAACGATTCTACCACTACACGACATTTAAACCTCGCGTTCATGGCGAAGTAGCGAGACCAAGAAGTATCACTCAAACAGAATCATTGATTGACCTCTTGGTCAAAGTTTATAAAAGGACATTTCTCAATAGCAGGCGGCTATTACTTTGACTCTCCCACACACATAAATAATTTCTTTTAAGAAAAGCACGATGGTTGCTCAATTATAGCAACACACATCCCAACAGTAGATTCTGAGAATATATTTCGCACCTCTTCACGGAGAGTGACTTCTAAGATGTTTTTGTTGTTTGAGTCTTCAGTCTTTTGACTGGTTTGATGCAGCACTCCATGCCTCCCTGTCCTGAGCTAATCGTTTCATCTCTACATAGCTACCACACCCTACATCCGAGGCAATCTGTTTAACATATTCTAACCTTGGTCTACCCATACAGTTCTTGTCCTCAACCCTTCCTTCCATAACTAAGTTTGCTATTCCTGGGTGTCTTAGTATGTGTCCTACCAACCTATCTCCTCTCTTCATTAGCAGTCGCCAGAAACATCTCTCCTCTCCCACTCGTCTTAATACCTCTTCGTTTGTAACCCTATCAACCCATCGGATCTTCATCATTCTCCTGTAACACCACATTTCAAATGCTTCAATTCTCCTCTTTTCTGCTGCACCAATAGTCCAAGTTTCACTTCCATAGAGCGCCACGCTCCAGACAAAGGCTTTCAAAAATGACTTCCTAATACCTAAATCTATATTCGATGTCAACAGATTCCTTTTTTGTAGAAATGCTTTCCTTGCCTGAGCCAACCTACTTTTTATATCCTCTTTGCTTCGTCCATCACTGGTTATTTTGCTTCCTAAGTAACAGAAGTCTCCTACTTCCTTCAGCTTTTCACCTGCCAATTTGATCTCCTTAGAGGTTTCTGATTTATTTCGGCTGCATTCCAGTATTTTTAGCCTACTTTCGATTTTGGCAAAAAATGAAAGTAGACTTATGAGATCACTACAGGGCGAAAAAAAGTGTGTCTGTCTGTGTGTGTGTATGTGTGTGTGTGAGTGTGTGTGTGTGTGTGTGAGTGTGTGTACGCTGAATGTCTGTCCCCCCCCCTATCAATTCGAACACGGTGAGCGCAAATTGAACGAAATTTGGTACAAAGGTAGCACTAGCAAAGGACACTTCAGTGTCTTGTTTTATATCGCCGCCATCTTGACGGAAACGTAATGGCGGCCACACAAATGTTCAAAGCTTAAATCAAATTACGACTAACCTAATCATCCGATCTCTACCAAATTTTGCAACAACATACCTTTAGGGGGTAAGCATCCTTTGACCAAACTAATAGGTCATCAGCCTAATAGTTCGCGGATCGCGGCCATCTTTGTGTGAAAATCGATTGCCCCTATTAATTCGAACACGGTGGAACCGAATGGAACGAAATTTGGTACAGAGGTAGTACTAGCAAAGGGCACCCCAGTGTCATGTTTTATATCGCCGCCATCTTGACGGAAACGTAATGGCGGCCACACAAATGTTCAAAGCTTAAATCAAATTACGACTAACCTAATCATCCGATCTCTACCACATTTTGCAACAACATACCTTTATGGAGGGAGCATCCATTGACAAATCTAATAGGTCATCAGCCTAATAGTTTGCGGATGGCGGCCATCTTTGTGTCAAAATCGATTACCCCTTTTAATTCGAACACGGTGAAACCGAATGGAATGAAATTTGGTACAGAGGTAGCACTAGCAGAGGGCACCCCAGTGTCATGTTTTATATCGCCGCCATCTTGACGGAAACGTAATGGCGGCCACCCAAATGTTCAAAGCTTAAATCAAATTACGACTAACCTAATCATCCGAAATCTACCAAATTTTGCAACAACATACCTTTATGGAGGAAGCATCCTTTGACAAATCTAATAGGTCATTAGCCTAATAGTTTGCGGATGGCGGCCATCTATGTGTCAAAATCAATTACCCCTATTTATTCGAACACAGTGAAACCGAATGGAATGAAATTTGGTACAGAGGTAGCACTAGCAAAGGGCACCTCAGTGTCATGTTTTATATCGCCGCCATCTTGACAGAAACGTAATGGCAGCCACACAAATATTCAAAGCTTAAATCAAATTACGATTAACCTAATCATCCGATCTCTACCAAATTTTGCATCAACATACCATTATGGAGGGAGCATCCTTTGACCAAACTAATAGGTCATTAGCCTAATATTTTGCGGATGGCGGTCATCTCTGTGTGAAAATCGATTCCCCCTATTAATTCGAACACGGTGAAACTGAATGGAACGAAATTTGGTACAGAGGTAGCACTAGCAAGAGGCACCTCAGTGTCATGTTTTATATCGCCGCCATCTTGACGGAAACGAAATGACGGCCACTCAAATGTTAAAAGCTTAAATCAAATTTCGACCATCCCAATAATTTGATCTCTACCGGATTTTGCAACAACATGCCTTTTTGTGGAAAGCATCTTATGACTGACTACAAGGTCATCAGCCCAATAGTTTGCAAATAGCGGCCATGTATGTGTGCAAATCCATTCCCCAGATCAATTCAAACACGGTGAAACCGAATTGAATGAATTTTTTTACAGAGGTAGCACTAGCAAAGGGCACCTCATATTCATGTTTAATATCCCTATAGCACGTTGTATTTCAACAAGCTACTACAACCACCATTCAATTATACTCCTTCAAAAGGACAAAGAGTTATAACAATACCCATGCATTTAGGAGAAAGTAGGTGATATGTTCTTTACTGAACATCTTGTTTGTTTTACATTTATTAATTTTCATCATGAATTCTTTCCGTAAGACGGAGTCCATACCATTCAAAAACTCATTCAAATCCTGAGGCTTGTCGGCCAAGATGACGATGTCATCAGCAAATCTCAGAGTTGAAATTATTTCTCCTTGAATTATCACTCCCACTTCAAATGTTTCTCCCATTTCCTTCATTGCTTGTTCAATGTAAAGATTGAAAAGTATGGGTGGTAAGTTGCAGCCTTGCCTAACACCTTTCTGAATATCAGATTCTCTCTCATGTCCTTCAGCTCGAATGACTGCTGTCTGGTTTCTGTATAGATTGTATATCACCCTCCTATCCCTGTACTTTATTCCAATAGATTTCAAAATGTCAAACAATTTAGTCCAATCAACGTTATCAAAAGCCTTTTCTAAGTCTACAAATGCCATGAACGTTCTCTTATCTTTCCTTATTCTACCTTCCAAAATCAGCCTAAGACACTGTACAGCTTCCCTTGTTCCTACATTTCTCCTGAAACCAAACTGGTCTTCACCCAACTCCGTTTCTATCTGGCTTTCAATCCTCTTGTAAATTATTCTAGATAGGATCTTTGAAGCATGAGTGATCAAGCTGATTGTACGGTAATCTTCACATCTATCAGTTCCCACTTTCTTAGGTATTGTGCCCATTCAACAATGAAATATGCAAATCACAGTTTGCCAGCAATGCTCAAACGGGAGTATCAGGATTCATGGTTTGTTCTCCCACTCTGTGACTTAAACACTTTGGATTAAGCAGAGGATGCACTTCCAAAATAAACAAAAATCAACTCCTACTATTTAAAACATTTAATTATCCAAAAATATGGCGCTACAAAAATTAAACAAATAAAAATACTGCCACTCCACTTCACACTTGTCCAAAGTTGAACAATGAATTCATATAAAATAATTACAAAATCACAATGACTGGTTTTCCAAAAACCAACAAACTTCCACTAAGTTTCACTTACATATGGTGTCAATTCAAATTCTTTAAAATAGCGAGCTCCAAATGGCTCGGTAATGTTTGCATACACTGTGTTATCAATTTAATACACCTCAATAACTATTTACATAAGTATATCTTGTAATCATAATTATCAAAGTATGGCTAATCATTAACTAATTTTGGGCTTTCACAATGCTCATATGTTACCATCCCTCTCTCTCAAGCTAACAACTCACTAACGTGATTGGGAAAAACTTGCGTACTCCCGAGCTATAGAAGACTACTGAACTAGTCAAACTTAAGATTACTCCCGGAATCTAATGTCTTCAATAGAACTAGTGAATCACTGAATCATTTAACAATAAAGTTAAGGATTTATCATTTTTGTCTTAAAAGACCATTATATTATAAGAAAGCAACGATCTGAACTTTGCAAGCGATAATAATTTATATAAAGGGACCTCGGTTCAAAGACCGGGTCGTTCAAACAATCTTTAAACACTTCTGTGTATATTATGACTCAGACAGTCCGTCCTAACCTACCGCACTACCAGAGGGTAAAGGTCTAATCTTAACTACTTGGCGTGATTTATTGCAGGGAGAGAAGAGAGCTCACAGTCTCGCTTTCACAAGGGACTGGCTACATCAGCTTTCCACACAGCTGTTTCAAATGCAATTCTCTGAATGACAAGGCTTCTAATACAAATTCATGAAACAACATATTTAGGTTCTACAGACCTATTCTCTTAGCTTCGGTATATAATAATTATGAAGTGTCCTCATTAGCGGGTAAGAAAAATTCAATAATACAACCAATATTAAGGGGCTTCAACACGGACGACTCTGAGTTCGATCCTTTCAAATGCCTCGGGAGCAGTATCCCAATTTGGAGGACTTATAACATTAGCGACTTAGGGCAGGCCTCGCCTTTTACCAGCGCTCATAATACAACATAAATAGCACCCTTTTAACATACAACACACAATGCCTCGTGATCACTATCACAACTTTGAGGGCTTATACAGTTCATTCCCCACGACTAACTGTCCCTCATAATTACTTTTACCGAGCATTTCAACGCATTCCTAGCGTGACAAATTACTTCAATGCGCTACATGGCGCTCATACATTAATTAGCCAAGTTGCCTTCAAAGAACTAAATAAATTCAGAATCAACGTTTGATCTACATCTCAAAATATATTACTCTTCTTCCCTTAACAATAATCATTTTTACCGTAAAGAACATGTATTCATAACATGTATTAATTCATCTAAAGGAGCTCGGAAGCTACTACTTTCAATATAAAATTCATCACAATATTCATTCATTTATATAGTTATTATTATTATTATTACGCTTGCTTTCTCATATTTATATCATTTATCAATTACACTGATATTTTACTGAATACATTCCACAAGGGATTCATTTATATTACACATATTTATTATATTTCTCTCAAATTAATCGTTCAGATCGCGCAATCTTTCTTTCACCTGTTATTAAACATCCCTACTCCTACTCATGAGGATTATACGCAAATCTTCCCAAACACATAATAATGAAAATAGTTACTCACATGACGGTACGGTCATCGACCGAATTCTCCAGCGATGGAACATTTTCGCCCACCAACTTTTTCTTAAGCCATTTTCATGGTTATATTTACACTCAATGACACTTCTTCAACAGCACATAAAATATTTACCTTAATCACTTGGAACATAACGAATACCATTTTGTATTCGTTTTCACTTAACACAATACAATTCACTAAAAATATTACACTCAAAAACTTTCACTATATTTACATTACATAAAAATTTTACCACTTTGGCGTGAATTATTCGTCTTACACACGTGATTTCTTTTCCTTTCCCGTTTCCAAGGGTTGCACTATAGCACGTCGGCTTCCTAATCTGACGAGATGATGGAAAGTCTCGATCGAACTAAACCTCACTGGAACGGCTGATCTTCTAATCCTGGATTTGACTATCGGCTCCTATAACTTTCCTGCACGATGTCGTATCTTGCTAGACGCGACTTGTTCGTCTAAATAAAAGTCTGTCCTTGATTTATTACTTTTACGGCCGCTGGAACTGTTTATCGGTGACCTAGTAACTTCCTGGTATTTTCTGTTACTCTGATTTGTAGCTTATTGGAGTACTCCCCAATGTTTAACTGTTCATTTGTCTACCTAGACAAAGCCTGGAACTACAATTCCTGATTTTTATCGTCCTACGCTCTAGTCCCTAAATTTCCGGAACACTAGGCGTTACTATTTCGTTCTACCCTTAACGTAGATAGACTGTCTATTTCACTTTCCTTAGGTCCTTCGAAACCTTATGATGCGTCGGTTCTTTAACGGAACTATTATATTCGAGTACCTATCGCCTGTTATTTCTCGAGTCCACAGCCTAAACTTTGACTATACTTGTGAACTTTATAAAGTCTGAAGCTTGCCGATATTATTCCTATACTGGGATTCTAATGTGTCTTCACACGGCGATACTGACGACGATACTGCACGGCCACTCCCCTATGGGGTGCTCGTTAGTGAAACAGCGTAACACGACCTCTCAAGGTCTGGTAAAGACTTCATGTACTTGAAACAGTACCACGCTCTCCGGCGTCACTGGTAAACTGACTTATTGCTGCGAAACAGTACCATGCGCTCCCGCGCCCTTGGTAAACTGAATGCTCCTCCTGGCATCTCCAGGGTTTATATCCAAATCGGTGGCAAATAGATAAAATCTGCGTCTTCTCCAGCACTAACTTCTAAAGTAATTGTCGTATAATTTTGAAAAATATATCTCTGGAAAGCTCTTGTTTTAAACGTAAACTGGTTTCTTTGATCATGAAAATCGATCACACAATTCCAAGATATTAAATAATTTGTCTCCTCAGATATGTGGGCGTTGAGGTTTATTTTTTCTTCCCTACCAACTCTGGTCTCGGGGAATTACTAACGACGTCATGCAGTTCTTTCCTGTGCAAATATTATAATCTTTTTCCCCACACAAAAATCTCTATTCCAGAATGATCAACAATGATGTGTTTCTTTCATTAATTAAATGCTCGCAAATGGCTTAATTCTAATTATTTCTCTTCTTGCACCATTGCAAGGTTGTCATTTTCTAGCTGAGTAAGGTCTATTTCCGAAACCTCTTCTCTCTTACTCGTCGTGGAAAGTTTTTCTCGTTCTATTTATAATCATGAGCCAGCTTCTATCGATGCGTCAAGCATGATCTCACGTCCGCATGACTCGTGGTCACCCATTCTTGCGCCACATTATAGCAGTCCACTTCTTAAAATCTTTTCAAGTCATTCTAAGGACTGTATTATTTCCTCTCTTCTTTTGCAAATAAATTATGGATTCGACGCTTGAACCAATAGCACATGGGTTCAGTATAGGGATGATTACATTCTTCTTGAAATCTAAGATGTTGGCATTTAAATATATGTAAGCCTTGTAATAAAATACCTCTAAGGCAACTTTTATCAACGACACTACACCATCGGTGTAGTACAACAAATTAATAAAATGAAAATAATCTTATTCTTCCAAATGCACAACATAATATTAATAGTAAAGGAATCACAAAAAAATAAAATAAGGATTTAAATATTTATAATGATAAACACTGTCATAATAATTATATCACCACGACCTCTATAAATAGGTGAGTGAATGAGTAAGTTAGTGGATGAATAAGAAAATGTGTGGTGGCTCAGTCACTTACTTACTCACTCATCTACTTCCCTATTTTCTTATTCACTCACTTACTTACATATAGGCTATTCATATTTACTCACTCAGTTATTTACTTAGTGTCTTACTGTACTTACTAACTCAGTCACTTAGCTATTTTCTTAGTCATTCACTCACTACTTACTCACTCATTTACTTACCTATTTTCTTATTCACTAACTCACTTACCTATTTTCTTATTCACTCACTCACCTACTATATTTACTTAATTACTTACTGTCCTTTCTTACTTAATCTTTCACTTAGCTATTTTCTTAATTTATTTATTTAGCGTATGGCTTTTAGTGCCGTTAGTGTCCGAGGACATGTTCGCTTCAAGCCGACAACCATAGGGTGAGCTACAAGTTCCGTTCAATTTCAAGTAGTTCCAACTTTCCCTACCAGATGTCACTGACACCTAGTGGTGAACGTTGGAACTTTGATAGAGCGCTACAACGAAATCTAACCTAGAAATTTAGCTTCACACAAGTTTAGTTAGGGGAAGGATCTTTCACAAGCCATAAATCTATGGCATGGGCCCGCCGGCTTTACTTCTCCTCCGAAGAAAGGCACAATGAGGGATATTTTCTTAATCATTCACTCACTACTTACTCACTCATTCATTAACCATTTTCTTATTCACTGACTCACTTGCTTAGTTGCTTACGTACTTAATCACTCACCTAGGCTACTTACTTACTTATCTACTTAATCACTCACTTACTCATTCTCTTACTTTTTTTGTCGTGTGGCCTCCTGAGAGGCCGAGTGCAGGTCTTTCTAGTCGACACCCGTGGGTGACCTGCGCGTCGGGATGAGAGATGGAATGGATGAAGGTGAATGCAACTGGGCAAGGATGTGGAAGGAAGCGGCCGTGGCCTGTCAGAAGGTACCGTCCCAGTATTTGCCTGGTGTTGAAAATGGGAAACCACGGAAAACCATTTCAAGGACGGCCGACGCCGGTGGGGCTCGAACCCACGCGTCTACCGAGTCAGCAGAGAGCTTGGCCCCATGACCTAACGCTGCGCTTTAACGTGCGTAGCCACTGCTGTCGGTATTCTCTTACTTATTCACTTACTTATAGGTAGGCCTACTTACTCACCAGACAGCTGTTAATGATCACTCGTGATGAGTTACCATTCAGAGTCAATGTCAAGGAGTGTATTGTGACGTTATCCAGGACGATATTCTGAAGTGACGAGACCGGAAGTAAATGGCACTGCTCCATGTTGACCTTCTGAGAGTCTTGGATGTACAGCTCCTGGAGATGGCTCCAAGCAGTAATCGTGGCGCTTCTGCAGGAGCTGATGTTGAGCATCGTAATGTTAGCAGCATTGATTTTGACATCCTGGGGAGATACACCAACAGTACAATTAAATATCAGAGAGATTGCCTGGTCAACCTATAACACAGTGTGGAACTGAAGTGGTAGAGTGATCCCAAGATCGCGGGTGTGATTCCTGACCGAGGAAGTCCGATTTTTGAAGGGTGGTAAAAATTTACGGTATTCCAAGTTGTACGATGTCAGCTCGTAAGAGATCTCTCGTATCACATTTGGTGATTATAAGACAAAATTAATAAATCTCAGCCACAGATCACCCAGTAGAGTTCCGGATTTCACTGCCAGATCGCAGTGTTTAATAAAACGTCAAAATTGAAAAGTAGATTGCCTCAATGACCTCAACACAATTTCGCCACGGTAGGTGATGCCATGCTATTCTTCTTCTTCTTCCTCTTCTCCTTCCTTTTCGTGAATAGGTCGCTTAGGACCACGCGAAATCAACACTTTCTAGCCTTCCTGTTGGCCCAGTATTCCTTCATTCGCAACGAGTGGGTCTGTTTCCGTTGCTCTGACCATTAATATTGTGTAGTCTTCTTCCCTTCTTCCTCGAAACCCCGCGTCTGAGTGATTTTCCTGATTTCCTTCCTGTCTTGTAAGTTTCGTGGTCCTATATTTCTTTAAGTCTTTTTCTGTAACAAGAGTTTAGTGCTTTTCAGTCGGTAACATGAATGTACCCAAATGAGCTGGGTTATGCCCTAATCCTGAAGTTAGGACATAACCCAGCTCTTTTGGGTACATTCATGTTGACCGACTGAAAAGCACTAAACTCTTGTTTACTAAGGCAACACTGAAAAAATGGCTTCAAACACCACAATCTTTTTCTGTAAATTTATACCAATTTGGTCTAGTAGCCTTGTTCTTTAAGAAATTATGTATTTTGTGTGTCAGTCTGTTCGGTCCATTCTTTCTACGTGTCCCATAAATTGGATTCTTCGCATTCACATTGTGTCTGTGATTTTTTTTGTGGTATATTTCTGTATTAGACTTTGGATAATGGACACTATCTTTTGTTCTTGGTCCAAGGATTTTTTTCCATTATTTTACGTTCTTTCACTTCTATTTGGTGTTTTGTGTTGGAGATTGAGTGTCTCTGAAGCTTCAGGTTTGATTATTATTGTTCATTTATTTTATTTTAAGCGAATTCTCCCAATAAATGGAAGACGTTAAGCAAATAACTCAATGAACTTTTTTTTGCATCTTCTTGTTGTTCCAATAGGCTTTCAGTCTTCCCAAGAAGGCTTGTTTACGTTCTTCCGACCACTTTGGTCTGTACTGTTTTTGTCTAGGTTGCTCTGATGTAACTTCCAATTTGTGTACTTTGTCTTTCTGAAATGTCTGCTGAACTTATGTTTGCGTTCTTGAGGTCCTATCGAAATTCTTCTAGCCAAGGCGTTGAGCTTTTGTGTGAGGTTACATGATCTATTATCCTTTACGTCAATCGATTTTCTGGTAGTCTAGTGAGATAACCAAATAATTTCATTCGCCTTTCCTTAATATCTATTTCGATGTTTGTTTATTGTTCTGTTGTTTTGATTGATTGTATCCTGGAACCATCTTGGGTATATCTTGCTCCTAAGATTTTCCTAATGATCTTCCTCTCTAATTTTTGGTTTTGATTTCTTCGAGTTCATGTTTATTCTTAAGTGACAGAGTTTTGCTGTTGATTTTATGCCTGTGTTGTAGTGCCGAATTTTTGTCTGTTTTGACATAGATTTTTTGTTGTAGATGTTTTGGACTAACTCTAATGCCTTTTTGGCTTTTTGTACACGATTGTGTTGTGAGATTTTTCAAAGCCTGTAGGCTCGATGAATTTTCCGAGATATTTAAAGTGTGGGACCATGTCGATTATACCGTATTTTGTTTTCAAGCTCGTGATATCTGTCTTTAAAAAGAAGAATCTAGTTATTTTTATAATTATTTTTATTATTATTATTACCGGTAGCAGTAGCTACGCTCGCTAACGCGGAACACTAGGCATGAGACCAAGCTATCTGTGGACTCAGTAGACGTGTATTCGATCCCCACTGTCGGCCATCCTTGAAGTGGTTTTCCATGGTTTCCCCATTATCCACTCTACGCAAATGCTGGGACGGCACCTTCTGACAGGCCACAGCCGCTTCTTTCCACATCCTTGCCCAGATTCCTCCATCTCCATTTCTTTTAACTCTCATTAACTCATTGGCGTCAAGAAGGGCATTCGGCAAAACAAAAAAAACACGCGTCGTATTGTGCCCAAGTGGACACGGCTGACTAGCATCGAACCGGGGTCTTTATAAAAGAAAGACCAGGCCTATGATTCTTCTAAGAATCGAACCATTGATCTCTGAGGGGGAACAGCCACAGTAAACCCGAGGAACAATGAGATAATGAGAGTATATAATAATAATAGCTTAATTCCACGTCCAGAACGGGAATATTAAGCAATATGAGTTAGAATATTGTATAAAAATGCAAGGCAGTATGCGCATATGTTAGCGAGAGCTACAGAGAAGAGCCAGCTTGATATTTTGACAAAGTGAAGTTGAGAGTAGGCGTGGTAGACGTGACGCCAGTGCACTATTTCTCGGCGACAGTAGGGGAGAAGGCCGTGATTAACGACGAAGAAAATCCCCACTAGACAACACAGAACAGTGGAGAGGGGAGAGTCATCAAGACAAATTAATTAATTCCTGCCAAATGGAGCATTCAGATGGAATGAGATGTACACCCAGAGATTTCTATTCGAAGAGCGGTAATTTAGGAGTCTCTGCACACCTAAATTAAAACCTGTATGTGTTTTTGAGTATATTCACACGCGTACTGCGCGGGGGCACGGATAAATCTCGTAGCCGAAGGGGATTTCGCCGGGGTAGCGTCCTAACGCCATGGAAGAAAGCAATTAATTTTAATTAATTGGACGAAGGAATTGCCAGCACGCAGGCGAATTTGGAACCTCCATGAATAGACGAGTAAGAATCACACTTCACCTTGTCAGAAAACGCATTATTTAAGAAGAGAGTCGCTCCTGAAATTCTAGTGGACTACTTTTCGCTACTTTTAGTCAGAAAGCTTTATATGGGAGAAGCTGGAGGAGACAGTTAGTTCTTCTTGACTCAACTCGTGGAACGATATGCAGCTCGACCACGCGGGGAAAGTGCGCGAAATTTATAAGTAGTGACGTTCAGTATCTTTGTGTTGAACAATGAAAGGCGCATCATGCAGCATAATAAAAGTAATTCTGCATTAATATTATAACTAGTCTACAGCAGACGTATAAGCAGACAATATACGCGACTAAATAATCAGTACAGCGTAGAGATATTTCAGGACGATGTTTATAGACAATGAACTTATCCACAGGGAGTGTTACGATATTTAAAATAACTCATATAATTGTAATGAACAATACAGTTTTGCGGGAACCTGGAAGGCATCACAAGTAATTGTGATTTATGATTGAGCAACTTTGCAAGACAGAAGATAGAAGCTGTAGGAGACGGGAGATGAGCACACATCCGCGAGATAGACTTTCGGAGGAGACGGGTGGTTGTCAGGATTTAGCTGCGTCGCATCTCTGAAGTCAGGAAAATAGTGGAAATCCAAGCAAGGATCCGTGTGTAAATTATGTGAAAAGTTCTTTTTAAAAGTGATCATTAATAATGTTCATATTTGTATGTTAAAAGAATGTGTGTTGTTTCAAAAGTGTAAAATGCCAGTAGTGCAAGATATAATTACCATGTGCAAATCATATGCAATGTGTCGTATGAAGAGTGTCATGATGGCTTAAAAGCAAGCAAGATGGTAGGCAAATTGCTGTCATGTTGGACTAACCCAACAAGAATGAACCATTCCAATATGTTGATATGATTTAATAGCTCACCATACAACAAATCATTTCCTCAAATATTAAGAATTAACAGTCATTTGTGTACGAGCTCACATCCCTCGTATTTGTTATAAATATATGGCTTTGAGTATGATAAGCTTACGACCATTTAGGCGTAAGACGTTGATGAAAGTAACGGTAACGTTAAATGATAATAATAATATTAACCTGAGGTCGATATCAATAATAAATATATAAATCGGCATATTGATGCCTATAGAACGTGCAAATTGTGTCATATCCATTGAGGGAGTGCTGTGTTATTGTAAAAAGTGAGAAAGAGAGATAAAATAAGCGAGATAAAGAGAGTTCTTCAGTGTCATTGAAATGCTAGATAAATGCTATATAATGTTAAATATTACATGGTTGTATTTGAGAGCCATTAAGGTAGACAATGTAAGTGCCAGTCAATTAATACTTGTTTTGGAGCTATGTAAAACCTTGGCTTATAAGTAAATATATGGAGGACATGAGTGCTTTATGAATTGAGTCATCTTAAAGAAATATTGTTTTAGCCGCTACCAGCGAGCATGTAACGTAGAATCAAGGGATTTGCGTCAGTAAATTACAGGGACCAGCCAAGAATAGTTCGCGCGTTGACGATCTAGTAGGCCAATCTTCGAATCTACGATATGGTATCGCCTTAGAGCATACATGTGTATTCGCAACAGAGTTGGGGCAGAGCCTGTCTGTATCCCACTGTTAGCAGAGTCTTCGCTGCCAAGGAAAACCATTAGACACCCTAGGTACGCCAGTATAGTAATTGATCTGCCCTTAGAGGTAAGACAAAGGTTCTTCGAGTAGGTAACGTTGATTTCCTCTTAATATATTCGTGCCCGTACAGTGAGGTAACAGTTTGAAACTCAGCTGGTACGCGCACAGAGCCACTGATTACGTCCATAGAACGGCGAAACTATTTTGTGATCCATCCCTCGCTATAAATACTAATTAGAAGCCGAAATGAGCCCATTAAATACCATAACTGTAGGTATTAAATATTTAGATCGACTCAATTCGTAATAACACAATCCAATCAGGTACCTCTAGCAGAGCTGCACCATTGAGTGAGCACATGGCCAAGTTTATTTGCAGGAAGTCGTTCAGGGTGGCAGGCAGAGGCCACAGACCCGGCAGCCATCTTGAAGAGGGCGGTCCATGACGAATCTTTTGTTCACACAAAGGGGAGTCAATTTGACCGGATCCCTTTCTCTTTTCTTTTAAGATTGTAGTGGGACACTGAAGAATCTCGATATTTCGAAAAGTATTGAAATATGCTTGATATTATGGTATCAAATGAATTATATGTACTGTTTCCATGCGTATAGAATGTTGGAATGAAGTAATTGGATACGATTTGGCCAAGTTATTGTCTGAGGACAAATTAACTGCACCAAATTAATGGATGCATTTTTGTAAATTACCCAGTTTATGCAAATTTATTCAGACGGGTAGCGTAATTTAACGATATGACACGTTTGTAATGGTAATAATGATACGACCAGACCCAGAAGATTTTTATATGGTGAAGCTATACAATTTCAGTAACTATGTGTATTTTGGAGGGGAAGGTATACCACTTCAGCGTTTGAAACTTATGGGAAAAGAAGACGATCTACGCGGACAAGCAACACATGTTAAGCAAGGCATAAGCTAATGTTATTCAAAGGTAAATGTTCCGTTTCATAACGGATAAATATTTAATAATTGCACATAAATGTTATTTAAATGTAATTTGTGTTTGTTGTGTTGTGATTTGCAAATTTGTGTTAAATTGTGCCACGTGAAAAACCATATGGACACTCGCAAATGTCGAAGAGTATCAACGTTAGGATATCTAGGATAGATATGGGTGCGGTGGAGCACAAAACTTTATGAGAAGAGACTCACATATAATTTTGATTTTTGTTGTGGGAAGTAATTTTAATATTTTTGTTTTATTGTGTTGTGTTTTGCCATGAATTAATACCATTAAATGATATATTTAGGAATTTGTTGTTTCTTTCAAGTAGAGTAGTTACCTGACAGACTCAAATCCTGAACATGTGGTCGTATAGTGGGTTGAACGCCCCATGCCTCAAAAGACCGTGAACTAGCTGGGATACGAACACATGTTCCATATGATGACGCAAGGGTACAGTATATCCTTATATGCAGTAGTGTCAGTTTCCATATTCGTTATTATTATAATAATTATTATTGTTATTATTGTTACTATTATTATTATTATTTGAGACATTTATGATTTATTTTCTAGGAATCTTGATTATTTAATATTGCTTGTCTAACGTTGATTTCAGCAGCAGTACTTGTTCATGTACTCAAATGTATCTTCTTACTTTTTGTTCTCGTTCCCTGGTCAGGGCTTAATTTCTGTCGAAGTGGTCTGGTACATCTCGAAATAACCGATCATAACCTCTGGTTCTTTTTCCAGCTTAATTGAATTTCGTCTTACTACAAGGTCTCTTATAAACGATCGTTCAATATCAGATTACTTATTGACGGCACAGTAGTGGCCTGTTTTGTGGGAAAGATCGTTATCTGTCACACTAAATATACCTATCTTACCTTGTAACACATTTCAGTGTTGACAACTATTATTCATTCAAAACACCAACTCCAGAAAACAAGATGTTCAGTAAAGAACATGTGGCCTACTTTCTCTTAATATATGAGTGTATTAATAACTCGTTCTCCTTACCAAGTAGTATAATAATAATTATGTGTTCTTGTGATGAACGTTACGTTTGTACCCTGTATAAGATTCCTCGATTACTAATTTCGTGATCATTCCGATCTTGCATCCAGGGGATTTGATTCAATCATTTTAAAAGTACGTCCAGCCTCCATCTTGAATGTAAGGAACCGTTGTTCTTGCGCCTGCTGCAGAGAAAGTGTTTTATGTGAGTAGCCTATATATACTTGCTGCATCTCGTCATTGTAACTGTAATAGATCGTGGATTATTGATATCAATGTCTTATATTTCTAGATTGCGGCGTGGTTCTATATGTAGTGAGATAGGCTAGTTCCACGACTAATGCTATTGAGGTCTCTTATATGATATTCCTTTCTTACAAAGTTTCGTGATAATTACGCTGTTGGATCCTAAGTTATTGATTTTGATGTTTTAAGGAAGTCAAAGTAAGGACGTTTGTAGTTTTAAGTGATCGTTAATCTCGCGATCGTGAGCCAAGTGACTTCCTTTTTACGTGGAATCCGTACAGCAGGACATGGGATTTCACTCTGAAAATATCACATGCATTGACCGGGGATCGAACCCGGTCCACCGTGGTGAGATGCCAACAGCTTGACCACTGCTCCATCACGCCCCCCACTTTGATGTTTTAACACAATGCTCAACCACCACATTGAATATATGGTCAGACTGTTATTAGCCTACTTTCGATTTTTGCAAAAAATGAAAGTAGCCTTATGAGATCAACACAGGGCGAAAAAAAGTGTGTCTGTCTGTGTGTGTGTATGTGTGTGTGTGAGTCTGTGTGTGTGTGTGTGTGTGTGTATGTGTGTGTGTGAGTCTGTGTCTGTGAGTGTGTGAGTGTGTGTACTCTGAATGTCTGTCCCCCCCTATCAATTCGAACACGGTGAATGCGAATTGAACGAAATTTGGTACAAAGGTAGCACTAGCAAAGGACACCTCAGTGTCATGTTTTATATCGCCGCCATCTTGACAGAAACGTAATGGCGGCCACACAAATGTTCAAAGCTTAAATCAAATTACGACTAACCTAATCATCCGATCTCTACCAAATTTTGCAACAACATACCCTTATGGGGGGAGCATCCTTCGACCAAACCAATAGGCCATCAGCGTAATAGTTTGCGGATGGTGGCCATCTTTGTGTGAAAATCGATTGCCCCTATTAATTCGAAAACGGTGTAACCGAACGGAACGAAATTTGGTACAGAGGTAGTACTAATAAAAGGCACATCAGTGTCATGTTTTATATCGCCGCCATCTTGACGGAAACGTAATGGCGGCCACACAAATGTTCAAAGCTTAAATCAAATTACGACTAACCTAATCATCCGATCTCTACCAAATTTTGCAACAACATACCTTTATGGGGGAAGCATCCGTTGACCAAACTAATAGGTCATCAGCGTAATAGTTTGCGGATGGCGGCCATCTTTGTGTGAAAATCGATCTCCCCTATTAATTCGAACATGGTGCAACCGAATGGAACGAAATTTGGTACAGAGGTAGTACTAACAAAAGGCACCTCAGTGTCATGTTTTATATCGCCGCCATCTTGACGGAAACGTAATGGCGGCCACACAAATGTTCAAAGCTTAAATCAAATTACGACTAACCTAATCATCCGATCTCTACCAAATTTTGCAACAACATACCCTTATAGAGGAAGCATCCTTTGACCAAATGAATATGTCATTAGCCTAATAGTTTGCGGATGGCGGCCATCTTTGTGTGAAAATCAATTCCCCCTATTAATTCAAACACGGTGAAACCGAATGGAACGAAATTTGGTACAGAGGTGGCACTAGCAAAGGGCATCTCAGTGTCATGTTTTATATCGCCGCCATATTGACAGAAACGTAATGGCGGCCACACAAATGTTCAAAGCTTAAGTTAAATTACGACTAATATAACCATCCGATCTCTACCAAACTTTGCAACAACATACCTTTATGGAGGGAGCATCCTTTGACCAATCTAATAGGTTATTAGCCTAATAGTTTGCGGATGGCGGCCATCTATATGTCAAAATTGATTCCCCCTATTAATTCGAACACGGTGGAACCGAATGGAACGAAATTTGGTACAGAGGTAGCACTAGCAAAGGGCACCTCAGTGTCATGTTTATATCGCCGCCATCGTGACTGAAACGTAATGGCGGCCACACGAATGTTCAAAGCTTAAATCAAATTACGATTAACCTAATCATCCGATCTCTACCAAATTTTGCAACTACATACCTTTATGGAGGGAGCATCCATTGACCAATCTAATAGGTCATCAGCGTAATAGTTTGCGGATGGCGGCCATCCTTGTGTGAAAATCGATTCCCCCTATTATTTCGAACACGGTGCAACCGAATGGAACGAAATTTGGTACAGAGGTAGTACTAACAAAAGGCACCTCAGTGTCATATTTTATATCGCCGCCATCTTGACGGAAACGCAATGGCGGCCACACAAATGTTCAAAGCTTAAATCAAATTACGACTAACCTAATAATCCGATCTCTGCCAAATTTTGCAACGACATACCCTTATAGAGGGAGGATCCTTTGACCAAATGAATAGGTCATTAGCCTAATAGTTTGCGGATGGCGGCCATCTTTGTGTGAAAATCAATTCCCCCTATTCATTCAAACACGGTGAAACCGAATGGAACGAAATTTGGTACAGAGGTAGCACTAGCAAAGGGCATCTCAGTGTCATGTTTTATATCGCCGCCATATTGACAGAAACGTAACGGCGGCCACACAAATGTTCAAAGCTTAAGTTAAATTACGACTAACATAACCATCCGATCTCTACCAAACTTTGCAACAACATACCTTTATGGAGGGAGCATCCTTTGACCAATCTAATAGGTTATTAGCTCAATAGTTTGCGGATGGCGGCCATCTTTATGTCAAAATTGATTCCCCCTATTAATTCGAACACGGTGGAACCGAATGGAACGAAATTTGGTACAGAGGTAACACTAGCAAAGGGCTTCTCAGTGTCATGTTTTATATCGCCGCCATCTTGACCGAAACGTAATGGCGGCCACACGAATGTTCAAAGCCTAAATCAAATTACGATTAACCTAATCATCCGATCTCTACCAAATTTTGCAACTACATACCTTTATGGAGGGAGCATCCTTTGACCAATCTAATAGGTCATTCGCCTAATTGTTTGCAGATGGCGGCCATCTTTATGTCAAAATTTATTCCCCCTATTAATTCGAACACGGTGGAACCGAATGGAACGAAATTTGGTACAGAGGTAGCACTAGCAAAGGGCACCTCAGTGTCATGTTTTATATCGCCGCCATCTTGACTGAAACGTAATGGCGGCCACACGAATGTTCAAAGCTTAAATCAAATTACGATTAACCTAATCATCCGATCTCTACCAAATTTCGCAACTACATACCTTTATGGAGGGAGCATCTTTTGACCAATCTAATAGGTCATTCCCCTAATAGTTTGCGGATGGCGGCCATCTTTGTGTCAGAATCGATTCCCCCTATTAATTCAAACATGGTGAAACCGAATGGAACGAAATTTGGTACAGAGATAGCACTAGCAAAGGGCACCTCAGTGTCATGATTAATATCGCCGCCATATTGACAGAAACGTAATGGCGGCCACACAAATGTTTAAAGCTTAAATCAAATTACGACTAACATAACCATCCGATCTCTACCAAACTTTGCAGCAACATTCCCTTATGGAGGGAGCGTCCTTTGACCAATCTAATAGGTCATTAGCCTAATAGTTTGCGGATGGCGACCATCTATATGTCAAAATTGATTCCCCCTATTAATTCGAACACGGTGGAACCGAATGAACGAAATTTGGTACAGAGGTAGCACTAGCAATGGGCACCTCAGTGTCATGTTTTATATCACCGCTATCTTGACGGAAACGTAATCGCGGCCACCCAAATGTTAAAAGCTAAAATGTAATTACGACCAACCTAATAATCTAGTCTCTACCAAATTTTGCAACACCATATCTTTATGTGGGAAACATATTCTGACCAAACTGCAAGAACATCAGCCCAATAGTTTGCAGATGGTGGCCAAGTATGTGTGCAAATCGATTCCCCCTATCAATTCAAACACGGTGAAACCGAATTGAACGAAATTTGGTACAGAGGTAGCACTAGCAAAGGGCACCTCATATTCATGTTTAATATCCCTATAGCACGTTGTATTTCAACAAGCTACTACAACCAACATTCAATCATACTCCTTTAAAAGGACAAAGAGTTATAACAATACCCATTCATTTAGGAGAAAGTAGGCTATATGTTCTTTACTGAACATCTTGTTTTTGTTTGGCATTTAAAGTCTATATACGGTTATACTATGGTAAGTTCCTTAGTTTAGGGGCTGCGACAACGCAGTCATGTAGCCCCGTGTACTTTGGGTGTGTATAGAATCTGTCTGATAACCTATGTTAGTTGTGATGACTGTAGTAGTGTGTGTTATCAGTTTTTAATTCAAGTAAGGACTGCAGACAATAATTTCAAGTAGTTCCTACTTTCGCTACCAAATGCTACTGTCCACGACACCTAGCTGTGAACTTGGCTACTACTAGATGCCATCGCCACCAGCACCTGGTGATGAACGTTGGAACTTAAGAGCATTAATCATACCTAACCTACAAATTTTGCTTCACAGAAATTTAGTTAGTGGAAGGTTCATTTACATGCCATAAATCTATGACATGGGCCCGCCGGCTTTACTTCCCCTCCGAAGGAAGGCATACTGAGGGATTTTTAACGCTCTTAAAAATCCGATGACTTCGGCCGGGTTTGAACCTGTGATCTTGGGCCTAGCGGTACCTTTAACTTTCTTTACATGGGTGAGGGCTCAGACGTGTGCGGTGGTGGTGATGAGTGTTGTTTTAAGGGGCAAAACTGTAGGTTATCTGTCCCAATGATATAGGAGATAATGAAAATTAATACTAATACTGTATTAATACTGTAATATTAAGGACACAAATGGAAAGCCTCTAACAGATAGGGAAGAAAAGGTTGAGAGATGGAAAGCTTACATAGAGAGTTTGTATAAGGGAAAGGAGATTGAGAATCATGTAATGGAAAGGGAGGAGGAAATTGATGAGGATGCGAAAGGAGATTTAATATTGAGATCAGAATTTGATAGAGCTTTGGAAGACTTAAGCAGGAACAAAGCACCAGGCATAGATGATATACCGACTGAGTTGCTACGCTGCATAGGAGATGAAGGTCTGATCAGGTTATTTCACTTGGTGTGTAGGATTTATGAGACAGGTGAGGTACCCCCTGATTTCAAGAAGAATGTAATCATCCCTATACCAAAGAAAGTGGGAGCTGACAGATGTGAAGATTACCGTACAATCAGCTTGATTACTCATGCTTCAAAGATCCTGTCTAGAATAATTTACAAGAGGATTGAAAGCCAGATAGAAACGGAGTTGGGTGAAGACCAGTTTGGTTTCAGGAGAAATGTAGGAACAAGGGAAGCTGTACTAAGTCTTAGGCTGATTTTGGAAGGTAGAATAAGGAAAGATAAGACAACGTTCATGGCTTTTGTAGACTTAGAAAAGGCTTTTGATAACGTTTATTGGACTAAATTGTTTGACATTTTGAAATCGATTGGAATAAAGTACAGGGATAGGAGGGTGATATACGATCTATACAGGAACCAGACAGCAGTTATTCGAGTTGAAGGACATGCGAGAGAAGCTGGTATTCAGAAAGGTGTAAGGCAAGGCTGCAACTTATCACCCATACTTTTCAATCTTTACATTGAACAAGCAATGAAGGAAATTAGAGAAAAATGTAAAGTGGGAGTGAAGATTCAAGGAGAAATAATTTCAACTCTGAGATTTGCTGATGACATCGTCATCTTGGCCGACAAGCCTGAGGATTTGAATGAGTTTTTGAATGGTATGGACTCCGTCTTACGGAAAGAATTCATGATGAAAATTAATAAATGTAAAACAAAAATACTGGAATGCAGCCGAAATAAATCAGAAACCTCTATGGAGATCAAATTGGCAGGTGAAAAGCTGAAGGAAGTAGGAGACTTCTGTTACTTAGGAAGCAGAATAACCAGTGATGGACGAAGCAAAGAGGATATAAAAAGTAGGTTGGCTCAGGCAAAGAAAGCATTTCTACAAAAAAGGAATCTGCTGACATCGAATATAGATTTAGGTATTAGGAAGTCATTTTTGAAAGCCTTTGTCTGGAGCGTGGCGCTCTATGGAAGTGAAACTTGGACTATTGGTGTAGCAGAAAAGAGGAGAATTGAAGCATTTGAAATGTGGTGTTACAGGAGAATGATGAAGATCAGATGGGTAGATAGGGTTACAAACAAAGAGGTATTAAGCCGAGTGGCGACTGCTAATGAAGAGAAGAGATAGGTTGGTAGGACACATACTAAGACACCCAGGAATAGCAAGCTTAGTTATGGAAGGAAGGGTCGGGGACAAGAACTGTAGGGGTAGACCAAGGTTAGAATATGTTAAACAGATTGCCTCGGATGTGGGGTGTGGTAGTTATATAGAGATGAAACGATTAGCTAAGGACAGGGAGGCATGGAGATCTGCATCAAACCAGTCAAAAGACTGAAGACTGCAACAACAACAACAATACTAAGTCTTGTATCTCTACTACTACGATGACTACTTCCATTCCCATTGACCTGCTCGTTGTAGAGAGAAAACTTGTACATGAAAGGAGTACTGCTATATCAACTGAAGCAAAGAGAGCTCTTACTAGACTAGCAAGGCCGTTGGGATGACACAAAATATGTTGGTCAGTGACAAAGAAAGCTCATACCCGATATAGGAGGCTGGCTGAAATGCAGTCATCGGCAAGTAGATTATTTTCTGTCGCAGGTCCTAACAGGACATGGAAGCTTTGGGGTATATGCCATGAAGATGGGAAAAACACTGGGAGATGGTTTTCGGTACAGTTTTGAAAGGGATACAGTGGAACATACTTTCTTCTACTGTTCTCGATGGGAAGAAGAAAGAAGGGAAGCCTGCCAACAACTTGCCAGACGACTCACGACAGGGTATCTGGTTGAGATCATGCAGGAGAGCCCCCGTGCCTGGAACACGGTAAAGGCAATGGCTACGTGCATTATGAGGACGACGGAGAAATAAGAGAAAGGAAGACTCTAAAGTTAATCACTCCATTCTGATGTAATGCCGTCAAGCAGTTCCATAATGGGTTAAGTGAAGAGGGCAGGGGCTTTTAGTTGGTGGAAATCGAACTCCCACACAGAGTGGTGCTTTTGAAAGAGTTTCTCCTGCCGTACCAAAAAAAAAAAAAAAAACAACTTCTACTACTACTACGGACTTACATGCTAGAAGATGCAGCGAGGAAGAAAAGGGAATCGGCCTAAGGGAAATGTGTTAGATGCAAGTCTGTTGTCATTCACCCAGGTGGACAAATATCTAGCAGTCTCATTGAAGCTCCTGAGTGGACAGCAAGAAGGACGTAGTGCCATCCTAACTCCACATCTAAGGGGAGTTCCAATGGCCTATCTTATTAATGTTAATATTTAATAAATTCATGTTCCTATTTCGCAGAAACTATTGGGTAGATTGAGATGACATTTTATTGCCGTAACTAGTGATCGTTCTTAGTACTGTCCCCGTTTACCTGGATAGTAGGCTGTCAGATATCCGCCCCCTCAATCGGATTGCCAATAATCAATCGCACCGGCACAGTTACATCAATGAAAATGGCACTGACAGATACTATCGAGATAAGAGCACAGAAGTTCACAGGAAATCATTGTGGAACACACCAAAATAGACGGGGGTTCATACTTACCGTTACTTACCTCTTAATTATCTCGGGGTTTGAGTTGACAACAGGATCACTAAAAGTCTGTTCACACAATAACCTCCACCATGACATTTAAAAATGAACCAAAGTGAAGACGAGAACTTTGAACTGTACAAAAGCTTTATTTCTAATAAAGGGTATGATTTTACTAACACAACAAAATCAACGTGGCTATCAGAAGCCCAAGTCAATCTGACTACGTCCTCCAGTAGGACTTGCAAAAATTATCATACAACATGATATAAAACATTTTAGCTCCCAAGAGCTCCAAATAACGTAATATTCATAACACTATTGGATTGGAAAAGGACGTCAGGGTGTGACATATATAAAGCATTTGGTTTCCTTTTAATAAACATGAGAATGGTATTTATAGTCGCAAGGCCGGAGTGTGTACGACCTCACTCTGATAACCAGATGTTGGCCCAGCTGCGAGCTAACCTCGAACCTGTTGCACACTGGTCAAATGCCCTCCCTTCTCACCTGCTATGTTGCGTAACATACAGCTTGCTCTCTCAAGTTTTTATCTGTCTACAAGACAACTCACATTAATATTTACGCAAATCTTTCAAGTACTTTGCTCACATCCTATTGGATCATTATATTAATTCCTTAAATTTGTTAACTTCAATCCAGATGTTTAATTAGCTCTTAAATGTTTATAACAAATCACATAAATTATTTATAACAATTAGAAATTGTTTATAATATTTGTCAAAGACAATAAAAATATTATAAGCACGTCTTTAACATCACTCTCTTTCCATATTATTTTCAAAAATATTTACAGCAATTATTTACACTATTAACATTTAAATTGTTTAAATTATTAATTTCAGAAATACATTGACCACATGTCCATTCGGTTGGTAATTTTCATAATCGTGATTTATATAATCGACCAATGAAGGTTAGTTATACATGTTAATGTCACAATCTGGTTTAATAAAGGTTTTAATAATGATTTGTGACGGCAACCTTCATTCAAAATCTTATCTCAAATTCTTTCAAAACTCGTGTTAATTCTAACAGTAAATCACTTGATTAATTTTCAACGAACTATGACAATCTTACTCCAGCGGAAAATCCTTCGCTAACAAGTTAATGCACAATCTGCATTAAAAATATGCCCAAAATCATCATATATTAATCTATATGGCATTAAACTTTCACATAACTTACAAAACTTCCACAAATAATTCTTTAACATTTATTCCTGTGGGAACTTCCTTCATATTCAAGGGCATTATATCTCAGCGACTTTCAACACGCGCTGCACTAGCGATTATACATTCATAGTTCCACTTAAATTTTTTTATAATCATTACTTGTTTCAAAACTGTTTTTATTTAACCTTCGTGGATTTCATTCATGAACCGAAATGAAGTCAAAATTTGCCAATCACAAACAAATTTCATAGTGAATACGCTTATATACGCCTGTCTGGTCTATCAAAATTTAAGATTAACATCCTAAAAAGAAATGTGTAGTATAAAAATACTATCTTCAAATAAAGTGCGACTAAAAGCAAAGTAGTCGAATAGAATCCAATTAGACTGGGGAATGCAAACATCGTTCTATAAATCTCTAATTGAGAAAAACTCCTAACAAAAGTACTTGACTTTAATGCATTCAATAATTCATTATTAAAGTTACTCTTTCACAAAAGTGTCTATAATGCAATGTTCATTCAAAACTGACGATTAATGTCTGTGTTGCCGTCAATACAAATGACGACTAGTATTTCCAAGATCGTCGACAACGTAAGAGATTTTAACGCTCTAAATCATTTAAATGTTCTTCCTTCTTGATGATGACAGAAAATTGTTCAAAGTAATTAAACAGGGGTAGAATTACTTTAATAAAGTGACACGCTGTCTGAATTTAAATCTGCCATTAAAAATCATTAACTTACAGTCAAATCGTGACTATCAAAAATATTAATTACAGAAAAATCCAAATATCAGTCTCAACTGATTCAAAATCATTAACTATGCCCATGACATAACAATGTCTTAATAAATCGTCGAAAAATGCAAAACTCAACAAGGTGTACTGAGAATAAGAATCTCAACAAGAAAATAGGGCAAAAACATGAGGATAAAAATATGGGAAAAATGGTTGCTCAAACATCATTAATATACTCAAATACAATAAACGTTCACGACTACCTTATCTGCCGATTGACGTTCCAGAGGAAAACTCCCCAAAGAAGACTGCTGATGGATCCATTTCACCACGTTAAAGTTGAGCTCCATCCTCGAAATAGGAAATAGCACCCTCAGAGAATCGAACTGCTTCCTTCTCCGTGAATCGCTCTGCTCCTCGAAGACGAATAGACATCCTTCCGGCAATAATCTTCTTTGTGAGTCGGGATATCCCTGACCTCTCTTGAAAAATTCCCTGAAGTTCCAGTAGACAATCGCCATGAAGTTTTGTAGAAATTTCCGAAGAAATTATTCATATTCAGAGTATGAAATTGTTTCTATGGCTGTTCGATGGTATTCAGCCTTTGATTACGAAACATGGGTGTAGATGGTATTCACCGCATGTTCGCTTGTGTGGAATAGCAATTAGCGAAGTTCCATGTCGCTATCTTACTCCGTTGAAGTATGTCCCAATTGCAATAAGCCTTTTAGCCTTTCATCTGTTCTTCGGTTGTAGTGTTAGAAGAACAAACTGCCGTATTTAATTGCTCCATTATACTGTATCGTTCTGTAACAAAGCACTCTGAAGTCTTTCTATTCCACTCGCAGCGTCAGCCGTTGCGTTGATTCTGGCTTCACAAAAGTGCTTCTCTTGTGGCGAGATAATCACTTTTCTCAGTCGTATAAAACTGCTAATATCTTTCGAACTAATCGGTCGAAATTGTTCAGCTTTTCTCTATAACTGCATGTAGCACTGCACAATACAATTAGCTTATCGGAGACCGCTAACTGTTCGAAGCTAAACTTGTAGAAGCTTTCTAAGGTCCGTTTCAACTTCACCTAGTTTGACTTGGATCTCGTTAATATAGTGGCCTCGCCACACGTTATAAAGACGATTCTTTTCACTGCTGTTCACTTCGACGTCTCACTATAATGAATGTATAAGAAAAGAACTTTCACAAATATACTTCGATGCTCTGAGAATGAGATCTCAGAATGATCAGAGAACGAAAGGGGGCTCCTCTCTTCTGCGCAAGCCCTTTTATTAACTTCACGAGGGGCGTTTCCATCCCTTCCAAAGCGTGATACTGCGTCATCGCTAACAGTTCCAACTTCGTTAATACATGACGGATTTTCAAAATTCAAAAACTGAAAATAAATTTCACCAAAATTCCAAATCAATGCCTTTACTGCAAATGGATTTCCACAATTCTGCATTCCAAAAGTAATAAAAATACCATAGTTTTAGCAATCTCCGTCTTCCTTTAAACTATCGTTGATTGGTTCATGCCTCTCCTCCAATAGCATAGTTTCTTCCTCAGCAGAATTCCTCGTTTCCTGCGACTGCGTCGTAAATCTTGGAACATTCTCGACTAAATTCTGACGTCACTGAGAATCTCAGCTCAAGTAGCTTGCTGGCATAACATTTACGTCATCCGTGCTTACGTCATGACTACCCACGTCATAACTATGACAGCCATAACTCTCCTTATAATTTCAAATATAGCCACCGTGGTCTCTATATAATTCAATTAAGGGGGCAGTACTTTAACACGGGCGTTTGGTGTTTCTACTATTGTGACCATAATAATATTTTTTTTTCTTTAATCTCCAATTTTTCGTTTGAAAATCTAGATATATCCATTTTTTTTCATAATGTATTTGAGCTAGAACAAAATCCCTGTGTTAAAATCTCATTTATAAGACAAGCTACAGGTGGTGAATTTGAGACTTCTGTGATAAGTAGCAACTGAAAAATATGGAACATTTATGTGCAAAAGTTAAGTTCTGAGAAAATGCCTCTGTACAGTATGTTCTAATTTCCAACGTTTCCTAAAGCGCACGGCATTAATTAAATAAATATTAGACATGTTTTGCAAATAACACATATCAAGTGCTATACATCATTTCAAACGTCCAAGTGCCAGCTTTTACATCGTATACAAATCTGAAAATTGATATTTTTTCATATTTTATCCATTAGAACTCCCCTTTGCAATTGTATCTATGTACAAGGTAGAAACTATTGAGTTGGAGCCATAAAGGCGATCTATTCTCCATTCTGATAACACTGCCACCTAGCAAAGAACCATATGGGATCTGGTCAAACATGGTCTGCTACGTCTAACAGCCTAGTTACGCCTATCTTCCTTCATGTATTATCAGGGCTGGAGTGAAACAAAATATCTATAGTCTGTGCTATCGATAGTTTGCGATAGTATACGAGAGATGTATCGATAGTTCTATAGATAGTTTTCAGTATTTTTGAAAACTACATTTCAATCTACCGATTTATACTGGCTGCATGGTGCAGTGGTATTGTTCTCGCCTGCTATGTCCAAGGTTGCGAGATCGAATCCTAGCACAGTCAGTTGCATTTGAGGGTGTTTAACTGCGATGGAGCCGTGTCGGCAGATTAAAAATTCAGGCATCCCGGTGTCTCTAAAAGCCGCAGGGACGTAATACCATTATTAACATCATCTCACTCCCTCGACTTCTACCGTTGTTTTTAGCACATTTTTAGCCTATTTTCATTTTATGAAAAAAAAAAGGCTTATGAGATCACCTTTTGTCCATGTGTGTGTGTGTGTGTGCGCATATGTGTGTCTGTGTGTGTGTCTGGGTGTGTGTTTCTTCTCCCCCCTAATAACTTTTAAACGGATGGGGAGATTTCAATGAAACTCGGTAAGATGATAGCACCATTTTGGTAGACCCCGACCGTGCCCTTCAAATTTTATTACGTCTCACCAATCCAACATGGCAGCTGTGCGAAATATTTCACCAGCATTCAATATCTCCGAAACTATTACAGATATCACCCTGAAATTTTGTACGGAGATAAAGGGCACTACTAGAAGTTCATCTAAGTAACTTTCAAAAACCTGGTAACAACAAAACCAATATGGCGGCCAGGCGAAGTTGAGACTTTTAAATATACTTTTCTCGCGATTTAAGCATCCAAACGCAATGAAACTTGGTAGGCCTACAGCGAAAGTTTAAACACATTGTAATGCACTGACACCTAATTTAGTTCAATTGTTTACATAACCTCAAGATGGCGGCTGTGCAAAATATTTTACCGGCTTTCTATATCTCCGAAACTATAAGGTGCGTTCAAAAAGTAACGAGCCGGAGGCTGTAATACGCAAATCGGTGACGACATCGGCTAATCGTGGCGTGTGTAGCGAGGTGTGCTTCCGACCAGAGGGTGGAAGGTCAGAGCCCGTCGCTAGAGGGCACGCGTGCACGTCACGTGACGATACAAAGCGAGCAGCAGCATGCATCAATCGTCCAACGCTGCCAGTCGCATTGCAAACAGTAACATGTAGGCGTCAAACGAAGAGCAAAGAGGTGTTGTTCAGTTTCTGACAGCGAAAGGAGTAGGGGGAACGGACATTCATCGCCGAATGTCACAAGTGTACGGCGAACACTGCATGTCCCTTGCAAGGGTCAAGGCTTCAGGGAAGGACGGGTGCCTTTAGCCGATGATGTCCGGTCTGGGGCATCCCCCTGCATTACCGATGACAACGTCCAGCTGGTTGATACATTCATTACCCAGGACCACCGAGTGTCAATGAACGCCATAGCCGCCGTGGTTGGATTGAGCGTCAGAAGTGTGCACACCATCATGAAGGATCAACTGAACTTGCGGAAAGTGTGTGCCCAATGGGTGCCCCACTCTCGTCAACCACACCAGGAAGCATGTCGAAAAGCTTCCTGTCTTGGTCTTGGTTGGACGATTGATGCATGCTGTTGCTTGCTTTGTATCGTCACGTTACGTGCACGCGTGCCCCCTAGCGACGAGCTGTGACCTTCCACGCTCTGGTCGGAACCACACCGTGTTACACACGCCACGATTAGCCGATGTCGTCACCGGTTTGCGCATTCCAGGCTCCTGCTCGTTAATTTTTGAACGCACGTTATATTTCTGATATCACACTGAAATTTTGTACGGTGATACAAGACACTACTGCAAGTTTATATATGTAAGTTTCAAAAACCTGTAGAGTACAAAACGAGCATGGCGGCCAAGCGAAGTTGAATCATTTTAATAGACTTTTCTCGCGATTTAACGATCTGAACGGAGTGAAATATGTTACATTAAATGTTTATGCATATTTAATGCATTGCCATCTAATTTAGTTCAATTGTTTACATAACCTCAAGATGACGGCTGTGCGAAATTTTAAAATTAAGTTTTTATTTCTTGTGTCGTAATGTTTATGTTCATAGAGGCTATGAACATAAGTTCACCTATAGAACTTTCAATAACCTTGTGAGCACTAATCTAACAAGGCGGCGACGCGAAGTATAAATATTTAAATGGACGTTCCTCACGATTTAAATATCCGAGTGCAATGAAACTCGTAACGGTAAATGCTTAGGTTATACAAATGTTAATCCACTGGCATATAATTTATTTCCATTGTTTTCATAACCAGAAGATGACAACTGTGCGAAATTTAAAAATCTCGTTTTTACTTCTTGTATACTAATCATGCGATTGAAGTTTGAATACTACATCTACACAATAATCTTCATGTAATAGTACATAACTGTAAGACCTACATATATTAAAATCCAACATGGCGACCATCCAAAATATTAGACGGTTCTCGATATCAACGAATCTGTTACAATCAAACTGAAATTTTGTATGTTGATGGAGGCAATTAACATAAGTAGGGTATATGAAAATAGGCTTTAGCTCTTCACGGAACTATTTGTTTAAAACGTTGTCATTGCTTTTGCCTCGATTTAAGAAAGCGACACAAGATGGCAGCTCATACGGTACAAAGATACAGTGACTATATCAAAATATAACATCACCATTATGTTCGCCCGCCAATGTCTGCACAAATACAGTACACAGAGACCAGTAAGGATACCACAAAAACACAGGTTATCAGGCAGATTTCTCACTAATGCCTCTATCTTATCTTGTATTTTATTTATGGATAAGATCTTGATACTTCTAATACATCGCCTTTTACCTAGAGTATGGTATAATTGCATTACATAGATCATACCTCATTTTAATATATCTTTGTTTTAAGAACTGTTTAAGGCAAACTCTTTCTCGCACCCTCACTTTGAGTATAGTATCTTTTAGATGAAGGACAATAAATATGAATAGAAACTAGAATGAAGATCGTAAATTTAAAGCACTGGAAACGATCGATAGTCATTCGATAGTTTTAAAAACTATCGTCAACGATAATTAAAACTATCAATAACTACGGATAGGTCTTCGATAGTTTGTTTTCACTAATCGGAAGCATTGAGATTAGAGGCAGATGGCCTTGTAGTTCTGCCCCTTAAAACAACAATAACTAACTAACTAGCATTGAGGTTATGGAGGCCATGAGCGGGGACCTCTTTGGGGCCTGAAGGTTATTTGTCAGTTTTGTATGCTTTAATTTATGTTTAAATTATTATTATTGTTATTATTATTATTATTTCTTGTTAATAACTATTGCTTTATGTTGGTAAAAAGATTGTAAGAAAGAATGAAAGGTTCCCTAGTCAAGAGCATCAGATGTATATTTAAGTATCTAAAAGGTCATATAGTATAAGTTGTTACCGTATCTTATGAGCCCATCAACGGCTGGTAGGCTAGAATTTTTTTAAATAATTGAGCAGTGACTCGCCCACCATCAGTTATTAAAATGGTGTAACCAAACCACACGGAAGGGCCTGCAATATGCAAGGAGTCACTTGTGGACAAAGATCTAACATGAGATCAATACATGCAATTAGGTCAAGTCTGAAGCAAACAATACAGCACTTAGCTTATTATACGACCGGTAGATGTTAAATATGGAGTCAAATATTCTATGAATAGACGTTCGAAGTTCATGCAAACAAATGGTTTTATTTGATCGACATTCAAGAAAGCGTTGGTCCATACTTGGGTTATACATGAAGTTTAGTTTGCATGGTTCAACGATTTTGGTCAATAATGCATTCAACTTAATTTTTTGTATTTTTACGTGCACGATTTCACGCAAAAGTTTCAATTTGTTTGACCTTAAATGGATGCAGATTAATAATAGTGATAATCTACGAATATTAAATGGAAAAAAGAGGTAGGCTACTTGATTAGCATATATCATATTAAACACCGTTTTATTTTCTAGCACAGGCTGTTCCAAATCCATGAGTTTGAGTATGCGTACACGCGAGTACTCAGCAGTAATGCTCGGAGCACGGTTGGAGAGGGACTGGGGGGTGAGAGCCAATACGTCACTGGGCGAAGGTCATAGCACAAGTCTATGCGCTTCCTGACAGTTTTGATGTATCCACCGCGAAGTGACGGCAGCCCCCCAAAGCAGAGCTGTATTGCATGTTGAAGGTTTAGTCACACAAGGCGGCGAGTACTCCGCTGCTCACGGGCGAGTTGCTCAGCTGGAACAGCCTGTTCTAGCACAACCAAAAAATAACAACAGAAGGTACAAAAGCACGAAAGAATGAATTTTTTCATTATGACAATATGGGCCTGACATATAAAAGTTCTTGAGTGGAACTGCCGAACGTGATTGGATTTCACTTCCACTACACAGACAATATTTGGCGTTATCCCCTTTATTCCTTCAGTGTTCTTCGTTAAGGCCACAGCAGTCATTAGTCTGTCTTATTGTAGTGTCTGTGCTAGTGTGGGTACTTGTAAGCCTAACTATCCCTAGGATTTAGATCGTGGCGGACACATATTCATGTATAAATGTCACAAATTCCTCCCCTCCCCCATAGGTAAAAGTACTTTCATATATGATCCCTGCATACTACAGCGTACAATTTATTAATTACGATGTACCGGCAACACGACAGCAGTGGCTACGCTCGCTAAAGCGCAGCGTTAGGTTATGGGGCCAAGCTATCTGCTGACTCGGTAGACAAGGGAGTTCGAGCCCCACCGCCGGCCATCCTTGAAATGGTTTTCCGTGGTTTCCCATTTCAACACCAGGCAAATGCTGGGACGGTACCTTATGACAGGCCACGGCCGCTTCCTTCCACATCCTTGACCAGTTTCATTCATCTTCATCAAATCCATCTCTGATCCCGGCACGCAGGTCGCCCACGGGCGTCGACTTTAAAGACCTGCACTCGGCCTCTCAGGAGGCCACACAACAAAAGGAAACCGGAAACACTCTGTACTCATCAAAACCGCGATTGCGACAAATTGCGATATTTTATTAAATTTTTAATGTAGCATATTTTTGGTGCATGAACTTTCTAGGTCTAGCCAAACTTTTTTAAACCTGAAGCACGGTATGGTTGACTTGCATGTCAACGATATTGTTGCAGTACCTCAAACAAGAGTTACATTTCTTGATAGAGAATTAACCCGTTTAGTGCTTTACACGTCTGTAAGCGTTGCACAAGATTTTTTTGTCAGTTCGCTTTGGAATATGTACTGCCATCTATTGGGCATTATGTAGTACTACTTGAGTTAGAATTTTTGGTTCCGGAAGTAACTAACAGACCATTTTGCAGACGTCCGTCCTCTACAGCCGTAGACAAGGCGAGGATACGATACATGGGTCACAGATTCGATACATTTATACATTGAAGGCCCGGTCTGTTCCGTTCATTGCACGTCTGTGAACTATCAGACCATCCCGTACCCCACAAGCAATGACTCATGCTATGCGTATTGGTTGGAAATTGCCAATGGTAAAAGAAAAAAAAAGACCACAGAACACCGCAAAGGCTCACCGGTGTGATTCGATCCAAGGATCCCGTGCTTACGAAGCAGGGCTCTTACGCGCTCGTTGGATTCTTACTAGCGTACAAAGCACATAGACGCCGCACTGCAATTGCAATTAACTAATTTCTCGGAAACGCCTGAGAAGCTCACATTACTACTTGCACCAGGTATACGCCTGGTCATGCCCTACAAGTGTACTAAAGATGGATCGAATCTGTGACCCATACATCGTATCCTCCCCTTGTGAGATGTAAACAAGCATGGCGGAATAATGCGCAAATTCTTCACGTCGCGTTGTGATCTCAGTTCAAATAATATAAACATTTGCACCAGTAAGGAGCAATAAGTATTAGTTGCCTACTGATTTTAGGAAATATTTTATTTTGACCCTTTACACGGTATGGAGATGACCGACAGTAGTGGCTATGCTGGCTAAAGCGCAGCATTAGGTCATGGGGCCAAGCTCTCTGCTGACTCGGTAGACGCGTGGGTTCGAGCACCACCGTCAGCCGTCCTTGAAATGGTTTTCCGTGGTTTCCCCATTTTCAACATCAGGCAAATGCTGGGACGGTACCTTCTGACAGGCCAGGGCCGCTTCCTTCCCCATCCTTTCCCCACCCTTGCCCAGTTTCATTCACCATCATTCATTTCATCTCTCATTAACTCCTCTCATGAGGTTGGCGTCAGGAAGGGCATCCGGCCGAAAAAATCATCCGCCACAAAGACTTCCATCGCATCTCATCCCCGACCCCGTTGGAAAACGGGAACAATAAGGGGTAGACATACATACACGGTATGGAGATGATGCACGCATGGGCATAAACAAATTAATTTTGATTCGTCTCAAAATAAAAGAAAGAAATATAAATGTAGGATTTTAAACTTACTTACATTTGGATTGCATTCTGGTTTTCACGGCCAAGGAAGTAAAACTCAGCAATTTATCTAGGTTTATGCCGTGTCTTGTGAGGGGTTTCGCCTAGGAACACCAATTAATTCCTGGGCAGTGAAAGCCAAAATACCATCTTTTTGGAAGCCATTATAGGGAGGTGAAAAGGCTACATGAGCTCTTAGCTCTCGCAGTAAAGAAGCGCAGGTGGATTTTATAGGAAGGGAAGTAGCGCGCAGTTCGCTACTCCTGTCAGGGTCCAGGCACGGACACCAAGAGCCCACTGATAAGCCTATCTTGGTGTTCCTAAGCGAAACCCCGCACAAGACACGGCATAAACCTAGAAAAATTGTTTAGTTTTAAATTTAGATTGATAAAGACTCAAATCCTACCCCCTTGATTAGGTTGTAGTAGCTTGTTGAAATACAACGTGTTATACGGATATTAAACATGAATATGAAGTGCCTTTTGCTAGTGCTACCTCTGTATAAAATGTCATTCAAATCGATTTCACCGTGTTTGAATTGACATGGTGAATCGATTTGCACACATACATGGCCGCTATCTGCAAACTATTGGGCTGATGACCTTGTAGTTCAGTCAAAAGATGCTTCCCCCAAATGGTATGATGTTGCACAATTTGGTAGAGATCAAATAATTAGGTTGGTCGTAATTTGGTTTAAGCTTTTATAATTTGGGTGGCCGCCATTCCTTTTCCGTCAAGACGGCGGCGATATAAAACATGACCCTGAGGTGCCCTTTGCTAGTGCTACCTCTGTACCAAATTTCGTTCTATTCGGTTTTACCGCGTTTGAATTGATAGGGGGAATCGATTTGCACACATACATGGCCACCATATGCACACTATTGGACTGATGACCTTGTAGCTTGGTCAAAGAACGCTTCTTAAGTAAAGATATGTTATTGCAATATTTGGTAGAAATCAGATGATTAGGTTGGTCGTAATTTGATTTAAGCTTTTAACATTTGGGTGGTCGCCATTACTTTTCCGTCAAGATGGCGACGATATAAAACATGACACTGAGTTGCCTTTTGCAAGTTTACCTCTGTACCAAATTTCGATCAATTCGGTTTCACGGTGTTTGAATTGATAGGGGAATCGATTTGCACACATACATGGCTGCTATCTGCAAACTATTGGGCTGATGACCTTGTTGTTTAGTCAAAAGATGCTTCCCACATAAAGGTATGTTGCTGCAAAATTTAGTAGAGATCAGATGATTAGGTTGGTCGTAATTTGATTTAAGATTTTAACATTTGGGTGGCCGCCATTACGTTTCCGTCAAGATGGCGGCGATATAAAACATGACACTGAGATGCCCTTTGCTAGTGCTACTTCGGTATCAAATTTCGTTCCCGGTTTCACAGTGTTTGATAGATAGGGGGAAACGATTTGCACACATACATGGCCGCCATCCACAAATTATTGGGCTGATGACCTTGTAGTTCGGTCAAACTATTTTTCGTACATAGAGCTATAATGTTGCAAAATTTAGTAGAGATCAGATGATTAGGTTGGTCATAATTTGATTTAAGATTTTATCATTTGGGTGGCCGCCATTACGTTTTCGTCAAGATGGCGGCGATATAAAACATTACACTCAGGTTCCCTTTGCTATTGCTACCTCTGTACCAAATTTTGTTCAATTCAGTTTCACCCTGTTTGAATAGATAGGAGGAATCAATTTGCAGACATACATGGCCGCCATCTGCAAATTATTAGGCTGAAGACCTTGTTGTTTGGTCAAACGATAAAGGTATAAGGTTGCAAACATTGGTAGAGATCAGATGATGAGGTTGGTCGTAATTTGATTTAAGCTTTTAACATTTGGGTCGCCGCCATTACGTTTTTGTCAAGATGGCGGCGATATAAAACATGACATTGAGGTGCCCTTTGCTAGTGCTACCTCTGTACCAAATTTCATTCAATTCGGATTCACCGTGTTCGAATTGATAGGGGGGGGGGGGGCAGACATTCAGAGTACACACACACACAGGCACACAATTTTTCGCCCTGTATTGATCTCATAAGTCTACTTTCATTTTTCGCAAAATTCGAAAGTAGGCTAAAAATGCGAATGAAAAAAAGCTCAGCCCTTAAAAGTATAGAAGGGCCGTTGGAAAACCATTACACAACTGTACTTACGGCTAAACTATCACTTTAAATTGTCCGGCGTAGAAAGTATCGCTATACTTTCTTTCTTGTTGAAATAGTCAGGTGAATACTGTATTTTATTTTATTTCCAGAAATCCTTGCACTATGTACATCCGCACTTCGTGACATATGGTGTAGCTACTGCCTAGAAAATATTGCAAGATTGTGCGCTCATTCATTCATTTATGCATGTCCTAAATTTAATGCTTTGAAGAAGCAACCATTCTTCTGTTGTCGAATCTCAATATACAGTACACTAGGCCAGGTGTTCTCAACCTGTTTGGAACCTTCATGTCATACCAAGTACCCGAGCACCATAACATCAAATATAATAATAATAATAACAACAACAATAATAATAATAATAATAATAATAATTCAGACCTTGTGATATTTGACTAACAAATATACAAGGCTACCATCGTCGATGTTGCTGTTCCACTAGATGAAAACCAAGAGGATACGGAGGCTGATGGTAGGTTGGTTCCTCTAGGGCAGTGGTTCTTAACCGGTGGTCCGCGGGAGAAAAGGGTCCACCAGCACGTATAAAAAAGTGGCCAATAAATGGGGATTTTGGAAACGATGTGCGTTGAACGAGAATCGTCCGAATGTATTCGCGGCGATGACTATCAGGGTTTGAGTTGAAATATCTTTAAAATATGGGTTATTTAGGAAGGGGTACAACTGATAAGGTGTATTGGGGGGAGGGGGTGGTCCGTACGTGATTCAATTTTAGGCTGAGTGGTCCACAGACTTCTACGGGTTCAGAACCACTGCTCTAGGGGCTGCGACAACGCGGTCATGTAGCCCCGTGTACTTTGGGTGTGTGCAGATTCTGTCTGATAACCAGTATTAATTGTGATGACAGTATTAGTGTGTGTTATCAGTTTTTTAATTCAGGTAAGGACTGCAGACTTTGAATTTTTCAAATAGTTCCTACATTTGCCGTCAAACGCCACCGTCAACGACTATTAGTTCTGAACTTAGCTACTAGACGCCACGGCAGTCGGCTCCTGGCAACAAGCGTAGGAACCTAAGAGCGTTGTTTACATTCTTAACCTATATAATTTAGCTTCACACATGTGTAATTAGTGGAAGGTTCTTTAACATGCCATAAATCTATGACATGGGACCACCGGCTTTACTTCCCCTCTGAAGGAAGGCATACTGAGGTTTTTTAACGCTCTTAAGAAATCCGACGACTTCGGCCGGGTTTGAACCCGCGATCTTGGGTAAAGAAACTCAGTATGCTACCAACTACGCCACCGTAGCCGAAGAGGCGCAAATACCAGCCACTTCCCACTGAACTCACTCACATATACGGCTTAAAAGAAGTATTCATCATCCCAGCTGTTGTCTCCGTCAATGGTTTAGTTACGAAGGACTGGGGAAATGCAAAGGAAAATCTTGACTTGAAGAGAAGCCATATGCAGTTAATGGAAAAGGTTGCGAGTGTATTACGTAAGGTTTTGTCCCTTCAGTGACTTGCTCTGAACATTTTGTGATCCAGTGATGTCATCAGTGTCTTTGGTTCGCAAGGAGCCCGACGGTGTTGATTTTGTAATTCTATACAAATCTCTACATAGTGTAAAACTAAGTCCCAGATTCTTGGATGTAACGGATAATCTTGAGAACCACTGGATGGATTTTGATGCTGTTTTCAGCATTTTGTAAAGGATTCACGAGGGAAGTTTCTGTAGAAAAACATTCATTTATGACCAAAAAAAGCCGAGCAGTAACGATTTTATTGAATCGAGTGGAAGAATAAACTCCCTTCCGTGCGCCATTTAAATTTACGCTGGGTAATCCGTTAAACCTACCGGGCGAAGCCGGGGAGGGTTGCTAGTTTCATATAAATATATATAATGCTTGCTACAGTGGGTGAGTGGTTAACGTGTCGGTCTACTAATCCCAAGCTTGCAGGTTCGCTCCTGGCCGTGGTAAGTGATTTTAGAAAGGCGGCAATAATTACGACACGCTTGTCATACGATGTTGGCATGTCAAAGAACCCATTTGAATTCATTAGGCCGTGTTCATGATGGCAAAATGAACACAAAGTTCCTCATTTCTTTACTAGAAAGCGCTATAGTGTTCAAGGAGCTTTGATATCTAACCTCCTTGACTTTCATAGTGCCTCAAGGAACAACGAAATTCAATATACAAGCTACCCTTTGGGTGTCAAATAACAAAGCTTACACCCGGCACCCGAGGCTATACGATATTATTATTATTATTTTATTATATATATAATGATAACTAGATAGTAATTTTTTATACAAACACTAAAGATGAGTTTCATAACCCAGCTTTGAAGAAAGTTACAAAGTCAAATGCCCCAGGAGAGCCACTGCCAGCGCCGGTATTCAAACATTCGATCTCCGGACTTGAAGCAGCAGCTCACGCGCATTGCTACGTTGTGAGTTGTAAGAGATTGGAAATACTTAACCTCACCATTCTGCAAGTCTTTAATCTCTCACTGATAGAATCGATATCTATAATAAGCCGTCATCAATACAGTTCAGTATCGATTATTTCCTTGCTTCTGGAACCAGTTATCCTAGGTTCGATTACTGGCTATGCCAAGAAATTTAAATCTGGTCTGTGGGTTGGAACGGGGGATCACTCAGCCTAGTGATTCGATTAATAGAAATCTGAAGAGTGAACTTCAAATACCGATTTTCTCTGCTATGGACAGAATGTCCAAGGAAGTAGAAGTAGAAAAAAAGTAGAAACAAATGTATTATGAGGCTAATCAATTGATTATTGATTAGGCTGACAGTTTTGTAGACTAACAAGATTGTAGTCAATATGAACTCATAATGATGCGGGTACAAATAATTAAAAGTGTCATACAAATATACTGTGCGATAAGATGGCAATTGAAAGTTGCATACGTTCATGCAGCTTCAAGCACTTGAGTTGTACATGATAGGATGTAACATGTTCAGCACGTCTAACATCCTAAATGTACCGTGTTCTGAATCCTTTGTAACATGGCAATTTGAGTTTTGAAGGTAGAAGTAATACATGTTGAAATTAGTGTGCTATTGAGGTACGAAAAAGATTTTAAAGTCAAATTCTCCAAAGGCGTATCACCTTTTCTTCTAGTGAGCTTATACTTTCAGTTAGATGCCATGAAAACGGCATTGATGAATAATAAAATTCAAGAGGTGAAAGACAATCGATGGGAGACTTATAGAAAAAAGCGGATGAGTAACAAAAGACGAAATAGTAAACCGATATTTCATTGGCAATTTTAAATATTACGGAGTGTTTCTATTCCTCGGCTTTGTAAGAAGAATGTGAGGATATTTACCACGCTCCACCGCCGTACTTTACAGTACCTTATCAGATAATTCTAACCACCTAAACGTTTGTGAAGATGTCTTCCTACACTGTGTTTGTCCATATTTCAGCTTTGTAAAGGATCGTAATTTGCAAGTTGCAGAAAAAACGGGCTCTTCTCCCTTCCTAATTTCCCCATCATAATGATAAATACATATATCGAATGCATAAATAACTGAGTGCGGTATAAATGGAAGGATTTGTAACAAAGAACAACCGTAAATTCACTATTATCTATAACAAAAATACCTACTAAAGTCCTCTCGGCACGCCGGAAGGCGGAGGTAGATTTCACCGGACAAACTTGGGGATAGTCGAAAATAGGCAGAATATGCAGGTTTTCGTAGAAGGATCAGACCACATTTATTGCGTGAAAGTATTTTATAATTGGAGATTAATTAACTTTGTTTTTCGTCATTTCATGCATATTTTAAACATTCTATTGTCTTATGATGACGGTAACCTTCTTGTCATTTGGAGTCCATTTTTATACTTGTGGTCACACTGTCCTTATGCAAAGTTTCGACACTGATGTGTAACTATGTAACGGTCTGTTACTTCTTCACGCAAAATTATATCTCCCGCAGAGATGTTGGTTGGTTCCTCAGTTTAGGGGCTGCGACAACGTGGTCATGTAACCCCGTGTACTTTGGGTGAGTGTAGAATCTGTCTGATAAACGGTGTGAATTGTGATAGCTGTATTAGTCTGTAATTCAGGTAAGGAATGCAGACGCTCAATTTCAAGCAGTAGTTCCTAATGTTGCTACCAGATACTACCGTCAACGACACCTAGCTGTGAACTTGGCTACTAGATGCCACCGCAATCAGCAACTCGCAACGAACGTTGGAACTTCCCCTCCAAAGGAAAGCATACTGAGGGATTTTTAGCTCTCTTAGAAAATCTGACGACTTTGGCCGGCTTTGAACCCGCGACCTTGGGCATAGGAGTTCAGCATGCTACCAGTTAAGTCACCGAAGCCGCATCACACTTAGTCAGATGGAAATCTGAATCAGATCTCGCGCAAGTGCGTTGTCATGGCAACGTCTGATGGCTTATCCCTCATCAATTTAGTAGTGTTGCCATGTCAACCACTGATAGCTCTTGGCATTTTCTTACAATTCCGAAATAATTTTTCTCATCCCTTGGCGTAATGGTGGCTCATATCAAAAATTCTTTCAGACAAAAGTTTTAGGTAATTATTAGGGGAATATTGTCCATTTTGTACGGTTTTGATATTGTGCCTATTAACAGAGATATGATTAATGTTTCCCGAAAAAAACACTTTTTCCCACCCCTTTGGTCAATGGTTGGTGCTATCAAAAAAAAAACGTTTCAAACATAAATTTCTGAGCTCTATCCGACACATAGTATGAACTTTGAACGGATTCGATATTTCACATATTAAGAGAGATATAGCAATATTTCATTTTTTCGAAAAAAAAAAGTCCCCCATTTTCATCCCCTTCGACCGATTTAGCCCAGTAACGAACTCGTCCGAGATTTTATGGGTATACATATTCGGTAAAAAATTCAAAGTGATTGGTGCAAAATTACGGCAGTTATCGTGTCCACAAGAAACTGATATACATATATATACATATATTACATAAATTATATATAAACTTTTGAACTGACGGTGGTTTTGGGGTCTGGGGGATGTGAAACGCGAAGATATGTCGAAATTTTCCGGAAATCGAAACATGGTACCCATTGCAATAGTTAGCTTTCTAATGAAATCTACCTAAAATACTGCCGTCAACGACACCTAGCTGTGAACTTGGCTACTAGATGCCACCTCAATCAGCAACTCGCAACGAACGTTGGAACTTCCCCTCCGAAGGAAAGCAAACTCAGGTTTTTTAGCGCTCTTAGTAAATCCGACGACTTCAGCCGGGTTTGAATCCGCGACCTTGGGCATAGAAGTTCAGCATGCTACCAGTTCCGATACCGAAGTCGCTTCCCACTGACATATGAAAACTGAATGTGATCTCGTGCAGTGGCGTTGTCATAGCAACTGCTGATGGTCATCCCTTATCAATTAAAAGTAAAGTTGTCATGGCAACCTCTCTTGGCACTTGGCATTTTCTTATAATTTAAATCATTTTGTTCACCCCGTGGCGTAATGGTGGGTCATATCAAAAATTCTTTCAGACAAAAGTTTTAGGTAATTATTGGAGGAATATTTTCCATTTTGTGCGGTTTTGATATTGTGCCTATTAACAGAGATATGATTAATGTTTCCCGAAAAACCCACTTTTTCCCACCCCTTTGGTCAATGGTTGGTGCTATCAAAAAACTTATTTGACATAAATTTTTGGCACTTATCCGACACATATTATGAACTTTGAAGGGATTCGATATTTCGTGTATTAAGAGAGTTATAGCGATATTTCCCTTTTTCGAAAAAAAACCCCCATTTTTACCCCCTTTGACCGATTTTGCCCATTAACGAACTCGACCGAGATTTTATAGGGATACATATTATGTAAAAAATTCAAAGTGATTGGTGCAAAATTACGGCAGTTATCGTGTCCACAAGAAACTGATATATATATATATATATATATATATATATATATATATATACATATATATCTATATATATAAAAATCAATGTTACGGGATAGTTTGTCTGTCTGTGGGTATGTCTCCTATGCGTTCATATACCACTCATCCGATTGCGCTGAAACTTGGGTGAGATGTTGAGTACACTCCAGGGACGGTTTCTGGCTTAGTAAATCCATTTTACAATAGGTAGTGCAGGAGTAGATTCAACAAATGAACGACGACGCGCGAAGCATTTCAACAAAGTCCCGTATGTGTTCATATACCATTCGGCCGATAGCGATGAAACTTGGGTGAGACGTTGTGTACACATACGTGCAGTTATCTAACTTAGTGAATACATTTCACAGTAGATGGCGCACGAGTAGATTCAACAAATGAGTGACGATACGCAAAGCGTTTCAAAAAAGTCCCGTATGCATTCATATACCATTCGTCGAATAGCCATGAAGTTTCGGTAAGATGTTGTGTACACTTCAGGGAAGGTTTCTTGATTAGTAAATCTAATTTACAATAGGCAGCGCACGAGTAGGTACAACAAATGGGCGACGATGCGAGAGGCATTTCAACAAAGTCCCGTATAAGGTCATATACCATTCGTCCGATAGCGATGAAACTTGGGTGAGACGTTGTGTACACTTATGTGAAGTTTTCTAACTTAGTAAATACATTTCACCGTAGATGGCGCACGAGTAGATTCAACAAATGTGTGACGACACGCAAGGCGTTAACAAAGTCCCATATGCATTCATATGCATTCGTCCGATAGCCATGTAATTTGGGTAAGATGTTGTGAACACTTCAGGGAACGTTTCTGGCTTAGTAAATCCAATCTACAATAGACAGCGCACGAGTAGATTCAACAAATGAGCTACGACGCGCGAAGCGTTTCAACAAAGTCCCGTATGTGTTCATATACCATTCGTCCGATAGCGATGAAACTTGGGTGAGACGTTGTGTACACTTACGTGAAGGTTTCTAACTTAGTAAATATATTTCACAGTAATTGGCGCACGAGTAGATTCAACAAATGAGTGACGACACGCAAAGCGTTTCAACAAAGTTCCGTACAAATTCATATACCATTCGTCTGATAGCGATGAAACTTGGGTGAGACGTTGTGTACACTTACGTGAAGGATTCTAACTTAGTAAATACATTTCACAGTAGATGGCGCAAGAGTAGATTCAACAAATGAGTGACGACACGCGAAGCGAATCAACAAAGTCCCGTATGCATTCATATACCATTCGTCCGATAGCGATGAATCTTGGGTGAGATGTTGTGTACACTCCAGGGAAGGTGTCTGGCATGGTAAATCTATTTTACAATAGGTATCGCACGATTAGATTCTACAAATAAGCTACGACGCGCGAAGCGTTTCAACTAAGTCCCGTAAAAGGTCATATACCATTCGTCCGATAGCGATGAAACTTGGGTGAGATGTTGTGTACACTCCAGGGAAAGTGTTTGGCTTAGTAAATGTACATTACTATAGGTATCGCACGATAAGATTCAACAAATGAGCTACGACGCGCGAAGCGTTTAAAGAAAGTCCCGTATAAGGTCATATACCATTCGTCCTATAGCGATGAAACTTGGGTGAAATGCTGTGTACACTCCATGGAAGGGTTCTGGCTTAGTAAATCCATTTTACAATTGATAGCGCGCGAGTAGATTCAACAAATGAGTGACGACGCCCGAAGCGTTTCAACCAAGTCCCGTATGCGTTCATATACAATTCATCCAGTTGCGATGAAACTTGGGTGAGTTGTATGTGCACACAGCAGGGAAGGTTTTTGACTTAGTGAATCCATTGTACAAGAGGTAGCCCACGGGTAGGTTCAACAAATGTGTGACGGCGCGCGAATCATGTAAATAAAATCCCTTATGCGTTCATATACCATTCATCCGAATGCGATGAAACTTGAGTAAATTATTGTGTACATTGCAGGGAACGTTTCTAATTTAGTAAGTTCATTGTATAACAGGTAGCCCACGAGTAGTTTCATCAAATGAGTGATGGCGCGCGAATCGTTTCAACAAAGTTCTACCTGCGTTCATATACAATTCCTCCGATTGTGATGAAACTAGGGTGAGTTGTTGTGCACACTACAGGTAAGGGGTATGAATTAGTAAATCCATTGTACAATTGGTAGCGCACGAGTTGATTCAACAAATGAGTGACGGCGCGCGAATCGTTAAAAAAAACCGTATGCGTTCATATGCCATTCATCCGATTGCGATGAAACATTGATGATTTGTTATGTTTACGCCAAGGAAGGTTTTCGTCTTAGTAAATCCATTTTACAATAGGTAGCGCACGAGTAGATGCAACAAATAAGTGATGACGCGCGAAGCGTTTCAACAAAGTTCCTTCTGCGTTCATATACCATTTATCCGATTGCGATGAAACTTTGGTGAGTTGTTGCGCACTCTCCCACAAATATTACTAAATTAGTAAATCCATTTTACGATAGCTTAGAGGCAGTGAACGGAAATTGAAGAAAATATTGTGTATCCAAACGCACCTCAAGAAACAAAATTACAATGTTAACACTTCTTTCGATTGGCATTGCAACGCATGCCGGGTACAGCTTGTATATATATATACATAAATTATATATAAACTTTTGAACTGACGGTGGTTTTGGGGTCTGGGGGATGTGAAACGCGAAGATATGTCGAAATTTTCCAGAAGTCGAAACATGGGACCCATTGCAATAGTTAGCTTTCTAAAGAAATCTACCTAAAAGCAAAAGTCAAACTGTTAGGTGTCTTTATTATAGCTCACTGAAACCAGCTGAGACACTCCCAGCACGACACTAAAATGGTTACAACGTAGAATAAACTTCCTAAAAGGAAAATTTAATGTATAGAGCGACTAAAGTTAATACCGGATGAGTACAAGAAATCGAAGAGTGGTCATAATAATCTGCTCAAAATTAGGGCATTCTCATCTAGTTACCTGGAAGTGGTGGTCACACACACAAGATATGCTGGTATCTTCACACCGACACTTGTCACAAATTGACCATGCTTGTCCGAGGAAGGGATAAGTCAACCAGAACACCAGCGCAGCACGCCACATGGTGAGAGCTACTGAACGCCTGTTTGTCACCTGCCAACATTTATCGAACCCTCCCACTGACGGTGCTTCTTCCAGACACCCGCCAATCAACGCTCTCCCAGGGACTTCAGGCAGTAACTACCTTACTATTTAACATTAACCTGTTCGAAGCCATTATTCAGTGTTGCCTTAGTAATCGAAATTTAATGTTTTTCAGTCGGTCAACACGATTGTACCCAATTGTAATGGGTGGTTCCCCAATCCTGAATCCTCTTTCACATAAGATTAATTTATTAATTGAAATTTGATGTTTTTCAATTGGTCAACACAATTGTACCCAATTGTTGGTAGAGATCAGATGAGTAGGTTGATCGTAATTTGATTTAAGCTTTTAACATTTGGATGGCCGACATTACATTTTCGTCAAGATAGCGGCGAGTGCTACCTCAGCACCAAATTTCGTTAAATTCGATTTCACTGTGCTTGAATAGATAGGGGGAATCGATTTGCACACATACATGACCGCCATCCGCATATTATTGGACTGATGACCTTGTAGTTTGGTCAAAAGATTCTTCATACATAAAGGTATAATGTTGCAAAAATTGGTAGCGATCAGATGATTAGGTTGGTCGTAATTTGATTCAAGATTTTAACATTTGGGTGGCCGCCATTAGGTTTTGGTCAAGATGGTGGCGATAGAAAACATGACACAGAGGTGCCCTTTACTAGTGCTACCTCTGTATCAAATTTCGTTCAATTCGGTTTCACCGTGTTCGAATTAATACGGGGGGGGGGCAGACATTCAGAGTACACACACTCACAGACACACAATTTTTCGCCCTGTGCTGGTCGCATAAGTCTACTTTTATTTTTTGCAACAATAGAAAGTAGGCTAAAAAACTTGGATGACCAGTTTCAATCGGCAAGCGATCATCATCAGATCCATTAAACTTAGGCTATTAAATCTGTGTCTAAAAGTATGGGTGAAAGTATTTACGAGCGGCTTCGGTGGCGTAGTCGGTAGCATGCTGAGCTTCTATGCCAAGGTCGCGGGTTCTAACCCGGCTGAATTCGTAGGATTTTTAAGAGCGTTAAATATCCCTCAGTATGCCTTCCGTCGGAGGGGAAGTAAAGCCAGCTAGCCCATGTCAGAGATTTATGGCATGTAAAATAACCTTCCACTAACTAATCTTGTGTGAAGCAAAATTTGTAGGTTAGGTTTGATTAATGGTCTTAAGTTCCAACGTTCGTCACACGGTGCTGGTTGTGATGGCATCTAGTAGTAGCCAAGTTCACAGCTTGGTGTCGTGGACGGTGACATTTGGTAGCGAAAGTAGGAACAACTTGAAAATATCGTCTGCAGTCCTTACTTGAATTAAAAACTGATAACACTCACTAATACAGTCATCACAATTAACACCGGTTATCAAACAGATTCTACACACTCCCAAAGTACACGGGGCTACATGACCGCGTTGTCGCAGCCCCTAAACTGAGGAACCAACCAACCACCTCGGACGCCGACGTCCAGTTGTACGTGCGGAACTGGTTCACATCGCAGCCCAGGGAATTTTATGAGACAGCCATTCACCGCCTCGTGTCACAGTAGGACAAGAGCTTCAACAGCCAGGGCCAATACTTCTAACATACTGGTTTCTGTAATTATGCCTCCGGCTCGTTACTTTTTGAACGCACCTTATATTTAAATTAAGTAACTGTAACTAAAACTTCGTTACTTTAAGAGTAACGAAGTAATGAAACTGCTCGTTAATTTTTCGAGATGGAGCAAATTGGGGATTACCCTATGCATGGACGCGTATGGACATAATAACCTTTAAACAAAGCCGGCTTAACCCATTTATTGTTGTTTCACCTAGGGCTTACAACTTCGTGGTCATCAACCCGGGTACTTGAATGTGTGTGGAATCTATCCGACAACCTGCGTTATTGTAGTGACCGTAGTCTACTTGTGCGTGTGCTTGAAACTAGGGAGGGAGGACAGCCGCGATCTCAATTTTCTTTGGAAAACCATATGAAGAAAATACATTAACCATGATGGATAATGTGTTCAACAGACGTATGCACTTTTGTATGTTCAAACCTGGCCGAAGTCGTCGGATTTTTTAAGAGCGTTAAAATCCCTCTGTATGTCTTCCTTCGGAGGGGAAGTAAGGCCAGCGGGCCCATGTCATAGATTTATGGCATGAAAAAGAACCTTCCACTAACTTCAATTGTGTGAAGCTAAATTTGTAGGTTAGATTTGATTAACGCTCTATTCATTCCAACGTTCGCCGCCAGGTGTAGTTTGCGTTGGCATCTAGTAGCCAAGTTCGTGGCTAGGTGTCGTTGACGGTAGCATTTGGTAGCAAATGTAGGAACTACTTGAAATTGATCGTCTGTAGTCCTTACCAGAATCCCAGATAACACACACTAATACAGCCATCACAATTAACACCGGTTATCAGACAGATTCTTCACACACCCGAAGTACATATAAAAGCAATCCGACATGCTGGTCATGAGGAATATTTCACCTGTTCTCAGTATCTACGAATCTATTACAGTAATCATAACGAAGCATAAGCTACTTTTCACAGCAATATTGTCGCTTGACATACCTAGTTAATGGAATAAAGAAAGAAATGTCATGCGCCTACCAACACCTGAGACACTATTATTATATGTAGTCCATGTATTTATATACTAGTGCACCCGTGCGAGCTTTCGCAACGTGAATGTAGGTTTTTGGGGGTAGTAGGGGAGAATGTGTGCAATGCAAGAAATGCAAAGCATAAATACAGTCTGGAAATTGGCCGTGCGCGTAGGCCCGCCAGATGGCTGGTGCCGCCACGCTGCCCTGCGCTCTAGCGGCAGGTTCGCCTAGCAGTTCACCGCGGTACAAATAGTGTCAAGTCTTTGTTAAGCTATACTGAGTTGACAGTGCTGTATGAGCAGTAGAGTAACTAACGGGATTTCATGTAAAGAGCCTCATTTTCTATACCGGTAGTGGAGAGCGCTACTCGCATCCAGTCGGCCGTGTCTCGTCAAGAGCTACTGTTGCCTGGAAACGACATGACTTGCCATTCCTTCATGAGTTTATTTTATGACTTTATAAGCCTTTTCTAAAGCCTCCGTGGCTTAGGCGGCAGCACGCCGGCCTCTCACCGCTGGGTCCGTGGTTCAAATCCCGGTCACTCCATGTGAGATCTGTGCTGGACAAAACGGAGGCAGACAGGTTTTTCTCCGTGTACTCCGGTTTTCCCTGTTAAAATTTCATTCCAGCAACACTCTCCACTATCATTTCATTTCATCTGTCATTCATTTAATCACTGCCCCAGAGGAGTGCGTCAGGCCTCGGCAGCCGGCACAGTTCATATCCTCGCCGCTAGATGGGGGCTTCATTCATTCCATTCCTGACCCAGTCGGAGACTGGAAGCAGGCTGTGGATTTTCATTTTCATAAGCCTTTTCTGAAGTGCAAAAAGGTATTTATTTAATTGTGAGGCATTTAAGGAGTAGGCTAAGTGAATGTGTTTCGCGCACACATTGGGTTATGCGGAACATGTAGGTACCCCATATGTGTAGATTGGTGTTAGTAGGACCTTATTTTCGGTACAAAACTGGAATGGGACCTTAGAAAAATAATATAGGGAGGATGAAGATTGATAGGGTGGTAAATTATACGAACTTTCACTTCAATCTCTTAATTAAGACACAATAAATTAAAACATATATTTAGAATTTCCCAAGCCGGTATGCGGAACTCCTCAAAACAATTGAATTGAAGGGTTCATTCCAAGAACCAGACAAGTCCAAAAATTAAATTGTTCAGAAACACAATAAAGAAGTTTTTCTTGACAGACCTATCTACTGAACGAAATATAAATTTTCCTTTAGACTTACTATTGTCTCACTAACATTGCGCATAAAGGAAATTCATATTTATGAGGTTAGTTGAGAAAACCTAAAAAAAAAAAACCTTTGGACTAGCCTGTTTTTTTTTGCCGAAATCTTTGTTCAATACAAAAATGAAAAATATTTTAATCCTGAAATACGATTATTTATTATGTAAATCATAACAAGGTACAAATCATTATTGAATGCCAAACATTCCAGGTAATTAATTATCCTGAAATAGCATTGGACTTGTTTTATTTTTGTAGCATCCCCAATATTTCACACTCGTATATAACCCGACTTCCCTGCTTTATGAAGAGATTAATAATATCTATACGTAGAGCTGGCCTTGAAGAGGAAGAATATGTATTTATCTCTAAAAGTTAATTTTCGAACTAGTCTGGTTTCTGGAATGAACCCTTCCATTAAATTAGATGCCAATATATTAGGCCTTGCATGAAGATTTATGATGCCAGGTTCCATTGCGCTCGGATGAATAAGTTCCGCGAAAAGTCACTTCGCATGGCTGCTATGTTGGTGTTGTACTTGTCAGGTTATTGAAAGTTTTTATAGCGTATGGCTTTTAGTGCCGGGAGTGTCCGAGGACATGTTCGGCTTGCCAGTTTGTAGCTGCTTCTATGCGGACACCCATTGGGTGAGCTACAAGTACCGTCGCGTGTGGAGTGTTGTCTGGGGAGGAAAGTTTGAATGTAAGGACGAGGAGTTGGAAGGTAGCGGCTGTGGCCTATAGTTAGGGACCAACCCCGACATTTGCCTGGAGGGAAGATGGGAAACTACAGAAGACCATCTTCAAGGTTGCCGGCGGGGGATTCGAACCTCGGCGCCTCCCGGATGTGAGCAACTGCCAGCAGCCATGCCGTAACGACCACGGCTAACTCACCCGGTATTGAACGTAATATACAGTAGGTGAACTGAGTATCGTATTCTCTATAACCATACAAAAGTTCAGGTTGGTAGTGGTAATACATTTGGAGATACTGAAAGCTGGTAAAATATTTCACGTGGTCCGACATGTGGGATTGGTGACACTTATTGCAATTTGAAAGGCACATTCGAGTTCGGACGATGTAGTAGCAAGACCTTACAAAGTTTCACTGAAATCGTTCCAACCGTTTATACTTTATGAGGGACACTCATGGACAAAAGGTGATCTCATAAGCCTATATTTCATAAAATAATGAAAATAGGTTAACAGTTTATTGTTTGAGTCTACAGTCTTTAGACTGTTTTGATGCAGTACTCCATGCTCCCCTGTCATGAGAACTAATCATTTAATTTCTTCTAACATCCTAGGCAATCGGTTTAAAATATTATAATCTTGAACTACCCCTACACTTCTTGACGTCGATCCTTTCTATCATAACTAAGTTTACTGTTCCTGGGTGTCTTAGTATGTGCCCTACCTATCTATCTCTTCTCATCATTAACACTCGTCAGAAACATCTCGCCTTCCCCACTCGTCGAAATACCTCTACATTTCTTATTCTATATAGCCTACCCATTTAATCTCAATCATTCCTAGAAGTGGAATTGCCTTGTACCGATGTGTCGTATAATACCTGTTGTAGCCATTTGCCGATGTACCCACTAGTCATGAGTTTGCAACATGTACGATACATGACCATAGATTCAGTAATAACACACAATTACGTGATCGAGGCGAAGAAAAGGTCATTTGTTAAGGAAGTTCCAAAAACGTTGTATAAGTCGTTGCGTTCACACTACTTCCTCTCTATCTTCCAAACCGTGTTAAGAAGAGTTAGGGATATTTTACCCAGTTCTTGACCTGAATCTATTGTGTAATGACAAGCAAAGTCGCTTTATCCATTTGCTGGCAACCTAACGGCTACTTAATAGTGTGCCCTTGCAGCAAGAAATATGCAAATCACAGTATACCAGCATTGCTCAATTCGGGATTTTTCGGGGCTGCGGTAAGTTCTCCCACTCTGTGACTTACATATTTTGGATTAAATAGAGGATACACTTGCAAAAAATAACAACAAAATCAACTCCTATTTTAACACATTTAATTAATCAAAAATTATGGCGCTACAAACAAATAAACACATAAACTACTGACCAATATCATTCTACTTGTCCAAAGTGAACAAGGAATAGCAAAAAAATAAAACAAATATTAGATTAAAACACATGGTTTTCTTTAAAACCAACAATTCACGATTATTTTCACTTCCATAAAGTACTTATCTTAAAGTTCCAAATAACTACGAGCTTCTTTGGCTCGATACTTTCCCATAATAATGGTGTCATATTTTTGTACACCTCAAGAATTATTTTTATCTTTTCTTATCATCAAAACAAATATATAATTACATTTAAACTTACATGTTAATTATTCACTTCAATATTTGGGCATATCACATGTTCTCCATATTTACTATCTCTCTCAAGTTTTGCAAATTCACTACGGTGATCGGGAAAACTATTTGTGTACTCCAGAGTTATAAAGATTACTTGACAAAGTCAAAAACTATGATCACTCCCGAAACCTAGTTATCTTCACAAAACTCGTGGATTCCTTCTTTTCCATACAATATTACAATAGGAATTTTATTTAATTCATTTGTCTTATAAGACCATTATCACATAAGAAAACTACGATCTGAATTGGCAAGCGATAATATCAATCTACAAGGACCTCGGTTCAACGCCCGGGCCATTAACAACTTTAAACACTCACGGTGTATTTAACACATCTTACAAGACGGATTTTACCCACCCTCGCTCGATGAGGGTCAGGCCATTATACTCGGGCGTGATTTATGACAAGGAAAGCGACTCTCTGCCTAACCTACGGTGGCAGCTCTCTTGAATGCTTTAAAACAAACCTTCACATTATTCTCAGTTCTGTGGAGAGACCTGGCTTTTACTTCACTTATTTCCATTCAACAATATTCTTTGGCTCATAAACCACTGTCGTAACCTTGGCATTTATTAATTATGAGAGGGTCCTCATTGATTGGGAAGATTAATACTCATTCTACGACGAATAATTAGGGGCTTTAACAACAAAAGGATTCTAGGTTCGAATCTCTTAACATGCCTCGGGAACATTTCCACATCAGAGGACTTATACAAAACGCGATTTAGGGTCAAGCCGTAGCTTACTGGACCTACGCTCAATAATACCATACATTAGCTCCCATTTAAATAATACACACATGGCCTCGTGATCCACGTCACAATTTAGAGGACTTACAACATATCTCAATTCACTGCAATCAACTACCCTCCATAAGTAACTTACCAAGTACTTTAACTTTTACGCGTTCCTAGCGTGACTTTTTATTTAATTGCGTTCCATTACGCTACACATTACTTTACGGCCGAATGTCTTCCAAAGAACTGATAAATTTCATAGTAACAATTGATACATATCTCAATTCTTATATTAATCTTTCCGTTGACAATAAATCGCTCCCCTTTTAAGAACATGCATTCACATCATGTCTTATACATTTGTTAAGGCTTCAACGCTCTATATTTTTATATAATTCAATTTAATCTTTATTTAGATTTCTTTACCTTGTTATTCACATCATGTTTTCATTCCTTACAAAAGCTCAAAAGCTATTTCTTTCATATAATTCAAATTTACCTTTATGTAAATATCTTTGTTATAATTATTATTATCACGCTTGCTTTTATAACATTCATTAAATACTGACATTTTATTCCATGCATTTCCTCTACAGGATTTATTATTTCACATAATTATTTATTATTTCTTAAAACTTTATTTTCGTTCAGATCGCGTTCTTATTTAGTTATTATTCATTTAAAAACATCCCTTCTACTCAAAACTCCGGTGGAATTGTACACAAAATTTTTCCCGACACCAAAACATAATGAAAATCTTTACTTACATGTTTAAGGTCGCTTTCTGACCCTTATTCTCGTTTGATGTGACATTTTGGCCCACCTTCTTGACCTACTCCATATTGTACAATCTCATCTTATGTACAGAAATTTCTTGACACATATTCACTATATTTAACACTGACAACATTTTTTTTTATACACTGGTGTATCCATTTTGAACACACATTAAAACACTAAAAAATATTACTCTGGTACATATTATAACACATATCACTGTGCATAAAAACGCTTTCACTTTACCTAAAACACTTAAAATGATACTCTTATTTCTTTTCTTACAATATTTACACTTCACTCCTATCACACGGGCGTATCTCAACGATTTTGACAATTTCTGTCGGCGGTTGATGATCCCTGATGTGAATCCTATCGACCTGCATTGGACGTGTGATTTTACTCGTTCAAAGTTTCTCTCTCCTACAATGGAAACTACTGGTTTCAGTCTCTCAAAACCGCTTCTATTGTCTATTACTCGGCTTTACTTTATCTGCTTTAACTAGGCGATAAATGTCTTTTCTTTGCCGTCACCTCTATTTATATATGGTGGTCTATCGTACCCTATAGTTTCTATATCTTGGCCTCCCTTCGAGGACCGTATACTGTCTATCGTATATTTTTGACGTTTTCTCACTAGAGTACGTTTTCCCTCTGGTTTCGAACCTAAGTTCCTAAGTTCCTTTCGCTTGAACTTCTATCTTTCGCGATCGTAATTACTGTTTAGTTCCGTTACAGGACTTAATGTCTTTAACAATGTCTTTACTAGACGTAACGCCGTTTATTTGTTGGAGTTCTTATAACTTCGTAACTGTATTGAACTAGTATTCTTCTGGAACTCGAAGTTCCCTACTGATCGCTGTGTCTTACTTTGGCGATATTGCTTTAAAGTCCGTATATTTAATGTTCTTTATAATTTAGGACTCTTTAAAGTCTCGAACTGCTAACCCTCAGCGTAGCGTACTTATATCGTAACTGGTCTACACTCGGTGAACTTGTAGCATAGCCTCCCACAGGCTCTGGATCAATGTCTGATACAGCTTAACGTCTCCCTCACGGGCTCTTGAATACTGCGTATACGATGTGGTGCAGCACTTCCGCTCACGGAATGCTCGTAGACTGATGATTATGATGCTCCAGCGTAACGCCCCCCTGGACATACTAATACTGCATGTACTGATACAGCGTGACGTTCCCCTCACGGGCTGTCAGAATAACTGCATGTTTGGCTTGGTGAGGCCAGGAGTTTTATACCTTTCAGCCAAAAACAGATAAAACTCTAGTCCTTTTCGTGACCAACTTTTGAACTAATTGTCGCACAATTATAAAAATTATATATCCAGAAAGCTCGTCTTCCAAACGTAAAATAATCTTCCTGTCCATAGAAATCGATCGTGCATTTCCGAGATATTAATTAATTTCTCGTCCTCAACTGTGTGGGTGGTGCTGTTCTTTTTTTTATTCTCCCACTCCTTGGGTCTCGGTGAACCCCCAATGACGTCTACTTGCGTTTGCAGTTTTCTCCTGTGCAATTTTTACAAGGTTTTTCTTTACACAAAAATCTCTAATCCAAATTGATTCACCGTACTGTATCTGTTTACTTATTTTTATACTCGTAAACGGGTTAAATTTAATTATTCCTGTTCTGACTCAGCAGCGAGGTTGCCATATTCCTGCAACGTAAGAGCAATTTCCGAGTCCAGCTTCTTCGTCTTACAGTCAAAACTTTCCACTCGTTCTAATAATATCCATGACTGGCTCCTTATAAATGTCAAGAAGCATGAGCTCATCTAAGGAACACCTGGCCCTAGCGCTTGCACAATGTTAAGCTATAATCCTGGCTTGAAATCTCTCTCCGTTCCCTTAGAGACTGTATGATTCTTTCATTCCTTTCTCAAAGTACATGGATTCGATCCTCTTTGAGGCCATGGTACATGGGTTCATCTCTCCCCTCCTTAGGTAAATAAATTTTCGAAAAATTTTGAGGAAATTTATTCTAATTATCAAAAAAAAAAATCTTATTTTTCCTTTTTAACTGTCGAAGCCATCAAAACGTTATCCGTACCTTCTGATTTGTCTTCCTTAAAAATCCCACGATAATTTGATTTCTTTCATCTTTTTAAGTCATATCCGGTAATTGTGTCGGTTGGGTACGCTCTGTCCCTACCCTTTCTTTCTCCTTTTTATTTGTCTGGATATCAGGTTTCCAGAACCTCATTCTTCTTTACGGGTGTGGTCTATCCCTACCCGTTCCCTTATTTTATCATTCTCCTTTCTCAAATTGAAATTTTCTTCTTCAATAAAATCAATTATTTCTTTTATTTCCCAATATAATTTCTCCAATTCGCATTCACACTCGAATGTTTGAGCTCTGTTTCCTTTTTCTATCTCATTCTTGTTTCTATCAAAATTGGATTCTTCATCTCTAAATGTTTCCATAACCAGGGCTTGTTCATTGGCTTCATCGAAGTCTTCGGGAGGGTAATACACTTTTAAATTTGCTGAATTCATGGTCACTTCATGATTCGTTTCACAGTGCCGAATTCTATAGGCATTATTTCTCAAATCCCTTATTATTTGATACGGTCCGTGGTACATTTTCTGGAACTTTTTGTACACGCGGTTCCCTGGATCCGAAATGGCGGGTCTTTTTACTAACACCATTTCCCCTGCTAATAATGGCCGATGATACCTCTTGTGCCTATTTCTTCTTTGTCTCCTGTCGGCTTGAGCTTTTAGATGCTCAAAGGCTCTTCTTATACGTACATCTCTTCCAGGCTGAGCGTCTGCTGGCCTAGGAATTACCAGACTCCAAGGTCTCTCTGGTTGCTCATTCCGATGTAACGTTATTGGTATCTCTCCCGTAGATTCATGGATTGTGTTGTTTATACAAAATTCGATAATATCCAAGATATCTATCCACTTCCAATTTTCTTCGGCACAGTATATCCTACAATACTTGGCCGTCTCCCTCATCACTCTTTCTACAGGATTTGCCTCAGGATGGCGAATACTTGACAAAATCTGACGTATTCCAAGTCTTTCTAATTCTTGTCTGAACTCTACACTGGTGAAACAACTACCGTGATCCGACAACAAATTCTCAGGTTTTCCCAGAATCGGTATCACTTTTTCTTTGAGTCGTTTTAACACCTGTTTGGTACTAGTCTTCTGTATGGGAGCAAGGACAACCATTTTAGTGAAGACATCCATAGCCACCATTATGTGTCGATTTCCTCTTCTTGCCTTTGGCAAAGGTCCGAAGTTATCAATAGATATGATTTGACCTGGCCTTTCGGGCAACAATGGTATAGGCTTTTGTCTCATCAGAAATGCATTTGGCTTGATCCTTTGACATAAATCACATGTCTTTAGCGTGTCCCTTACAGTTTCTCTCAGTCTCGGCCATACAAATGCTTCTTTCAGCATCGAGACTGGTTTGTCGACTCCCATATGTCCGAACGATCTATGGGCTAGCCATACTATTTTCCGCTGCAAAATTGCAGGTACAACAATCCTTAATCGTGTATGGTCAGAGTCCACAAACTTATATAATAATCCATTATAAAATGTGTAATCTTGAGCTATCTTATTAGCTTCTGTGTACGCTGGTGTTCCCCTTATCAAACTTCCTTCGAGGAAAGATATGAGCATGTTCATCCATGGATCCTCACGTTGCCGTTGACTAATGCTCCTTAATTCATTTAGAGTACGCTGATCCCTGTCTTCCAAATCAATAGCCATTACTTCCTCTTCTGTGGACTCTGGCTGTCTACTTAAGTAGTCTGGAACTATATTTTCTTTTCCTGGGCAGTATTCTATCTTTACATCAAACTGTTGAATATATAAAGCCCAACGCATCAACCTTTGACTGGATAGATCAGTCTTCATCAAAAAGGTTAAGGCTTTATGATCCGTTCTTAAAATGACCTGAAACCCATATACGATCTTTCGCCAATATTGCAGCGCGTGCAATATCGCTAACAGCTCGATTTCGCTGATCGTATAATTTTTCTCGTGTGGTTTCAGTCTCCGACTTGTGAAAGCTAGATAATTTTTCTTATCAGGGTTATCCGGGTTTTCCTGATATAGCATTGCCCCTATTCCAATCTGGGATGCATCTGTTTGAATTATAAATTTCTGATTAAAATCAGGATATCCTAGCTTCACATAGTTTAAGAGCATTTCCTTGGCCTCCACGAATGCTTTTTCTGTTTCCTCCGTCCATTTCCACTTGCCCCCCTTCTTCAGAAGGTCCTGTAGTGGTGCAACAGTTTTTGTGTATGATGGACAATGTCCTGAGAAGAAACCAATCAATCCCAAAAACTGGCGAACGTTCTTCACCTTCAAAGGCCTTGGAAAATCCCTTATCGATTCCAATTTGCATGGATTTGGTTTAACACCATCCTTATCAATCACATGCCCTAAAAATGTTACTTGTCTTTGACAAAAATTTGACTTCTTTAAATTGATTTTAAAATTTGCCCTTCTTAAGTCTTCCAATAATTTCTTCAATTTTTCTAAATGTTCCTCAATATTCTCCGAGGTAAGCAAAATAACATCCACATAACGGATAGTGCACTCTTTCACTTCCTCTGACAGGTTTCGATCAAGCGCTCTTATTAAGGCAGATCCCGCGGTCTTCAATCCAAACGGACATCTCCTAAAACAATAGGTTTGTTGGTCGAACTGAAATCCAGTCAACAAGCTGGTTTTCTCTTCCAGTTCGAGATGATGATACGAAGAAGTCATGTCAATATTTGAGAAAACCTTCTTGCCTTTGAACTTCCTCAGTATTTCTTTTATGGGTGGTGCCGAATCATTTTCTGGTATGATTTTTGCATTTAAATTTCTGGCATCTAGACACACCCTTACTGAGCCATCCGGTTTGCTCACAATCACTAATGGAATAACATATGGTGTCGCCATCTTTTCTATAACACCTGCATTCATCATCTCCTGCAGTGTTTTCTTAGTTTGTGAGTAATGTTTTTCCGCAACCGGGTATGGTTTTTGTCTGAACGGTGCCCAATCATTGACTTGGAACGCGTATTTAAAATTTTCAATCTTCCCTGGCTTGGAATCAAATACGTCCCTAAAATTCAATAATAATTTCTTTAATTGTTCCTTATTTTCGAGGTTCACTTTAGCTTCCTCTACTTTTCCTGACAGGTTGGTCTCGAACTCAGTTTCCAAATTATCTTCGAGTTCTATGTTGAGGACTTCAAATATCCTTTCTATGTCCTTATAACCTTCTTCAGTTACTTCTTCCACCTGCCATACCTGTTCTCCTATTTTCACATCCTGTTCCTGTAGGTTAATGTTTTGTTCATCCACATCCTCTCTTTGGATTCTAATGCAGTTTTGCGCTAGGTCTATGATGACCTTGTTCTCACGGATAAAATCAATACCTAATATGACATTATACGGTAATTGATTTACCAGCAAAAAGCATTGCGAAATTTCAGCGTTACCCATGATCAGATCAATGTATACCTGAAATTTGCATGTTAGAGATTTTTCAGGGATAATTCCCTTAATCTTTACACTTGATGTGGGGATTTTTAATACGCGGCCTCTTGTTTCCAATTCATTCAGAAGGGTTTGCGTAATTAAACTTATTGTTGATCCGGTATCAATCAATGCCCTGACCAGTAATCCTTCTATTCTTAGCATAATTATGGGTAATTCTCTTTTGATATGTGGGATTCCTTCCACATCCTCATTAATTAGCTCATCTGGTCTTGCTATCCAATTCACAATTTCTACCTCCTCCCAGCTCCTGGTATGTTTCCACTTTTGACGATTTAAATTTGGAGTTTTTTTATCCTGAGGGCTCCCTTTTCCCTCATTCTTTAACTGAGCTTGTAGTTCCAAGCTTTGAGCTCCATCTAGTCGGTCGGGTGATTTCCGGTTCTTGATTGCCTCACTCCAACGGACTTTTTGCCTTTCAGGTTCGTCTGGTCGTTCGTTCATGTAACGAAGACTTTCCTGATATCTTTCCTCTATTTCGGCCCGATATTCATCATCCCTATCCTCTGGCCTTACGTTCCTTCGGGGATAATTCTCCCATTTCTTTCTGTTTTCTTGCCTTTGATGGTTATTGTTATAGGGTCGGCTCTCTTGTTGCCTATAACCCGTATTCCTAGGATTTCTTCCTCGATATCCTCCTCTGTGGTATGGCTGTATTCCTCTAGGCTCTTGGTGCCCATACTCTCGACCTAGTCCTTGAGTATCAGTGCTGGTGGACTGATTCCTGGTCGATGGTTTTTCGCTGGTTTCCTGACTGCTGGCCATGTGTACCTGTTCAGTCTGTCTTTGGTGCCTAGGAGTTACGTGTGACGTCGTCATGTCTAATTGACGTAATACACTTTCCACTTCCACAGCACTTCTGGCTTTGGATGAGATTAACAGCCTCTGAATCTCATATGGAAGTTGTCTTGCAATGGCGGCACACAGGTCGTTCTCAGCTGGAGCAATGTCAAGTTCGCGGAATTTACACAGCTGAGCGGTAAAAAATTCCGAGTACTTAGTTGGTGCATTTGTGCTGTACTTCCTAGAGTACAGATCTAGCCTCAAATTCTCCTGGACGTCTGCTGCCCAATATCGTTTTAAAAAGGCTTCTCTAAAGCCTTCCACCGTATCAAAGGTGTACCTGAAGCTTCTGAACCAGGTGAGACAATCACCTGCCAACAACTTCTCAATAGCTCTCAGTCTCCGATCCTGAGGAACCTTCATTTCGTTTAAGTACTCTGCGACTTCCTTTAGCCAGTATTTTGGAGTAATTGACATGTTATTACCCGTAAATTTTACCGGTCTGTCCTCATTCGATTTGATAATGTTTATTATCTGACCATTTGTCTGGTTCATGTATGGGGTTGACATCGCCATCGGATATCCTGGGTTCTTGTAAGAGCTCTCCCCTCCTAAGTCCCTATCGGTATCTGTGCCTTGTTCACGGGAATCTACCCATCCAGTCTTTGGAAACTCCTCCTGATTTTCAAATTCTAATTTCCTTTCCCTTCGGGCACTTTCTTCATTAGCCATGAGTTGGATTTCCATTTGACTGTTCTTATGTTCAGTCCTCTCCAACCGGGATCCTAATTCATTTTGAATTCTTTCCTGATTTTTCTTACTGGTTTCCAGTTCTTGTTTGAGTTGGTTTTTGTCGTTCCTGAAGCTATTCCTGATTTCATTTAAGTGTTCTTCTACCTCTTTCTTGCTGACCATGACCTGTTCTGTTATAATTTCTGGTTTAACGTCACCTCTGGTATCTAGGTCTTCTCGTATTTCCTTTATCTTTTTCTCCATCTCTCTTTGTCCTTTGACCATATTTACTTTAATTCCTTCCAGTTTTTCCTCAGTTTTCCCTTGACTCTTATATAATATCATCAAGTCATTTTGGATCTGGCCTACTTCCCTAGGAGTTTTTCCTACTTCGACCTTTAATGTTCCGATGGTTCCCTGAACATCATTAATACCCTGACTTATTTCATCTATCTTATGGGTACTTTCCTTATTTTCGTCCTCTCGTTGTTTTCTTTCACTCTGGAGATGCCCCTCGTATATACCTAATCTTCGATTTATTTCACACTCATACTTCTTTAAGTTATCATCTACCTGCCCGGTAAACAGCTCAAATTGACTTTTCATATCCCGCGCATCCTTTTGATTTTGATTTTTCATCTCAGTTACTTCGGTCTGAACTACACCGATTTTGTTCTAGAGGGTCCCTACTTTCTCCTCAACCTTTCCAAATCGGGTTCCTAGCTCATTCACACTTTGTTTTATTTCATCCCGGGATGTTTTACAGATATCGCTGTTAGATTTTATCTGAGCTTCTAATTTTTTCTGCACACCTTGGATCTGGGTTACAAGTTGCTTTTCACATTCCTCTACATTTTCTTTACATGCTTTTTCCATGCTATTTAATTTAGTTTCTATAGTACCAAAATTATCCTCTAAAATTTTAAAATTTTCTCGGCATTCATTTTGTGATTCTCCCATATTTTTGTTCATAGTATTTATTTGGCCTTGCAATTCTGACTGAAATACTTTATTTTCCCTTTGAATTTCACTTGCGATTTTCCCTTTTAAATCATTTAATTTGTCCCCAAACTTAGTGTCAAAATCTTGAAATTTGGTATTCATTGTTTCTTCTAAAACCTTGGACCCCTCTTTCATTTCCTTAATTTCAACCTTCAGTTCCTTATCCATTTTTATACAATTAGCTTCGATAGCTTCTAATTTAGTTCCCATGTTATCACTTTTAGCTTCGATATCTACTAATTTAGTTCCCATGTGATCACTTTTAGCTTCGATATCTACTAATTTAGTTCCCATATTAGCACTATCAGTTTTTAGTGACTCTAAACTTTGATTCATGGATCCTAACTTTTGGTTATTTTCCTCCTGTTGGCTGTCCAACTTATTCAAACTCTCATTTATGGATTCGAACACTTTGTTATTTTCATCCTTTTGGAGGCCCAATGTATTGTTTATGGCCTCCAACTTCTCATTGTTATCGGCTTTTATAGCCTCCAAAAGCCGTTGCATCTCTTCACTCAATGCCATCTTATTAGAATATAGTGGGCTACTAATGCCACATCGCTAGAACATGCTTGAGAGATAATAATCTGAGCCATTGTGTCCCAATTTCTTTAAAAATTTACTTTGGTACGGGTGTTTACTACACCGTACCCTTTTGATACTCTGCTTCAAACTCACAGACCTTTATGGAAGTATTTAAAATTCAAAATTTCGAAAAACCATTTTTTTTTTCAAAAAAAAAAAATGAAAATTTTGATTTTTCAAGAAAACTCGGGTTTTCCCTAGGAAAACTCGGCCCTGCGTACTGGGCGCCATGAAAGGGATGATAGGGGGTTGTTTACATCCAGGGCTGCACGGTGTGAGTTTCTAGGGACCCATGCGGTCATTTAACATTATACGTTGTAGCTACTCCTATCATTACTTTACTTTTACATGAATCGACCGTCTTTAGTGTTCCTCTAATTATTAGTCCAAGCACAGTACTTCTATTCACCCCCCTGTGCCCTTGCAGCAAGAAATATGCAAATCACAGTATACCAGCATTGCTCAATTCGGGATTTTTCGGGGCTGCGGTAAGTTCTCCCACTCTGTGACTTACATATTTTGGATTAAATAGAGGATACACTTGCAAAAAATAACAACAAAATCAACTCCTATTTTAACACATTTAATTAATCAAAAATTATGGCGCTACAAACAAATAAACACATAAACTACTGACCAATATCATTCTACTTGTCCAAAGTGAACAAGGAATAGCAAAAAAATAAAACAAATATTAGATTAAAACACATGGTTTTCTTTAAAACCAACAATTCACGATTATTTTCACTTCCGTAAAGTACTTATCTTAAAGTTCCAAATAACTACGAGCTTCTTTGGCTCGATACTTTCCCATAATAATGGTGTCATATTTTTGTACACCTCAAGAATTACTTTTATCTTTTCTTATCATCAAAACAAATATATAATTACATTTAAACTTACATGTTAATTATTCACTTCAATATTTGGGCATATCACATGTTCTCCATATTTACTATCTCTCTCAAGTTTTGCAAATTCACTACGGTGATCGGGAAAACTATTTGTGTACTCCAGAGTTATAAAGATTACTTGACAAAGTCAAAAACTATGATCACTCCCGAAACCTAGTTATCTTCACAAAACTCGTGGATTCCTTCTTTTCCATACAATATTACAATAGGGATTTTATTTAATTCATTTGTCTTATAAGACCATTATCACATAAGAAAACTACGATCTGAATTGGCAAGCGATAATATCAATCTACAAGGACCTCGGTTCAACGCCCGGGTCATTAACAACTTTAAACACTCACGGTGTATTTAACACATCTTACAAGACGGTTTTTACCCACCCTCGCTCGATGAGGGTCAGGCCATTATACTCGGGCGTGATTTATGACAAGGAAAGCGACTCTCTGCCTAACCTACGGTGGCAGCTCTCTTCAATGCTTTAAAACAAACCTTCACATTATTCTCAGTTCTGTGGAGAGACCTGGCTTTTACTTCACTTATTTCCATTCAACAATATTCTTTGGCTCATAAACCACTTTCGTAACCTTGGCATTTATTAATTATGAGAGGGTCCTCATTGATTGGGAAGATTAATACACATTCTACGACGAATAATTAGGGGCTTTAACAACAAAAGGACTCTAGGTTCGAATCTCTTAACATGCCTCGGGAACATTTCCACATCAGAGGACTTATACAAAACGCGATTTAGGGTCAAGCCGTAGCTTACTGGACCTACGCTCAATAATACCATACATTAGCTCCCTTTTAAATAATACACACATGGCCTCGTGATCCACGTCACAATTTAGAGGACTTACAACATATCTCAATTCACTGCAATCAACTACCCTCCATAAGTAACTTACCAAGTACTTTAACTTTTACGCGTTCCTAGCGTGACTTTTTATTTAATTGCGTTCCATTACGCTACACATTACTTTACGGCCGAATGTCTTCCAAAGAACTGATAAATTTCATAGTAACAATTGATACATATCTCAATTCTTATATTAATCTTTCCGTTGACAATAAATCGCTCCCCTTTTAAGAACATGCATTCACATCATGTCTTATACATTTGTTAAGGCTTCAACGCTCTATATTTTTATATAATTCAATTTAATCTTTATTTAGATTTCTTTACCTTGTTATTCACATCATGTTTTCATTCCTTACAAAAGCTCAAAAGCTATTTCTTTCATATAATTCAAATTTACCTTTATGTAAATATCTTTGTTATAATTATTATTATCACGCTTGCTTTTATAACATTCATTAAATACTGACATTTTATTCCATGCATTTCCTCTACAGGATTTATTATTTCACATAATTATTTATTATTTCTTAAAACTTTATTTTCGTTCAGATCGCGTTCTTATTTAGTTATTATTCATTTAAAAACATCCCTTCTACTCAAAACTCCGGTGGAATTGTACACAAAATTTTTCCCGACACCAAAACATAATGAAAATCTTTACTTACATGTTTAAGGTCGCTTTCTGACCCTTATTCTCGTTTGATGTGACATTTTGGCCCACCTTCTTGACCTACTCCATATTGTACAATCTCATCTTATGTACAGAAATTTCTTGACACATATTCACTATATTTAACACTGACAACATTTTTTTTTATACACTGGTGTATCCATTTTGAACACACATTAAAACACTAAAAAATATTACTCTGGTACATATTATAACACATATCACTGTGCATAAAAACGCTTTCACTTTACCTAAAACACTTAAAATGATACTCTTATTTCTTTTCTTACAATATTTACACTTCACTCCTATCACACGGGCGTATCTCAACGATTTTGACAATTTCTGTCGGCGGTTGATGATCCCTGATGTGAATCCTATCGACCTGCATTGGACGTGTGATTTTACTCGTTCAAAGTTTCTCTCTCCTACAATGGAAACTACTGGTTTCAGTCTCTCAAAACCGCTTCTATTGTCTATTACTCGGCTTTACTTTATCTGCTTTAACTAGGCGATAAATGTCTTTTCTTTGCCGTCACCTCTATTTATATATGGTGGTCTATCGTACCCTATAGTTTCTATATCTTGGCCTCCCTTCGAGGACCGTATACTGTCTATCGTATATTTTTGACGTTTTCTCACTAGAGTACGTTTTCCCTCTGGTTTCGAACCTAAGTTCCTAAGTTCCTTTCGCTTGAACTTCTATCTTTCGCGATCGTAATTACTGTTTAGTTCCGTTACAGGACTTAATGTCTTTAACAATGTCTTTACTAGACGTAACGCCGTTTATTTGTTGGAGTTCTTATAACTTCGTAACTGTATTGAACTAGTATTCTTCTGGAACTCGAAGTTCCCTACTGATCGCTGTGTCTTACTTTGGCGATATTGCTTTAAAGTCCGTATATTTAATGTTCTTTATAATTTAGGACTCTTTAAAGTCTCGAACTGCTAACCCTCAGCGTAGCGTACTTATATCGTAACTGGTCTACACTCGGTGAACTTGTAGCATAGCCTCCCACAGGCTCAGGATCAATGTCTGATACAGCTTAACGTCTCCCTCACGGGCTCTTGAATACTGCGTATACGATGTGGTGCAGCACTTCCGCTCACGGAATGCTCGTAGACTGATGATTATGATGCTCCAGCGTCACGCCCCCCTGGACAGACTAATACTGCATGTACTGATACAGCGTGACGTTCCCCTCACGGGCTGTCAGAATAACTGCATGTTTGGCTTGGTGAGGCCAGGAGTTTTATACCTTTCAGCCAAAAACAGATAAAACTCTAGTCCTTTTCGTGACCAACTTTTGAACTAATTGTCGCACAATTATAAAAATTATATATCCAGAAAGCTCGTCTTCCAAACGTAAAATAATCTTCCTGTCCATAGAAATCGATCGTGCATTTCCGAGATATTAATTAATTTCTCGTCCTCAACTGTGTGGGTGGTGCTGTTCTTTTTTTTATTCTCCCACTCCTTGGGTCTCGGTGAACCCCCAATGACGTCTACTTGCGTTTGCAGTTTTCTCCTGTGCAATTTTTACAAGGTTTTTCTTTACACAAAAATCTCTAATCCAAATTGATTCACCGTACTGTATCTGTTCACTTATTTTTATACTCGTAAACGGGTTAAATTTAATTATTCCTGTTCTGACTCAGCAGCGAGGTTGCCATATTCCTGCAACGTAAGAGCAATTTCCGAGTCCAGCTTCTTCGTCTTACAGTCAAAACTTTCCACTCGTTCTAATAATATCCATGACTGGCTCCTTATAAATGTCAAGAAACATGAGCTCATCTAAGGAACACCTGGCCCTAGCGCTTGCACAATGTTAAGCTATAATCCTGGCTTGAAATCTCTCTCCGTTCCCTTAGAGACTGTATGATTCTTTCATTCCTTTCTCAAAGTACATGGATTCGACCCTCTTTGAGGCCATGGTACATGGGTTCAATAGGAAGTGGTCATTATCGCTGAATTGTTTCTACAGCATCCTGTTTCCTGGCTAACATTCTTCGTGCGACACGAGTATTGATAATCACTGGAGATCAAAAAGAAAAAAATATATACATAAATTCAGAATTAATAATTTTTATTTATAAATTATTGACTAAGTAATACATTCATTTTTATCAATATTCAATTTAGGCACAATACCAAAGCGGAAATATCCACAATTTTGTTCCACAATTTTGCTCCCCAATTTAAACTAAGTATTACAAATCATCATCATCATCATCATCATTTTCCATCTCCAATTTCCAGTGTGGCAAACAAGCGCTCTCCATCTTGCCCGATCTTGGTACACCATTTGTTCTTGGACATCGTCCCAGTTAAAATCATTCTTCTCCACCTCTGATCGAACTGTTTCTATCCATCATCTCCTTGGTCTTCATCTTGGTCTCTTCCCTCTGACATCCAGGTTGAAGTACTTCTTAGCTGTTCTAGAGCTATACTTCCTCTTTACATGGCCATACCACTGAAGTCTGCGTTTCCCCAGAAAGTTGGTAACAGGGACCCTGTTGGTCTGTGTACCTCATTTCTGATCTTGTCTCTCCTGGTACTTTGGTGCATAGTCCTAATAAATCTCATTTCTGTGGCTTGAATTCTACTGTACTACAAATATACATTTATAATAAACATCAGACCTACTATTTATGACAAACTGAATCAAAACCCAATTAATGTATTAATGAAGGGAAATAATTAAAAAAATTGAAACAATTTCGTATAAGTCAGATATAAGAGATATAAGGCTGCAACTCCTCCGACATTAAAATATTAAAACTTGGAAAAACTATGACATAATCTTATGGGGAACAAGCTAATTACATAGTAGTTTGTCTTATGTAAGTGATCTTCGGAATGTACGGCATAAACATATTTATTCTAAACGAAATTATTTCATGAGCATTAGACTTTATATGAGATATTGTTGGCTCATCATAATATCTCAAAGAGTAGGCTAAGTATTAACTTCAAATTACTTTTTACAAGTTTGCATATGTGCTCTATTCTAAAATCATAAGTTTTTTTTATCAGATTAAGTTAAAAGTAAACATAAAACACACATGAAAATCTAATGAAATTTTGAATAATAGTTTCAAAGATACTGCTTTATTTTTACAAACCCAACTGTTACCGGAAATACGAAATCTCAATTATCACATCCACAATCATACTTACTTAAAATGATTATCTCAGAGAATGGACTAAAAATGGAGTAATATCTCAGGTACACAAACATTAAAAAAAAATGTTTTTAGGCCAGTTAAGGAAAGGAAACATTGCAAATATGAACCTACCGATCTCGATGAACTTTGGTATACTTGTTGATTAGAGTTTGTATATAGCATCGATATGGTGGATTAAATAAAATAAATAATTACCAATAGTCAATAGGATCAGCCTTTACCAGTTCAATATGGTAAACATATACGCAACTTGGTAGATGCATAGGTACTGTACCTTGGCTGGTCTGGGTCTAGCAAGTGTATTTAACCTCATACAATTCCTCCCTCTTCAAAATGAATTTGAAGATGGTATATCCTCCCAAATGTTCTCCTGATCAATATTGATACAAAGTTTCATACAACGTATGTAAAGGTTCACTTACGCGATGAGAGAAAAGTGTACTTGGAACTGAAAAATTTTCATGGACTAGATAGGGCAGACTTAACATCACAGGATTGAGAGAGTGACTGCAAACAACGCTGTTGATAGCAGAGCGGCTGGAAATAAGGTTCCAGCTCCATTACCAGTCTTGGCTTGAGATTCAGGTGACTCTGTGATCGAATCGGCTTTATGAGTAAGTGTTGTACTCTCCACACGATCCTCTTCCCCTTTACAAATCATAGAATCCTGGTCATCAACATCGCGGCATTTCTCCGTCAGCCTTCTCAAGGGCAGTTTACAAGGTACATCACAATAATTGTTCTCCAACCAACGCGGCAAATGTAGCGATCTACTCCCATCAGGCAGCCTTCCCTTAGAGGCACATGTACATGGAAAATAATTGTTGGAGAACGCTGAGTTGGTCAAAGATTCTAACAGTGTGAGATTCCAGTTGGACTGTAAAAAGTTGTTGTTGGAAAATGTAAGCTTGTTACCTTCACTTGTACGTAAACCAGTGGGAATATTTGAGAAATCATTTTCTACCACACTGATAGATTTGGAGGTTATATTCAAAGAATCTGATGTCACGTTGGCATCGAAGATGTTATCGGTTAGGTTCACTGCTACTTGAGAGAGCACGCTGATGCTATTTTTGGAAGCTGATACCAGTTTATTGTTGACTATATTGAAGTCGTTTACAGACAAGACTAGACCTGCCTCGGCGATGTTGCCAATCTGAAAAACAAGAAATAACACAAGTTATTATAATGAAACCATTAATAGATGACAATGAATTTCTGCCCCATTATTTGTGATAATCTAATTAATACCTAGGTACGTGTAATTTATTTCCAGGAGTGTGGTTACATATTTATATCTTGTACTCCGCCCAATCATTGGGCAAGCGGCTTCGGTGGCGTAGTCGGTAGCATGCTGAGCTTCTATGCCCAAGATAGCGGGTTCAAACCCGGCCGAAGCCGTCGGATTTTTAAGAGCGTTAAAATCCGTCAGCATTCCTTCCTTTGGAGAGGAAGTAAAGCCGGCGGTCCCATGTCATAGATTTATGGCATGTTAAAGAACCTTTCACTAATTGCACCCGTGTGAAGCTAAATTGGATAGGTAAAAATGTAAACAACGCTCTTAGGTTTCAACGCTCGTTGCCAAGAGCCGACTGCGGTGGCGTCTAGTAGCTAAGTTCTGAACTTGGCCTAGTAGTCGTTGACGGTGGCGCTTGGCGGCAAAAGTAGGAACTATTTGAAAAATTCTAAGTTGCATTACTTAAATTAAAAACAGATAACACACACTAATACAGTCATCACAATTAACACCGGTTATCAGACAGAATATACACACACCCAAATTACACGGGGCTACATGACCGCGTTGTCGCAGCCCCTAAACTTAAGAACCAACCAACCATTCATTGGGCACAATCGTGTTGACCGATTGAAGAGCTACAAATCACAAGCCCCTAAGTATTCCCATCTCTACGGGGTCTGGGATGAATATCAGTGAGGCTTTTGGTTTTATCGGTCGAATACCCTTCTCGACGCCAAACGCATCACAGGAGTTCATGAGAGATTAAATATTATTGGACAGGGAATACAAAGCTTTAAAGCCATCTCTTGAGTGTTATCTTATTTAAGTTGTGTTCGTTGTTGAATTGCGACATCGTGGTCGTGTAGGCTAGTCCCTTGTACTTGGATGTGTGTGTAGAATTTGTCTGATAACCTGCGTCACTGTGATGTCTATACTACAGTAGTGTGTTTATTTTGTACTGAGGTAGGATTTCAGTAGGAAGCGGCCGGAGCCTTAAGTTAGGTACTGCCCCCGTAATTGAATTATATAGAGACCACGGTGGCTATTTTGGAAATTATAGCGAAAGTTATGGCTGTCATAGTTATGACGTGGGTAGTCATGACGTAAGCACGGATGACGCAGACGTTATGCCAGCAGGCTACTTGAGCTGAGATTCTCAGTGACGTCAGCATTTATTCGAGAAGGATCCGAGATGTACGACGCAGTCGCAGGAAACGTGGAATTCTGCTGAGGAAGAAATTATGCTATTGGAGGGGAGACTCAAACCAATGAACGATAGTCTGAAGGAAGACGGAGATTGCTAAAACTATGGTATTTTTATTACTTTTTGGAATGCAGAATTGTGGAAATCCATTTGCAGTAGAGGCATTGATCTGGAATTTTGGTGAAATTTATTTTCAGTTTTTGAATTTTGAAAATCCGTCAAGTATTGACGAAGTTGGAACTTCTAGCGATGACGTAGTAACACGCGATGGAAGGGATAGATACGCCCCTCATGAAGTTCATAAAAGGCCTTGCGCAGAAGAGAGGAGCCTCATTATCAGATTATAAATCAATCGTCAGATTTCAAATAGTCATTTCAGTGAAACGTCGAGTGAGTTTAGTAGTGAAAAAGTCGTCTTTGTAACGCGTGGCGAAGCCACTGCATTAAACGAGAGTCGAACTTACAAGCAGTGCAGGTTTACTGTGAAGTAAATCTAGGTGAAGTTGAAACGACCCTTATAACGCTTCTACGAGATTAGCTGTGAACAGTTAGCGGTCGCCTATAAGCTAATTCTCTTGTGCATTGCTACAGTAAGGACTGTAGAAAAGCTGAACAATTTCGAGGAAGTATTTTGGAAGTTATTGACAATATTAGACGACTGACAAAAGTGATTTTCTCGCCACAGAAGAAACACTTTGTATAGCCAGACTCTACGCTACGGCTGACCCGGCTAGTGAAATAGGGAGACTTCAGATTGCTTTTGTGACACAACGCTACAGTATTATGGAGCAGTCTAATATGGCAGTTTGTTCTTCTAATACTATTACCGAGGAGAAAATGGAAGGCTAAAGGACTTAATGCAATTGGGACATATTTCAACGGAGTAAGATAGCAGCATGGAACTTCGCTAATTGCTATTCCATACAAGCGAACATGTGGTAAATAACCATCTACACCCATGTTTCGTGATTAAAGGCTGAATACTATCAAACAGCAATAGAAATGATTTCATACTTTCTGAATATGAATATTTCTTCGGAAATTTATACAAAAACTTCATGGCGATTTTCAACTGGAACTTCAGGGATTTTTCAAGAGAGGTCAGGGTTGTCCCGACTCACAAAGAAGATTATTGCCGGAAGGATGTCGTTCGTCTTCGTGAAGCAGTTCGATTCTCCGATGGTGCTGTTTCTGGTTTCGAGGATGGAGCTCAGCTTTAACTTGGTGATATGGATCCATCAACAGTCTTCTTTGGGGAATTTTCCTCTGGAACGTCAATCGGCAGATAAGGTAGTCGTGAACGTTTATTGTATTTGAGTTTCTTAGCAATATTTGAGCAACCATTTTTCCCATATTTTGTCCTCATGTATTTTTGCCCGATATTCTTATTTGAGATTCCTATTCTCAGTACACCTTGATGAGTTATGCCTTTTTCGACGTTTTATTAAGACATTGTTATGTCATGGGCATAGTTAAATGATTTTGAATCAGTTGAGACTGATATTTAGATTTTTCAGTTATTTGCTTATTTTTGTAGTCACGATTTGACTGTAAGTTAATGATTTTTATGGCAGATTTAAATTCAGACAGCGTGTCACTTTATTAAAGTAATTCTACCCCAGTTTAATTACTTTGACCAATTTTCTGTCATCATCAAGAAGGAAGAACATTTAAATGATTTTAGAGCGTTAAAATCCAGTACGTTGTCGACGATCTTGGAAATACTAGTCGTTATTTGAATTGATTGCAACACAGACATTTATCGTCAGTCATGAACGACCATTGCATCTTAGGCAATTTTGTGAAAGATGAACATTGATTATGAATTATTGAATGCATTAAATTCGTGAAACTTGTGTTAGGTTTTTCTCATATAGAGATTTATATAATGATGTTTGCATTCCCCAGTCTAATTGGATTCTATTCGACTATTTTGCAGTTAGTCGCACTTTGTTTGATGATAGTATTTTTATACTACAATTCTTTGAAGATGTTAATCTTAAATTTTGATAGACCAGACAGGCGTATATAAGCGTATTCACTATTAAATTTGTTTGTGATTGGCAAATTTTTATTTCATTTCGATTCATGAATGAAATCCACGAAGTTTAAATGACAACAGTTTTGAAACAATTATTGATATAAGAATTTTTAAGTGGAACTATGAATGTATAATCGATAGTGCAGCGGACATGTTGAAAGTCGCTGATGTATAATGCCCTTAAATAAATGAAGGAGATTCCCACAGTAATTAATAATGATAAAGATTGTGTTAGTGGAAGTTTTTTGTAAATGCTGTGGAAGATTTTAATGCCATATAGATTAATATATGATGAATTTTGGGCTATTTTGAATGCAGTTTGTGCATTATTTTGTAAGCGAAGTATTTTCCGCTAGAGTGTATTGTCATAGTTCGTTGAAAATTAATCAAGTGAATTTACTGTTATAATTAACAAGAGTTTTGAAAGAATTTGAGATAAGATTTTGAATGAAGATTACCGTCACAAATAATTAAAATTATTACAACCTTTATTAAACCAGATTGTGACATTTACATGTATAACTAACCTTCATTGGTCGATTATATTAAACACGATTATGAATTTACCAACCGGATAAAACATGTGGTTCAATGTATTTCTTAAATTAATAATTTAAATAATTTAAATGTTGATATTGTAAATAATAAATGTAAATATCTTTGACAATAATGTGGAACGAAAGTAATGTTAAAGGCGTGTTTAAAAATTTTTGTAATTATTTTCGACAATATTATAAACAATTTCTAATTGTTATAAATAATTTATGTGATTTTGTTATAAACATTTAAGAGTGTGTTTTATACTCTAAACTATGCTGATTAAACATTTGGATGATAACTTAACAAGTTTAAGGATAGTTAAAATAATCCAGTGGGATGTGAGTTAAGCATTTGAAAGATTTGCGTCAATATGTATGAGTTGTCTTGTAGACATTTAAAGCTTTAAAAGGAGCTGAATTCTTACGCAGTGTGGGGAGACGAGTGAGCCCCATTTGACAGGTGTGAGCCAGGTTAAAGAGTAGACCAGCCGGCCAGACATCTGGTTATAAGCGGGTGAGGTCGATACTCCGGCCTTGTGCCTATAAATACAAGTGTTATGTTTATTAAAGAAACCAAATGCTCTATATATGTCGTACCCTGACTTCCTCATCCAATCCAAATGTGTTTTAAAATGTTACGTTATTTTGAGCTCATGGGAGCTAACATATTGGTTGATAAATTTGCAAGTCCTTTAGGAGGACGTAGTCAGATTGACATAGGCTACTGATAGCCACGTTTATTTTGTTATTTTGAAAATCATACTCTTTATTTGAAAATAAAGCTTTTTGTACAGTTCAAAGTTCTTGCCGTCGGTCTGGTTCATTTTTAAATGTCATGGTGAAGGTTATTGTGAGAGCATACTTTAAAGATCCTGTTGTCAACCCAATCACCGAGATATTTATAAGAGGTAAGTAAAAGTAAGTATTAAACCCCGTCTATTTTGGTGTGTTCCACAATAATTTTTCTTGGTAACTTCTGTGTTCAAACCTCGGTAGTATCTGTCAGTGCCATTTTCATTGATGTAGCTGAGCTGGTGCGATTGATTGTTGGCAATCCGATTGAGGGGGCGGATATCTGACAGCCTACTATCCGGGTAAACGGGGACAGAAGGATTGGCACACCTATAACGTGGGGCTCGATTCAACATAACTGGATCACCAGGTTGAACGCCAGTAGGATTGGCAAACCTAAAACGTGTGGATCGATTAGACTCAAATAAAGAGGTTGATTCTTTGTTAGATGTCTAGGCCAATTGTAGAATTTAAGAGTGTGATTATATAGGAATTAAATGTTGCATTGTAGTAGGAAAATTACACTCAGAAAAGATCAGATCTTATACAACTTGAGAAAGGTTAAATGGGCTGGAAACTTAGGAAAATCGCCTATGATCTGGAATCTTATTCTATTTGACCGGCTTATGACATTTCAGTCATATTAAAGATAAAATTAAATTATTTGGATTGTAAATGTAAAATTATTTGTGTTAGGATATTTTAAAATGGGCCAGGGAAATTTGAACATGTGCTTGAGTTTGTTTCAACATGAAGTGTCTTCGAAAGTTAATTATAAGGTAGTTATAAGTTAGATTTAAGACAGAAAATTGATCAAATTTATATATGGTGAAAAGTGTTGCTCAAATGTTGTTATTTTGCTCTTTTGATGTATGTCCCTACAGCAGTCTAATTTTGAATAATATTGTAATGGCAGATGAAAGTTTGAAGATGATGTTAGCGGAGATGTCTGCTAACATGAATAGTAGTATGAAGCAGATGCTGAATGAAAGTATGAAGGAGAATAATAGTCGAATGGAGGAGAATGTTAGTAATTTGTCTGCTAATTTGAATGCAAGAATGGAGGAGAATGCTAGTCGAATGGAGGAGAATATGAAAACTCTTCAGACCAGTTCTGCTAACCTAGAGGATAATATGTCGCGTTTACAGATTAATACCCTAGGAATTGAGAATACTGTAACTGACATCCGCTCAGATGTGTCCAATGTTAAAATTGATGTTGCTAATGTGCATAAAGATCTTACAATGTTGAATTTAGATGTTGCTAATGTCCGTAGTGATATTTCTTGTGCTAGGGCTGAGGTAGTTGTTGTCAAAAATGATGTTGCGACTGTCCAAGACAAGGTTGAGGAAGTCCAAAGAGGAATCCAAAATGTTAGAACTGATGTGTCCAATGTTCAGGTTGATATTAATAACATTCATTCGGATGTAAACGAGATGCAAAGTGACATAAATAAAATTCAAGTAGAGGTCAACACAGTTTTCGTAGACGTTGCTAAAGTCCAAACTGATGTAAATAAAGTCAGGGAAGAGATAGATAATTCGAAAACTCTTTGTACACGTAATATAAGTGCATTAACGACTAGGCTAGTTGATGAGTCAGTTAGAACGACAGCGTCTTTAGAAGGTTTAATGTTTGATGTAGAGGTCATGAGAACCCAAGTATTAGACCATAATAAAGTATTGAAAGAGGATATTGAATTAGACATAGCAGAAATGTTAACGGAAAATGTAGCAATATGGAAAGAAGAGTGGAATAGGTCAAGTGGGGAACATGTAACCCAAATTCAGGATCGTATTGAAAGGAAACTTGCCAGTACTCAAATTGATATTAACAATGAAGTAGTACAGATTAGGAAAGATTTAAGCGTCAGGATGGATTCGCTATCCGAAAGACAAGTTGAAGATAGAACACAACTAGGTCAGGATGTGCAAACATTAAAATCTGCATTAGAGGAACAGATTCATAAAGTTGTCTCTGATGTGAATGAAACGACGAGTAAACTGCAGAATTTGAAGTTAGGAGAGGCTAATTTAATGGAGACCTACAAAGAAGAGTTAATCAAGAAAGTCTTAACGGAAATCACTGACAAGGATACAGTAGGCTTGACTTGCGAAACCAGTAGGAATTATGCCAGAAGATATAACCTAGATCCAGAAGAGAGAGACGTGACTCCTGAAGAACGTATATCCAGATTCAGGGAGGAAGATGACGAGAGGAATATGGAACCTGAGTGGAACTATCGTGATAGTGGGAAAAACTACCCGGATTCATATCCGAGGAACGTAACGGTCATCAGGAATTTTGAAGATAAACCGCAAAAATTCAGTAACACGGATAGTTTGACACCTATCGAATATGTAAGGAACCTCAAAGATTATTTCATTGAAGCTCACATTCCCAGAGAGAGAGAGATGAAGATAGTGGAGAGATATTTGATTGGAGGACCCCTCGAATGGTTTTTGCGCTTTTAGATACACATTCAGTAACTTTGACGAGTTTGCAGAGGCATTAATCAAACGATTTTGGTCCATAGAAGCGCAGAATTCGTTAAGAGCGGAGGTGTATTCAAGAAAATACTCCGGTACTCTTCCAACGCGGTACGCTGATTTCTTTACGAGTCAATTATCCCGCTTGAGATTCTTACAACCCCCATTGTCCACGGAGCAACTTATTGATGCGATTTCTCGTATGCTGCCAGTTGAGGTGAGAAGACTAATAATTTCGTCCAACATCAGGGATTTAACCAGCATGGATGAATTACTGAGGAGGTTAGACTACACAAGTCCAATGCCTAACGTGGTACAGAAAGGTCAAAAGCATGACTTTAAAGAAATAAATACTGTATATATGGACCAAGTCCAACAAACTGACAAGCCAGATGAGGAGAAAACTGACAATGTAGGTCCTCACAGGAATAATCAGTTTCGAAATAACAGATCGCAAGGTTACCGACCGTATCAACAGAGAAGAGGCTGGAACTATAACCGAGGAAATTACAATGGAAGAGGCAGATATTACAACAATAATGGTTATAACAGGAATTATAATAGGAATAACCAGAGCCAAAACAGAAATCAGAATACTCAAGGTCAGGTTATGACACCCGATCAGTATCAGGAAAGAGAGAAGGAAAGCCAGCAATACCTGAAAGAATTACGGGAAAAAGAAGCCGACAACCAAAAGAAAAGGCAGGATGTTGTAATCGATCCTGGGCCTTCTACGAGCCAGCAGAATTTTGAGGTCGGTAACACAAAAAAAACGCCGATTTCTCAACGTCAGTGAGAACTTGTAAATACATTGCCACACCACACCTGATTACGATTAATGAGATATATGATGTGACTGATGAAGATTTGCTAGAAGAGAGGGGTATAGTTAAAGAGGAAAGACCATGTGCCTTACCCATTATTTCTGTACGGATAGATGGACAACAGTATAAAGCCCTGATGGATACTGGTGCAATTATCTCCATCATTTCAGAGGAATGTTATCAAAGTCTGCTAAGAGGAGAGAACATGACGGTTCTACCTGTTTCTACCGTCAAAGTGAGAGGGATATTCCAAGATAAGGCAGTGAAGTGCAAGATTCAAGTGTTATTGAACTTTGAGATCAATGGAAGGAATTATGAACAGATCTTCATTGTAGTGAGCAAGATCAATTTTGATATGGTGCTTGGAATCGATTTTATATCGAAGGTCGGAGCTATTATTGACATGAAGAACAGAAGTATTAGCTTTAATGATGGGTACATAATCACAGAAGAGATAGAAAAACAGGACGTGAAAAACAGTCTGGAAATAGACCTTAGGGAAGAAATTTTGAATACTATAGTTAATGAAGTGGAAAATTTAGCAGAAATACCCAGTAGAAAAACTGAAGGATTTGAAGAAATTCAGGGGGAATTTGAAGATCTGATAAAGGAATTCCAAGATATTTTCGATGAAAAGCCTGGATTGATTAAGGATTATAAATACAAGATAAGGCTGACAGATGAAACCCCTTACCAGAAGAGAATTTACCCCATTCCTGAGAAATACTATCAAGAAGTACGAGGGTTAATCAGAAAAATGGGGGTAGACGGGATTATTAAAAAACAGGCGTCGTCTTATATAAACCCCATCACAGTAGTGAAGAAAAGTAATGGTCAGATACGTCTTTGTCTCGATGCCAGGACCATTAACTTGAAGATTCTTCCAGAAAATGACCGACCACCCAAGATTAGAGATCTGCTTCGAAAATTCAAAGGGAGAGCATGTTTCAGCGTTCTTGACTTGACGTCTTCATTTTATCAAGTTCAGCTAGAAGAAGATAGTATGCAGTACACTGGATTCCTATTTGACCAGACGTCATGGGTCTTTGTCCGAATGCCTTTTGGTATGGTTAACAGTGGACCAGCACTTATTCGAGCACTTGATAGTAAGCTCACTGACGAAGTGAAAGAAAATGTAATCTGCTACATCGACGATTTAATCGTATCTTCACCCAGCGCTGCAGAACATTTAGTGCACTTGAGAAAGTTGTTCGAGAATTTACGAGAGGCCAATATCAAGGTGAATTTTGGAAAATGTCAATTCTTGAAGCAGGAAATAAATTACTTGGGGCATACTATTGATAAAGATGGATATCATCCAAACATGAAAAAAGTAGATGCGATCACGAGATTTCCAAAGCCCACTAAGGTGAAACAAGTCAGAGAATTTGTAGGAGCATGCCAATTTATTAGCAGCCACTGTCCAAGATACTCGGAAATTATGGCTCCTCTGTATGACTTACTCAAGAAGAATAACAGATGGAAATGGAGTACCGCTGCAGACGAGGCTTTTGAGAAAGCAAAAGAGATGCTCAGAAATAATGTGAAACTGGAGTACCCAGACTTTGAGAAGGTGTTCTATATTGAGTCTGATGCATCAAGAGTAGGCATTAGTGCAGTCTTATACCAGAAAGACGAGGCAGGCAACAAGCACTACATTGCGTTCACTAGTCGGAAGTTGAAGAAACACGAGGAAAATTACTTCACGACGGAGCTTGAAGCGTTAGCTTTTGTAACAGCATTGCAAGCCTGGAAGAAAATACTGCTGGGACATAAGGTCATCATTATTACTGACCATAAAGCACTTCAGTTTATGCTGCAAACTGACATGTCGAGTGATAGATTGACACGTTGGGCTTTGTTCACCCAACAGTTTAACGCCACTATCGTCCACCAGCCTGGGAAAGATAACTTACTGGCTGATGCTCTATCACGTAACCCTATTAAAAATGTGCAGATACACCATGTACAATTGGAGCAAGAAGATCAAGAAACCGTTAGGAGGTTAGCCCGAATCGGTGTGTCACAGAAGAGACACGCTCCAATAAGGAAAATGTACAGGTTCCTCAAGGGTTACATGGACAATACTGATGTTGACTATGCAGTTACACGGAGAAATTCACGACACTTTGTCTTGAGTGGAGACATCGTATGCAAGTATGCTGACTCTGCGCATACAAAACTCCGAATAGTCGTGCCACCTAAACTTGTTGTCAATTTAGTATGGGTAGCTCATCACGCAACTGGACATGCCGGTTTAGATAAGACTCTTAATACTCTTAAAGAGAGATTTATCTGGACTAACATGCGTTCAAGCATTGCCAAGGTCATTAGATCATGTGACAAATGTCAAAGAGCAAAGTATGCTTCTGCTTTATTAAAAGGAAAACCGAAGGCTATGATTCCTTCTAAGCCAAACGAACTTATGGCGACGGACATATTTGGCCCCTGTCCGAAGGGATATCAGGGTAACCAGTACCTGTTGGTTACCGTGGATGTTTTCTCAAAATTTGTTACAACGAGTCCCATGCAGAAAGCTAACACAAGGAACGTAGTAAGCAGACTGGAAAATGCTGTATTTCCTAAAGCTGGTATACCAGAATATCTACTGTCAGATCTTGGAACGCAGTTTACGTCCGTGGAATTTGCAGCGGATATGGAAAGGCTTGGCATTAAGCACTTATTTTCAAGCGTGCGTTACCCAGAATCGAATTCCTCAGAAAGATATATGGCTGAATTTTCGAAATTCTGTCGAATTTTCTGTCCTAATGATCATTCTGGTTGGGTGAGATTTGTACCCCTTATAGAGGAATGTCTGAACTCTACAGTGCAGGAGAGCACAGGAGAAGTGCCAATGCGACTTCATCTTGGAAGAAACCCAGAAAGGCCGTGGGATAATCTTTTCAACCACATTCCTAGAGATCCCGACGTAGGAAGGCAGCAGAGGATTGACAAGGCGAAGGAACAACTCCAGAAAGCAGCAGAGAAACGATTGAAAAGAGTAGCTGGAAAACGTTTTGGTGCACCCTTACAAGTTGGAAATCTTGTATTATTACGCAGACCTGTCAAGGCTGATATGAGCAAGAAAATATACCCCAAATTTGGAAATGTATTCATGGGGCCGTTTAGGATTACGAACGCCTATGGAAACAACTGCTATGAACTCTACGATGATGAGAATAACGTCATTTACGGCAAGTTCAATGCTGGAAATTTAAAAAGATACTATCCTAGAGTAAGCCAGTAATAATTCAATTTCGTGTTCAAGAGAGTTGAGGTACTTGTAACACTGAGTTTAAAAACAATTTGCAACTGTTTTTAAAACGTGGTGAGAGGAGAATGCCCCCGTAATTGAATTATATAGAGACCACGGTGGCTATTTTGGAAATTATAGCGAAAGTTATGGCTGTCATAGTTATGACGTGGGTAGTCATGACGTAAGCACGGATGACGCAGACGTTATGCCAGCAGGCTACTTGAGCTGAGATTCTCAGTGACGTCAGCATTTATTCGAGAAGGATCCGAGATGTACGACGCAGTCGCAGGAAACGTGGAATTCTGCTGAGGAAGAAATTATGCTATTGGAGGGGAGACTCAAACCAATGAACGATAGTCTGAAGGAAGACGGAGATTGCTAAAACTATGGTATTTTTATTACTTTTTGGAATGCAGAATTGTGGAAATCCATTTGCAGTAGAGGCATTGATCTGGAATTTTGGTGAAATTTATTTTCAGTTTTTGAATTTTGAAAATCCGTCATGTATTGACGAAGTTGGAACTTCTAGCGATGACGTAGTAACACGCGATGGAAGGGATAGATACGCCCCTCATGAAGTTCATAAAAGGCCTTGCGCAGAAGAGAGGAGCCTCATTATCAGATTATAAATCAATCGTCAGATTTCAAATAGTCATTTCAGTGAAACGTCGAGTGAGTTTAGTAGTGAAAAAGTCGTCTTTGTAACGCGTGGCGAAGCCACTGCATTAAACGAGAGTCGAACTTACAAGCAGTGCAGGTTTACTGTGAAGTAAATCTAGGTGAAGTTGAAACGACCCTTATAACGCTTCTACGAGATTAGCTGTGAACAGTTAGCGGTCGCCTATAAGCTAATTCTCTTGTGCATTGCTACAGTAAGGACTGTAGAAAAGCTGAACAATTTCGAGGAAGTATTTTGGAAGTTATTGACAATATTAGACGACTGACAAAAGTGATTTTCTCGCCACAGAAGAAACACTTTGTATAGCCAGACTCTACGCTACGGCTGACCCGGCTAGTGAAATAGGGAGACTTCAGATTGCTTTTGTGACACAACGCTACAGTATTATGGAGCAGTCTAATATGGCAGTTTGTTCTTCTAATACTATTACCGAGGAGAAAATGGAAGGCTAAAGGACTTAATGCAATTGGGACATATTTCAACGGAGTAAGATAGCAGCATGGAACTTCGCTAATTGCTATTCCATACAAGCGAACATGTGGTAAATAACCATCTACACCCATGTTTCGTGATTAAAGGCTGAATACTATCAAACAGCAATAGAAATGATTTCATACTTTCTGAATATGAATATTTCTTCGGAAATTTATACAAAAACTTCATGGCGATTTTCAACTGGAACTTCAGGGATTTTTCAAGAGAGGTCAGGGTTGTCCCGACTCACAAAGAAGATTATTGCCGGAAGGATGTCGTTCGTCTTCGTGAAGCAGTTCGATTCTCCGATGGTGCTGTTTCTGGTTTCGAGGATGGAGCTCAGCTTTAACTTGGTGATATGGATCCATCAACAGTCTTCTTTGGGGAATTTTCCTCTGGAACGTCAATCGGCAGATAAGGTAGTCGTGAACGTTTATTGTATTTGAGTTTCTTAGCAATATTTGAGCAACCATTTTTCCCATATTTTGTCCTCATGTATTTTTGCCCGATATTCTTATTTGAGATTCCTATTCTCAGTACACCTTGATGAGTTATGCCTTTTTCGACGTTTTATTAAGACATTGTTATGTCATGGGCATAGTTAAATGATTTTGAATCAGTTGAGACTGATATTTAGATTTTTCAGTTATTTGCTTATTTTTGTAGTCACGATTTGACTGTAAGTTAATGATTTTTATGGCAGATTTAAATTCAGACAGCGTGTCACTTTATTAAAGTAATTCTACCCCAGTTTAATTACTTTGACCAATTTTCTGTCATCATCAAGAAGGAAGAACATTTAAATGATTTTAGAGCGTTAAAATCCAGTACGTTGTCGACGATCTTGGAAATACTAGTCGTTATTTGAATTGATTGCAACACAGACATTTATCGTCAGTCATGAACGACCATTGCATCTTAGGCAATTTTGTGAAAGATGAACATTGATTATGAATTATTGAATGCATTAAATTCGTGAAACTTGTGTTAGGTTTTTCTCATATAGAGATTTATATAATGATGTTTGCATTCCCCAGTCTAATTGGATTCTATTCGACTATTTTGCAGTTAGTCGCACTTTGTTTGATGATAGTATTTTTATACTACAATTCTTTGAAGATGTTAATCTTAAATTTTGATAGACCAGACAGGCGTATATAAGCGTATTCACTATTAAATTTGTTTGTGATTGGCAAATTTTTATTTCATTTCGATTCATGAATGAAATCCACGAAGTTTAAATGACAACAGTTTTGAAACAATTATTGATATAAGAATTTTTAAGTGGAACTATGAATGTATAATCGATAGTGCAGCGGACATGTTGAAAGTCGCTGATGTATAATGCCCTTAAATAAATGAAGGAGATTCCCACAGTAATTAATAATGATAAAGATTGTGTTAGTGGAAGTTTTTTGTAAATGCTGTGGAAGATTTTAATGCCATATAGATTAATATATGATGAATTTTGGGCTATTTTGAATGCAGTTTGTGCATTATTTTGTAAGCGAAGTATTTTCCGCTAGAGTGTATTGTCATAGTTCGTTGAAAATTAATCAAGTGAATTTACTGTTATAATTAACAAGAGTTTTGAAAGAATTTGAGATAAGATTTTGAATGAAGATTACCGTCACAAATAATTAAAATTATTACAACCTTTATTAAACCAGATTGTGACATTTACATGTATAACTAACCTTCATTGGTCGATTATATTAAACACGATTATGAATTTACCAACCGGATAAAACATGTGGTTCAATGTATTTCTTAAACTAATAATTTAAATAATGTAAATGTTGATATTGTAAATAATAAATTTAAATATCTTTGACAATAATGTGGAACGAAAGTAATGTTAAAGGCGTGTTTAAAAATGTTTGTAATTATTTTCGACAATATTATAAACAATTTCTAATTGTTATAAATAATTTATGTGATTTTGTTATAAACATTTAAGAGTGTGTTTTATACTCTAAACTATGCTGATTAAACATTTGGATGATAACTTAACAAGTTTAAGGATAGTTAAAATAATCCAGTGGGATGTGAGTTAAGCATTTGAAAGATTTGCGTCAATATGTATGAGTTGTCTTGTAGACATTTAAAGCTTTAAAAGGAGCTGAATTCTTACGCAGTGTGGGGAGACGAGTGAGCCCCATTTGACAGGTGTGAGCCAGGTTAAAGAGTAGACCAGCCGGCCAGACATCTGGTTATAAGCGGGTGAGGTCGATACTCCGGCCTTGTGCCTATAAATACAAGTGTTATGTTTATTAAAAGAAACCAAATGCTCTATATATGTCGTACCCTGACTTCCTCATCCAATCCAAATGTGTTTTAAAATGTTACGTTATTTTGAGCTCATGGGAGCTAACATATTGGTTGATAAATTTGCAAGTCCTTTAGGAGGACGTAGTCAGATTGACATAGGCTACTGATAGCCACGTTTATTTTGTTATTTTGAAAATCATACTCTTTATTTGAAAATAAAGCTTTTTGTACAGTTCAAAGTTCTTGCCGTCGGTCTGGTTCATTTTTAAATGTCATGGTGAAGGTTATTGTGAGAGCATACTTTAAAGATCCTGTTGTCAACCCAATCCCCGAGATATTTATAAGAGGTAAGTAAAAGTAAGTATTAAACCCCGTCTATTTTGGTGTGTTCCACAATAATTTTTCTTGGTAACTTCTGTGTTCAAACCTCGGTAGTATCTGTCAGTGCCATTTTCATTGATGTAGCTGAGCTGGTGCGATTGATTGTTGGCAATCCGATTGAGGGGGCGGATATCTGACAGCCTACTATCCGGGTAAACGGGGACAGTACCATACCGGCTATTGCCTGGAGTAAGAGTGGGAAACCACGGAAAACTACTTCCAGAATGGCCGAGGTAGGAATCGAACCCGCCTCTTCCCAGTTTTGCCTCACGAAGCTTTCAGACCAGAATTAAATTACATGGCATAGCCGGGAATCGAACACGGGTCTCCTTGGTGACAGCCAAGAATGCTATCAACTAAACAATGAGGCGGACTACCTCATTAACAATTGATAACGTAATTTTTTCAGTCTGTCAACGCCACATTACAATCCCAATATTGGAGGCAAATGCCAGGATAATACCTTAATTTAAGTTCCAGAGCAGCTACCCCAACCCTGTAGGCTACCTAATACAGCTACACATACTACTACAGTTATCTCAGAAACACAGGTTATCAGACAGAACATGGGTCTGATGACCAAGATGTCCCAAGACCCTGAAATAAATTAACAACAATCAATTGTTGGAAAATGTGATAAAATCTGCAAAATATACTGGCGATTAAAAGTTATTAGCATGGATTACAAAAAGAGGGAGAAAATACAGGATGATATGTTTCGATCATCAAGTGGTCCTAATCCCCTGCGCTTGTGTGTGTGTACGGATGTGTGAGTGAACCTTGTACCTGGCTCTCAGCCACATGTCCAGTTAGCTAGTCCTATAGGTAGAGGCCTGCGCGGAAAAACAAAACGTTATCCGCCTCGCACGCTGTTAAACTATTTAAAAAAAAAACAGTATGTCTAAATTCTCACACTATACAGAATAGGAATCCTGCGAAGCCCAATATAACATTAAATGGTCATCAAATAGAAAATAAATCAGAAACAAAGTTTTTAGGACTATGGATACAACATGACTTGAAATGGAATAAACATATACAATATCTGAATACTGAACTGAGCTCGGTGTGCTTTGCGTTACGTGTTTTGAAAACCTGCACTAGCATGCACACATTAAGAAATACTTATTTTGCTTATTTCCATTCATACTTAAGATATGGGGTCATATTTTGGGGTATGTCGCCAGATGTACTAAGCACGTTTAGGATACAAAAGAGGGCGATTAGTATTATGGCAAATGTAAACACTAGAGAATCATGTAGACCTCTGTTTAAAGATTTTAAAACATTCTCCCACTGCCCTGCATATACAGTATATCTTTGAAAGTGTTATGTTTTTTAAAAAGAATTTCATGAATAAGAATGTTATTCTTAAAACAAACAATGATGTTCATAGACATAACACAAGACAAAATCAAAACATTCATATTTCACACACACACACACAAGCATATATCAAAAAGGAACTTTTCACACAGGAGTTAAATTATACATTAAACTACCCCAGTATATAAAACTTGCCCCAAAAATAAAAACCTTTGATAGAATGTTGAAAGCGTATCTGTAGTGCCATTGTTTTTACTCTGTAGTTGAATATCTTAGTGTATAGGAGCGATGAAGTCTATAATTATATTTTACTTTTCTATTTTAATTGTAATACCTAGCTGTAAGTTGTTATATTTGTAGAATTAAGTTGTCATATTATGATAATAGAGTAAGGTGTAAATAGTTGTCCAATAAGATTGTATCTCTTAAGATCCGTTATTATAATAAGTTATAAATAGTTATAGTATTAGTGTTATATACCTATTAGTACATTTATGTTCGACCCTCACTATTATGTGTCAGAAAACTGTATCATAATGATGGTCATTGTAACACTGTTTTTCATTACGATACAGTTTCTCCAGCCAATTAGAGCTCGTTCATTGACCAATTAGGTAACGATACCTTCGCGCATGCGCTCAAAATCGAACATGTCGGACATAAACACAACATCGAACTATAATAAATTACCGACATGGAATACGCATCGTCCATATGTTCGCGTAAATAAACTGGCGAATTTGAGACAAGAAATAGCACTGTACCTTAATATCACCAACACAAATTTCTACACAGCCCATTGCCTTCAAACGACTCCGATGACAATATTACTGAGGGACGGCAGATGACAACATATGGCCTGCATATGGCATTGCAAGCACACACAGCGCATGCGTCGGTCGGTCAGAGATCTTGAAAGACAGAGATATACCCAGCGCACGCTCTCCGATCACAAAATTCAAGTGGCTGACTCTCAACAGATATTTATGAATATTTATGTTAAAACATATAATAAAGTTATAATTATCGTCGAACATAGACAGTGGTATGCAACTCGCCTATAATGGTAATTAAGACACTCGTACGGAAATTATAAAACTCGCATACGCTCGTTTTATAAAAATACTCGTGTCTTAATTATAGCCATTATAGGCTCGTTGCATAATGTTCTATTATTTTATAGATGTAAATTCTGACGTGTCCTATATCAAAAATGTATTGTATACATGTATTTGATCAAATGGAATTAATAACAAGAAGTTCCGAGACGAACTAAAGAGTCTACTTTTCTTAAAATGTAAGATCCATGCCAATGATTAATCTATTTGGTTCTATCTAGAATAATGACGAAATTAAGTTGGTAATAATAGAGAACTACAGTTGGCAGTCCTGGTGACTGAATATATTCTTAATTCCATCTCTTAAGGTACAGTATACAAAATTTGGTTGAAGTTCAATGGATAGCATGGACGTTACATGAAGTTAAACATTGGATCTAACAGCGCGCGTAAAATCATGTTGCCAACAATGACATACATGTATTGGTCAGAAATAATCTGAAATAATATAATCTAATGTTGTGTCAATTTTGAATGAAATCTATTAGTTAGTATAGAAGTTACATGCATTTTAAAATTGGACCTATCAGCAGGCTTAGAATCATGTTGGCAGCACTGGCGTAGGCCTATATTAGTTACTCCAAATTAATCTAGAATGCCAGATACTATACGTGTGCAAAGTTTAGAGCTATTGCCTTACATACTTTCAGATATATTGATATTAGGATAACAAAAATAGAGACAGTATTTATTAACAGTTGGCAGCCCTGGTTACTCTTAAGAATCGGCATAGTCATATCCGTTATTGTACACATAGCACACATACAATTTCGTTGAAATCCAAATGATAGTATAGAAGTTACATGTATTTAAAGTTGGACCTCTCAGCAGGCTTAGAATCATGTTGGCAGCACTGACGTATATAAGTTACTCCAAATTAATATATAATGTCAGTTACTATACGTGTGCATATTTTAAAGCTGTCGGCTTGCATACTTTCTGATATATGGGGATTTGGATTAAAAAAATTGAGAGCATTTTCTAACAGTTGACAGCCCTGGTGGCTCTTAAGAATACGCTCAGTCATATCCACTTATGTACACATACCACATATGAAATTTGGTTGAAATCCAATCGATAGTGTAGAACTTATATGCATTTAAAATTTGGACTTATCAGCAGGCTTATAATCATTCTGGCAACACTGCCATGTATGGCCTCCTGGAAATTAAACTGCAATATTACTATCTATACGTGTGCCAATTTTGAAGTAGCTCCCATTCATACCTTCCAAGATATCCAACATGGAGCTCAAATTTCAATTGCGATTTTTCAGCAGTTGGTAGCACTGACATCATTTTTAAATATGGCCGTGAGATATTCAGGTATAGATCTTTACTCCTACCATATTTTGTTTCGATTGCTGCAGCCGTTTAGGAGTTGATAGGGTGGACACACACACAGACGACAGACAGACAGACAGACAGAAGGACAGACAGACAGACAGACAGACACACATTTGCCCGATCTCATAAGTCTACTTTTTCCTCATTTTTGCAAAATGTGAAAAGTAGACTAAAATCTATCCACTCCGCAACCGCACGACTGTTATTCGCATCTGCCCCGCATCCGCACGCTTGGTATCCGAATCTACTGACATAAAATATATTTTTAGCGTACTTTTCACATTTTGCAAAAATGAGGGAAAAGTAGACTTATGAGATCGGGCAAATGTGTGTATGTATGTCTGTCTGTCTGTCCTTCTGTCTGTCGGGCTGGCTGTGTGTGTGTGTCCCCCCCCCCCTATCAACTCCTAAACGGCTGTAGCAATCGAAACAAAATTGGGTGGGAGTAAAGATCTATACCTGAATATCTCAAGGCCATATTTATAAATGATGTCAGTGCTACCAACTGCTGAAAAATCGTAATTGAAATTTGAGCTCCATGTTCGATATCTTGGAAGGTATAAATGGGAGCTGTTTTAAAATTGGCATACGTATAGACAATAATATTGCAGTTTAATTTCCAGGAGGCCATACATGGCAGTGTTGCCAAAATGATTATAAGCATGCTGATAGGTCCAAATTTTTAATGCATATAACTTCTACACTATCAATTGGAATTCAACCAAATTTCGTATGTGCTATGTGTACATAAACAGACATTACTGAGCGTACTCTTAAGAGCCACCAAGGCTGCCAACTGTTAAAAAATGCTCTATTTTTTATCCAAATACCTATATATCAGAAAGTATGAAAGCTGACAGCTTTAAACTATGCACACGTATAGTACCTGACATTCTATATTAATTTGGAGTAACTTATATACGTCAGTGCTACCAACATGATTCTATGTCTGCTGAGAGGTCCAACTTTAAATACATGTAACTTCTATACTATCATTTGGATTTCAACCAAATTTCGTGTGTGCTATGTGTACCATAACAGATATGACTATGCCGATTCTTAATAGTAACCAGGGCTGACAACTGTTAATAAATACTGTCTCTATTTTTGTTACCCTAATATCAATATATCAGAAAGTATGCAAGCCAATAGCTCTGAACTTTGCACGCGTATAGTACCTGGCATTCTAGATTAATTTGGAGTAACTAATATACGTCAGTGCTGCCAACATGATTCTAAGCCTGCTGATAGGTCCAATTTTAAAATGCATGTAACTTCTATACTAACTAATGGATTTCATTCAAAATTGGCACAACAATAGATCATATTATTTCAGATTATTTCTGACCAATACATGCATGACATTGTTGCCAACATGATTTTACGCGCGCTGTTAGATCCAATGTTTAACTGCATGTAACGTCCATGCTATCCATTGGACTTCAACCAAATTTTGTATTCTGTGCCTTAAGAGATGGAACTGAGAATATATTCAGTCACCAGGGCTGCCAACTGTAGTTCTCTACTAGGCTACATTATGCCACGTATACAGTATTTCGAACTAATTAGAAATTTCGATATTACCAACTTAATTTCGTCATTATTCTAAATAGATCCATATAGATTAATTATTGGCATGAATCTTAATTTTTAAGAAAATGAGGCTCTTTAGTTTGTCACGGAACTTCTTGTTAATTTATTACATAAAGCATAGATTAATGAAATCATGTTGACGAATGGTTCAGCCAAAACCGTGACCAAAGACAACACCAAGAAGTTCCGTCTCCAGAAAACCGATGCGGATAAATCAAGAGGAAAGAAAGAGGAGATCAGATAGAATGAAGAAGTATTGGGAGAAAAGGAGAGCACAAGCATCTAAGAAGTGATTGAACTGACATACCCCAAAGGGGGTGATTCGAAAAGAAGCAGAAGATAAAGAATAAAGTATCAAATCAACACATTTAGACATTTGAGGAGAAGGTCATTCCCCTAGGCTGTGCGTGTCATGTGTTATGTTTAAAATGAATATTTTACAACCCTTTTCAGTTCAGAGTTTTAATGACATAATTTCAATGAGATTATCTTAAATCATCATTTTACATTTGTCATGCAAGAAACAAAACGGAAAATATATGATTTGTCATGAAAATCCCAACCATAGTAATAAAGTCTTTGAAATGTCGCAGTCTCCGGTCGCGCGAGCGGAGCGAGTGCACCGGTTGTGAGTTAGGACAGGTGCCGTTGCGCTAACGCGCTACTCTGACTGAGTTTTACTATTTTTAGCGAAAATGATTATAGTTATGGGAAGATTTATGTGGTATTATATAAATTATCTCGTCATCCGCCGCGGCGCCCGATGGCTGCGGAGCGGCCGGTCGCAAATTTACTCCAAACATTATTCGCAACTTAACCGCTATCCGCACAGCTATATCCGCATCCGCTCTGATACCGAGCTGCGAAATTACCACTTGTTCAAGCTGTACTAGTTTATTACAGTATTTTGTGAGCTGCTCAGCTCTCTTGATGATGCCGATTGGAGAAATCGGTCAGATTTAAATTCTAAGTACTGACGGCATTTATTTAGAATTCCACTTACGTTAGTACAATCGGTCAGCCACGGTCCTTGTACGATTGAAGCAAGTTTGTTGGCTGCAGTAGCGCCGCCATGTTATGCTCCCGGCTACCTATCTTCATAACCTTGATTTAACTGACTGATTGGAATACGGTAGTCCATGGCATTGCGAGACGTACGATATTAGCTCGTAATAGACGTCCCATATCACTTTTGATGAAATCAAGACAAAATTAACTAAACCATAGTCAGAGGTTAACCAAATTAAGTTCTGGTTTCTGTACCAGGTGACTGTAAAAAAAAAAAAAAAAAAAAAACACACAGAAGGAATTGGAGGGTAATCGACTAAATTTTTCCAATTCACAAGCTCTACATACATGTTGCTGAGGCCACTCGATTATTATCATTATGATTAATATTATTGACTAATTAATGTTACCTTTTAACAAACTTTGGCAACCGGAAAGTGTGAATTGACATGAAAATGCGGCTTTGTAATTTGACACTGTGCATCAGAAAGCATTAGAGATATATCCCTGAAACTCTCCCATAATGTAGCCTACAGTAAATAACACTTCATTATTGCATTTTAAAAAGATTGGAAACTATGTTCTCTCAAAAACGACTAAAATACATTGAAGAGGTAATACCTGTGGGTAATAATATATAGACTAATTTTTAATATTATTAATATTATTATTAATATTATGATTACTTTTGACATCATTATCGCGGAAAATACCGATTACATTTTATGTTACAGCCTGGTTCGGCCTTAGCAAGGAACCATTTCTACTGAGGTACGCTTATAGATTACACTGTTCAGAGACTTTACATTACTGTCCGCACTCTTCACGAGTCTAATTCATTTATTTATAGGATGTGATAAATTTCCATCTGAATCATCTTCGAACTTATTATTATTATTATTATCATTATTAAACGTATTAAAATCATAATGTCCATTGTTCTGGTCCGGTGGAAAATTAAATTAAACAACTGAAAGCAAATTACTTACCAGAGAATTTTCTATAGTGACAGAGGATGCCTCTTTCATATTCAACTGCACTGCCTCCTTCTCGATCTCGTCAATTGTGAAATTTTGGAACTTGAGTTCTTTGAGCTGAGATAGGTTGAAGATAGCGTGACGTGGCAGTTTCCTGGAGTAAGTGTCTCGGATGACGATGTTGGTAAGATTATTTACCCCTTCCAGAGATTTCTCCTTGAGCTCAAGGTAGTTGACGTGGCTCAACATGAGGAACGACAATGTGGAGAACACCTCTTCAGAAATTGATGCTTGGTGGACTTGGTCAATGGATACTGTCTGAAGTACGTGAGCTTCAGACAGAGCTTTGGGTCGGAGCACGACGTTTGAGCACAGCGACACCATCAGTTTCTGTACATTTCTGCGCTCCGTCATATCCTTCTGTTCCAACACCAGGGTCTGGAAACAAAGAACACATCATGTACTCAGAACTCAAAATATGTGAGAGAGCCGGAAAGCAATTTTCCCCATTTATTTTATGTTTCCTCTATTTACAAGGCTGCTAAATTCCAAAGATCAACAAATATAATAAAAAAAAAAGATACGAGCCTTACAGTAGTCGCATATGATGTGTAACATCTGACATGTTATCCTACTGGTATACTACACAGCTTGGACATTCTTAAAATGTTAATTTACGCTCCGTTTTCAGACTGGTACTATGATGAATGTATAGATTGAATTGGAGATATGCTACTGTCACACTTGTGGCGCAGCGGTCAAGCTGTTAGTCTCTCACCAAAGTAGACCGGGTTTGATTCCCGGTCAATACATGTGAGATTTTCGAATTGAAATGCCATGTCCTGTGGTTCGCATTCCACGTACAAGGGAGGTACCATGGATCATGATCGTGAGATTAACGGACACGCAAAGCTACAAGCTTCCTTCCTTCCTTTTACATTAATAATTCAAAATAACAAAGTGACACACAACGTCGACTGTACTCTCAAATACTGTGAGCACACTCCTCAGTAACTATATCATTCATTATTCTGAAGACTCTCATAAAATTCGTCGTAAACAATCAAAACATGCCTTCCTACAATCATGAAATGACCTAGTCTCAGCTTTTATTCCACTCATATAACAACATTCTGTTATGCATTTAATATTTGACTAGCCTACTCAATCAGAGCTTGACAATAATGCCGCTTACTTAATTGTCATTTGTGGTCTTTGTCCTACCCCATGTGATGTTCAACCTTGAACGTGAAGCTTCATAAACTGCTCAATGACAAATGAAAGTCGGTGAAACCTTTTGCCACTGTGCTCGTCAAACCAGTACACACATTTTCAATTGTTATTGTAAAAGGGAGTGATTTACAGATATTGTAGTTTATAATACGGAACTCATTTTATTAGATGATTTGTAGCTTCCACCAGAACTAGCCTAAATAAAGAATACGATATGGATCAACTAGATTAATAGATGCGACACCGCTCATAACCTTAAATTCCTTATAAACAGGTCCTCTTCATTCACAGACCAACACGTAATTTCATATGGATTCTGTTAAAATGAGTAATATTGATACGACAAATATGTTTAAAATGATAATCTGGTAGCTGGATCGATCGATCGGGCAGTGCATACTTCCGTTTTCCATCACTGCCAGCTAGTACACTTCCGTCCGATTGATCGAGCGGGCAGTGCATACTTCCGTTGTCCACCACTGCCAGCTAGTACACTTCCGTTTGATCGATCGAGCGGGCAGTGCATACTTCCGTTGTCCACCACTGCCAGCTAGTACACTTCCGTTTGATCGATCGAGCGGGCAGTGCATACTTCCGTTCGATCCACCACTGCCAGCTCGATCGTTCCGATCCACTTCGTCCCCAATTTTCAAAATCACTCCCACAAAACTATCCAGCTACCGAGCGGACAGATGTCACACATCAATAAAGAAGTTAAAATCGATAATATTAAGTATGAATATGTATTTACCATTGTGGTCAATAAGGATGATATAAATATTGACTAAGCATGAAGCAATTATATTAACCATGACGGCAAATGTATTTAATAGACGTATTTTCATTGTAACTAGTTGAAGCTCGTCAAAACATTACGGTCAATGCGAAAATATTTACTGAAGAATGTTCTTATATACATTCTTTGTACGATTATTTTTTGGTACTATTGAAACTTTAAGGGCGTCAAAAGATTGCACTCTCGACATTGCAAAATACTGCTGGCCTTGATTGAAAACTTGATGAGGTAAATTGAGTCCTATTCGTTCCAGAGTTTCCCCTCGTGCTTTATTGATTGTGATAAGGTATGCCAAGCGAATAGGAAAATGTTGCCACTTTAAAGAAAATGATTGTTTTATCGGATGGTGTTAAATCAAGTCGAAGGATTAGACCTCTCTGCCTAATTTTAACTGCACTTATTATTTTCAAATTCAAGCAATTTTCGTACATATTTCTTATAATTAATAAGGTTGCATTTAGGAGCCCTTAGGAAACGTTCAGATTTCTAAGGATCATAACTATGGGTCAAGCGTTTAGAGTATGCGGAGCCAAATCACTTAATTCCAAGGAATTCAAGAATTCTTAGGAGTTCAATACAATTATATACAAATGGCCGCAAGAACCGTCGCTTATAATTTTGGAATATACAGTACCAGCAACGAAGAAATGCGATGATGTGCAATTCCATAGGCCTTTATTTTAAAACAATATGGACCGTATGCATGTGGCACAGTAACATTGGCACCAAATGAAACGAAGGACATAGCATTTGTTGTACTGCCGATTATTCTCTCTTAAATTCCTTGATATGTCATTTCCAGTGAAAAATTGTTGCAGCCTGTCAAATATTCTATATTTAGTCAGATCAATTTTACCATTACAACAGCAAAGATCAAGGTAACCACTCACTACAGAAATAGGCTACAGTGCAGAACAATGTTTACATTTGTTCGTCAAGGACCCTACACTGTACGGCATAATATCTGGAATTGTTTTTGAAATGGCATATTTATATTAGATTTTAAAAGTGGCTTCGTATTTTTCTCCGATTTCCCACTTTTTTGCGACTTGTTCTGTTTCGTCAAATGGGTTTATTTATATTAACATTTCTTCCCAAATTAATGTCATATTCAATAACACTATTGTGGCCTGCATCCACGCAGCCGCCAAATATTAAATGGCAAATAATACTTCCATTGCCAAATTCAACAGCGTGGTTAGACTGTTATGTACTCAAAACAAATAATCAATAAACAATAATATTCACTTATACAATGAAGTTCAGATACTTTCATTCTCAAGTTGATTGCTGATGAGAATGCGATGATACTGATCGCCAATATTGCTTGCAAACGCAGCTCAGGATGACGTTCTTCATTTTGAAATAAACAGTTCAAAACTGCTCTAAATAAACAATTTCCATCACCTGTTGTAGGTACAATCCTTTGTATTTCCATGACAGTAAATTAAGCAAGGGACCATACTTCGCCAACTACTGGAATGAGCATGGACTCACTTCGACAGCCACCCTAATGGAGGGTGTTTTAGAATTATATGTTCAGTGCCTGTTAAAAATCGTATTAACACAGGGAAGCCTAATCTTAAAGCTACATTCTGAGATATCGCCCCGGATTCCGGGTTCGATCCCTGCTTTGCCAAGAAATTTAATTCTGGTCTGAGGGCTGGAACGGGGCGCACTCTTGAGGCAAAACTAAGAAGAGCAAGGTTCGATTCCCATCTCAACAAACTGGGATGTGTTTTTCCGTGGTTTGCCACTTCCACTGCAGGTAAATACCGGGATAGTTCCTAACGTAAAGCCCCTATCGTCAATTCCCATTCCCCACTTAAATACAAATGCACACATTAATACAGCCATCACAATAACACAGGTTATTTTACACACACCCAACTAGACGGAGCTGAGTGACCACGATGTCCAAGTCCATCAAATGAATTATGTTCGCCAATTGTCTCTCATGGTAAAAGCGATTGTGGCCATCTTTTACTTAATAATTTAAAAGTATATGGCAACGTAAATCGTGGAGAATTCCTTATTTTACGGGAATAATAAAATTAAAATATGCTAAGACAATGTATTACCAATAGCCTGAAATAATAATTAGGAAATGAAAATACATGTCTGAGGTCGGATTCGAACTCCTTCGACTATGCAAAATTCTCTCGGGGGTCCGTAATGTTACCCCCGAGCCAGCCAGACAACATACTTTAATTGCAATATTAAGTTACCTAAACATCAAACGCACTCATATGCCTGTTGAAGTTCTTCAATATATCCTTTCTTTTAAGCATCTATTCTAGTATATATCGTGAGAACATCATAAGCGATAGTTTCCATCTTTTTAATTCTCATAAACAAAGATCACACTACGATGCGGTGGGTATTTTATCCGCCATTTCTCTCATGAAAGAACGTCATTGTGCGCACGCGCAATCATCACGAATACTGCATTTTTCTTTAATCATCTAAAAATATACCCTAAAATATATTTTCCTTTTAAAGACACTCTGCAAATCGACATGCCAAGAACTCTCGTTAGAATGCATTACGTAGTCAATCGGTTAAGCCGCTTTCTCAATCTCGATGTAACAAAAATCACCTTAGTGTTATAAATATATAGAAGATGAGACACCTGTTAATATTTTAATGTACAGTATAATGAAACTGGTTTTCAACCCTTCATTTTGGGGTTCTCATCAGCATGGATTGTATTAAGATTGCATTTTTTGAATATTTAAGTTGTTAAAATATACGCCAATATGCATACTTGAATTAAAATCATCTAATTATAGGTACATGTTTCTACCTACAATGAGGTCTTCCTCATCAAAAAACAAAAATGAAATTCCTAAATGTTATATTTAAGTCCTAATAACGAAATGACATATATGAAAACTTATATGATACATTTATATTTAAACTAAAAATAATAATGAATTTGATATCTTTACAATCAAAATTAAAATGATGCAAAATACAATGTTAGACTTTACATTAAAACTTCAAAAATCAAATAGAAAATGCAATTAATTTAGAATAACAAACGTAGTGTATCAACAAGTACGTTAATTATTAATCAATTACAGTAATAACGAAGGGGAATTGACTTTCCTATTTGATTTTTGAAGTTGTAATGCAAAGCTCAACATTGTATTTTGCATCATTTTAATTTTTATTGTAAGGATATTCATTTTATTATTATTATTATTTTTGATTTAATTATAAATTTATTATATAATTTTTCATATTCTGTCATTTCGTTATTAGGACTTAAATGTAACATTTAGGATTCTAATTGTTGATTTGGGCTGAGGAAGAGCTCATTGTAGGTCGATACATGTACCTATATATAATAAACTAGCAACCCGCCCCGGCTTCGCCTGGGAACAGCTTTGAATGCATTACGTAATGAGTGCTTTTCTTTCGATGTCAATAAACTACGACCTATACCCGTTTTACGTCTCTGCATGATGGGTTAAAATCACTGACTGGACGATTATCATGGAGATCCATATGCAACGAATTCTTGACAGACATAATTTAAGAATGGTGAGGTGCATGAAACACAAATCCCTCCTTCCGTCCAATCTTAACTTGACTGTGTATTTTGCGGAACAAAAATTTAACAGGCGAAATGAAGAAAAGCCGAGTTGCACTTCCAGGGAAACTCCAAACACAACCACTCTTCTTTGAAGTCTTAATTCAACATGACTCAACAGTTTGCTGCTGGCTGTATCTGGGGTAATAGGCTCGTCCGCTAGCTACGCTGTAACTGGGTTGATAGGCTCACCCCTAGCTAGCTCGTAAACTGTCACCTCAGTAATTGAATGGAGATTGTTGGAAAAAATGAAAACGTTAATACACTTATTTAGTGAGTGATGTATTGAAGATAGAGATATGCTCTCCCAGACGTTTTTGTAGAACTTATCATGCTGAACAAGTCTTACACTCATAGTATATTGATATTTTTAATGGTGTTCCCAGCGTAAGCTTAAAAGAACACGGACGCCAGGTTTCTTTTCGACTTTTTCTTATTGAAATCGTTACTGCTTGGTTTCCTTTGATCATAAATACATTATTTTCTAAAACTTCCTCGAGATATCGGTTACAGAATGGTGAAACCCGCATCAAAATCCATCCAGTGGTTCTCGAGACTACTCGTGACATCCAAGAATCGGGGACTTTGTCTTATACTAACGAGGGAAATACCCCAGCTCGAACGACTAAAACCGACTGGGAGTGCGCTTAACAGACGAAGATATGTCTGTTCTACTACCCATCACGGGCATTTATCTGTAAAACCCCGCATTAGTGTACAATCAATGTTTGGAAGTTACGGCGTCCAAAGATTGCAGAAACACAATTCTCAGCAGAAACTACCGTGCATCAGGCAATTCGGACCATTATAATAGTGAAGATACATTCCTAGCAATTGTGAAGTTGCAATGAAGTGATTAAGAAACAGCGGAATTGAACAGTATGCACACGTAACAAGGGCAACATGTAGACATACTCCATTATTTACAATGTTACCGCATTGCAATAGTCCAAACTCAAATGCCACGGTGATCACATTATCACATACTCAGATGGCGCTGGCGACCGAACACGTACTTTTACAGATTAATGGCATAGATAGCTATTGACATAGGTACAACTGTACACTTTAAACCCACTTTCAGTTGGTTTTCGTCGTTCGAGCTGGAATACCTTCCTCGTAAGTAGAGATTATTTTAATTCATGTTTGGATTGGCGTATATTTTTAACAACTTTATAATTAATTCAACTATCAATACGGATAACAAAATAACATTTTGCTTTCATAGCAAATGTGTTTGCATTCTATTGTATTTTTGAGACATAAGTCTTTTGATTGGTTACTGTGCCACCCTGTTCTGAGCTAATCGTTGCATCTCTACATATCTACCATACCCTACATCCAAGGCAATCTGTTTAACATATTCTAACCTTGGCCTACCCCTACAGTTCTTGTCCTGGACCCTTCCTTCCATAACTAAGCTTGCTATTCCTGGGTGTCTTGGTAGGTGTCCTGCCAACCAATCCCTTCTTTTCATTAGCAGTCAGCAGAAACATCTCTCCTCTCCCACTCGTTTTAGTGCCCCTTCGTTTGTTACTCTGTCTGTCCAACTGATCTTCATCATTCTCCTGTAACACCACATTTCAAACGCTTCTATTTTTCTCTTTTCTGCTGCGCCAACAGTCACTTCTTTAGAGCGCCACGCTCCAGACAAAGGCTTTAAAACTGACTTCCCAATACCTTAATCCAGGGTGGTACAACCTTTAGTTACCCGAGGGCCAATCAAACTTTAGTATAGGAATGTGAGGGCCAGAGAAATTCCAGAAAGAAAGCGTATTACATATTTTGCTAAAAAACATCTATTAAAATTTATATTAAAAGAAGTTTAGTATTACTAGTTTAATATACCACTTCATTTTACAGTCGAGAAATCAATGTGATGATTGGCACTGCTTTCCTGATACTAGTGTATCAATGTCCACTGCAAGTTCAGCAAGGCAAAGTCTCAGGCTCGATTCCAGCGAAGCACTTTCAATTCGATTTATTGTCTTTGATTTAATTTGTTTGAGAGCAGAAAAAGCACTTTCGCTCGCATACGTATTGCCAAACAGCGATAACACTTGCAGAGAGAATTTAAGCAGTTTAGCAAAACATTCTTTAGAAATCAGTTTCCAGAAATTTTCAGGGACATCACACTTTTTAGTCTGGTAGAATGGGTCTGTCTGAGGATCACAAATTTCCATTTGAAGGTCGCAGGGCACCTCACTCACTTCAATATCCATGGGGTTGTTGAACAGTGCAAGTTTTGGTTTTAGGGAGTCAAAATCCTGGAATCTGTTTTGGAACTCTTTCTTGATATCGATTATTATTTCATGAAACATACTAAGCTTTTTGTCACTTTTTTCTTCTTTCAACTGCTGACAAGATTGGAATTGTGCCATATTATTTGCCTTCAATGCAATTTGCATTACATCAAGTTTTTGCGGAAGCTGGGAGATATTTTGTTTTCTGCCTTGTAGTTTCAGGTTTAAAGCATTTAGATGGGATGTTAAATCTGTCAGAAAAGCAAGATTATTTAAAAACTGGATTTCTTCCAGTTTTTCTTGATACTCATGCCCAATGTTTTCATTTTTGAGAAAAGCAAAAATGTCATTCCTCAAACCAAAGAACTGTTGCAAGCAATTTCCAGGACTTAGCCAATGAACTTCACAGTACAATGAAATGTCACCATTATCAGCTTCCAAAATGTCCAGGAATGCAATGAATGCTCTGTGTCTACAGGCTTTATTGCCTCCCCTTATTAAATTTACAGTATTTACAACAGTTTTCATTGATTAACTGAGCCTTATAATTTTTCCACAGAGAGCCTCCTGGTGGATAATGCAGTGTAAAAACTAAACATGCAATCCCTTTTCTTTACACAGTCCTACTAAACCAATGTTTGGACCAACCATTGCTTTAGCTCCATCAGTTGCAATGCCAGAGCACTTCACAAAACCTCCATATTTAGAAACGACATCATCCAGTGCGTTGAATATGTCAATACCTTTTTTGCTGGTTTCTAATGATCTTAATTCCAACAGTTCTTCACGAAATTCAAATTCTTCGTTTATTGTTCTGGCAAAGATAAGGAGCTGGCCGATGTCAGCAATATCTGGGCTCTCATCTATCTTGAGAGAACCTGAAACTTCACCAGCGATATCTTTAATTCTTCTACTAACTGTCCGATGAGACTAGGAAACTTTTTCAAAATTGTTAGCCATCCTATTATCTCCAAATGGAGATGCCATTTTTACGGCACATCTCTTAATGAGGTCATCATCCCTAAAATACTTTTTACTTTTAGCTAGCTCTAAACAAACCTCATAAGATCCCTTTAAACCGGCAGTGTTTGATGGTTGCTGAAATATATTCTTCTGTCTTGTTAGTTTCAGCTTCAAATCATTAAACACCCAACTTCTGGCACTTCCCTGGTATTGATCGTATTTTGATTTATGCAAGCTGATATAGTGTCTATTCACGTTATACTCCTTCGAAACACCTAAGACTTGAAAAAAGATAAAACACTGTGGTTTTCCATTATGTTCAACAAAAAAGTAACTTTCCTGCCACTTTGACTGAAATTCTTTTTTCTCATCTTCAACACGCCGTTATTAAGTCCCGCCATATCAGGTATCTCTCTCACAACAACGATGACAACAAACTCTCGTTGTAATATATCTCTCGAACAACCTCCTTCATCAAAAACAACCTCTTCGAACAGCCCTGCGATCCCTTTTATAGGAAAATCCGCCGCAGCACACGGATGATCGCGAACTTATCGACAGCCAATCACTGGCAGCCAACCAGTTGTCGCCTGGAGGCGACTTCTCGTGCCGTTCGTATTCGAGGAAAGACAATTCTGATTACTGGCGTATTTTTCGGGATCTTTCCTTTCCCACCTGGCTCCTTCGTAACATTACTGAATGAAAGAGAAAATCAAAGTAGGCACGCCACGGAATATAACTGTCGAAGAGTGAAGGGCAGTAAGAAGGGCAAGGGCCAACAAAAATGAAGAGGCCCGAGGGCCGTGGGTTGGACCACACTGCTAATCTATATTTGATGTCTACAAATTTCTTTTCTGGAGAAATGCTCTCCTTGCCTGAGTCATCCTACTTTTTATATCCTCTTTGCTTGGCCCATCACTGGTTGTTTTGCTTCTTAATTAACAGAAGTTTCCTACTTACTGTAACTTTTCCCCTGCCAATTTGATGTCATTATGTGTTTCTGGTTTCTTTCGGCAGCATTCAATTATTTTTGTTTCATTTTTATTGATTTACTTCATGAATTCTTTCCTCAAGACGGGTAATAACGGGGAAAAACATGACGAACCTACCCCTCCCCCATCCCCACCGTTAGAGCAAACTTATTTTATCGATGGCCCCATAAATGCTACCATACTCGAAGTCTTCATGCACTTGCTGCAATTATCCCTCCCTATATTATTTTGCTAAGGTCCCATTCCAGTTTTGTACCGAAAATAGGTCCCATTAACACCAACCTACACATATGGGGTACCTACAACTACAATGCGTAAGCGAAACGCACTCACACTCTTTAAATGCCTCACAATTAGGTTGGTTGGTTCTTAAGTTTAGGAGCTGCGAAAACGCGGTCATGTAGCCCCGTGTAATTTGGGTGTGTGTAGAATCTGTCTGATAAACGGTGATAATTGTGATGACTGTAATAGTGTGTGTTATCTGTTTTTTTATTTAAGAACAGATTGCAACTTAGAATTTTTCAAATAGTTCCTACTTTTGCCGCCATGCGCCACCGTCAACGACTACTAGGCCAAGTTCAGAACTTAGCTACTAGACGTCACCGCAGTCGGCTCTTGGCAACGAACGAAGAAACCTAAGAGCGTTGTTTACATTCTTAACCTATCCAATTTAGCTTCACACATGTGTAATTAGTGGAAGGTTCTTTATCATGCCATACATCTATGACATGGGACCGCCGGCTTTACTTCCCCTCCGGAGGAAGGCATACCGAGGGTTTTTTAACGATCTTAAAAATACGACGTCTTCGGCCGGGTTTGAACCCGCTATCTTGGGCAGAGAAGCTCAGCATGCTACCGACTACGCCACCGAAGCCGCTGGCCCCATAAATGCTACCATACTTAAAGTCTTCTTGCACCTGCTCCAATTACCTTAATAATTCCGGTTAAACACACTATTAATCACCAAAGAAGCACAGGTTATCTGATAAATTCACCACACACATCACATCCAAATACATGGGATTGATGACCAAGGTGTCCCATATCCCTAAAACGAACTATCTTTAAGAAATTTCCTACGGAATAAAGGGATCTCGAATAGAGGAAGAAATCTGTTCCGGGAAACAGCACAGTTTCTAATCAACCACAATGAGTCATCGTCTCGACTGAGATGGATGCCACCTGACCGCAGGATGAATGATACCAGGCTTCCTCGACAAATTATTCCGGAACATTGGCGTAACTACGGTTAGCTACTGGAGGAGGATGAGCTGAGTCAAAATCACATTCGGGGTGAGGATTTTTATATAGTGTGACATACATAATAAATGTACATTCTTTTCGTGTTTGATTTGTTAACATTTGATGCGTAGTTGGTTGCATGCTGAACTGCTGTGCCCAAGTTAGCGGGTTCAAACTCGGCCGAAGTCGTCGGATTTTTAAGAGCGTTGAAATCCTTCAGTATGCCTTCCTTCGGAGGGGAAGTAAAGCCGGTGGTCCCATGTCATACATTTATGGCATGTAAAAGATCCTTCCACAGACTAAACTTGTGTGAAGCTAAATTGTTAGGTTAGATTTCGTCGGCACGCTCTATCAAAGTTCCAAAGTTCACCACTAGGTAACATTGATATCTGGTAGCGAAAGTTGGAAATACTTGGAATTGAACGGAACTTATAGCTCACCCTAAGGGTGTCCGCTGGAACCAGCTACAGACTCAGGCGAGCCGAACATGTCCTCGGACACTCCCGGCACTAAAAGCCATACGATAAATAAATAAATAAATAAATAAATAAATAAATAAATAAATACATTTATCAGTGTGCAAGAGTCCAAATATTAACAATTTTGTTGATATTAAATTATAAAGTCCAGTTTCCTTAGCGATAACATTGCCCTTTCTATTACCCAATGTCATCATCAACTAGAGCAGTTTCCAACCAAAGGTTTGGTCTGCTTGGAGCACGAGCCTCTCCATCGTTTTCTGTCCTTCAACCACTTCTGTTATGTCACTGTTGTCCAATTAACTCCTTTTCTCTCGACACTTTTCTTCACCCCCTTTATCCACCTATCCCTTGGTCATCCTCTAGGTTTCTTTTTCTTCCACTCCATTTCCAATATTTTCCGTGGTATTCTCTCTTCTCCCATTCTTTTCACGTGTCCATACCACTGTAGCCTTGATTTTTTTGCTATTAGAAGCAACGTTCTAAATGTATAAAATTCAAATCGTAACTATTGTTTTGGTTGGTTCCTTACGTTAGGGGCTGCGACATCGTGGTCACGGGGAGACCGCGTTATTGCAGCCCCTAAACTGAGGAACCAACCAACCATCAACGTGGTCATGTAGCCCCGTGTACTTTGGGTGTGTGTAGAATCCGTCGAGAGGCTTCGGTGTCGTAGTAGGTAGCATGCTGAGCTTCTAAGCCCAAGATCGCGGGTTCAAACCCGGCCGAAGTCTTCGGATTTTTAAGAGCGTTGAAAATCCCTTAGTATGCCTTCCTTCGGAGGGGAAGTAAAGCTAGCGATCCCATGTCATAGATTTATGACAGGTAAAAGAACCTTCCACTAATTACACTTGTGTGAAGCTAAATTATAGGTTAGATTTGACTAATGCTCTTAGGTTCCAACGTTCTTCCCCAGGAGCACACTTCGGTGGCATCTAGTAACCAAGTTCAGAACTAGTTGTTGTTGGTGGCGTTTGTTAGCAAAAGTAGGAACTGCATGAAAATCGAATGTCTGCAGTCCTTATCTGAATTTAAAAAACAGATAACTTACACTAATACAGTCATCACAATTAACACCGGTTATCAGACAGATTCTACACACACCCAAAGTACACGGGGGCTATATGACCGCGTTGTCGCAGGCCCTATGCTGACGAACTAACCAACCAGAATCTGTCTGTTAACCGGTGTTAATTGTGATGACTGTATTAGTGGGTGTTATCTGTTTATAATTCAAGTAAGACGATAATTTCAAGTAGTTCCTACTTTTGCTACAAAATGCTACCGTCTATGACACCTAGCTGTGAACTTGGCTACTACTAGATGCCATCGCAACCAGTGCCTGGTGACGAACGTTGGAACTTCAGAGCTTTAATCAAGCCTAACCTACAAATTTTGTTTCACACAAGTTTAGTTAGTGGAAGGTTCTTTTACATGCCATAAATCTATGGCATAGGCCCGCCGACTTTACTTCCCCTCCGAAGGAAGGCATACTGAGGGATTTTGAACGCTCTTAAAATATCAGACGATTTCGGCCTGGTTTGAACCCGTGACCTTGGGCATACCTTGCTATCAACTACGCCACCGAAGCCGCCATTATCCATTTTTCAAAATTTGGTTCTTGCTTTGTGCCTATCTTCAGTGTTTCCCTCATATCTCCCGTGTTTGTAGCATTGTTGGGCCTTTTTTTTAAAGTGGGTGTTAAACCTTTAACTACAAAATAAAACTCATTGATAGCTTTGTGGCTTTAATTGATCTTGCTATGAAACGTTAATTTTTTCTCTGAGTTTGCTTGGAATAAAAATGAAATAATGACGCTTAATCTCTACTTGGTATAAAACCAAGTTCCCGAATCATGGATGTCACGGGTAATCTCGAGAACCACTGGATGGATTTGGATGCGATTTTCACCATTCTGTAAAGGATATCCCCAGGAAGGTTTCTATAGAAAATAATTTATTTATGAACAAAAGGCGGCTTCAGTGGTGTAGTTGGTAACATGCGGAGCTTCTATGCCCAAGATCACGGGTTCAAACCCGGCCGAAGTCACCGGATTTTTAAAAGCGTTAAAAATCCCTCAGTATGCCTTCCTTCGGAGGGGAAGTAAAGCCGGTGGTCCCATGTCATAGATTTATGGCATGTTAAAGAACCTTCCACTAATTACACCTGTGTGAAGCTAAATTGTATAGGCTAAGAATGTAAACAACGCTCTCTCAGGTTCCTACGTTCGTTGCCAAGAGCCGACTGCGGTGGCGTCTGGTAGCTAAGTTCTGAACAAGTATTCATTGACGGTGTCGTTTGGCGGCAAAAGTAGTAACTATTTGAAAAATTCAAATGTCTGCAGTCCTTACTTTGTTAAGGAAAGCCAGATGATAAACAGGATAACTCAGGTTAATGTTTTTTAAGAATATTTAATACGTAAATTGGCTACACATTTTCTCAAGCCCGAACCAACAATCTCTGTCAAAGCACCTCACAACCCTGGTCCCCACAGCACTTATATTATACCTGTATTATCAACTCCCTTACAATATATATTCTCCGAGAATTTCCTAACATTGGGCCAGTCCTGACGTAGTCTCAAATTTCTATTTTTGATTAACAGTACAAAATAGTATTTTTTTCTTACATTTTCATAAAAAAACAGATAACACACACTAATACAGTCATCACAATTAACACCGGTTATCAGATAGATTCTACACACACCCAAGGTACACGGGGCTACATGACCGCGTTGTCGCAGCCCCTAAACTTAAGAACCAACCAACCAATAAGCTACGATTTGAATTTTGAAGATTTAGAACGTTGCTTCTAATAGCAAGATATGTGTGTTTCTTTGGAAATGTATACAATTGTTGTACACAGGCACAAACATAATATTAAATTCGTTATTGTTATGGTTTCTTAAAATGTATGTTCCCCTTAATACCACTTAACACAATAATATTCACATTCCAAGATGACACTCACACTCGGGATAATAACAGAATGGGAAATGTCAAGTGGTGTAATTTTCGAAAGGGATGAGGAAATATAGTGTCACACTCATCTCACTGTCATCTCTCTAGCTCAGAGATCCTCAATGTGGGGAGTGCAGACCCTCAGGGGGGGGGGGGGGGTGCAGAGAGTCATAAAGGGGGGCGCCGGCTATGATTGAAATATTTATATTTTATTTCATATTCTATAACAAGTATTGCTATCCTCATATCCATGAACCTATCACAGGTAAGCAGCTCCCACGACCATTCAAGACTGATAAAGGCGTACTTTTGCTGTCTTATTTCACAACAATTGACCAGTAGATCCTGCCAGCAGAAATTCTGAGAAAAGCTGTAGAGTAACATTTTCCACACAGCACCGATTCACCCGCCACCCACAGCGATATTTCCTTACCAAACACTTAACAACCACTTGACAATGTGACCACCACTTCCGTACATAATATATTCTTCCATTTCTGCCATTGTCGACTCGAATTCATCCAGGCCTTTGCAGTCAGTTCAAAGACAATAAGTGAACAGTTGAATTCTAGTGCGTGTTTAGTGGAAGCGGTTAGCCCGATTTACAATAAACTGATACAAGTAACACCCTCAGGGGGGGGGGGGGGTGCAGAGAGTCATAAAGGGGGGCGCCGGCTATGATTGAAATATTTATATTTTATTTCATATTCTATAACAAGTATTGCTATCCTCATATCCATGAACCTATCACAGGTAAGCAGCTCCCACGACCATTCAAGACTGATAAAGGCGTACTTTTGCTGTCTTATTTCACAACAATTGACCAGTAGATCCTGCCAGCAGAAATTCTGAGAAAAGCTGTAGAGTAACATTTTCCACACAGCACCGATTCACCCGCCACCCACAGCGATATTTCCTTACCAAACACTTAACAACCACTTGACAATGTGACCACCACTTCCGTACATAATATATTCTTCCATTTCTGCCATTGTCGACTCGAATTCATCCAGGCCTTTGCAGTCAGTTCAAAGACAATAAGTGAACAGTTGAATTCTAGTGCGTGTTTAGTGGAAGCGGTTAGCCCGATTTACAATAAACTGATACAAGTAACACCATTACCCATTGATAAGTGGATTATTAGCATTGATAAAAGGAGACCCCATGAAAGTGATAGTGCTTGCCCTCCTTCAGAAAGAAGAATAAGGAGGGGGGGGTGGGGAGGTAGATATTTCATGTTTCAGAAGGGTGGCACGACATAACAAGTTTGAGAACCCCTGCTGTAGCTAGGCTAACTCAACAGCTGACTATTTTGCTCATTCAGTAAGTGTTAAGTTATTGTAATGATAAAATATTTACACGAGTGAAAATACATTATTTTCCGGTCAATGCATGTGGGATTTTCGATGTGAAATGCCATGTCCTGTGGTTCGGATTCCACGTAAAACGGAGGTCCCGTGGCTTATGATCGCGAGATTAACGGTCACGTTAAACTACAAGCTTCCTTTTCCTTCGAATTAATAAGTATAAACTTCCACTTACACGCGTGACCTCCTGTTTCGCGTCTTTCCAATCGCTTTAAATACAGGCTTAATGTTAATCTGAACCGAGTTTTTTTTTAACCTTCCAGGAGTATCCTCTGCCAATTGCAATCCGATCTGGGGCTAGACGCTAGCAGAGTTTCCTTTGAGTTGCGAAATACATTGAGCAAACAGCGGCTTCGGTGGCGTGGTTGGTAGCATGCTGAGCTTCTATTCCCGAGATCGCGGGTTCAAACCCGGCCGAAGTTGTCGGATTTTTTAAGAGCGTTAAAAATCCCCCAGTATGCCTTCCTTCGGAGGGAAAGTAAATCCGGCGGTCCCATGTCTTAGATTTATGGCATGTTAAAGAACTTTCCACTAATTACACCTGTGTGAAGCTAAATTATATAGGTTAAGAATGTAAACAACGCTCTTTGGGTTCTATGTTAGTTGCCAGGAGCCGACTGCGGTGGCGTCTAGTAGCTAAGTTCTGAACTAGTAGTCGTTGGCGGTGGCGTTTGGTGGCAAAAGTAGGAACTATTCGAAAAATTCAAAGTTTCCAGACCTCATTTGAATTTAAAAAAACAGCTACACACACTAATACAGTCATCACAATTAACACCGGTTATCAGACAGATTCTTCACACACCCAAAGTACACGGGGCTACATGACCGCGTTGTCGCAGCCCCTAAACTGAGGAACCAACCAACCAACGTTGAGCAAAAAGATTAAGAAAAGGGGTGGGGGCAGTAAATTTATTTTGGACTTTCCCTTAGGGGAAGGGGGGAAGGGAGGTTAAATTGTACAGCATTTTTATGAACGTATTTTATGGATGCTCCCTGTAAATATGCCTCAAGATAGTATGAAAATGTTGGAAATGGTTCTTTTTATACCGTTGGAGCAAGGTCCATCTTTGTCATAAGCCCCAGAACCCAGGCAGAATTCACATTGACGGTGGTCGTTGCCAGTGCAGGGATTTAATGTCAATCTCCTGACTTGCAGCTCCCCCTGACAATAATTTACAGAAACAGGGGTTTACAGAAACTGGTAGTGATATTTCGTTTTTAAGGGGTGAAACATATAGGTCATCTTACACCGCAGAAACTGGAACTGATACTGACTTTTAACCCCATGGCGGAGCTGATAAATCGCTCATCGTGACTACAATGGAGAGCTGCAGAAAGTCTGGAGATAGGAGGTTCGAATCTCGGTGGTAACAGCGCCCAATCTGAGTTTGGCTTTCCCTCCGTTTTTTCCCACACTCCTTTCACCAAAATGTTGGTATTATATCTTATTTCAGGTCCCGGTGCACCTACCCTAACAATCACATTTACACGCGCTACAACAATCACTGCAGTAACACAGGTTATCAGACACAAGGCCACCTCGTGGTGTAGCGGCTAGGTTATTGGTTGTCACCCCCAGAGGTCCAGGTTAGAATCCCGGCTCTGCCAAGAAATTAAATCTGCTCTGAGGGCTGGAACGGGTTATACTGAGCCTCGTGAGGCAAAACTGAGAAGAGGTGGGTGGGTTTGTTCTCAGCCATCATGGAAGTGGTTGTCCCCACATCTACTCCAAGCAAATGCGGGGATGGTCTCATTTCTGAAGACCACGGCCGCCTCCATCCCATCCTCACTTAAAATTACAAGTACACACACTTCTCATGACACCACAATAACACAGGCTATCAGACAAATTCTCTGTGTGTATATACACACACCCAAGCACACGGGGATAATTGACCACGATATCCAAACCCCCTTAAATGTAACAACATTAACAGCATGAACACAATCCCAAGTACACGATTGTAGGGTCGGGGATGAGTTGCGATGAATATCTCTGTGGCGAGTTCATTATACGGCCGAATGCCCTCCCTATATATACACACACCCAAGCACAAGGGGCTAATTGACCACGATATCCAAACCCCCTCAAATGTAACAACATTAACAGCATGAACACAAACCCAAGTACACGATTATAGGGTCGGGGATGAGATGCGATGAATATCTCTGTGGCGGGTGGAGTATACGGCCGAATGCCCTCCCTGACATGGGCCTCGTGAGAGTTGAAATTAATTAAAATGATTTAAACTGGACAAGGAATTGGAAGGAAGCGGCCGCGGCCCATAGAATACAGTCCCAGCAGAATGCGGCGTTCATGCGTGACGCAACGCTCTTAGCTACATTGCTGGGTTATAAAAAGAAGGGACAATTCAGTTAAGTGCCTTAGATTAATACATAGAGGTTTGAGAGAATACTCACCGTGTGTGTGGAGTCCGTACATTCGCAATGAATGCTGGTTGCCGTACATTTGCACCAATCGCAGAGGTCTGCCCCGGACAATGCCAGGAGAACTGAGAACACAACACACACCACTAGCATCTTGGAGGACTGTGAGTGAATGACTAAGATGGACAATATCTAGGGAACGAGACACGTACCCACAATGACTCAGAGGTGTTTACAGGAAGCTCGCTTGTTTCTTAGTTCCATTTTCCTTCTGATTACCACTGACGCGTTAGAGAGATCTCATTATTTGCACAGACGGGAATCTGACCTGCAGCGAAGGGAATCACGTTATTCTTTACGTCTACACGATGCGACTGATTGCATGTGTGTCTATCTTTATTAGCCTATACCTGTTTCAACAGAGTCGAGGATAAGTTGCGATGAATTCCTATGAGGCAGATGGTCTTTACGCCAGGATGTCCCCTTCTCCAGGGGCGGATCTAGGGAAGGGCGAGGAGGGCGACCGCCCAGGGCAGCGCGGTCCGGGGGGCCCCGCGCCATGTATTCTTTTAAATTTAATTAATTAATTATACTTTTCAAACTAATTTATAATTCATATTCCTTTTTTCAGTGCAGCTATGACCTCCCGTGACCGTTTAGCAAGTTTAGATTTCAGTGAAATAATGAAGACTTCAGCCGAAAAAAAGTCGCCAAGTAGGCCTAATATTTTAATATTTCATAGTTTACATAATCTTCTTCAAGGGGACTTAAAGGTGTATTTCACATTATTAAAACAATGTACTGAGTAGTGTATTAAAATATTGTAACTATTCTTTATTTTATTATTAATACCAAACTATTTTCCATTTTTTTATTTCCTATTGTTGTGGGCCCCACCTTATATCGCCCAGGGCCCCGCAAGTCCTGGATCCGCCTCTGCCTATCTCATGAGAGGAGTTAATGGGAGATGGAATGCAGATGAACGAAACTGGGCAAGGGAATGGAAGGAAGCGGACGTGGCCTTTTTCAGTAGAAGATATCCTGTAGGTACTTGCCTGGTGGTGAAAATGGGAAATAACGGAAAACCGTTCAAATAACGGCCGACGATGGAGTTCAAACCACGTCTACGAAGTCCACAGACAGCTTCGCTCCATGGCCCAGACATGGTGTAACTACAACCCAGCGATGCGAATTATCAAGCTGATAATACAGTAATAGGCCGGTGGCCGAGAGCGCCTCGTTCCTCGCCGGCATCGGGAGAGCGTAGGTTCGAATTCCACCTTGGTCGTCCTGAAAATGGTTTTCGTGGTTTCCCATTTTCACCACCAGGAAAATACCAGGACGGTTCCTTTCAATAGGTCCACGGCCGGTTACCTCCCAAAATCCCTTCCATGACCGTCCGGAAAATACAAAATAATAAAAAAAAATGTTATTGGTTTTACGTCCCTTTTAACTACTGTGGCTTTTAGAGACGCCGGGGTGCCGGAATTTTGCCCCGAAGGGGATCATTAACGTGCCAGTAAATCTACTGACACGGCTCCCTCGCATTTGCGCACCCTAAAATGCCAGCTGACTGCGCCAGGATACGAACCTGCAACCTAGGGCTCAGCAAGTGAGAACGCCGGAAAATACAATAGATAGCCATATGCTGCATTAATAAAATTATTATTATTATTATTATTATTATTATTATTATTATTATTATGAATGCGGTCGTAAAAAGAATCCAGTTCTTTGAATTCAGTCCAACAGTAGGCTAAAATATAATCTGATTGTGCTAGGAAATGTTGGGTCCGTTCTTGTCTCCTTGCAAGTTTAGTTAAATATCTTGCCATCCCAGGAGATTCATTTTGGGGGAAACTCAACGTTCGGATCACGTGTCAGTTTGGTTGTGGTTGTTGACATATAAAAGTGTATTTCTATTTTTTTCAGGTTTGTTGTTTTTGTTAGGTTTATACTTGTAAATTGTATTGTTAATTATTATATTGTCACTAGTGGAGCCTATCCGTCTGAAAATAAAGAGTACATACATACTTGGATGTTCGTGTCCTGTCATAAACTCAACTGTTTGCCATAATGCGTTCATTGATGGGATACCGCGTTGTATCGGCAATGTTGTATTCATTATTTATTAAAGTCTATTTTTAGTATTCTCACTGTTTGTTTCAATCGAATACCGATGATTTGTCTCTTATTTCTAATGTATTAAACAGTTTATGATTGCAAACAGCTTGTAATGCAGAAATTGATGTGAGGTTAAACATTTTGATGTATCTCTATCTATTTCTTCGGCATTTCCCAATTAATTGGGGTCGCCGGAGCCAACCAGACTCATTTTGGTTTTGGCCGGGGATTTAAGGCCGGATGCCCTTCCTGACGCCACGTGATTTTTCAGGTGAAAATTCCACCTCGCTGTCTTCGGGATTCAAACCCCGGCCGTCCGGGTGAAAGACGAGCAGCTAAGCCACTGCGCCATCACGCTCCCCAAACATTTTGATGTATCTAATTATTATTATTTATTTAAGTGAAAATACCCCTACAGAAGAGCGATTAAACTTGATAACATGATGTAATTTGGAAGTGTGTCTCCTCCGCTCCTCCCAAAATCTCTTAATTCGCGTGGAGTGCTCCCTCTTCCTCTCATCCGTCCACTTTTCTGCAGGTTGTAATGATTTTGGTTCGAACTTAACATTCGCGATTTTCGTCTGGCACTCAGTTCGGTCTTCGAAATTTTGTATACCGATTACTTGGAAGTCTCTCTGTACCTCTTCAAGCCATTCTGTGCCGCATTTTCTCTGTGTTATGATACAGAGTAGTTTCTTGGGCAATCTGGAGGTGGCCATCCTGTGGATGTGAGTGTAAAATTTGGTTCTGCGTTTTCTAATTTCGTCTGTTACCGTAATGGTGTTTTGATAGAGTTCAGTACTAGGTCTCTTCATTCAAATGCCGTTTCTGTTGATTGCTCCGTAGATCTTCCGGAGAATTTTTCGTTCCTGCTTTTCCTGTTCCCTAATCTTGGAATGACCATCGATTACTATTGTTTCAGCCACTATGTTGCTTCTGGAAGAATAACAGTTTTATAATGTCGTAATTTGGCGTTCGTCGAAATGCATTTCTTGTTGTAAAGGGCCCACGTTAGCCTGTAGACCTTCTGGAGCTTAGTGATTCTGTCTTCATTGGCGATTCGATTAAGTCCTGAGGGCTGTAAAATTTCGCCAAGGTATTTAAAAGTGCTGACTTCTGCGATTTTACCGTATTTGGTGTTTAAAGGGGATTTATTTGCTGGCCTTCTCTCCATATATTTGGTCTTGTCGTAAGATATATGTAATCCGGTCTTTTGTGCAATCGCATGGAGCTTTTCCACTGCGTAAGTCGCTTCCGATTTGTGACAATTGCAATATCGTCCCCGAAAGCAAGACATTTGACTTTAGTTCTGTTCTCTTTGTTAATACCGATTTGAATGCCCTTTACAAGAGATTCCCATTCCCCAGAACCATATTGAAGAGGATTGGGGATAGTCCATGCCCCTGTCGGACTTCAGTCTTGATTTCGAAGGGCTCTGATATTTCGCCTATGAATTGCACTTTGGATATTGTTTTTGTAAGTGTCTGTTCTATGATTTTGCGTGTTTCACGATCGATCCCAAAATCTTCCATGATTTTAAAGAGGGTGTGGCGGTCAACAGAGTCTGAAGTCGATGAATGCAATCACGGTATTTCTACATTTCCTCATTTGTAAGATCGTCTTTAGGCACCAGATCTGTTCAGCACACGATCGCCCTTTTCTGAATCCAGCCTGGTAGTCACCAATGAGTGGATCCATTTGGGGTTCTAACCTGTTCAGAAGTGCTGAGGAAAGGATTTTTTAAGCAACCGGAAGCAGGGAAATTCCTCTATAATTGTTGATGTCCGTCTTGTCGCTCTTTTTGTGCAACGGGTGAATCAGAGCGCATTTCCAGTCATCTAGTAATTTCTCCGTTGTCCAAATATCTGAAATTATGGAATGGAGTTTCCGCGTCAGTGTGGGATAATTCAGTTTCCAGAGTTCAGCAATGATCCCATCTTCCCCTGGTGCTTTGTTGTTTTTGAGTTGTCGGATTATCTCCGTAATTTCTTCAATGTCGGGGGCTTGCGAGTCCAAGTGTATGAAAACCGGAGGGGAGAAGTCAAGTTTTACTAGAGGTGGTTCACAGTTAAGACGTGAGTTGAAATATTGGGCTAATAGTTTGCAATTATTTTTGTAGTTAGTTTCCAATGAGCCGACGTGTCTCTTGAAGCACACACTGGGTGATTGGTATCCCCGTAGATTTTCTCTAAATGTCTTGTAGAAATTTCTAGTATTATTTTTGGTAAAATCCTGCTGGATTTCGTGGAGTCAGTAAGTTGTTGTCATACCTTCGTTTTTCCATTCCTAATTATTTTTGAGGCCTGTTTTTGAGTAGTAAGGAAGTTCTCCCAGTTTCCCTTTGTTTGGCTACTGTGAAATTTTTTCCAAGCCATTATGCGATTGTCAACTGCTTGATCGCAAATTGTGTTCCACCAGCGATGTTTTATGGAGCGAGGGGGTTGTCCTAGCTTCATGGCTTCCTGAATTCCCCCCGTTTGTATACTCCAGTCTGTTGATTCCTCTGATTGATTTCCAAAATGATTTCTTCCTTGTGGAGTTTCAGATATTCTCGATCTGGTCTGACATTTTGGGTGGGCATTTTTGTCTTATATTTGGTTGGAATTTTCTCTTTGTTTGGAGAAGATCTGATTCAATGACGCCTTTACGAGCCCTGACGTTCAAAATGTATTTTATGTTTTTCTTGGAGATTGCGACCTGGTCGATTTGGTACTCACCCTGTTTAAGACTGGGTGATCTCAATGTGGTCAATTTATGTGCAGGTTTTAAAAATTGGGTGTTCATGATTTTAAGTCCAAAGTTTCTACAGAAGTCAATTAATCTTTCCCCATTTTTGTTGGCACGTTTGTGTTTAGTATGAGGGCCTGTGGTATCCTTGAATTTCCTTTCTTTCCCTAACTATGCGGTAAAATCGCCTATTTAAATTTTCACATGGTGTCTTGGTATGTTATTGGTTGTTTCTTCCAAAGTTTCCCAGAAATTGTCCACGGTTCCAGGGTCGGTTTTATTGTGTTGATTTGTGTGGGACGTGCTCGTTGATCAGCGTGTAAGCTTTATTAGCTGATATTACTGATAGTAAAGAGACGCGTTCGTTTGAAGAAGTGAAGTCGATGATCGAGTCGAGGACATAATTGGGTACGGCGAATCCTGTTCCCAGGAGAGGTAATTTGTCATTAATTTTGATGGCAGGTAACAAAATGTTTACGTCTGGTCTTGAGAATATGAAGAGTTTTTGAGTAGCTCCGATTCTTCTCCGCATGGTGTCCCTGATCCCCCAGAATCCGATGATCAGGTGGGTCCAGTCCATCGACTGGTGCCTGGGGTAGTGATTCTATGATCGTCTCTTCCATCATGCGCTCAAGTTGAGTTTTGAGTGTTTGTGGTAGTCTCAATTGAGTTCACAAGTATACGACTCGATTTTTGAGTTCGAGAAGATTTAAGTACAGCCACCTCAACTATACTCTGATTTACAAAAGAAGCTCGGTAAAAGCTGTCATCCGCTTGATGGGTGAGGTGAGGAGTGGAGACGAGAGGGGTAACGGTCTCCATAGCAACAGCAAGCAATGATGCAATGTATGCCGACACAGCAGTAAGCACATGGTTTGACTCAGTGTGTCTTCACTCGTCACGGTCATTAGAGCACCAGGCATGGGGCGCTAACTTTCCCAGTATTTGTGTCTTCCTGCAAGCCTCTTGGAATGTTATGAGTCAAGATCTTCCTCAGTGGCAACGCAGCATTTCCCCACGTGCTAGCTTTGACAGCTGTCAGCGACCATTATTGGTAATTCAGAATATAGAGGAACAGACGCTGACCACTGGCCGTCGGATGCCGAACAAACGCCAGTGGGTTTGCTATTTTACGGCTCAGAGCCAACCCTCCTCCATTCTTCGGGCATGGGACCGGCAACAGAAACTACTGAGCTACTCAATTTTTTTTATTTTTATTTATTTATTTATTTATGAATTTATTTATTTTGTCGTGGCGAAGACATCACTCATTGCCCTCTCTTACATTTACCCGCATAATATGCTACAGTACATAATACAGTAAACATGATTATCACAAATTTGCTTTTCTGAATTACATCAATACCCATACAATCATTACTTTATAAATTAATAATAATAATAATACATAATAATAAAAATGCCCTAAATATATCTCTCGCACCATCATGTGTCCTACCATCCGTCACCAGTCACAGACGGCCGTTAGCAGTATTCAGCAGGTAATCTCGGCATCTAGTCTGAAATTATTTAACATTTTGAGTGTTTCTGATATTAGCAGTAGTGTAATTTCAATTGTGAGTTGAATAATCGAATCATCTTTTAACTGTAACCAGTAAGCTAAATGATGAAACGACGTTTAACGGGCCATAGAATATCCAGAAATGAAGTTTAATAGCGACATGAATCGTTGAAGTCTCCCTTACGCCATTCGTATAAAGTCATACGACAGACAACAGATAGCATTTATAACATGATTGTTTTAAGGGGTTACCCCTAATGATATTTTTTGTACATAAAGGCGTGCTATTTTGTGATAAATATCTTATGTAATGTTTCTTTCAGATTCGGGCGTTTAAATAGTTGTTTTCCCCTATAATGCAATTGGGCACAATTTATGTTGATCGTATGAAAGGCTTTCTATAATAGAACCTTATATGCCCAAAGTAAAGGAAAGTGACTCCATACATTCAAGATGGGGGCTTGACGTATTATTAAAATGTACAAATTAGTAACTCAGAAAATAATTGCACAATTAAGGCGAAACTTGGTAGAGAGGAGTTTATATAAGAGGACTCAATAGTGTTATTAAATAATTTATCATACTGAATATAGCTACTCCTACATCATGGGGCCGGCAATGAACAAGGATTACCATTAAAAGAGAAGAAGCATTCTCACCTCCTGAAAAAGTAGAGTTCTCTCTTTCAAGATAAGAGTTCTCATCCCCTGAAAAAGTACAGTTCTCACTCCCTGAAAATCATAGTTTTCACCGCTTAAAAATAGTACAGTTATCAACCCTTGAAAAAGAAGACTTTTCACCGCCTGAAAAGAGTACAGTTATCATCCCTTGAAAAAGAAGGGTTCTCATCCTCTGAAAAAGTGCAGGTATCACCCCTTGAAAAGTACAGTAATCACTCCCTGAAATAGCAAAGTTATCACCTCTCGAAAAAGTATAGTTATCACCCCCTGAAAAACTACAATTCTCACCCCCTGAAAAAGTAGAGTTTTCACCGCCTGAAAAGAGTGCAGTTATCACCCATTGAAAAAAGAAGAGTTCTCACATCATAAAAACAAGAGTTTTCACCCCCTGGAAAAGTACAGTTAGCACCCATTAATATATTGAAAGAAACGACAGGGGTCAAATTAAGGTGGGAAAACGAAAGACACCCTAGGCCTTGGATATCCTAATACCATCGAGGTCGGCACGTAGCAAGAGTTGATCAATGAAGATGAAATACCACAAGTAAGTAGAAGCGATGCCGGACTCAGCTAGGGGTCCTGTGGTCGCTAACCCGCGTAATACTAGTTGTGAACCCCTGGATTGAATGACACCCTGTAATATATATCGTAGATGATAACTATACTTTGCACCCATCCTGTAGTAGCGTATCTAGTCGCTGTTGTCGCAATATACAAGTATTGTTCGGCCAGTCTTATCGCGTCCTCTTTGTCCTAATGGAGACTGAAATACCATCCACAATGACGTGCTTGATAAGAATGCACAGTTACATAACGTCCGCCTTCCTGGCTAAGTGGATACGTCGCTAGATTTTGGTTCCAACTGGAGCTCTGATTTTAACTTGATGAGGCTAATTTCATTGGCTCGGAGGAGAATGAATGTCTCTGACGTCTTCATCATTCATGACATCACGAAGCAAAGGTGGCCTGTGGGTGAAAAACTTCCACCAGACCTCTCCGGAGAGCACACGCCATTATTAATTAATGTATATGCAGTAGCTGTTACATTCTATTAGTTTTTTTTAGCGTATTGCTTTTAGTGCCGGGAGTGTCCGAGGACATGTTCGGTTCGCCAGTGTTGTATCTGCTTCGAGACGGACACCCAATGGGTGAGCTACAAGTACCGTTGGGGAGGGAAGTTGGAAGGGAAGGGCGAGGAGTTGGAAGGTAGCGGCTGTGGCCTATAGTTAGGGACCAACCCCGGCATTTGCCTGGAAGGAAGATGGGAAACCGCAGGTGACTATCTTCAAGGTTGCCGGCGGGGGGATTCGAACCTCCTCGCCTCCCGGATGTGAGCGACTGCCATTAGTCATGCCGTAACGACCACGGCTAACTCACCCAGTATTCTATTAATATTAAAGCAAGAGAGCTTCTGAATTTATATTACTTTTAACCTTGCGATCTTAAGACATGGAGCCTCCTTTTTACGTAGAAACAAAACCATTGGAAGCGAATTGACCTTTATGTTCGACCCTGACTACTATATGTCAGAAAACTGTACTATAATGAGGCTCATTATAACACTATTTTTCATTATGAAACAGTTTCTCCCACCAATCAGAGCTCAAGAAACAGTTGTTTGACCAATTAGATAAGGATATCATCCCACCTGCGCAGAGTTCCAAGGCCTACTAATTTAAATTTCACTGCCTGTCCTAGTGTCATAGTGGTGTATCGAGGAGGCCTTGGTCAAATACAAGGTATTCTCTGCGTCACATGCGCTCTGTTCAGTATATAAAACTGGCGAAATCTCAACAGATATTTATGAATATTTATGTTCGAACATAAAATAGTTATAATAATTATCGTCGAACATAAACATTCGTATGCAACTCGCCTATAATGGTAATTACGACACTCGTATGGAAATTATAAAACTTGCATACGCTCCTTTTATAAACATACTCGTGTCTTAATTATTGCCTTTATGGGCTCGTTGCATAATGTACTATTATGATCCCACGTGCATTAACCATAAATGTTGAGATGAACGTCGTATCATCAATCCTCACAATCTTCACTGACAGTTTTAGATGCACCAAATTCCAAATATTTGTTAGTGAATGACTCCGGTGGCGTAGTCGGTAGCATGCTGAGCTTCTATGTCCAAAATCGCGGGTTCAAATTCGGTCGAAGTCGTCGGATTTTTAAGAGCGTTAAAATCCTTCAGAATGCCTTCCTTCCTGCCGGCGGGCCCATGTCATAGATTTATGGCACGTAAAAGAACCTACCACTACAATTGGTAGTGTGTAGCAAAATTTGTATGTTATATTTGGCTACTTAGAAACGCTCTATCAAGATCCAACGTTCGCCGCTAGGTGTTAGTGACAGTAGCATCTGGTAGTCAAAGTTGGAACTACTTGAAATTGAATTTGTTGGGAGCCCTCGGGCGTCACCCCGCGAGGACTGGCGCGTGGGCATTTTTAACCCGAGGCTTAAATAATGCTCTATATTTTCGTTTTGATCAACCCTCATTTCCTGTCGCTTACTGTACCTTCCATCCTAGCCTTAATCTTCACCATGCAAAATAAACATGTCCATAACTTTTTGAACACTCAAGTTATTTCTATATTATTTTCGGTCGGGTCAGATTTACCCATGGCGCCAGTCCTCGCGTGAAAATTTTTGACTTACGTTAGTCGGGACAATCTGTTTAACCGGTTTTTGAAAGTCTAATTGATGAACTTCCAGTAGTGCTCTTTATCTCCGTAAAATAATTCATAGTGATACTGGTAATAGTTTCAGAGATATAGAATACTGGTGAAATATTTCGCACTGCCGCCATCTTGAGGGTTATGTAAACAATTCAACGAAGTTAGATGTCGGTGCATTTCGATGTGTATAAACATATAATGTACCAAGTTTCATTGCGTTTGGTTGGTTAAATCGCGAGAAACGTCTATTTAAAAGTCGCAAATTCGCTTGGCCACCATGTTGGTTTTGTAGTTACCAGGTTTTCAAAAGTCACATAGGCGACTTTCTAATAGTTCCCTTTATCACCGTACAAAATTCCTGGGTGATATAGGTAATAGTTTCCGAGATATTGAATGCTGGTGAAATATTTCGCACGGCCGTCATGTTGGATTGGTGAGACGTAACAAAATTTGAAGGGCTCGGTCGGGGTCGCCCAAGATAGTGCTATGAACTTACCGAGTTCCATTGAAATAGCTCGAGCCGTTTAGAAGTTATTAGGGGGAGACACACAAAAATCCATCACACACAGACAGACAGACACACGGACAAAAGGTGATCTCATAAGCCTATTTTTTCATAAATGAAAATAGGCTAAAAATAAGGGTCCATGTTTAGGGTCTAGGGACACCTTAGTCATAAGCTGCTTGGTTCAAAATAAATAGAGATGACTACTCTGCCGCCAATATCAAGGTCAAAACTATACTGTTACGAAAATTACTGTAACTTTTCTGCAAGTTAAATTTCAAAAATATAAACAAACCTCAATTTATATTGGGAATATTTCATAGGAAGACATCAGGTGTAAAATTACTTCATTAAAATCCGTACGATTACGACAAAAAGGGAGTGTCACACTATGGGTCAAAATGACCCTGCGCCAGTCTTCGTGTTATATTTTTTTACGCCAGTTCTCAAGGGTTAAATCATAAATACCGGGCTATGGCCATTGGCTGCAATTCATATATAATAAATATTTGGTAGTGAAATGCTTAATTGCTAAACCAGCACTCAATGAATTTATGAATAAGGAACGGTTACGTAAATGAAAATTGTAAAGATATCCATTTCGTTTAATGAATAGTTGTTATAGTAGTTTTAAAAATTAGATATACGCATTTTGGCTGATGAAGACCTCAATGAAAGGTTGAATCATGTACAACAAATGAATAGATATTCAAAAATTTTAATAGATCTTAATTAATTTTGTGTCGATAGGCGTTATATTTTAAAGTTTTCTGTTCTTAATCAATACTGCCAATATCAAACTTTTCCCAACATGGTAAATGTTATTGATTTTTCATTAGAGTTCGTAAAATCAATCCACATTATTTGAAGATTGTCAATGGCCTACTTTTATTTTGGATATACTGTACATGAATACGATGATGAAATATTGGAGGAATATTTTTACTGTTTCATAAGTAATATATTAATAGAAGCTTTTCAGTCGGTCAATATGAGTGAGCCCAATTAGATTGAGCGAATTCTTAAAAAATAAATGTTGCATGTATTTATTTCAGGCACAAGGTGATTTTAATTAATTGTTGCCTCCCGCGTCGTGTTGACTGACTGAAAAGCGATTATACTAAAAGAGTACGAGGAGCAGAGTGGATTTAGAGGGGGCAGGTCAACAGTGGAACCCATTTTAATTCTGAGACAGAACATTGAAACGAGTTGGGAATATGGGAAGGATAAGGTAATGCAGGGCCATCCAGTCATTGCGCTCCGGGAGCGCGGCCGCACTCGGGGAGCACTGGGCAGTCAGACTAGCGCTCCTTCCCCTACCACCACTACACTGTGCAGCGAGGAGACCTGAGACAGACGGACGATGGCCGGACCACGCTGACTAGTACAGTCGTGCGGCCAACGGCTTTTGTGGGTTTGTTGACATCATATTGAAAAATATATTTTTGCCATGAAAAATATATTGCATATACAAATCGAATGGCACTCCGATATATGGAATGTGCAGGAAACGAACGCAAGTGTTAAGTAAAAAATATTGTGATTTATTCCAAACTGAAATGTTGACAATTAGAGAGGTAAATTCAACAACAAATTGTGTTCTTTTTTAACACGTTACATCTCTGTTCCACACTAAACATTTGGCATATCCTTTATAAGCTGTACAGAAAAATGAAATTTCCAATTCTGCTTTAAAGACTGCTGCTTCACCACTCCTTTTTTTGTATGCTGTTCAGTATTGACCATTGTGAAACTGATTTACTTACACGCTGTCTACAAAGCGCATTGGACTAGACCTATACTAGCGACTGATGGATCGGCTGCACTCTTCAGCGCGCTCAGACAGCCACTTCTGAAACTACCTTCCAACAAAGCGCTCGGAGCACTGACTTAGAGCGCGACCGGAGCGCTAGTGCTTGGGGAGCGCTGTCGGGATGGCCCTGTGGTAATGCCTTTTATTGATCTAGAAAAGGCCTATGATAGCATCCTCAGAACAAAAGTTTGGGAACGCCTAACAAATAGGGGGATAGGCAAGAACTGAGAGACATGATAAATGCAATGTGCATGGATTGCTACAGTGGTGTGAAGACTAGAGTCGGGACATCGGAATGGTTTAAAATTGACACTGGACTAAAGCAAGGAAGTGTGTTGTCACCATTATTGTTCTCAATGGTGATGGATGACATCATGAAGGCAGCAATGAAAGACTATAGTAGGGCAAATATGAAGATAATGTTGTTTGCAGACGATGCTGGGATCTTGGGCGAGGATGAGATGGAGGTACAAGACCAGTTAGATGCAATAAATGAAAAGATTGAGCAATGGGGATTGAAGATAAATGTGGAGAAGAGTAAAACAGTGGTGATGAGTAGAGGTAAGAAAGAAGGAAAAGGAATAATAAAAGTCGGAGATTAGGAATTGGAAGTGGTGAAACACTTCAAATACTTGGGAAGTGAACTGACTGAAGATGGAAGACTAGATTTGGAAATTAGCAGAAAAATACAACTCGAGAGTGCTTTCTACCAACAGGTACGGGGACTAGTATGGAACAAGGATATACCAATTAAGGCTAAAGAAGTTATGTACAAAGCATATTATGTTACTATATTGACATATGCAGCAGAAACTTGGACAATGACTAAGAGGGATACAGGCAGCTGAGATGAGATTCCTGAGAAGTATGGTCCAGAAAACGAAGAGAGACAGAGTGAGAAATGAAGATATACAGGTAAAAAAAAAAAAAACTGGGAGTACAGAAACTAAATGACAAACTGGAGCAAAACAGATTGAAATGGTTTGGCCATGTCAAACGGATGAATGAAGTAAGGCTACCAAGACGAGCACTGGAACGACGGATGACAGGGAAGAGAGGACGAGGAAGACCAAGAATGCGTTGGATGGACTCGGTGAAGTTAGCAATAGAAAACGGAACCTAGATTGGAACACTGTGTCGGAAGAGGAATGATGGAACGACAGAACGAAGTGGAGAGGAACCATATTTGCCCCTACCCGGTGTCAGCTGGAAAAGGGGAAATGAAGATGATGATGATGGTGAGTAGGATGTGTACATTACATGTTATTATGTGGACTTTAGACAAACATCGAATCAACGATATATTATTATAATTATGTCGGATTCGGTGGCGTAGTCGAATACTATTACAGTGGAACGCGGCTAATTCGAACTTCTATAATTCAAAATCTTCTTTAAATCGAATTTTTCACCTGGTCCCTAGCATTTTATATACAATCAATGCTAAAATAATAATAATAATAATGTTATTGGTTTTACGTCCCTTTTAACTACACTGGCTTTTCGAGACGCCGGGGTGCCGGAATTTTTCCCCGAAGGGGATCTTTAACGTGCCAGTAACTGTACTGACACGGCTCCCTCGCATTTGCGCACCCTCAAATGCCAGCTGACTGCGCCAGGTTTCGAACCTGCAACCTTGGGTCAATGCTAAAAGAAAACGTGGTTAATTCGAATTATAATTTGGATAATTCAAAATTTTTAGTGTAAAAAGCTGATCGTAAGCCAAACAGTTGGATAAGTTGGGTCAGTTCCCGAAAAAATTGTTCCGAGTGCAGCCCAAGCAACAAACCACATCACAGAACTTAGGCGTATTTTTGAAAGCAGAAATGACGTAAGTGGTTCTATTTCCCTTTCCTTAAATTTGTTAGATTCTTTTGTGATGGCTGAGAGATTTAATTGTAGGAGACAGGTACAAATCTCAAACTATTTTGAAAAACAGCAGATTTCTCAAAGACTTAACTCGATTGCTGGATTACTGCTGTTGTTAAATAGGTGAATAGTGCATTTTTGTTTTATTTTTCATTTGAAACTTTTGAGGTTATTCACGATACAGTCATTTTACAGAACCGTTGTCTGTTAATCTGATCTCTTGAACGTAAATCATTATGTAAACGTAATATAATATATTTTCTCTACCCTTTTCAAAGAACTTTCTTAATTCGAATTTTTTGATAATTCGATTTTTTTTACTGGTCCCTTGAGGTTCGAATTATCCAAGTTCCGTTGTATTATAATGATTACAAACCAGAAATTAAATTCAGAGGACAAACTTAGCAGTTCTGCAGCATGCCTAAGTACCTTGGGATAACACTTAATAGGTCCTTGACCTTCAAACAACATCTCACGATCGTGGCCGCAAAAGTGAAGACCCGTAATAGCATCATTCAGAAGCTTGTTGGCACCTCCTGGGGTTCCATCGCTCAAACGTTACGATCAACTGCTCTGGCACTGTCATACTCCGTTGCTAAATACTGCTGCCCATCTTGGCTAAACAGTGTCCACTCCAGCTTGCCATGGTGGGTGAGTGGATAGCGTGTCGGTCTACTAAACCCAAGATTGCAGGTTCACCCCTGACCGTGGTAAGTGATTTTTGAAAGGCGGCAAAAATACGATACGCATGTCATACGATGTTGGCATGTCAAAGAACCCATTTGAATTCAGTAGGCCGAGTTCATAATGGCAAAATTAATCTCGGGAGTTTCCGCCAGCAAAAAGTTCCTTATTTCTCTACTAGAAAGCGCTATTGTGTTCAAGGAGATTAGATATCTAACATCTAACCACCTTGACTTTCATAGTCAAGGAACTACTGTGCCCGTTTAGACCGGAGTCCGCACGACCACATATGCATTTTACCAATAATCAGTCAGCACGAGAGTCAAAATATCCCGGAGCGCCAGATGGGTTAAAGCAAATCGCAAAAACGACATCAAATAAAAAAAATGCTTTGCTGATTTTTGGCTCAATGCAACAATAAGGATAGAAGGAGATTTAATTGGCTGAAACACATCTGGTAAAATTATCTCAGTTTATTTTAAAGTTAAAATCTGACTGCAAGGATGCTCAAAGCAGCATCATCCACGTGTGGCGATCCACACACTTATTTACACACAATGTACAGAAATTTTCCAAACACATTTGACAATCTTTTTGGAAACACAAGTCCGATTAATAGTCCTGTGGACTGTGTTCCAAAATTATTAACATTTAATTCCAGTTCAAAATTAATTGTCTATACTGGAAATAACGTAGATCACTGTTTGACTATTTACATGATATTAACACTCGTAGAATAAATGTTTATAGAATTTCTTAAACTTTCACTTGTTTTTCCAGTTTCAAAAATATATCGTCGAAAATATTATTATCATCGAAGCAACACAAATTATTAACACATATTAATAACATCTGAAAAGTATTTGACCTTGAGCATAGCATCGAAGAACTGTGCGAAGCACAACAACAATTAATTGTTCTTCTGACATTAAACATTCGAGAAGTGACTCGATTATGAACTTCAAGTTCCAAACAAAATACATGATTTCTGAATCATCAACTTGATCAAGAAATGGTTGAACCATTCAACTATTAGATTATCCACTTGGAATCATTATTATAAAAATATTTATATTTATGGCCATTCTTAGTAATTTTCACAACTTGCAATTCTTCGACAGAATGCGGAAATTAGAATTGTAGTTTTATAATGAATTCATTTAGTTCATGGCACTAGGATTGAAAATATCCTTCAAATTATTCGTGGTTAAAGAATTATTTTTAATTGGCAGTGGCCCATTCTATTATTTGGGTAAGAACACAATATTATAACAACAACAACAACGGCAAAGGTCTTCCTCTGAAGAAGAATAAACTACTATCATGACAAATCCGGGTTCTAGCAAAATCAAAGTCTAAATGGAATTCGTAAAACAAGGTTTGGTTTCAAAGAAATAACCTTCGGGTTATTCATACGACGATATGTGTGGCTCCAATACTCCTACTATAAACCTGAGCCATCGAATCTGCTATTTGATTGATGCTCGAAAAAACCTTCATTCCTGCGACTTAACATGCGCACCTGGGAATGGCATTTCAACTACTCCACACACATAAATTATCTTCCCAAAATTTATACAATAAATCAAGCCTCTGCTTGTTATCAACACTGGAAGATTAATAAACTTACAAGTTTATTTTATTTTACCATTCAGTTCAACCCGTGAATTTACCATACTTATGAAAAGCTTTATTTCACTTTCGAAGTGTATTTACGTCATGATTTTATATAAATACAAAAATATCCTATTTGATACAAATATCAATTGCTTCCCGTTTCATGCCTCTCCGTGTTATATGAAAAATATACTTTGCTCATTGCAAATATCAACTGTTCAACCAGAACTGAAATGTTGGTTGAATGCGGGCTTGCGCTAACCACTCTCCTTCGGAAAATCTCCTGTTCCAAACTAGAAATGTTTAAACTACTTCATAGGCTCTCTCTCAATACATATGATTATTAGAAAATATAATATCCAAGAATTATTTAGAAAAATAATAAAAATTATTATTATTATTATTAGTGGATTATTATTATTATTTGTTATATATTTAATTATCATCTCATTATGTGAGAATCCACATGTTCGAACCTTCGAATATGGAAAAAATATCCATTCCTCAACTAAAATAAATTTATCTTTTACAGTTACATCGGGGGTTTTCCGTGGTTTCCTTAAAATATGAAAAATTTAAATAAATGCTCGAAATGCTCGGTCATCGATCCTAAACTGTTCCGAGTGATGAAAATGCTCAGAATAACTCTAACAAGTCTTGCGTAAATCATTGCAAGATTTAAATACGACGAAAAAAATGTGTTGGTCATCTGCAGAAAAATAGTTTGTTCCAATTAGCTAGGCATAATATAATTCAAATGTGGCTTACATTTCTTGATGGTCTTGAAGTGTAGTAAACCTGGTCTGTACGAGATTTATCCGTAGACATGCCCTATCGGACAAGCACGTATAATCCTTGTATCGGCCGCCATTGTAGACCCACAATTCGTCTAGTCAGACATAGTGGTAGTATCTTTCGACGTTTGAATAAACTGTTGTTCCATTTTAATATGGGCTTCTATCAAAGCCATAACAGTTTGTTGAAATAGGGTCAGATCTAAGTGATCTTTTCTTAAATATGTCAGTTGTAACATAACTCACTGTAATCTCATCAGTACAAGAAAAACATTGACAGTCTAAGCAATTAACGGCTGTTCTGAAGATCGTTCCCTGGGCATGGTTTATTAATATCACCATCTGCCATGCGCTAAGCAACCTGCAGTTTCCCTTGCGTAGACTATTGAACGCCACCGTTATAGACTATTCTTCAGTGTACTGACAGATCGAAGTGGTTAACTAGTTACAAAAATGAAAACTGACTTGAAATGGATTTAAACATCCAAGTATTAAGTTACTACTGGACTGTGACAAAATACTATTTTCTAGACAGAGTCTAGCATATGTCCTTTTGGAAATATAAATATTTCCACCAATGTCTGTAGAAATCAATCACCTCAGTGATTCTCCTCACCAGAAACTTACTAAGTTCCAACTCGTTTGCGCAGCACTTCTCGTGACTATCACGATTTGAAAAGAACTTCTGCGTAGATACGGCAACCATGTGCCTTGGCTCAGCGTAGACGCAACTTGCTTGCCAAGTGCTTGTGTTGGAATGAGCTAACCATGCCTCCTCCAGCTGGCTTTTATTCAAAACGGTCAGGGTCACGCGTCATCACCTGATATCTAGAAATCCTCATATCTCTTGAATCCCTGGTCCGATTTACTTGATACTAATTGCATTCTCTTTCATTTGGTCGTGCCAGTAATCTGATCCCAGTCTCAAGTCTCTACTCCATAGTTAACTATTTAATCAATAAATAGCCTCCACCTCTGCTATTACTCGCTACGTCACTTGACATCCAACTATCGGTAAAATTCTTCTAAATGCTTCTCGAAGCAATGTAGCGCGATATTCAAATATCTGAACTTTCAAAAGCGGCTACAGCCTTTCCCTTGATATCTAGGTGTCTGAAACTTGGAATACCCATTCCTAGAGTTGGGCACACTACGAAATTCGACACGCAAGCTACCCTCAGGGTGTCAAATAGCAAAGCTTGCACCAGGCTCCCGAGGCCATACGATATTATTATTATATTATAGTGTCCACTCCTAGAAGATAGATGTGCAACTTATCCAGACAATGCGACTGATTACGGGCTGCATACGTAGCACACCCACTACATGGTTACCTGTTCTAAGTAACATCCAACCTCCAGCTCTTCGAAGATCAGAGGCTCTCCTGAAGATCTGGGATACCATTCAGAAGAACCCCCAGCTACCCATACATACTGATGTAGCAAAAGCAGGTAATCAACGGTTGAAGTCAAGAAAACCATCTTGGCGCTCTTTAGTACTTCTTGAAGACTCTTCATTTAACATCTCAGAAGCATGGAAAACTATGCGGGAAGAATCATCAGTATTCAATGCTCATCTGATTGAAAACCCTTCCAACCGGATAGAAGGTTTCAAACTCCCCAGACGCCAATGGAGAATCAATAACCGGATCCGTACAGGACAAGGCAAATGTGGATTCCTGCTTCACAAATGGGGTTGGGTTACTTCTGCTAACTGTGATTGTGGAGCTACCCTGCAAACCATCGGACATATTGTTGGTGAATGTCCTCAACGAGCGTTCCAAGGATCAGTAGGTGACATTCATCATGCATCTTCTGAGGCACTTCAGTGGATTGATGGCCTGGATTTAGAAGATTAAAGCAAGAACTTGTGTTTACGACTATGTATATAACTGTAGTGTATGAACTTTCATTTTAACTCTGTATCATCATACGGTAAATAATAAAATAATAAAAATATTATTGTCGCCTCCGTAGCGTAGCGGTCAACATGGTTAGCTGCCGCCCCGGAGGTCATGGGTTCGATTCCCGGCTCTGCCACGAAATTTGAAAAGTGGTACGAGGACTGGAACGGGGTCTACTCAGCCTCGGGTGGCCCAAATGAGTAGAGGGGGTTCGATTCCCCCTCAGCCATCCTCGAAGTGGTTTTCCGTGGTTTCCCACTTCGTCTTCGAGCAAATGCCGGGATGGTACCTTCTTCAAGGCCACGGCCGCCTCCTTCCCTCTTCCTTGCCTATCCATCCTCACCATCCCTTACCTTCCCTCATGAGGACCCTGTTCGCTTTACAGGTGAGGCCGCCTGGGCGAGGTGCCAATCTCACCTCACCAGTTGTATCCCATCCGATTCGATGTTCCCAGCTCTAGGACACTGCCCGTAGAGGCGGTAGTGGTGAGTTCCCTCGCTGAGTCCGTGGGTTCCACCAACCTGGAGGGTAAATATATATATATATATATATATATATATATTATTAATAATAATATTTCAAAACATTTTTCCACCATTGTTAAGCCAAGGAATGAGAACATCTATGCAAATGCTTGATGTGGTGTATTCCATCTTTGGTCAACAATGTATGTATTTTCCTACACCTCTTCCACATCAGTAGGGGACCATTTAATTATTCCAAATAAATATATATTATTGCTGTCGTTAAATCATTTCAAGGGGCTTGGGACATCTTGGGCATCAGTCCCGTGTAGTTGGGTGTGTGTTGGATTTGTCTGATAACCTGTATTATGTGATGACTGTAGTAGTGCGTGAAGCTGTATTAGGTACAGGTGCCACGGGACTTGAAATAAGATACTATCCCGGAATTTTTATTGAGAGAGTGTGGAAATAACCGGTGAAGAACTACACTTAGGATAGCCGCTGTCAGAGCCGGGACTTGCTGCAGCTGCCCGCGCGGCTGTGTGCACGATTTAATGAGCGCGGCTACGCTGCGGAGTGAAATAATAATGATAGTAATTATTATTTATTGTGAGCCAACATTTGATGGCGGCTTCGGTGGCGTAGTTGGTAGGATGCTGAGCTTCTATGCCCAAGATCGCGGGTTCAAACCCGGCCGAAGTCGTCGGAATTTTTAAGAGCGTTAAAACTCCCTCAGTGTGCCTTCCTTCGGAGGGAAAGTAAAGCCGGTGGTTCCATGTCATAGATGTATTGCATGTTAAAGAACCTTCCACTAATTACACGTGTGTGAAGCTAAATTATATGTTAAACATTTGACAAACGCTCTTAGATTCCGACGTTCGTCGCCAGGAGCCGACTGCGATGGCATATGGTAATCAAGTTCTGACCTAGTAGTTGTTGACGGTGGCGTTTGGCGGCAAAAGTAGGAACTACTTTAAAAAATTCATTGTCTGCAGTCCTTACTTGAATTGAAAACAGATAACACACACTAATACAGTCATCACAATTAACACCCGTTATCAGACAGATTCTACACACACCCAAAGTACACGGGGCTACATGACCACGTTGTCGCAGGCCCTAATCTGAGGAGCCAACCAACCAATATTTGATGTAATTCATAGCAATGGCCCGTTTTGAAACCCTGTTGCCTTGGTAACCATGCAGGCCTAAATCACTCACGGTCTTAATATAACACTTTCGAAGAATTCTTTTTAAATTTAGGGATTTCTAGAGAGATTTTGGTTAAAAACTAAATTTTTATGTTGGGAGCACTGGTTTAAAACGTTAAATTGACACTTGGAGACGTTAGAAGAAAATAATCGATATTTTGAACGACTTTTAATAACTTAAGGGAGTTTTATTCCCACACTACAAGTTCGCACTATCTCGCGACCAATAGGCTCGCACTATTTTTCAATAATAGTAACCAGGATGTTTTTATAGCAATATATAAATATGTCTTATACTGAACTAGAATGCATAGGCCCAAATGACCAACACTCTTGTTGCCATGGTAACCATCGGATATTATTATGAATAGGCCTAAATTATGGCCTGTTTGCCATCTCTTGATGAATACAGTACATTTGCATTTGTCAGTTGGCACAGGCTAGAGTAAAAGGTGGCTTTTCACCGATGTCTCAGTATCACTCATGGCTGTGATTATATGGAAGCTACTGAGGTTTGGGTGGTGCTTAGTAATGGCATTCGGGGCACGGTCAGTGCCTGTGAATGCTGTGAAAGGTTCAACTCATAGAATTAGGACTACTGTTCTGACTCAGTGAGGAAAGCAATGGCAAACTACCTACTCCTCTTCTTGCATAGAACGCCTCAAAATAGCGCTGCCTTGGGTTTTTGTGGGTATCTACTCACATAACGTAACGGCGGTACTTTTTGAGGATCCAACCAGCCTTCGGGATGACTACCTAACAGACAGGCCTAAATTACAGCCAATGGCCATAGCAGAGTAGTTTAATTGAACGCCCAGCAAGTTAAAATTTCAAGTAGTTTCAATTTTGGCTACCAGATGCCAATGTCACTGAAACCTAGCGGCAAACGTTGGAACTTGGTAGAGCGTTTCTAACCAGCCAAATATAACCTATTTTGTTGGTTAGAAACACACTGCACGTCCTGCTGCACGGCTGAAAGCAACGGGAAACTACAGCCGTAATGCTATTCCCGAGGATATGCACCTCTCTATGCATAATTACATGTGATGATGGCCTCCTCCCTTGTAAAATTTCAATCCGGATGTAAAATAGTCCCCCGTTAGGATCTCCGGGTGGGGACTACTCGAGAGGGGGTTAACATCACAGAAGTGACAAAGAGGAAATCTGACATTCTACGGATCGGAGCGTGGAATGTTAGAAGTCTGCTAGGAAGTGGAAGGTTAGAAAATTTAGAAAGGGAAATGGATAGGTGGAGGTTTGATTTGGTTGGGATTAGTGAAATGCGCTGGCAGGAAGAACAGGACTTTCGGTCAGATGACTATAGATTCATTAGCACTAAATCAAACAATGGCCAAGCATGGGTTGGTCTCATATTGAGTAGGAAACTTGGACAGCGGGTGGAATATTATGAGCAATATAGTGAACGGATTATTGTAGCAAAAATCAATACAAAACCTACCTGCACCACAGTGGTACAAGTCTACATGCCTACCAGTCAAGCTGATGATGAGGATGTTGAAAAGGTATACGAAGAAATAGACGAAATTCTGAGGTATATCAAGGGTGATGAAAATGTTAGCCTATAGTAATGGGAGATTGGAATGCTGTGGTAGGAAAAGGGAGAGAAGAGAAGATAGTAGGAGATTTTGGATTAGGTGAAAGGAATGATCGAGGAAGCAGGCTGATGGAATTCTCCACCGAGCAAGAGTTGGTCATAGCTAACACCTTATTCAATAACCACAATAGAAGAATATACACATGGATGAGACCAGGAGATACAGGGCGTTATCAAATCGACTTCATTATGGTCAAGCAGAGGTTTCGAAACCAGATTTTGGATTGTAAAACATATCCTGGTGCTGACATAAACTCTGACCACAATCTGGTTGTAATGAAATGCAGATTAAAGTTGAAGAAACTGAAAAAAAGTCAAAAGCCAAAAAGGTGGGCAATAGACAGACTGAAAGAAAAGGATGTAAACGAAAGATTCAAGAAGAGTATAAAGGAAGGATTAATGAAAAACCCTAAACAAACTTCAATTGCAGACGAATGGGCACTTTTGAAGAATGAAATCACAAAATCCGCAGGAGAAAACATTGGTAGGAAAGAATAGGTAGAAAACCGTGGATCACTCAGGATATACTAGAATTGATGGATGAAAGGCGGAAACACAAGAATGTAAGAGATGAAAAGGGGAAAGCAGAATACAGACGTCTGAGAAATGAGGTTAACAAAAAGTGCAAGGAAGCGAAAGAAGAATGGTTGAAGGAGAAATGTGCAGGTATAGAAAATTGTCTGAAATTAGGAAAAGTAGACACAGCGTATCGAAGGATTAAGAATACTTTTGGGGAAAAGAAGACTAAATGCTGTAATATTAAGGACACAAATGGAAAGCCTCTGACAGATAGGGAAGACAAGTTTGAGAGATGGAAAGCTTACATAGAGAGTTTGTATAAGGGAAAGGAAACTGAGAATCATGTAATGGAAAGAGAGGAGGAAATTGATGAGGATGCGAAAGGAGATTTAATATTGAGATCAGAATTTGATACAGCTTTGGAAGACATAAGCAGGAACAAAGCACCAGGCATAGGTGATATACCGATTGAGTTGCTACGCTCCATAGGAGATGAAGGTCTGGTCAGGTTATTTCACTTGGTGTGTAGGATTTATGAGACATGTGAGGTACCCCCTGATTTCAAGAAGAATGTAATCATCCCTATACCAAAGAAAGTGGGAGCTGGCAGATGTGAAGATTACCGTACAATCTGCTTGATTACTCATGCTTCAAAGATCCTGTCTAGAATAATTTACAAGAGGATTGAAAGCCAGATAGAAACGGAGTTGGTTGAAGACCAGTTTGGTTTCAGGAGAAATGTAGGAACAAGGGAAGCTATACTAAGTCTTAGGCTGATTTTGGAAGGTAGAATAAGGAAAGATAAGAGAACGCTCATGGCATTTGTATACTTAGAAAAGGCTTTTGATAACGTTGATTGGACTACATTGTTGGACATTTTGAAATCTATTGGAATAAAGTACAGGGATAGGAGGGTAATCTACAATCTATACAGAAACCAGAAAGCAGTCATTCGAGCTGAAGGACATGCGAGAGAAGCTGATATTCAAAAAGGTGTTAGGCAAGGCTGCTACTTATTACCCATACTTTTCAATCTTTACATTGAACAAGCAATGAAGGAAACTAGAGGAAAATTTAAAGTGGGAGAGAAGATTCAAGGAGAAATAATTTCAACTCTGAGATTTGCTGATGACATCGTCATCTTGGCCGACAGGCCTGAGGATTTGAATGAGTTTTTGAATGGTGTGGACTCCGTCTTACGGAAAGAATTCATGATGAAAATTAATAAATGTAAAACAAAAATACTGGAATGCAGCCGAAATAAATCCGAAACCTCTTTGGAGATCAAATTGGCAGGTGAAAAGCTGAAGGAAGTAGGAGACTTCTGTTACTTAGGAAGCAGAATAACCAGTGATGGACGAAGCAAAGAGGATATAAAAAGTAGGTTGGCTCAGGCAAAGAAAGCATTTCTACAAAAAAGGAATCTGTTAACATCGAATATACATTTAGGTATTAGGAAGTCATTTTTGAAAGCCTTTGTCTGGAGCGTGGCGCTATATGGAAGTGAAACTTGGACTATTGGTGCAGCAGAAAAGAGGAGAATTGAAGCATTTGAAATGTGGTGTTACAGGAGAATGATGAAGATCAGATAGGTAGATAGGGTGACAAACGAAGAGGTATTAAGACGAGTGGGAGAGGAGAGATGTTTCTGGCGACTGCTAATGAAGAGACGAGATAGGTTAGTAGGACACATACTAAGACACCCAGGAATAGCAAGCTTAGTTATGGAAGGAAGGGTCGAGGACAAGAACTGAAGGGGTAGACCAAGGTTAGAATATGTTAAACAGATTGCCTCGGATGTAGGGTTTGGTAGCTATGTAGAGATGAAACGATTAGCTCAGGACAGGGAGGCGTGGAGAGCTGCATCAAACCAGTCAAAAGACTGAAGACTCAAACACAACAAACAGAAACACACTACCAATATTGTAGGTTCTTTTGCGTGCCATAAATCTATGACATGGGTCCGCCGGCTTTACTTCGTCTCCGAAGGAAGGCATACTGAAGGATTTTAACGCTCTTAAAAATCCGACGACTTCGGCCGGGTTTGAACCCACGACCTTGGGCATAGCAATTTAGCATGCTACCGACTATGCCACCGAAGCCGTCTAACCACCGGATATCCGTGTCAGGTTTTTGTCTTCGATAATCACAGATGAAACGGTTAGTCAAGATCAGGGAAGCATGGAGGTCTCCATCAAAGCAGTCTAAAGACACAAGACTCAAACAACAGCAATAACAATCACAGATAGACTCCCTGCCTTAAAGCATAATATATTATCCAAGTTAAGAAGCCTTGCATATTTAGTGCGTTGCGGAAAAAATCTGAGTATTAGCTATCAACTATAGTACTTCAAAATGTCTAGTGTCTGGTCACTCTTATGTCTTGTGTCAGAAACTTTGCTATTATCATGAAAAGGAAGATGGTATGTGACACAAGGATACCGGAAGAGGTTGTGGATATGATAACAGCAGCGAAGGTTGTGCAACCATTCGAGGTTATTTCCTTGGAGCCTGGTGACTTCCGTGCTGTTGCAAGGACACGTGTCCAATATGTGAGCAAAACCAGTTTGAAAATCAGCACCCTCTCTTGGTTCAGGGTATCGATATCAGATTTACCCTTTATAGGGTTATGCATTACACTCGGCGAGCTGGAAACATGGAAGGAGATTAAGTTTATCCAGAGAGGACATTCTTTGGGCACCATAGTTGACATGGGACCTCTTCCACTCTCGAGAACATCTCATTACTGAAACTAGAAAGAATGATTTGTTGGCCATGCCACTCTTGATTTCTTTGACCACAATATCACATGTTTCACACAGAACTTTGTTCTCGAATTACAAATTTTTGTACTACGATATTTGTTTTCATTCCATTCTGTATTGTTCACAAATCCAAGTCATAAAACGTGTGTTCTATGGTTTGGTTGGTTGGTTGGTTATTACGTTTAGGGGCTGCGACAACGCGGTCATGTAGCCCCGTGAACTTTGGGTGTGTGTAGAATCTGTCTGATAACCGGTGTTAATTGTGATGACTGTATTAGTGTGTGTTATCTGTTTTAGGTAGATTTCATTAGAAAGCTAACGATTGCAATGGGTCCCATGTTTCGACTTCCGGAAAATTTCGACATATCTTCGCGTTTCACATCCCCCAGACCCCAAAACCACCGTCAGTTCAAAAGTTTATATATAATTTATGTATGTATATATGTATATATACACTGGTCAAAACAATTAGGGGATCAGGTGAGATATCATACACAAGATACAATGGTAACGTCTTTTATTCAGATTTCGGTTACAATTGTAATTTGTGTGCGCTACAGTACAATATTTTGCTGTCTCAACTCTTTACTGGAGGTTTACATGGCGATTACTTAGAGCGAGGCACCATGGGGCTACCATAATAGTGAAAAAGTCATTCTCGTTGCCCTCTAATATGGTGTGTGATCACCTCGGATGGCCAGGACAGTTACACACCTGCGTGGCATGGACAGTATGAGGATATCAATCAGCTCTTTAGGGATATTTGGTCATTCTTCCATGAGTGCAATATCCAGCTCGACAAACGTTGTGGGAGGTGCTCGTCTGGCTGCATTGCGTCTGCTAAGTGCATTCCAGACATGCTAAATCGGGTTTAAATCCGGTGAACAAGATGGCCACTCCATTCATTCAATGCCCTCGTCGACAAGCGTGTTGTCCAACAGTGCAGCTCTGTGGAGTCGTGGGTTATCGTCCACCAGGGTGAACCCATCGCCTATGGCACCAGCGTAGGGCACAACAAACGGTCGAAGGGTCTCGTCTCGATACCTCTGAGCAGTCAAAGCGCCATTCTGAACGACATAGAGGTCCGTACATCCGCCAATACTGACTCCAGCCCACACCTTTCGTCCATCACCATGATATGGTGTTGTTTCCTGCACATAAGCGGGATTGTTCCGAGTTCCACGTTCTCTCAAGATGAGAGAACGACGATTGTCCGCCTGAACACAATATCTTGACTCATCTGTGAACAGAACTCGGCGCCATTCGTTCCGACGCCAATCCTGATGTTCCTCCGCCCAGTTTCTGCGGGATAATCGGTGGCGTGGTTTAATGGGACACACACCATAGGACTCCGTGCGTAGAGGCCACTTTCCCGAAGGATTTCGGACTGTTTGTGTTGATATTTCGCGTCCTGTTGCCGCTTGGAGGGTGCGTCGCAGCTGAGTTGCATTCAGCCTCCTGTCTCGACGGGCTGTTAACCGGAGATAACGGTCATCTCTTGCTGATGTTACCCGTGGACGACCTTGACCTGGCCTTCTTTTAACGGTTCCTGTTGTCTGAAATCACGTCCAGGTCCTGGAAATTACACCTTGGGACACTCCAATAGCTAGAGCCCCCTTCCTCTGTGTCTGTACCGCTTCCAACCTCCCTATGGCTCTCTATGCCATTCCTTTGGGTAAGTCACGTTGTTGTTGCATTGCACTACCTGCTCACTACACCATCTGAACCCAACTGCTTGTGTCATTCGTTTGGTAGAGTAAACACACGTCCACACCAACCCCCTCTGCAGCAACTTTCTGTTATTACCACTGTCTCGGTTGCCGTAATGTTGATGTCTCCACTCCGTAGAACCGACAGAAAGACGTCGAACCATTTTAGGTAATTCTGCCGATGACAATACGTCAGAACCTAGATACCTCAACTGATCCCCTAATTGTTTTGATCAGTGTATATATATATGTATATCAGTTTCTTGTGGACACGATAACTGCCGTAATTTTGCCCCAATCAGTTTGAATTTTTTACATAATAAGTATCCCATTAAAATCTTGGTTGAGTTCGTTAATCGGCAAACGGTCGAAGGGGGTGAAAATGGTGGGCTTATTTCGAAAAAGTGAAATTTCGCTATAACTCTTTTAATACGTGAAATATCGAATCCATTCAAAGTTCATAATATGTGCCGGATAAGTGTCAAAAATTTATGTCAAATAAGTTTTTTGATAGCACCAACCATTGACCAAAGGGGTGGAAAAAAGAGGGTTTTTCTGGAAACATTAATCATATCTCCCTTAATAGGCACAATATCAAAGCCGTACAAAATGGAAAATATTCCCCTAATAATAATTACCTAAAACTTTTGTCTGATTTTTTTTTTGATATGACCCACCATTACGCCAAGGGATCAGAAAAATGATTTCGGAATTAATGAAAATGCCAAGTGCCATCAGAGGTTACCATGACAACGCTTCTAAATTGATGAGGGATGAGCTATCAGAGGTTGCCAAGACAACGCCATTGACGAGATCACATTCATTTTAGCCTACTTTTCACACTTTGCAAAAATGAGGAAAAAGTAGACTTATGAGATCGATCCGGGAAAATGTCTGTCTGTCCTTCTGTCTGTCTGTCTGTCTATCCTTCTGTCTGTCTGTGTGTGTGTGTGTGTGCGTCCCTATCAACTCCTAAACGGCTGCAGCAATCGAAACCAAATTTAGTATGAGTTAAGATGTATACCGGAATATCTCAGGCCCATATTTGAAAAAGATGTCAGTGCTATCAACTGCTAAAAACACGCACTAGAAATGTGAGCTCCATGTTGGATATCATGGAAGATATACATGGGAGCTATTCCAAAATTGGCACACATGTAGGTAATACTATTTCAGTTTAATTTACAGGAGGCCATACATGACAGTGTTGCCAAAATAAATTTAAGCCTTCTGATAGGTCCAATTTTTAAATGCATATAACTTCTACACTATCAATTGGGTTTCAACCAAATTTTGTATGTAATATATATACATAAACAGATATGACTGAGTGTATTCTTAAGAGCCACCAGGGCTGCCAAGTGTTAATAATTGCTCTCTCTATTTTTATCCAAATACTAATATATCAGAAAGTATGCATGCCGACAGCTTTAAACTATGCACACGTATATTACCTACCATTTTACATTAATTTGGAGTAACTTATATACGTCAGTTCTACCAACATGATTCTAAGCCTGCTGATAGGACCAATTTTTAAATACATGTAACTTCTATACTGTCAGTTGGATTTCAACCAAATTTCGTATGTGCTATGTGTAACATAACAGATACGACTATGAGTATTCTTAAGAGCAATCAGGGCTGCCAACTGTTAATAAATGGTGTCTATGTTTTTTAGCCTAATATCAATATATCAGAAAGTAAGCAAGCCAACAGCTCTATACTTTGCACACGTATAGCAGCTGACATTCTAGATTAATTTGGAGTAATTAATATAAGTCAGTGCTACCAGCATGATTCTATGCCTGATGATAGCTACAATTTTAAAATACATGTAACTTCCATACCAACAAATGGATTTCATCCAAAATTGGCACAAGAAGATATCATCATATTTCAGATTATTTCTGACCAGCACTCGCATGGCATTGATGCCAACATGCTTTTACGTGTACTGATAGATCCAATGTCTAACTCCATGTAACGTCCTTTGGACTTCAACCACATTTTGTATTCTGTACCTTAAGAGATGGATTTAAGAATATATTCAGCCACCAGGGCTGCCAACTGTATTGCTCTATTAGGCTACATTATGCCTAGTATACAGTATTTCGAACTAATTAAGACATTTCGATATTACCAACTTAATGTCGTCATTATTCTAGATAGGTTCATATACTGTAGATTAATCATTAGCATGAATCTTAATTTTAAGAAAAGTAGGCTCTTTAGTTTGTCACGGAACTTCTTGTTCCATCTGACTATGAGGGAAGCGGCTAACTGGTAGCATGCTGAACTTCTATGCCCAAGGTCGCTGGTTCAAAGCCGGCCAAAGTCGCCGGATTTTCTAAGAGCGCTAAAAATCCCTCAGCATGCTTTCCCTCGAAGGGGAAGTTACAACATTCGTTGCAAGTTGCTGGTTGCGGTGGCATCTAGCAGCCAAGTTCACAGCTAGGTGTCGTTGACGGTAGTATTTGGTAAAAAATTAGGTACTACTACTTAAAATTGACCGTCTGCAGACCTTACCTGAATTACAGACTAATACAGTCATCACAATTAACACCGTTTATCAGACAGATTCTACACACACCCAATGTACACGGGGTTACATGATCACGTTGTCGGAGCCCCTAAACTGAGGAACCAACCAACATCTATGCGGGAGATAAAATTTTGCGTGAAGAAGTAACATAGCCTACTGTTAGATAGTTACACATCAGTTCCTAACCTTGCATAAGGGCAGTGTGATCACAAGTATAACAAGTAGTTCCGTGAAGAACTATACAGCCTATTTTCATATATCCTGCTCATGTTAATTGTCTCTATCAACATACAAAATTTCAGTTTAATTGCTGTAACAGATTCGTAGATATTGAGAACCGTCTAAATATTTCATATGGTCGCCAGGATGGATTTTTATTTTTGTACTATTACATTAAGATTATTGTGTACGTGTGGTATTAAAACTTCAATCGCATGATTAGAACACAAGAAGTAAAAACGAGATTTTAAAAGTACGCACACCAGCCATCTTGTGATTATGCAAACAATTGAAATAAATTACATGCCAGTGGCTCAACATTTGTACAAGCATTTAACGTGCAACGTTTCACGGCACTCGGATAGTTAATTCGCGAGAAACGTCCATTTAAATATTTATACTTCGCGTCGCCGCCATGTTGGATTTGTGCTCACCAGGTTACTGAAAGTCCTATAGGTGAACATATGTTCATAGTCTCTATGAACATAAAAAAATCAATTTGGTTGCTGTAAAAGATTCATAGATATTGAGAACCGTCTAAATATTTCGGAAGCTCGCCATATAGGATCGTTATATGTATAGGCCATAGAGTTATGTACCATTCAAGGACAATTATTGCCTAGCTTCATTATTCAAACTTTCACTTCGATCGCATGATTACGACACAAGAATAAAAACTTAATTTTAAAATTTCGCACAGCCGCCATCTTGAGGTTATGTAAACAATTGAATTAAATTAGATGGCAGTGCATTACAATCTGCAAAATCATTTACTGTACCACATTTCACTGCGCTCAGAGAGTTAAATCACGGGAAAAGTCTATTAAAATATTTCAATTTCGCTTGGTCGCCATGTGCGTTTTGTACTTTACAGGTTTATGAAATATACATAGGTAAACTTGTATCAGTACCCTTTATCACCGTACAAAATTGCATGATGATATCTGTAATAGTTTCGGAGATATAGAATGTCAGTGAAATATTTCGCACAGCCACCATTTTGAGGTTATGTAAACAATTGAAGTAAATTAGACTCCAGTGCATTACAATGTGTATAAACATTTGCTGTACCAAGTTTCATTACGTTTGGATAGTTAAATCGCGAGAAATGTCTATTTAAAATTCTCAATTTCGCTTGACCACCATGTTGGTTGTGTAGTCATCAGGTTTTTGAAAGTCTCATAGGTGAACTTCTACTAGTGCCCTTTATCACCGTACACAATTTCAGGGCGATATCGGTAATAGTTTCGGAGATATTGAATGCTAGTGAAATATTTCGCACAGCCGCCATGTTTTATTGGGGAGACGTAACAAAATTCGAAGGCCACGGTCGAGGTCGCCGGGAATAGTGCTATGAACTTACCGAGTTTCATTGAAATCGCTCCAGCCGTTTAGATTTTATTAGGGGACACACACACACACACACACACACACACCTCACACACACACACACACACACACACACACACGCACACACACACGGACAAAAGGTGATCTCTTAAGCCTATTTTTTCAAAATTGAAAATAGGCTAAAAATGAACCCCAAATGACAAGAAGGTTACCATCCCCATAAGACAACAAAATGTTAAAAATATGCATAGAAAGACGAAAAAAAGTTAATTAACCGCCAATTTTAAAATACTTTCTCGCAATAAATGAGGTTTGATCCTCCTACGAAAACCTGATTATTTTGCCTATTATAGCCTATCCCCTAGTTTGCCCGGTGAAATCTACCTCCGCCTTCCAGCGTGCCGAGAGGAATTTTTTTAAATCTAAGTACTGCAACTTAGAATTTTTCAAATAGTTCCTACTTTTGCTGCCAAGCGCCACCGTCAACGACTACTAGGCCAAGTTCAGAACTTAGCTACTAGACGCCACCGCAGTCGTCTTTTTGGCAACGAACGTAGAAACCTAAGAGGGTTGTTTACATTCTTAACCTATCCAATTTAGCTTCACACAGGTGCAATTAGTGGAAGGTTCTTTAACATGCCATAAATCTATGACATGGGACAGCCGGCTTTACTTCCCCTCCGAAGGAAGGCTTACAGAGGGATTTTTAACACTCTTAAAAAATCCGACGGCTTTGGCCGGGTTTGGACCCACTATCGTTCTATAGTTAGATTTGTGTTTTGTATAGTATACCACTCCTCTTCTTGCCTAGAACGCTTCAAAATAGCGCTGCCTTGGGTTTTTGTGGGTATCTACTCACATAACGTAATGGCGGTACTTTTTGAGGATCCAACCAGCCTTCGGGCTGACTACCTAACAGACACATAGTATACCAATAAACTACCTTAGTAACAAGCCCACAAACATTTTTTGATTCTCCTCTAAACTAATGCTTTTTGTGACATGCATTTCCATGTCAATGCCTCAATTACTGTACATGGACTCATAGTTGAAATGCACCCCGCGGCGTAGCCGTGCTCTTTAAATCGTGCACCTTGGTAAGGTTGGAGATCGGAGGATCGAATAGAACAATAATAGCGTTTAATTTTTTCTGTGAGCAAATTGCGTAAATATCTAGGGCCCAAACGTAACCAAGATCGACCAATGGGAGGGGTTATAATTTCAAAGTAATGAGTGGGGCGCTTATGCATGAGTATCATTTTAAGAATATTTTTAGCTTATTTTCAATTTTGAAAAAATAGGCTTATGAGATCACCTTTTGTCCGTGTGTGTGTGCGTGTGTGTGTGTGTGTGTGTGTATGTGTGTCCCCCCCTAATAAAATCTAAACGGCTGGAGCGATTTCAGTGAAACTCGGTAAGTTCATAGCACTATTCCCGGCGACCTCGACCGTGCCCTTCAAATTTTGTTACGTCTCACCAATCCAACATGGCGGCTGTGCGAAATATTTCACTAGCATTCAATATCTCCGAACCTATTACCGATATCGCCCTGATATTGTGTACGGTGATAAAGGGCACTACTAGATGTTCACCTGTGAGACTTTCAAAAACCTGGTGACTACAAAACCAACATGGCGGCCAAGCGAATTTGAGACTTTTAAATAGACTTTTCTCGCGATTTAACTATCCAAACGTAATGAAACTTGGTACAGCAAATGTTTATAAACATTGCAATGCAATGAAGTCCAATTTAGTTCAATTGTTTACATAACCTCAAAATGGCGGCTGTGCGAAATATTTCACTGACATTCTATATCTCAGAAACTATTACAGGTATCACCCTGCAATTTTGTACGGTGATAAAGGGTACTGATACAAGTTTACCTATGTATAACTCATAAACCTGTAAAGTACAAAGCGAACATGGCGACCAAGCGAATTTGAAATATTTTAATAGACTTTTCTCGTGAGTTAACTCTCTGAGCGCAGTGAAATGTGGTACAGTAAATGATTTTGCAGATTGTAATGTACTGCCATCTAATTTAATTCAATTGTTTACATAACCTCAAGATGGCGGCTGTGCGAAATTTTAAAATTAAGTTTTTATTTCTTGTGTCGTAATCATGCGATCGAAGTGAAAGTTTGTATAATGAACCAAGGCAATAAGTGTCCTTGAATGGTACATAACTCTATGGCCTATACATATAACAATCCTAAATGGCGAGCTTCCGAAATATTTAGACGGTTCTCAATATCTATGAATCTTTTACAGCAACCAAACTGAAATTTTAATGTTCATAGAGACTATCAACATATGTTCACCTATACGACTTTCAGTAACCTGGGGAGCACGAATCCAACATGGCGGCGACGCGAAGTATAAATATTTAAATGGACGTTTCTCGCGAATTAACTATCTGAGTGCCGTGAAACGTTGCACGTTAAATGCTTACACAAATGTTGATCCACTGGCATCTAATTTATTTCAATTGTTTGCATAATCACAAGATGGCTGCTGTGGGTAATTTTAAAATCTCGTTTTTACTTCTTGTGTTCTAATCATGCGATTGAAGTTTTAATACCACACGTACACAATAATCTTAATATAATAGTACAAAAATAAAAATCCAACCTGGCGACCATCTGAAATATTTAGACGGTTCTCAATATCTACGAATCTCTTACAGCAATTAAACTGAAATTTTGTATGTTGATAGAGGCAATTAACATGAGCAGGATATATGAAAATAGGCTGTATAGTTCTTCACGGAACTACTTGTTCTTTCTTTCTTTCTTTCTTTCTTTCTTTCTTTTCTTCTTTGTTCGTTTCAAAAGTAACTATATTTTAATATAGAGCTAAGAATCTAAATGAAAATATAATTATAGATGAAGATAACAGAAATGTAAGGAAATGTATGTAGGTTATAACTAAGAGACAAAGTCTAATAATGAAATGTTCTTTGTCCAGTAGCGGACAATGTCAACAGCATTAGAGGAGGCTCAGCATATTTCGTTGTGCATGTTGATGGGCACAAGGTACACTGGCAAACATGCTGAACTATCTGTTACTCTCCACAATCACATACGAATAAGGACACTAGGCCCTAATACAAGCGAATGACATTGATATTCATGTAATGTACAAATTTCATTGTCACGAAGATCGCGTAGCCTCAAATGGGTAGCCGGGTTGAAAGGCGACAACAGTACAGTGATTTGGTGATGCAGACACGATTCACAACCATACCGATTTTCCACATAACATCTGTCATAGACTCAGCAGGAAGTGTCATATTTCTTTTAATAAATGCTTGTTTTGATTGTTGTTGATTGTCAGTTTCTTTCGTTAAATTTCCAAGGAGGCGGGGGGGGGGGGGGGTCGTCGTCGTCGGCCGATACTCGTATCCGAGTGTACGTTTCTTTCCTGTAGTACATATTATTTGCATCCACTCGATGGTGATGTTGCTTGTGACTCAACAGACCAATTCAGGCATAGAACTTACGGCTGCACACGATGCATGTGATAGAAGGTGAGGACGTGGTAATATCTGGCGCAGCTTTTTCGTCTGACGCTAGAAGCTTCCAGTTTACCCAAAACTTGCTTCCGTCGCCCTTGTCCTTTCGCCGTTACCCTAAAGGAATGCAGGAAAGAGTGCCACAGGCGTGATTTTGTTTAAGGTGGATTTCTACTTGTTGGTGTATTCCTTGGAATTCACGTTTAGTTAGAGTTAGCAGTCGCTGCTCTTTGCTTTCTCTTTTTCATTAGTTCTCTTATTCCCCATTTTTGTAGACACCAACTGCGACCTTTCTGTATTCCTGTTTCTTTGGATATGTATTTATTTTGTGTTTATGTCTATTTCAGTTGTGTATTCCCTGCAAATTATAACATCTCACCACGCGGCTACCTGTCGAAGCTTTTGAATTCAGCAATTTCAAGAATGGTTTCAACCCACTCAAGCAGATGTCGGCCTTGACGTCGTCTACCATCTCCATGAAGATTTTATTTGATGTATCAAATTCTCACTGAATAGAATTTTTATTTTTTCTATGTTCCCTACAGTGCATAGCTTCTTATGTTTCCCCCTCCCTCCCTGCTTGCTCAAGCTCTCCGTGTGTCTAAATCTCTCTCTCACTGCTCGTCTGGTCGCCTTAGTGCAAAGTTCGGTCCTTTGCAGGAGGCAACTTCCTTTACCTATGAGGTAATTTGAATCGACGCCATGTTGTAAAGTATGTCTAACGGCTGCAAGGAAACGTCAACCTTCAATACACCATGAAAAGTTAAGTACACATGTTAAGTGGTTTTAACCATCTTTTAAAAGATTTTAAACAAATTCTGAATGCTATTAATGAAAGTTATAGGCAGTGTTGGGATTTTCGCAATATTGTGCAATAACTGCCCATCGTGGGATTTTTTCCTGTCATGCTTGAGCTAACTAAGCTTATTTCTAAACATGAAATGTAGTACTTCTTGTACGAAATGAGGGAGATGCTTCTCTCCTGCGTGGGATTCTGCTAAAACTTATATCTGTCTAAAACATAACTTTTTTCCTCCGTGGGATTTCTAACACCCTATTCAACTGTCATTATATCTCTGGAAATTTCCATTCGCAATAGACTCTAAACTGTGAAAAGCTGTACTCAAAAACGTCAAATTATTGCAAAATTCTAATTCAAAGTGAACTTATTAACTGCAACGTCAAGTCTCCAGAACGCTAGAAACCCGTCAAAGTGTAACTAATGATAATGTTATTGGTTTTACGTCCCTTTTAACAACCCTGGCTTTTAGAGACGCCGGGGTGCCAGAATTTGGCCCCGAAGGGGATCTTTAACGTGCCAGTAAATGTACTGACACGGCTCCCTCGCATTTGCGCACCCTCAAATGCCAGCCGACTGCGCCAGGTTTCGAACCTGCAACCTTGGGCTCAGCACAAAGTGTGACTCAATGCATCTATACATACTGCAATAGTGACAATTTATAATTGTTCAACAAACTTTAGTGCTACAAAACAGTGCCCGTTTATACAGAGAGTACAGTTTGTTTGTATCGGAGACCCTCGCTTGCCCGGTCGCCCGCGACGCGAGCCTGTCTCCCGCCACGCACTTTGCCGTTATGCGGTGACCGCACGGCACTGAGTCATTGAGTATAGGAATTTGTACTTACCTAGTTCACAGCTGGTGCTGAAAATGTTCGCCATTCACTGCTACACATCGCTGGCACCTTTTTATGAATCTGGCATGTACTCTCTGAAGTTCCTCAGCACCGATTGACTGTATTTCAGCTGTAATATAGTCTTTAAGCTCATTTATAGTGTGAGGGTTTCTCGCATACACTCTATTTTTAAGCGTCCCCCACAAATAAAAGTCACATGGTGATAAGTCTGGGCTTCGCGGGGGCCACACTTTCCGACTTATAATCCTAGTACCAAAAATGCGACGCAATTCTGTCATGGATGCTTCATCAGTGTGAGCAGTGGCAGAATCTTGTTGAAAATAAGTTGACAATCGCTCTCCGTGAGTCAGTTCGTCAAAAAATTGGTCAAGGATCACATTGAAGTACAAATTTAAGTACAAATTCCTATACTGAATGACTCAATTCCGCACTAGCGCCGCATAACGGCAAAGTGCCTGGCGGGAAACTGGCTTGCGCCGCGGGCGACCGGGCAAGCGAGGGTCTCCGATACAAACAAACTGTACTCTCTGTAAATCTTCTGCGCCGCGAATCGTTGAGAGCAATAAAATTGGCCAGGACTCTGATTCCTTATTTCCTATACTGCCAATTTCCTTTACTAACAATTTAGGGTATTTTTAAACAAGTTTCCTAATTCTCAATGAAGCCTCGCCTATATATAGGCACCCTCCCACTTTTGTCAGGTATTAAATTTATTCACTCTGTTTAAATATCTAAGTGATTATAAACCCACATTTTAATAAGCTTTTTTTCCTGCTGCGTCCAGGAAGTTAGAATTTCCTAATTGTTAAAATTCTATAGTTAATTTTGTGTAATCCAGATTTCGTTAATGCGACCTGCCCCATTTCAATTTACCATATCTTTTAAAGTCAGTATAAATACTAGTGGTTATACATCCACTTATTAATCTCTTTTTTTCTGCTTCTGCTATGCCCAGGAATTTATAGCCCTTTCTCTTGCTACAAAGGCATTCTAAAGGCATTTTTGAAATATTTGTATTCTACCTAACCAATCTAACGAAATATTAAACCAAATTGTAAATTGTTTAATATTGTTATTACAGGTCCTAGAACTTTTAATTGTATGCATTGTTCAAAAACCCTTGTAAGGATTTTTATTGTTTGTCATAGGTCTGAGACTTTCAAATTGTTCAAAAACAAGAACTTATTTCTTTAGCTCAACATAGATCTGAGATCTAAATTATTATTGTTCTTTAACTTCCTCACGTTGTTAAATAAAATCTTATAATTTGGGTTTTCTACTTCTATTGCTCGAATAGCTGTTAGGTACGACCTTTCCTTTCCTACGTTTTCATTCGAATTACTTCTTATTTAACGAAATAAACAAAATCACCGAATGATAAGTTTACTACAAACTAAATCACTTGTTGCGTTTAGAGCAAACCTTCTGCTAACATCACTCAAAAAGTTTCTTTTAGCTATTCTAGCTAATTCTAGTAAATTATTAAGGCAAGTATAGCTCGCTCAGCCAGCTTCCTACTTGAAGAGATTTTTGCTCTGTCCTGTGAATTACTGTTTAGAATGTTGGTTTTGTTCAAGTTAGGTTTGGATTTTTCATCCTTTCTAAACTTTTATTCGTCACCCTGCAGGGTAAGATTTTAGCCTTCTTTAAACGCAACAATTGGTTCTCTCTAATAATTTCTACTACTAATAATAAAGATCTCACCAAAAGCCCAGAAGGTGCTTTCTTTATCTCTGCCCACTTTGGGGCATTTGGTCTTCCTGTTGGGGATCCGACAGTGGCGGGTAATAAAAACTATCGCGGCTAATTTAAATCTTTCTAGCATTTCAAAATGCTTTCTAAAATCTCACCCTTTTGAAGGGAAAGTACATAAGTCATTTTCATCTGGCATACCTTTGGTCGCCAGTGCTCTACCCTTCCCCATAGTATCCCCCCATAGTACTCAAATTTTTGCTCTGGAGGGAAAGAGCACTTAGCAACAGACTGCCGGTAAACTCAGCTCACGCTGTTCTCTCTGTTATTCTAGCTTAGGCTCCCACTTATTCTCCTTGCTTCCACAAGCTTTGCGTAACACAACTATTTTTTCTCACTATCTTATTAATTATTTTTGGCTTGGATTCTCTTCCTATCTGCCTAAGATCGTTTCCACTCCTAAACCTTTTTCCTTTTCTTTTCAAATCATCTTTCCACAGGTAGTGTCTGAGCTCAGGCTTAACCTACCAAAATTTGGTCCCAGAAACCCGGGAGAATACAATTTGACAATATTTTACAAATTACTAATACATATTTGGAATTTTTCAGCTATAGCTCAAACTGCTCAAGGCTGGCGGAAGCTGAAAGAGGTCGCTCCTGTCTCCTGCAGTGTTCATCACCTTTCAACCTGCTTGCTGCTGCCAACTTGACAGCATTTCCACAAGCTCTCCAGTATCGTAAGTCGTACTCCAACTTTCAATTTAATCATGGCACCAGGGGATAAAGATGATAAGCTCATCGCCAAACGGCCGTCCTACAAGGGGAAAATCACCCGATTTAAAAAAAATATCGAGGAGCTGCCTCTCTCAGAGTAAAATTTAGACATAATTACCCATCTCTTAAAACATTATGAACGGTCATGTGAGAACTATAACACGGTTCAAACAGAAATTGAAACATGCATGCTCGGTCAAACAGAAGATAGAGTGGAGGTCGAAACTCAATACTATGAAGGCACTGGCGCTGCCTTCAAAATAATACTCAAAATTGAAGAAGATAAAAAAGGACGTTTCAGATCCTAGTTCACCCCAAGAACAACAAACCTCGCTTTGTGAGGGCACTCATAAACCCAAACCCTTACTCCTTAAAATAAATTTGCCTCATTTCTCAGGTGACGAATCCGAATGGGATTCCTTTTATGAGCTTTTTTGCTCTCTTATTCATGACAGTAAGGATATTCAAGATATTCACAAATTTCACTACATAAGAGCAATTCTCCACGACCAAGCATTACAGCTAGTCGACGCGCTTCCGTTAAGCACCGAATACTACCCTATCGCCTTTAATTTACTTAAAGAAAGATATGGTAATGTACGCTTGCATATTCAGCGTCACATGAAATCCTTGTTCAACTTGCCCCTCTCACGTCATAATGACGTCAATAGGATGCGTACCCTCATTGTTACAACCCTACTTCACGTGAAGGAATTATCCCAATTGGATCAGCCTACTGAACATTGGGACACCTTCCTAATACACTTAGTAACTTGAAAGTTGATACAGCCACTCTTAAAGCCTGGGAGACTGAAGTTTCTAATAACGATGATTATTCCTATGAGCATTAAGTCACCTTTATAAACAGCAGATGTCAGCTTTTTAATGGCTTAGATAACCAGACTGAACCCGCTTCTGCTAATTCTAAACGTGAACCCACGTCCACCAACTCTAGACGCGAATATGCATCTACCAGTACTCAAAAACCTGGGCCTAGATCTTCTGAATCCAACCCACACGCCACTGGTTATAAAACTAGGTCCACCGAACACCGTACTACAAGTTCTCTCGCATTAAGTACTCAATGCGAACCTCGCAATAGTCTTAACGATAAATTGCACATTGTGTAAAGATCACCACGCTATTATGTAAATCCTTCGAAGAGCTATCAGTGGATGACAGAAGGAAATTGGTATTTCAAGATAAGTTCTGTTTCAATTGTCTTTCACCTATACATTCCGATTTTAACTGAAAGTCCACTAGACTTTGCTTTCATTGCGAAAAAGCACATCACACACTACTACAGCGTCATGATCAACTGAGGTCATCAGTACCTTCTACTTCTAAACAAAGTGTCAATACTTGCAGAACCAACGCATCATCTTACATTCAGAACGATTAATTTTACCATTTTATAATAGAAACAGATTCCGGGGGACTCAATTTTATCCAATAAATCAAATTCTATTCAGGTCAATAACAACAATTGTTATTTTAGTAACAAAAAACTTTTTTAATATATATAAATTTTATTTATAAAAAAATTATAAATAAATTTATATTACCACGATCTTGTTTCCAACTCTTTAATTTAAAAACTTGGTCTTCCAGTAACGCCCACTTATATCAATGTATCAGGCATCAATAGTTCAAAATCGCAAGCTTTGAAATTTTCAAAATTAACCATAAAGGATACTTATCAAAGAAATAATTTCCTTAAACTAAACTGTCTCATTCTCAACAGTATAGGTGAAGACACACCTAGTCAGTCTGTGGACACTTCTTGTTTGAATATTCCCGCTGATTTGAGGCTTGTTGATCCTCTGTTTAACATACAAGGCCCTATTGACATACTCTTTGGTGCAAATGTCTTCTGGAATTGCCTACGTAAGCAAATTCATCAATTATCTTCTAACGTTTTTGCTAGACACACTAATTTTGGGTGGATTGTCACCGGCCAACTCCCACATTAAACCACGCAACCTGCGTCGCAATATCGTTTCGTAAGCACCGAAACAGTTCTGGAAACTTGAAAATATCGATTCCCCCAGTTCAACCTCATCAGAAAACGAATTCTGCGAGCAACTCTTCACCTCTACCACCACTCGCACACCCGAAGGCTGATTCATAGTCCAAATGCCTAGACTATTCAATCCTCCAAAACTAAGCAATTCTCAAACCAATGGGCGCATAACTCTCTTCGCCATTGAGAGTAAATTCAAAAAAGAACTCTTTGTTAAACAACAACATGCCGAGTTCATGGAAAAGTATGAAAGTCTAGATCACATGGAAGTTGTCAATAAATCTGATGACGAATCTCATCCCCCAGTCGAAACCGTCTTCTTAAATCACTATCATGTGTGGAGAAACCCTCTTGTTAAAGACAAAATTCGTGTTGTATTTGATGGGTCATCACCTGACGCTAATGGAAATAGTCTTAACGATACTCTTCACTGCGGTCCAGCTATTCAGTTCGATCTGTTTACTATACTTTTGAATGTTCGCCTATTTCCTATAGCCGTCATTGCAGACATAAAGCAAATGTACCGTCTAGTCTTAATTCAATCTGAACAGCAAGATCTTCATAGAATCGTAAATAAGTAAGCCCATCAAAATATTTCGTTTGAAAACCGTTACTTATGGTCTTAAACCTTCCGATTTCCTAGCCATCCGATCCTTACTTATGCTAGCTTCTCAAGATGGTCATTTGTTTCATGCTAAAGCTTCAGAAGCATTAACAACATCTTTTTATGTCGATGATTATCTGCAATCCTTTCAGACTCTTGAAGAAGTTTCTCTCATATCTCTTGAACTAAAAGCACTGCTAAAGAATGGAGGATTTCCACTTCATAAGTGGAATTCAAATTCACCCGAGTTTCTTGCTCAATTTCCTGTCGAAGATGTAGATCCCTCTTCTGTCGAAATTTGAGGCGATTACGACTCAATAAAAAACGTTAGGAGTTCACTGGTGCACTAGCACTGATACTATTATTTACAAAGAATCACTTTCTGAAGAGCTCCCTAACACAAAAAGGCAAATTTTGTCTGAAATAGCTAATGTTTTCTACCCGCGTCAATTTCTCGCTTCAGTCATTGTTATCGCCAAACTTTTTATGCAAGAGCTATGTCTTGTGAATGGGATGAAGCTGTTCCCTCTTATTTCCTTAATAGATGATTTTCTTTCCGTTGCAGTTTACTTAACCTTACGCTTATTGAAATTCCTAGAAATTTAATTAACGTTTCTTCTAATACACACGTAGTGCTACATTTCTTTGCCGACAGCTCCGAAAAAGCTTACGTTTGTTGTGCATGCCTTGTTTATTGCAATCCTCTAAAGGAATTTTCACGCTCGAGTCTAATTTTTGCTAAATCCAAAGTAGCCCCACTCAAAACCATCACCTTGCCCCCGCTTGAATTGTGCGCCGCTCTCATGGCTGCAGAACTTTCTAAGAAACTGAAAAAGTTTTAAAAATTCAATTCTCCCAAAGTGATTTATGCAGCGACTCAATGATAACTCTTTCGTGAATCGCCAAAATCCCCACCCTCTGGCAAACCTTCGTAGCCATTAGAGTTTCCAAAATTCAAACCCTTTCTTTAGGATGTCAATGTAGGCATGTTCCTAGCACTGAAATCCCGTTGACATTAACTCACGCGGTTGTTTACCTTCTCAGTTACCTGTATCTCAACTGTACTTACATGGGCCCTCGTGGTTAGTCTCCTTGCTGGCCTTCTAAACCTTCAGCTCCAATGTTCAACCTGCCTGACGCCAAAGTAGCTAAATCTACTGCTTCTTGTCTCATTACCAGCGTTTCATTTCCATTTTTGCCTCGCTATTCCTCCTTTCACAAACTAATTTGGATTTATTCTTATTTTCTTACATGGAAATATCTCGTTGTTGACCAACCTGTTCTTCCTAAACCGCATCTAACTAATCATGAATTAACTCTCGCTACCACTAAAGTTTTGCAATTCACCCAGCAAGAAGCTTTCCCTATCGAATTGTCTTTGCTTTCAGCCAAGAAAGATCTTTCGAAATCTAGTCGTCTTTGCGCCCTAGCTCCCTTTCTTGATAAAACTGGGTTACTAAGAGTAGGTGGAAGGCTTTCTCATTCTTCACTTTCTGAAGACAAAAACATCGTGTTATTTTGCCTTCTAAACATCACGTAACTTCCTTAATTATACGTGACTTCCATTATCGAAATCTGCATGTTGGTACTCGCACCTTGCTTTGTTTACCAAGGGAAAAGTACTGGATAATAAATGGAGTTCATGAAGTTTCTTCACTAATACACAAATGCTTTAAGGTGAAACCTACGGTTAGCACTCAAATTATGGGTAATCTACCTTCTTTCCGCTCTTCCCCTAGCCGGCCTTTTGCTTTTACTGGCGTGGAAATCATGGGTCCATTTCAATGTCAGCGTAATTCCCCTGAATCTAAACGCACATTGTTTGGAAAACTCTATGTTTCTCTCTTCGTCTGCTTGGTTACTGGTACGATCCATCTGGAACTAGTAACAAATGCTTCTGCTTCGTATTTCCTTTCAGCTGTCTCTCGTTTTACTGCTAGGCGCGGAGTTCCTTCTGAAATATTCTCCGACAACGCCTCCACCTTCCAAGGCGCAGCTTCATTGTGGAAAAAAGATTTTACATCTTCGCCTGCTATGGAACAAATTTCCAACTTTTCCTATGCCAAAGGTTTCAAGTGGTGATTTATGGCCCCTTACGCCCCTCATCACGGTGGCAGGTGGGAGTCTTGTGTCAAGTTAACCAAACGTCATCTAAAAAGGTTTTGGGTAATCGTATTCTAATCTATGAATAATGTAACTCACTGTCCATCCTAATCGAAGGTGTTGTTAATTCACGCCCTTTGACCCCACTTTCTAATGATCCTGATGATTTACTTCCATTAACTCCCGAAAGGGATGGAAAAATTCGAGTCGTAAAGGTTCTTACTGCTAACAGTCATATTGAAAGACCGATATCACTAATTTCGCCTTTACCGCTTGAAAATTAAACTGTCTGTCTGCCCCTCCCCCCCCCCCTGTTAAACTCTCATAGAGATTCTCGCTTGCCTATTCTTTGGCGTAAAATTGAAGCCCCTCGTAATTCTTTAGGAAAAGGTGGAAGTTGGAGTACTTAACTTCTTTACAGAGGAGACAGAAGTGGCTTCTTTCCAATCCTGATATCAAGGTGGGAGACTTAGTTCTAGTTAGGGATTCCTCTCCCCCACTGTTATGGATCTCTGGCCGGGTGGTCGAATGCTATCACGGAAGGGATGGAACATTCGAGTCTTAGAGGTTCTTACTGCTAACGGTCATATTGAAAGACCGATATCACTAATTTCGCCTTTATCGCTTGAAAATTAAACTGGTTTTCTCCTCTCTATTGGTGTCGGCCCCCACCTTGGTGTATTCCTTGGAATACACGTTTAGTTGGAGTTAGCAGTCGCTGCTCTTTGCTTTTCCTCGTTTTCATTAGTTCTCTTATTCCCCTTTTTTTGCAGACACCAACAGTGACCTTTCTGTATTCCTGTTTCTTTGGATATGTATTTATTTTTTGTTAATGTCTGCTTCAACTGTGTATTCCCTGCAAATTATAACACTTCACCACGCGGCTACCTGTCGAAGCTTTTGAATTCAGTAATTTCAAGAATGGTTTCAACCCACTCAAGCAGATGTCGGCCTTGACGTCGTCTACCATCTCCATGAAGATTTTATTTGATGTATCAAATTCTCACTGAATAGAATTTTTATTTTTTCTATGTTCCCTACAGTGCATAGCTTCTTATGTTTCCGCCTCCCTCCCTGCTTGCTCAAGCTCTCCGTGTGTCTAAATCTCTCTCTCACTGCTCGTCTGGTCGCCTTAGTGCAAAGTTCGGTCCTTTGCAGGAGGCAACTTCCTTTACCTATGAGGTAATTTGAATCGACGCCATGTTGTAAAATATGTCTAACGGCTGCAAGGAAACGTCAACCTTCAATACACCATGAAAAGTTAAGTACACATGTTAAGTGGTTTTAACCATCTTTTAAAAGATTTTAAACAAATTCTGAATGCTATTAATGAAAGTTATAGGCAGTGTTGGGATTTTCGCAATATTGTGCAATAACTGCCCATCGTGGGATTTTTTCCTGTCATGCTTGAGCTAACTAAGCTTATTTCTAAACATGAAATGTAGTACTTCTTGTACGAAATAAGGGAGATGCTTCTCTCCTGCGTGGGATTCTGCTAAAACTTATACCTGTCTAAAACATAACTTTTTTCCTCCGTGGGATTTCTAACACCCTATTCAACTGTCATTATATCTCTGGAAATTTCCATTCGCAATAGACTGTAAACTGTGAAAAGCTGTACTCAATAACGTCAAATTATTGCTAAATTCCAATTCAAAGTGAACTTATTAACTGCAACATCAAGACTACATAACGCTAGAATCCCGTCAAAGTGTAACTCAATGCATCTATACGTACTGCAATAGTGACAATTTATAATCGTTCAACAAACTTTGGTGCTACAAAACAGTGCCCGTTTATAGATCTTCTGCGCCACGAATCGTTGAGAGCAATAAAATTGGCCAGGACTCTGATTCCTTATTTCCTATACTGCCAATTTCCTTTACTAACAATTTAGGGTATATTTAAACTAGTTTCCTTTTTCTCAATGAGGCCACGCCTATAGGCGCCCTCCCACTTTTGTCAGGTATTAAATTTATTCACTCTGTTTAAATATCTATGTGATTATAAACCCACATTTTAATAAGCATTTTTTCCTGCTGCGTCCAGGAAGTTAGAATTTCCTAATTGTTAAACTTCTATAATCAATTTTGTGTAATCCAGGTTTCGTTAATGCGACCTGCCCCATTTCAATTTAGCATCTCTTAAAGTCTCTATAAATACTAGTGGTTATAAATCCACTTATTAATCTCTTTTTCTTCTCCTGCTATGCCCAGGAATTTATAGCCTTTTCTCTTGCTACAAAGGCATTCTAAAAGGATTTTTGAAATATTGGTATTCTACCTAACCAATCTAACGAAATATTAAACCAAATTGTAAATCTTTTAGTATTGTTATTACAGGTCCTAGACCTTTTAATTGTATGCATAGTTCAAAAACTCTTGTTAGTTTTTTTATTGTTTGTCATAGGTCTGAGACCTCCAAATTGTTCATAAACAAGAACTTCTTTCTTTAGCTCAACATAGATCTGAGATCTAAATTATTATTGTTCTTTAACTTCCTCACTTTGTTAAATAAAATCTTTATTATTTGGGTTTTCTACTTCTATTGCGCGAATAGCTGTTAGGTACGACCTTTCCCTTCCTAAGTTTTCTTTCGAATTACTTCATATTTAACGAAATAAACAAATTCACCGAATGATTAGTTTACTACAAACTCAATCATTTGTTGCGTTTAGAGCAAAACTTCTGCAAACATCACTCAAAAAGTTTCTTTTAGCTAATTTAGCTAATTCTAGTAAATTATTAAGGCAAGTATAGCTCGCTCAGCCAGCTTCCTACTTGAAGAGATTTTCGCTCTGTCCTGTGATTTACTGTTTAGAATTTTGGTTTCGTTCAAGTTACGTTTGGGTTTTTCATCCTTTCTAAACTTTTATTCGGCACCCTGCAGGGTAAGATTTTAGCCTTCTTTAAATGCAACAATTGGTTCTCTCTAATAATTTCTACTACTAATAATAAAGATCTCACTAAAAGCCCAGAAGGTGCTTTATCTCTGTCCACTTTGGGGCATTTGATCTTCCTGTTGGGGATCCGACAGTGGCGGGTAATAAAAACTATCGCGGCTAATTTAAATCTTTCTAGCATTTCAAAATGCTTTCTAAAATCTCATCCTTTTGAAGGGAAAGTACATACGTCATTTTCATCTGGCATACCTTTGGTCGCCAGTGCACTACCATTCCCCATAGTACTCAAATTTTTGCTCGGAAGGGAAAGAGCACTTAGCGACAGCCTGCCGATAAACTCAGCTCACGCTGCACTCTCCGTTGTTCTTGCTCAGGCTTCCACTTATTCACCTTGCTTCCACAAGATTTGCGTAACATAACTATTTTCTTTCTCACTATCTTATTAATTATTTTGGCTTGGATTCTATTCCTATCTGCCTAAGATCGTTTCCACTCCTAAACCGTTTTCCTTTTCTTTTCAAATCATCTTCCCTCAGGTAGTGTCTGAGTTCAGGCTTAACCTACCACTTGTCAGGGAGTGTCCCACAAACTATGATTCTGGGACCATTTTCTGCGGCACATAATGAATGAGACATGGAGCTTCCAGCACCAGAACTTAAATTGACTGCCGCAAACTCGAAAAGGTGAGTTGCCCCTTTAGAGCCAGTACTTATGGCACCGTGGCGGATTTAAGGCAAGATTATGGTAGGGAGCTGGAATACCCTCCAGCCCATAGGGAGTGTGAGGAAACTCCCCCAGAACATTTTGCAAAATTTAGGCCCAAATTAGTGAGTGATTCTTCTTGTGTTATTTTAGGGTAAAAATAAATTTTAACAATTTAAAATAAAGAATCAATCGACAATTGTATGAAACTGTTTTGTGAATTTGGAAATATTTGCGTGATATTAGCCATTTTAAGTGAAACATTTATTGTACGGTATTCTAAATTTTCTCAGTTTTGGAAGTCCTACTATTTACTGTCATAGCTCCAACACCTATGGTTTAAGACCTTTTTAGAGAGGTTTTAAAATTTGTAGTATTCTTTCAAACAAAATGTTCGAAATATTAGGCTAATGTAAACTGTACATTTTGGTATATACAGTATTCAAAAGTTTGATGCTTTTCAGTCGGTCAACACAAATGTACCCAAATGACAGTGACCAAGTTAATTACTCTCACCAGGACGGCGCAAGGCTCAACCAGATAAGTAGCCTGTACAATACAATCTGAACTGACCACTTACAACAACCACATATTCACTCCAAGAAAGCAAATTCCGGAGGTCAAACATCACTTCCAGTATCTCAACAAAACATCACATAGACTACAACTAACAAATATTGACGAGTTAGTAGCATTATCTTAACTAATACTGCAACTAAATAATTGTATATATTGTAAATATTGTCACCCATACTTTCAGACATAGATTTTATAGCCTAAGTGTAATGGATCTGATGATGATCGCTTGTCGATCGAAACTGGTCATCCAAGTGCATCTCATGTAATTCTTTTCAGGATTATGGAATAACCCATCTCATTTGGGTACATTCGTGTTAACCGACTGAAACGCGTCAAACTTTTGTTTACTAAGGCAACATTGAACAAGATGTTCAGTAAAAAACATATAGCCTACTTTCTCCTAGATGCAAGGGTATTGTTATAACTCTTTGTCCTTTTCAAGGAGTCGTAGTAGCTTGTTGAAATACAACGTGTTATACGGATATTAAACATGAATATGAGGTGCCCTTTGCTAGTGCTACCTCTGTACAAAATTTCATTCAATTCGGTTTCACCATGTTTGAATTGATATGGTGAATCGATTTGCACACATACATGGCCGCAATCTGCAAACTGTTTTGCAGATGACCTTGTAGTTCAGTCGAAAGATTCTTCCCACAAAAATGTATGTTGTTGCGATATAAAATATGACTCTGAAGTGCCCTTTGCTAGTGCTACCACTGTACCAAATTTCGTTCCATTCGGTTTCACCGTGTTTGAATTAAAAGGGGAATCGATTTGCACACAAACATGGCCGTCATCCGCAAACTATTGGGCTGATGACCTTATAGTTTGGTCAAACGATTCTACATTCAAAAAGGTATGTATATTGTTGCAAAAATCGGTAGAGATCAGATGATTAGGTTGGTCGTAATTTGATTTAAGCTTTGCACATTTGGGTGGCCTCCGTTTCGTTTTCGGCAAGATGGCGGCGATATAAAATATGACACTGAGGTACCCTTTGCTAGTGCTACCTCTGTACCAAATTTCGTTCCATTCGGTTTCACCGTGTTTGAATTAATGGGGGAAATCGATTTGCACACAAACATGGCCGTCATCCGCAAACTATTGGGCTGATGACCTTGTAGTTTGGTCAAAGGATGGGCCCCTCATATAGGTATGTTGTTGCAAAATTTGGTAGAGATCGGATGATTAGGTTAGTCGTAATGTGATTTAAGCTTTGAACATTTGGGTGGCCGCCATTTCGTTTTCGTCATGATGGCGGCGATATAAAACATGACACTGAGGTGTCCTTTGCTAGTGCTACCTCTGTACCAAATTTCGTTCAATTCGGTTTCACCGTGTTCGAATTGATAGGGGGGGGGACAGACATTCAGAGTACACACACTCACACACACACACACACACACACAGACTCTCTCTCACACACACACACACACACACACACACACACATACACACATACACACACACACACACACAGACAGACACACTTTTTTCGCCCTGTGTTGTTCTCATAAGTCTACTTTCATTTTTTGCAAAAATCGAAAGTAGGCTAAAAATGGCTACATTCACAATAATAATTATTATTATTAATCTTGATTGGTCACATTGGACCACTTGAGTCATTCCACAATCACTTCTTCTTGGAAGGTAGTACTGCTTGGTTCTTGCGCTCTTTCCAGTACGTTTTCATTCTTTCAGATCGGGATTTCCTCAACTCATCTGAAATCTCCATAGGCTTTCTATGTGTCATTTCTGCAGAAAATTTGTGAATTTTAATAATGGTGTTAATTTTATTTTTCTCCTCGGCATCTGTTATCTTGAGTCCAACTGCTTTGAGATCTTGTTGGATTTCTAGGATCCATTGTCCTCCAGTTTAATTTCCTAGATTTCTCATCACTAGTTGGCGTACAATTCTGCTTTCTGGAAGCCGTAAGATGTGAAAAAAAATGAAATTCATACACCATAATAATATACAGTATTTAAGTGTGAAAAATTGTGTGAAGCTGATGTTTTCCTGGGGAGCTTAAGTATGTTTTAATGTATAACAGCAAGATGAATCAAATTATTTAAAAGTTTATGGCTTTGATGTTTTGAAACCTGAGGATTTACAACAACAACAACAACAAAAACACAAATTTACTTGACAAACATAATTTCATCAAAAAACGTTATATTTATATGAAACATAAGTACAGACTGCTCACTCATCTTACAATAAGCTTGTGGAATCTATTTTCGCTCTTTCGTCCAAACCTATTGTGCCCAATCAGTCACGGCAGTCTGGCATCGAACTCGGGTCTCATCAGAGAAGACCAGGCACATGATTATGCCTAGAGTCGAACCATTGATCTCTGAGGGGGAGCAATTACAGGGAACCCAAAGAGCAAAGAGAGGTATACTGACATATAATATTGTAGCATGATTTCACGACCTATATGTGAATATCATAGCAGTTTGAGATGAAAAATTGTAGCCAAATGCAAGAAAATATACGTTTTCAGAGCATACGAGAATGAGAGGAGGCCAGTTTGGCGTTTTACAAATTACACTTAGCAAGTGGGCGGAGATCTTAGGCGCCGAGCGCACTATTTACGTCTGGACCGAGGAGACAGCCCAAAATCAATGGCTCGGGTATTCACCGCTTGACAACGATGGAATCGGGAGTAGGGATGATTGCCCACGGAAATTAGTTAATTACAGCCAAGTGGGGCATTGAAATGGAGTGAAATATACACCCAGGTGAATATATTCATGGAGAGGTAATTTAGGAGTGGTTTTTCACCTAAATTAATGCCTGTATCTCCAAATGAACGAATTACAACCTAGCCTACGCTCGAGAGCAGTGATTTCGTGACCAGCCAAAGGGGAACCACCACGATGGCGTCTGACGCGCTGAACTAAGGCAATTAATTTGAATTAATTGGCCGAAGCGATCGCCGGCACGCGAACGTTTATGAAACCTCCACACTTAATTGAACAAGATGCATGTGCCATTTCGGCTGAAGAGGTATTATTTCAAGAAAGGAGTCGCTCTCATGTGTCCAGTGGACTATTTTGTACGAGAAACCTTTATATGGGGGGGGAGCAGCTCCCACCAGCCAGTTGTTCTCCAGTCTTCACCAGTTGTCTTGTTGTCTTCAGTCTGTATACACGTAACTAATACGCTGCTAGTAAGAGCGCGAAATGTTAAAGTATCAACGCCCAGCCGTCGAAGAACAATAGAAGCAAGTCATAAAGCTTCATAAGTAATCATGAAGTGCGTCGAAGTAATTTAATACAGATATTTATCTATTATCTGACGCAAATATAAATTCGCCACAGCGAAAAAGGAACTTATAATGTTTTTGAACATTTCATATACCGGGAGGTACTGTCAGAGTTGAATATGACATTATTATCAGGATCACTACAATGATGGGAGCTTGGGAAACATTGCAACTTCATCTTGACAGTGAGCTGAACGATATTGGAGGTGACGAGGATCGAACGTCCGTAAAACGCTGTTAGATTTTCACGTAGACCAGCGGTTGGAGTAATCGCATCGCATCTCTGAGATCAGGCGTAGGAAGAGTCCGAGTAAGAATCAACCTGTGAAGTAGTGAATAAGTGTACATAAATTGTGTAATAGTGATTTAAAAGTGTTCATGTGTATAGTGATTAATATGCATTGTGTGGAAGTGAAAGAGGCCACTGATAAAAGTATGTTTATCAGGTGGAAAATGTGTGAATTTAAGTGTTGTGTAAAATATAACATGATGGCTTAAATCAAGCGTCATGGTAGCGCCAAAGCTGAAGTGCTGGCACTATCCAGCGAAAAGGAAAAAGTGAGTACAATTTTACAATGTTATTATAAATAAATAGTTCACCATGTAACGATTTATCACTTTGAGAATAAGATGTAACAGTCACTTACTGAACGAGTTTTCACCACTCGTCTTGAATAGAATATGGCTTGGAAGGTGATTTGTTTAGGGCCATTCAGGCCGAAAATAGTGATGGATGTAACGGTAACGTTAAATGATAAATAATAATAATAATCTGCGGTCGGCAACAGTAAAGTAATAGGCACTTTTGGCCTAAATAATGTTCAAAGTGTGTCATGTCTAATATAAAGATACTATATTTTGGTAAACAGTAAGAAAGTAACGTGGAATATAGCGAAATACGAGAGCTTTTTCAGTGTCAGTGAAATGTGGAATGAATATTTGATATGGTCAATCCTTAGGATTATATTTGTGAACCATTAAAGTAAAGTAAGCCAGTAAATTTATACCTTGTTGTTAGGAGCTATTTAAAGCTTTGGCTTAAGTGGTATGACAGAGAGAACGCGGGTGCCTTAATAATTGAGTCATCTATGTGAAGTATTGTTTGAAGCCGCATATTGCGTGCAGAAATAACGTAGAATCCAGTGATTTACGTAAATAAATAATTGCGGGGACCAACTAGTATAGCTTGCGCGTTAGGTGAGAAGTTGGCTAAATCTACGAGTAGTATCGCCCTTGAGCATACTGTATTATTCGCAGCGAATTGGACAGAGCCTGTCTGTATCCATCGTTTGCATGAATTATGGCCACGAATGACGTCCGTCGAGACGCAGTGAGCATGTGTATAAATGATCTACCCTGAGAGGTAAGGATCATATTCGTCGTTTAGGAAACGCAGATTTCCTTATATTTTATTGACAGCTGCTGGTGAAAATCGTGGATTTTCACTATGATGCGCGTCTAAAGCCACTAGTAATCACCATAGAACGGCAAGGCTATCACAGGAATACCATCCCCAGCCATGAATGTTAATAAGGAGCCGAATTGAGCCCAATACACTATAATGATAGGTGTTAAATAATTAAATGACTCAATTACTTAGGAACCACACCTAGCGTAACTCCAGTACTGCAATTGTAAACAAACTTGACCTTGACAGCAGATGAGAGGGGGTGGGGTTGTAGACCACTTCTGCGGCAGCCAGCTTGACTAGCCAGCTGGAACGAATTTTATTGCCTGCTGAGGGGAGAGAAGGTCGGTCGACCGGTCCCTTGTAAATTAGAGTCATAGTAGGACACTGAAGAATCTCGATATTTCAATATGCAATTAAGATATGAGTGTGATGATGATGCCAATTGAATTGAATGGTGTGTTGCAACACACATACGTTGTTGGATCATAGAAATCATATAATATTTGGCTCAGTTATTCTCTGAGGAGGAAAACTGAACCAAAATAATGTAGGCATCTTCTTTTGGAGTGCATTTTGCCAGTTCACGCTAATTTATGCAGACGGGTATGTGATTTCCTAGAACATGACACGTTTGTAACGATGATAAGCCCGACAAGACCCAGAACATCGTTGTATGGTGAAACTATAAGTAATTCTATCCATGTTTATTTTGGAAGGGATAAGTACGACTTTCTTTAAAGCGTTCATATTGATGGAAAGAAGGAAGATGATTCACACGACACAACAAATATTTGTTAATGAATGCAGAAAATAATGAATTTATGCTAATCAAGGTAAATGCCATAAGAAACGGAGTGATGTTTTATTAATGTCATTTTAGATGTGATATGTGATTTTTGTGTTATGATACTCCAGTTAAGTAATTGTATCACATGATGAACACTATGGAAACCCATGGAAGTCTGAAAGTATCATTGACAGGATGCTAGAATTAGATTTGAGTGCAGTGTAGCACTATTTTAAGAAGAAAACTCACAGAATAACCCTATTTTTATTTGTGGAAATTAAATATAATTTGTCCTTTATTTGTATTTGTTGTACAGCCATGATTTTATACCAGTAAATGTTCCATTTTAGGAATATGTTGTGTATTTCATGTAGAGTAGTTACCTGGTAGACTCAAATCCTGAGCATGTGGTCGTATGGTGGGCAGGAACATCCCATACCTCGAAAAACCGTGAGTTAGTTGGGATACGAACACATGGTCCACATGATGACAGTTGGGTACACTATCAATGATTTTATTGCGATCAATAGGAATGTCTCTATGGATGAACATTAAAGCCAGTTTGATTTCTGTAGTCCTCGATCTCAAGTATGTTTTCAGGAGACGGAGAGTCGAAAATGACCGTTCGGCACTTGCGATGCTTACAAGATGTGTCAGTATTACTTTGAGCATCGTCTTCACCAATGGAAATAAAACTGGGTGGCAAGTCTCGAACTCACTAGCTACAATTTATGGGATGATGCCCCCATTGTCCGTTTCCATATTCCATTTTGTTGACCAATGGAGATATTCAGCTTTTAGTTTCGCATACAACACTTATTCTTGTATTTGAAACAAAGAGGCATATTTCTCTGTCACCGTCTTCAAGACTTCAATTTGGTCTGGAGTATCAAGATTAGTAATACCGTTTTTAACAACATTTTGAGGTAGAAACATATTTACTTGTAGATATTAAGGACTTCATCAGAAAATCTTGTCTTCGTTGATCATCCAGTCAAGCAAGGGGATATAGATATTCCTCCTACAATATTCTTCAGCAGTAGAGAATGGTGCATCTTGTCGGTTTCTTTGCCTCTCTACGATTCTCGGAAGCATTATCTCTACAGCCAACACACTTGTAATTATATTACACTTGTCATACTCGCTGCTGAAGTCTTCTTCTATATTATTCCGTTTCCTGGCAAAGATGGATATAACGCAGAATACTGCATCAGATGCTAACTTGACATAAGGGTTTTCAGTTTGAAAACGTACGCTCAAGTAATGAGTTATGGCTAGGACTTCGTTAAGACAGCACAAAGATACAATAAAATCCTCATAGTTTATGCTGGACAACAAACATTGTGCCTTAGATGGTGACGCATCTCCTTGAATGTCTGACCAACTGGAAACAATTTCGAGTGCAGCATTGACTTTTTAATGTTGGCTGAACACTTCAAAATAGCGTCGTGCCGTTCCACCCATCGTGTCTCACAAAGGTCAATTAGTTGGCCATGAAGAATGATTTTCAGAGCCATCTTATTTTCGTTTTGAAGAAGCATTAAAGAATGATATAATTTCTGTCAAAATACCGAATGTATTTCTTACAGACTGGACCGTTGCTGTTTTGGATTTAGCCAAGTTTAGTTTTGTGGTTGTAGCAAGGACATCTTACTTCATTAATAGCAACTCTCTGAATCTCTTGTACTGCTCCTACAGTTTCGGAAATATTCACGGAAACTCCATCGGTTCCTATGACAACACAGTTATTAAGGTTCAAACCAAGAGTCCTTAACTCTCTAATCACTACCTCACCGATTCTCAAACCTATCACGGTCGGTTCATTTTCATTGCTCGAATAGTTTTCATGACTGCCATCTTCTATCTCTGAGCCTGATGAATCTTTTACAAGGTCCAAAACAGCTGTTCTAATGTCGAGAAATCCCACAAAATCTTCTCTAACCTTGATGTTGCCTGCTTCAGTGCAAACGTATCTCAGAATAAGTGACATTTGAGAAATATGGAACACATCCACTTTTTCATCATACATACAGCTGAATTCCTTGGCTTTGTTTACACGAGCCACCATTGTCTTCAAAATCTCCTCACCAAAACATTCTATGAGAGAATTTTGAATTGTTTTACTGGTAAAGAGGCTTCTTGGACCATCCGTTCTTAGACGTTCTTCAAGAGCATAACAATACATCAATATGCAAATGTATCCTACTTGTCATAAAGGTCTGTAAACATTAATATTTCATGAGCTTCGAGTTTCATGTTTAGTGAATAACTAAGAAATTGCATGATTTGTTTCCAGGCTTTTAATACAAGTAACCAAGAAATATTAAATAATACTAGTCAAATTTGCCAAGAGCCCCCCCCCCCCTCTTGATCTGGCATGACATCTTCCACCTAGATAACCGTTGAGGACATATAAAATTAATAGGTGTCTCCTCCGCCCGTGTTGCGGTCGGGTCTAAGTTTCACCTGAGCTCCGTAGCCGTCACTTTCCAGGTCCCTGTAGGACCTTCACAGCTAGCGTAGCAGTCTTGGGGCTCATGGAGTTCCCACTGTACCTTGCCCCTGCAGGTAATCCCACATTTCATGCCGTTGCCCATCTCCCACGACATAGACGAGGGGTTGGACTTGTGGGGGTTTTAACCCCCCAGTAACACCCCCTGGCTACGCCTCTGATACAATCCTTGAAACATATTGAAGAATGTATGTGCGTAATAATTCAGAATGCAGTGAAAACTTAGCAACGCTTTCATTTGTTGTAGGATTGTAAACAAACATGGCGGAGCTGCAATTAATGTTTGAACAACGGAACTGGGTACTAAAGTGTTACTGGAAAACAGTGTGTTGTGAGTGAGATTCGACGACGGTGGGGACACACACATACACATCCAAGTACTCGGGGCTACATGACCATGATGTCGCAAAGCCCCTAAATGAATCAACAACAACAAATTTGTGACCTTGATTTCATTTATTGCCGTAACATACATTTCTTAAAGAACAGTGCAATTCTAGGATAGAGATTGACGAGCAAAAGGGCGCGTTCATGTTGGACTTTAATCTAGCATTTGACCTCCGGACAGCAGGCTGGATACTGTTTGCTCTTATCCTCCACCAATTTGCAAGGGGGGCTAGCGTCTACTCACCCACACCTGAAACACACAAGACAAATGTTATTTACGGGATGGTCGAACTGCACTAATTAGGTTAAAGCCAGAGAGAACAGTCAGCTTACGCTAATGGGTTTGGGAAGACAGTAGGGGTAGGTAACCTCTCCTGAAATGTTGTTTCAGGCTTTCAGCTATGAGTTGACTGACAGCTACGAACAACTGGATCCCCTGGAGTTTCCGTATATGAATCGCTTGTTGCAGAAACCCCTCATGTCCACTTTTTAAACAAATTATGTGATCGTGTGTTAGTTTGTGTACAGGCCCAACGATTTGTTTAGAAATCCCTAATTTCAGCGGTAAACAGTGTGTTGTGATTGTTTGTTATGTGTAGTTGCTATTGAAGTGTGCGCTTGATGGAGCAAGTGCAAGTTGGCTGCGAGAACTTTGGACTCGTAGTAGAAGTGATCAGTGGTGATAGTATGAACTAAGAGGGATAGATCATTAGAAAGAAAGAGGCTACTCTAATTGTAATTGATGTGAAGAAAAATGTATAAAATACTCGTAGTATGTTGATTGAGTGTATTCATTTGTAGTCCCGGTTGTTACAAGGGCTATTATTCTCATTTATAACGGTAGAAGTACGTCGGTGACATTAATTGGTGTCCAACGTTGCCGCAGAATTTATTTACATCGATTGTATTACTTCTAATGCTAATATGGATAAAGCCGTAAACACTTAGAGGAGTAAATCGAAGCTCATTTACAAGACATTACAACGCTTTGATCGCGGAAATTCAGTCCGATCATGTCAATCTACAAAAGGTACGTGCTAACCTCAATGCTTTGCATACCGACTGGGAGAAAATTCGTAACATGGATCAGAAGATTATGGATTTTCTTCTCGAGGTTGATTCCAGCGATATGGAACTCGAAGCGGAGTCATCGTCAACAGATGAATATAGATATAGGTATGAAACTGTGAAGGTTCAAGTTCAAGACTTAGAAACTATCGATGCCAGGACAAAAGTTGAAGAAGCATCTAATTCAGTAAGTAGGCATAACATATCTAATCACAGAACGTTCAAATTCCCTCCCATCGAGTTACGAAAATTCAATGGTGATGTTAAGGAATGGATACCCTTTTCGAGCTAGTACAAGAAGGTGCATAGTGATGACTGATGAGTGTCTGTCAAATGAAGATAAATTCCAGTACTTGTTACAGGCCCCAGTGGAAGGTTCTAGAGCCAGGGATGTAGTGGAAAGTTATCCTCCTTCTGGAGATAATTACAGCCAAGTAATAGAAGCCCTAAAAGCTAGGTTTGGCAGGGATGATTTGTTGATTGAAGTATATATAAGAGAACTGCTGAGTTTGATCCTTCAAAATGAAAATTCAAGCACTATACTACCCCTAGCCAAGCTATATGATAAACTAGAAGGCTATTTAAATTCAGGGGCGTGGTGGTGCAGCGGTCAAGCTGTTGGCCTCTCACCACGGCGGACAGGGTTCGATTCCCGGTCAATGCATGTGAGATTTTCAAAGTGAAATGCCACGTCCTGTGGTTCGGATTCAGCGTTAAAAGGAGATCCCGAGGCTTATGATCTCGAGATTAACGGTCACGTAAAACTACAATCTTCTTTTTATTTAAATTCTTTGGAGACTTAAGGTGTAACAAAAGGAAAATATGCCTCAGTATTATGTCCACTTTTAGAGTCTTGTATGCCAGAGGATTTTCTTAGAGTCTGGCAGAGAAGTGCAAGTGCAACTGGTGTGACAATTGCTTAAATTCGTCTAAGTAGATTAATGACATTTATGAAGGCAGAAGTACAAAATGAGGAGCACATATCACTTGCCATGTCAGGTTTTTGGACTGTCACATCATAGGGATGTGTGTGTGCACACACACACACACATCCCTATGATGTGACAGTCCAAAACCTGACATGGCAAGTGATATGTGCTCCTCATTTTGTACTTCTGCCTTCATAAATGTCATTAATCTACTTAGACGAATTTAAGCAATTGTCACACCAGTTGCACTTGCACTTCTCTGCCAGACTCTAAGAAAATCCTCTGGCATACAAGACTCTAAAAGTGGACATAATACTGAGGCATATTTTCCTTTTGTTACACCTTAAGTCTCCAAAGACATTTATGAAGGCAGAAGTACAAAATGAGGAGCACATATCACTTGCCATGTCAGGTTTTGGACTGTCACATCATAGGGATAATAATGGTAAAACAAACCAAAGAAGCGACTCGCAATCTTATGACCAAGAAACATATACCGCTATGGGACTCCTAACCACTCAAGAACACAAGCATGGAAAATCTACTGATTGTATATTTTGTGATTCCTCTAGCCATAGTAGTTTAGACTGTTATAAGGCACGAGGCATGATGTTAGAAGAAAAGATGCAGATCATTAAAGACAGGAAGTGCTGTTTTACGTGTCTAAAGCCAAACCATATCTCTAAAAAGTGCAAAATTAGGGTATCGTGTGTGATTTGTGATAAAAAAAAAAGCCATGTAGTTCTTATGTGTCCAGATCTTGAAAAGAATAGGAAGAGTTTATCTGTTAAAGACATTTCTAAATCTGAATCAGTTGTACAGAACAATGCACTTGCTAATCTCACATGTGACACGGGAGTATTGCTTCCTACCCTGAAGGCATTCAGCGTGAAGCACGGGCCATCATTGACACAGGGTCACAAATATCCTATATCTTAAAACAGACTGCTCTTGAGATGAGATATCAACCAGCCAAAGAGGAAGTAATTGTGCACTCCCTTTTCGGTGGACAAAAATCCGGTAACTGTACTCATAATATCTTCAGAATTCATCTGGCAAGTTGTAGAAAGGAATATCTCTGTAATTTTGAGGCCTTGGATCAAGATGACATATGTGGGAATTTGCCTTGTATTCAAAAGGAGTCATGGATGGCAGAACTCAAGGGCACTGATGTAAAACTGTCTGATTTTAATCAAGATGCGGGCTCTATTGAGATTCTTATTGGTGCAGATGTGGCAGGCAAGCTCTACACCGGAAATGTTAAGCATCTTTCCTGTGGGCTAGTGGCTATAGAGACGAGATTAGGATGGACTCTAATGGGTAAAGTGCCAATCCCTACTACCAACACTAATGCAGCTATGTTGGTAACATCTATGCTGGTGAACGATATGAATGTAGCTGTTCTATGGAAATTGGACCTGGTCGGTATTACAGATCCTTCAGAAAAGAAAACCAAACTGGAATTTCAGGCTGAAGTACAAAAGCACTTTGTAGAAACTGTATAAATTAATCCTGATGGCAGGTATGAAGTTAATATGCCTTGGTTGGAAGGACATCCACCACTACCAAGTAATTTTAATTAGCTGTGAAAAGGTTGGATTCAACCATCAAACGGTTGAACACTGATAATTGTTATGATCAGTACCAACATGTGTTTGATGAGTGGCTTGATGAAGGAGTGATCGAAAAGGTACTAGAATCTGAGCTTGATAAGGGAAGACACAACTTGCCTCATCGACATATTCTGAAAGAAGACAGTACTACCAAAATCAGACCTGTCTTTGACGCGTCGGCTCATGCGAAGCATGCACCATCACTTAATGATTGTTTACATAAAGGGCCGAATTTAATAAAATCAGTTCCTAGACTTTTGTTGCAATTTCGTCTAAAAGGAGTTGGAATTGTCTCCGATATCAGAAGAGCATTTTTACAGATAAATTTGAACCCAAGTGACAGAGATTTCTTACGATTTCTGTGGAGAGATAAGGGCAATAATTTGGTTGTTTTTCGCCATCAAAGAGTTGTTTTTGGAGTTGTTTGCAGTCCCTTTCTACTAGGAGCAGTGATATATTACCATCTCTTCCAATTGCGAGAAAGATGTCTACAGGGTGATACCAGGTTTTCCTTGTCAACTATAGAAATTCTCATGGACTGTTTCTATGTAGGTAACTGCATTACAAATTTGAACAACAGTGGCGAAGTTGAGAAGTTCGTTCAAGAATCCAGTGACCTGATGAATCTTTGCAAATTTATCTTGCGAGGTTGGGAGAAAACTGATCCTGAAGTGGAAAGTACCGAGACTAAGGTGCTTGGTTTAGTTTGGAATAGAAAGCATGATACCCTTCAACAAAATCTTAATTGTATAAAATGTTGTAATGAGAAAGTCACTAAAAGGATCATCCTTTCATGTGTGCATAAAGTTTTTGATCCCATATGGTTTTCATGTCCTGTTACCCTATTGCCAAAGCTTCTCTTGCGAACAGCCTGGGAGTCGAAAGTCGGATGGGATGAAGAAGTAGGTGAAAACATTCGATCAAAATTCATACTGTGGACTGAGGAATTGTTTTACCTTTCGGACGTCAAAGTCCCCAGATGGTTGCCTAGATCAGCTGATCCTACTGATAAGTGGAGTATTCATACCTTATGTGATGCTAGTGAGTCAGCATATGCTGCTGTTTACCTAAGGGTGGAAAGGGAGAACAGTGTAACGGTTCAACTGATTCAGGCGAAAACGAGGGTTGCTCCTGTCAAGAAAATAACAATACCTCGAGTCAAGTTGTTGGCGGCAACTATTGATTCTAGACTGTACGCATCTGTTATTGAGTCCTTCAACTTCCTGTGTAAAGCATATTTCTGGACTGACTCTTGTACGGTGTTAGCATGGATACGTAGGGAAGATCAATGGGGCACATTTGTCTGGAATAGAGTGGAAGAGATAAAAAAAAAAGACCGAGATTGAGCAGTGGCATTTTGTACCTGGAGTTAAAAATCCCACCGATCTTCCATCTAGAGGCTGTTCTGGACGGCAACTACTTCTGTCAAATGGTGGGAGGGACCTGAGTGGTAGTATGGACCTCAGGATAACTGGCCTTCTGCAGACTCAAATTATGATGAAGGAGATATAAGTAAGGAAAGGAGAAAGACAGTCTTTTCTTCCATGATCGCTGTAAAAGATGCATCTTTCCCAAAGGATTGGTATTACAAGTATTTATCCAAGAACAACAAAATCATTAGAATGATTGGCTGGATGTGCAGATTTGTCCATAATGGTAGAGCATCTAACGTGAAATCCAGTGCAAAGAAAAGGGGTCCTTTATCTACTGACGAGGTGAAAGAGGCTGAACTTCGAGTTTTGAAGTATGTCCAACAGGAGTCCTTCAGGAGTCTCAGATATGAATGTTTCGAGCTTGCAACCCTTCGACGACCACAGTAGAATCATCCGCCTGAAGACAAAGATATCCAATAGGCCTGATAGTGTGGATTTTCGATTTCCTGTTCTGTTGCCAAAGAATCATCCTGTAGTGCTTCTTCTCATTAGAAGCGTTCATGAGGAACAGTGCCATGTGGGAGTTCAGGGACTTCTCGCCATCTTGCGTGAACATTTTTGGAATATGGGAGGGAGACGAACTATTCGATCTGTAACATCTCAGTGTGTAGTTTGCAAGAGGCAGGAAGTAAAGAGATTAGAAGCACCTACTATTCCTCTTCCAGTGGAACGAGTAAGATATGCTGCTGCGTTCGAGATCCCAGGAGTTGATCTAGCTGGACCACTTTTTCTTAAGGATCACAAGAAAGCCTGGATCTGTATCTTCACATGAGGCGTGATCCGTGCAGTTCATTTTGAATTAGTTCTTTCCTTATCCACAGATGATTTTCTACAGGCTTTACAGCGTTTTGTGGCAAGACGAGAACTTCCCGTTATGATATTTAGTGATAATGGAACTAATTTCATAGGAAAACATAATGACTCTAGCAAGTTGGAGTGGCAAAAGGTTGTAGAATATAGTGCAGTTCGAAGGATCACATGGAAATTCATCCCTCCTACCGCTGCGTGGTGGGGTGGATGGTGGGAGAGGATTGTGGGTACGACGATGAGATTGTTGAGGAAGGTGCTTGGAAGATCTTCACTCAACTATGTTGAGATGGAAACTCTCCTCTGTGACTGCGAAAGCATCCAAAATTCTAGTCCACTAACTTCTATTTCAGAAAATGCTCTGGAGCCTACTCCTATAACACCTGCAATGTTTGTTAAAGATGTCAGGGAAGGAGGATTTCCTGAATGTGATGTTATACCGCCTACGTGATGTACCATACGCTGAACGGGTAGAGGAGTTTATGGCCTTAATTACACCTACTAATGAACCTCATTATGCATGAATTATGGAGACTGAAACCTTCCTATGGAGGTATGGATTGTCCTTTAGAAATATTTTATTTAATAATTTAAGACAAATTGCCAGAAAACTAAATAAAAAGAGCTGCGTGCCTTCTACCGTGTAAATCTGTTCTCTGAAGTAAACAACCTCACCATGATTAAACGACGTACATACAGTTAAACCTATTCTTCCATTTGGAGAAACACTCTTTTCATCAAGATCTTGAATAATTTTCAAACATAATCTGTAGTAAATTGACGGGAAAATGTGCAACATTTAGACACGACGAGTGTTGTAAGCGGCACAACGTTAGCTGGCATTTCGCATCATTAATACATAAGGAATAAACACAAGAAGAGTTTTCTCACTGTACACAGCTGAAGAACATATAATTCTTGGTGCATGTTGCAACTTTTATATTTCGTATTAACAACAATTTGCTCATTTACATGCAAGGGAAATATTGTAGGACACAATTCCCATTGCTTCCATTACCTGACTACTAAACCGGAAGCTGGTTATGCATAACTATACGCCGGTGGCGCGTCCTATGGCGAGTGCAAGAACGATAAAATATGTAAGCTCTATGCTAAGACAGCGTACAACATTTGTCACGCTGACCGTGTCTGTGTCTGAGAGAACCTACTGTCGTGCGCAGAAGCACTGCCGTGCAAAACACAGCTTTAATGATCCTAATGGCTAATGCATCTATCTGATTGTGAGCTCTGTCTGCAACTAGGCACAGCCTTAACGATCCTAATGACTAATGCATCTCTCTGAGCCTTGTCGGCATCCAGGCACAGCCTTAACGATCCTAATGACTAATGCATCCTCTGAGGTATGGCTGCATCTAGGCACAGCCTTAACGATCCTGATGACAAATGCATCCCTCTGAGCTTTGTCTGCATCTAAGCACAGCCTCAACGATCATATTGGGTAAAGCAACCCTTTGAGCATTGCCTGCATCTAGGCACAGCCTTGACGATCAAAATGACTAAAGCATCCCTATGAGCTATGTCTGCATCTAGGCACAGTCTTAACGATCCTAATGACTAATGCATCCCTCTGAGATTTGTCTGCATCTAAGCACAGCCTTAACGATCCTAATGACTAATGCATCTCTCTGAGATTTGTCTGCATCTAAGCACAGCCTTAACTATCCTAATGACTAATGCATCCCTCTGAGATTTGTCTGCATCTAAGCACAGCCTTAACGATTATATTGGGTAAAGCATCCCTGTGAGCTTTGTCTGCATCAAGGCACAGCCTTAACGATCCTAATGACTAATGCATCCCTCTGAGCTTTGTCTGCATCTAAGCACAGCCTTAACGATCATACTGGGTAAATCATACCTTTGAGCATTGTCTGCATCTACGCACAGACTTAACGATCCTAATGACTAATGCATTCCTCTGAGCTCTGTCTGCATCTAAGCACAGCCTTAACGATCCTAATGACTAATGCATCCCTCTTAGCTCTGTCTGCAACTAGGCACAGACTTAACGATCCTAATGACTAATGCATCCCTCTTAGCTTTGTCTGCATCTAGGCACAGCCTTGACGATCCTAATGACTAATGCATCCCTCTTAGCTCAGTCTGCGTCTAGGCACAGCCTTAACGATCATATTGGGTAAAGCATCCCTTTGAGCATTGCCTGCATCTAAGCACAGCCTCAACGATCATATTGGGTAAAGCATCCCTTTGAGCATTGCCTGCATCTAGGCACAGCCTTGACGATCCCAATGACTAATGCATCCCTCTGAGCTATGTCTACATCTAAGCACAGCCTTAACGATCCTAATGACTAATGCATCCCTCTGAGCTCTGTGTGCATCTAGGCACAGCCTTAACGATCGTAATGACTAATGCATCCCTCTTAGCTCTGTCTGCGTCTAGGCACAGCCTTAACGATCATATTGGGTAAAGCATCCCTTTGAGCATTGCCTGCATCTAAGCACGGCCTCAACGATCATATTGGGTAAAGCATCCCTTTGAGCATTGCCTGCATCTAGGCACAGCCTTGACGATCCCAATGACTAATGCATCCCTCTGAGCTTTGTCTGCATCTAGGCATAGTCTTAACGATCCTAATGACTAATGCATCCCTCTGAGATTTGTCTGCATCTAAGCACAGTCTTAACGATTATATTGGGTAAAGCATCCCTGTGAGCTTTGTCTGCATCTAGGCACAGCCTTAACGATCCTAATGACTAATGCATCCCTCTGAGCTTTGTCTGCATCTAAGCACAGCCTTAACGATCATATTGGGTAAATCATCCTTTTGAGCATTGTCTGCATCTAGGCACAGACTTAACGATCCTAATGACTAATGCATCCCTCTGAGCTCTGTCTGCATCTAAGCACAGCCTTAACGATCATATTGGGTAAATAATCCCTTTGAGCATTGCCTGCATCTTGAAACAGACTAAACGATCCTAATTACAAATGCATCCCTCTGAGCTCTGTCGGCATCTAAGAACATCCTTAATGATCATATTGTGTAAATCATCCCTTTGAGCATTGTCTGCAACTAGGCACAGACTAAACGATCCTAATGACTAATGCATCCCTCTGAGCTTTGTCTGCATCTAGGCACAGCCTTGACGATCCTAATGACTAATGCATCCCTCTTAGCTCTGTCTGCGTCTAGGCACAGCCTTGACGATCCCAATGACTAATGCATCCCTCTGAGCTTTGTCTGCATCTAGGCACAGCCTTGACGATCCCAATGACTAATGCATCCCTCTGAGCTATGTCTGCATCTAGGCACAGCCTTAACGATCCTAATGACTAATGCATCCCTCTGAGCTCTGTATGCATCTATGCACAGCTTTAACGATCCTAATGACTAATGCATCCCTCTTAGCTCTGTCTGCGTCTAGGCACAGCCTTAACGGTCATATTGGGTAAAGCATCCCTTTGAGCATTGCCTGCATCTAAGCACAGCCTCAACGATCATATTGGCTAAAGCATCCCTTTGAGCATTGCCTGCATCTAGGCACAGCCTTGACGATCCCAATGACTAATGCATCCCTCTGAGCTTTGTCTGCATCTAGGCACAGCATTAACGATCCTAATGACTAATGCATCCCTCTGAGTTTTGTCTGCATCTAAGCACTGCCTTAACGATCATATTGGGTAGATCATCCCTTTGAGGTTTGTCTGCATGTAGGCACAGCCTTAACGATCCTAATGACTAATGCATCCCTCTGATATTTGTCTGCATCTAAGCACAGCCTTAACGATCATATTGGGTAAATCATCCCTTTTAGCTTTGTCTGCATCTAGGCACAGCCTTAACGATCTTAATGACTAATGCATCCCTCTGAGAGTTGTCTGCATCTATGCACAGCCTTAACGATTATATTGGTTAAAGCATCCCTGTGAGCTTTGTCTGCATCTAAGCAGAGCCTTAACGATCTTATTGGGTAAAACATCCCTTTGAGCTCTGTCTGCATCTAGGCACAGCCTTAACGATCCTAATGACTAATGCATCCCTCTGAGCTTTGTCTGCATCTAGGCACAGCCTTAACGATCCTAATGACTAATGCATCCCTCTGAGCTCTGTGTGCATCTACACACAGCCTTAACGATCCTAATGACTAATGCATCCCTCTGAGCTTTGTCTGCATCTAGGCACAGCCTTAACGATCCTAATGACTAATGCATCCCTCTGAGCGTTGTCTGCATCTAGGCACTGTCTTAACGATCCTAATGACTAATGCATCCCTCTGAGCGTTGTCTGCATCTAGGCACGGTCTTAACGATCCTAATGACTAAGCATCCCTCTGGGCTCTGTCTGTATCTAGACACAGCCTTAACGAAGCTTCTAGATTCTTATGAACTCTGGTCACCATGGAGGGTTTGAGTATCGTTATCACTGGCCTTAATATGCTAGGGTGTGAGTGTGTAATTATATTGATAATATTAGCCTGATTGCCACTGTGGTGCCTGTAGTAGTGCATGCATATACAATTTAGGCTATTATTGGGAAGGAGATGGCCTTGAACTTAAGTTAGGAACTATCCTAGCATTAGTTCGTAGCAGCGCACTTCTAGGTTGTTTGAGGTGGGAATTGAACCAACCCCTTTTGAGACAAGATTTATTTCAGAGCCGGTAATCTAAGCCTTTGGTACCGGAATCTCAGAACGTACCCTAAGGCTATAATAATTAGAATAATACATAGGCTATATTTTTTTCAGAGGGAAGTGTATCACTTTACGGGGGATGATCGATTTCTACAAATCCCACGGTGGCTACGGCCTTGTCCTTTACTTACGGGGTGAAGTACAGCATAAAGTTGTCGTATTGCCCTTCGGCGCAAGTGATCTTCCCGCATCCATAGGGCATGTTCCATGTAGAGCCGACAGGATGAGCCTCTTGTGTCTCGGGGTCATAACATTGGTTGGGGTAGTCTGGAACAGGGAAACATTCCACTAAATTGACAACTTAAAACAGTTTCTTTTTAGCTTACCCCAGCATGAATTTACAGAATATCTCATACAAAGCTTTTTAAACTAATGATACCGTACATTCATATTACAATCAAAATAATACACCATACTGTACTTCAGTAACAAAATAACAAATAGGATGAGAGTAATTCCTTAAAAATGATCAGTATTTTTTTAGTAGAAAATTACTTCAGTAAAATAACTCAAAATGAAGTATAATATCGGAATAATAATTCACCAAAACACATTTAAAATATTCATGATTGTTCAGATGTTGGTTAAGACAGATCTACCCACACATTTTCGCACGTGAACTTAGGCTCAGGACACCTCGTTAGTGATCCCTTGACATAGCCAGGGACTCAAATAGGGTCGCCTACCTCCCTTTTGAATATGACACTCTTTGAACTTTGATTATTATTAATGCTACTGGCATGTAAAGAATATTCTAGTCTAGTGCTATATTGATGGATATCAATATTTTACTGAAATATGTTGCTATTTCTTTCTATATTTATGCTTCACGTATCAAATAACCCTTTTTCCATTGCCTTGGGGGGACCCTCTCCTCTTCCGCTTTTCTATCTGTCTTTCATGGCTCTCTTTCTTCCATGCTCCTCAATCCTCATGCTTCGAGAGTTGAGGGAATTTTCTTCCTTCCTGTCTTTTATTTACCTTATTCTTCTTTTTTATTTTCCATTTACTCTTCTCTAGTATGTACTGTAAGTCTATAGTTAATTTTATTTACAGTGTCTATTTCATTTTTATCATCACCCAAACCATTACGAACCGATAGCCCAGATGTTAAGCCTCTTAAAACAACACTAATTATCATCTTTATTATTCTAAAGATGAGTAGCAGCTTTTCAGAATGAATAAATTCAATACTTGTCTTAAAGACAGTGTAGACATTGATAACATTAGCCAATTAATGACTAAGCTGCGTTCTGCTGCACGGCTAAAAGCAACGGAAAACTGCAGCTGTAAGGTTCTTCCCGAGGATATGCACCTCTATATGCTTAATTAAAGATTCGAGAGGGAGGGGCCGTAAGCAATGAGTTTATTGTAGCTAATTTTGTTTTATGTAAGTTGTCTGTAGCTTTGCTTTGCAGAATAAAGATGACGATTTGTCTACAGCTCTACATAAGATATCACATGTCTCCCTATTTTAACTGTAAAGAGAAATGAGGCGAAAAACACTTCAGAGGCGCTTGACACGGTGGGTGGGTGGGTGGTTAACGTGTCGGTCTACTAACTCCAACCTTGCAGGTTCACTGAGCTAGGAGTTATAACTGTTGAGGAATAATCTACTACAATTTAGTGTTGAATCTGCAATCAAACTATTGCGGAGTTTTAAAATACTCCTTTTTTTTATTACGTGCTGGTAATTAAAGTGAGGACTTACAGAATTGCAAAATATTCCCCTGCATGCGCATACACTTGGCGAATACGTTGATTTGTATCGTTGCCAACGAGATATTATAGCCTACTGAATAAGACCGGGAAATGTTCGCTAGTTTAAAATAATGTCTCTATTGGATTCACAACATCACCATCAGATCATGCTAAAATGTGCGTCTTTTGGCATGTATTATAAAAAATCGAGCCTTACAGTAGTCGCATATGATGTGTAACATCTGACATGTTATCGTACTATGAAATTGAGAAGATATGTATGTGAAGTCATCTAACATGTTATCCTACTCGTATACTACACAGCTTTCACGTTCTTAAAATGTTAATTTACGCTCCGTTTTCATACTGGTACTATGATGAATGTATAGATTGAATTGGAGATATGCTACTGTCACATTTGTTTGAACAAACATCACATATTATATTGTAAATTAAGAGGAGGAATGAAACCATAGTCTCTAGCCTATCTATAGACTACTAGAAATAATGTTCAATAGAATCAAATTTCCCAACTCATGCTTGGTGCAAACTATTGTAATTAAAATTAGATACATCGTAATTTCATGTAGATTCTGTTAAAATGACGCTTAATGTTATGATAGATATCGTTTAAATCGATATTCCGGTAGCAAAAAAAAAATTGCCGGGACTGGGGTTCGAACCTGAGACCTCATGATTCACAGACCAAGATGCTATCCTCGCAGCCATTACAACCACAGAAATTTAGAGTACAAGACGTTTACTCATTTTCTCGTGCCGGTAATAATATGGAAGTCTACAGCTCTACATAAGATATCACATGTTCCTGCGTGGAATGGACTTTTAAATTAGATATGAATACGCCTACTTGACAGTAAAGGAAATTCCTATAGTGGTCCTTGAAAGGCTAGCCCAGTTCCCGTATAAAACATCGATATATTACATTGATCACAGCATTTTCGCAATGTGGGCTAATATCTGAATAGCCATTGTGCAGAAACATACTACCGGCTTTGCTGACTAGTTACAATGTTTCATATTAAAGCATATCACCATTTAAATACTGATACGAAGACTTTGAACACGTGGTTTGTGTTTCAATCAGTTGACACCAGAGTTTACATGAGCATATCAAAGTGTTGAGCAAAGTTACTCGGGGAGTGGATGACCATCACTTTTATCCAGAGATTGAAAAACAGACTCTTAATAAATCATAATTGTTTTCAGCAAATATGATGTAATGAATATTTTTACACCAAAGAACGACAACTTGAAGATGATTTATTGTAGACACATCTGTAATGGCGCCTCCAAACCTTGAAGTAATTCGTATGTGTTATACATTCCACATGGTACCACTGCCAGCTGGATCACATACCTCCTGGCTGCTAAAGCTGCGATCCAACTGGCAGTGCGTCTTACACACTTCGGTCCCATTTTTCAAAATCACTTCCACAAAAATATCCTGCAACCGAGTGGAAAGATGTTACACATCAAAAAAAGAGAAAAAAAGTTAATTACGCTGGCAGGAAGAACAGGACTTTTGGTCAGGAGACTTTAGGGTCATTAGCAATGGCCAAGCAGGGGTTGGTCTCATATTGAGTAGGAAACTTGGACAGCGGGTGGAATATTATGAGCAATATAGTGAATGGATTATTGTAGCAAAAATCAATACTATACCTAGGTGCACCACAGTGGTACAAGTCTATATGCCTACCAGTCAAGCTGTTGATTAAGATGTTCAAAAGGTCTACGAAGAAATAGATGAAATTCTCAGGTATATCAAGGGTGATGACAATGTTATAGTAATGGGAGATTGGAATGCTGTGGTAGGAAAGGGAAGAGAAGGAAAGATAGTAGGAGATTTCGAATTAGGTGAAAGGAATGATCGAGGAAGCAGGGTGATGGAATTCTCCACCGAGCATGAGTTGGCCATAGCTAACACCTTATTCAATAACCACAATAGAAGAACATACACATGGATGAGACCAGGAGATACAGGGCGTTACTAAATCGACTTCATTATGGTCAAGCAGAGGTTTCGAAACCAGATTTAGGATTGTAAAACATATCCCGGTGCTGACATAAACTCTGACCACAATCTGGTTGTTTTGAAATTCAGATAAAAGTTGAAGAAACTGAAGAAAAGTCAAAAGCCAAAAGTGGGCAATAGACAGACTGAAAGAGAAGGATGTAAATGAAAGATTCAAGAAGAGTATAAAGGAAGGACTAATGAAAAACCCTAAACAAACTTCAATTGCAACCGAATGGGCACTTTTGAAGAATGAAATAACAAAATCCGCAGAAGAAAACATTGGCAGGAAAGAAAGAATAGGTAGAAAACCGTGGATCACTCCGGATATACTAGAATTGATGGATGAAAGGCGGAAATACAAGAATGTAAGAGATGAAAAGGGGAAAGCAGAATACAGAAGTCTGAGAAATGAGGTTAACAAAAAGAGCAAGGAAGCAAAAGAAGAATGGTTGAAAGAGAAATGTGCAGGCATAGAAAATTGTCTGAAATTAGGAAAAGTAGACACAGCTTATCGAAGGATTAAGAATACTTTCGTGGAAAGGAAGACCATGTACTTTAATATTAAGGACTCAGATAGAAAACCTCTAACAGATAGGGATGTAAAGGTGGAGAGATGGAAAGCTTACATTGAGTGTTTGTGTAAGGGAAAGGTTATTGAGAATCATATAATGGAAAGGGAAGAGGAAATTGATGAGGATGCAAAATGAGATTTAATATTGAGATCAGAATTTGACAGAGCATTGGAAGACTTAAGCAGGAACAAAGCACCAGACATAGATGATATACCGATTGAGTTGCTATGCTGCATAGGAGATGAAGGTCTGATCAGGTTATATCACTTGGTGTGTATGATTTATCAGACAGGTGATGTAGCCTTTGATTTCGAGAAGATTGTTATCATCCCTATAGCGAAGAAAGTGGGAGCTGACAGATGTGAAGATTACCGTACAGTCAGCTAGATCACTCATGCTTCAAAGATCCTGTCTAGAATAATTTACAAGAGGATGGAAAGCCAGATAGAAAAGGAGTTGGGTGAAGACGAGTTCGGTTTCAGGAGAAATGTAGGAACAAGGGAGGCTGTACTAAGTCTTAGGCTGATTTTGGAAGGTAGAATAAGGAAAGATAATAGAACGTTCATGGCATTTGTAGACTTAGAGAAGGCTTTTGATAACGTTGATAGGACTAAATTATTTGACATTTTGATAACGATTAGAATAAAGTACAGGGATAGGAGGGTGATCTACAATCTATACAGAAACCAGACAGCAGTCATTCGAGCTGAAGGACATGAGAGAGAAGCTGGTATCCAGAAAGGTGTAAGGCAAGGCTGCAACTTATTACCCATACTTTTTAATCTTTACATTGAATAAGCAATGAAGGAAATTGGAGAAAAAATTAAAGTGGGGGTGAAGATTGAAGGAGAAATAATTTCAACCCTGTGATTTGCCAATGACATCGTCATATTGGCCGACACGCCTGAGGAATTGAATGGGTTTTTGAATGGTATGGACTCCGTCTTGAGGAAATAATTCATGATGAAAAATTAATAAATATAAAATAAAAATATTGGAATGCAGCCGAAATAAATCAGAAACCTCTATGGACATCAAATTGGCAGGTGAAAAACTAAAGGAAGTAGGAGACGTCTGTTACTTAGGAAGCAAAATAACCAATGATGGACGAAGCAAAGAGGATATAAAAAGTAGGTTAGCTCAGGCAAGGAAAGCATTTCTACAGAAAAGGGATCTGTGGACATCGAATATAGATTTAGGTATTAGGAAGTCATTTTTGAAGGCCTTTGTCTGGAGCGTGGCGCTCTATGGAAGTGAAACTTGGACTATTGGTGCAGCAGAAAAGAGGAGAAGTGAAGCGTTTGAAATGTGGTGTTACAGGAGAATGCTGAAGGTCAGATGGGTGGATAGGGATACAAACGAAGTGGTATTAAAGACTAGTGGGAGAGGAGAGATATTTATGGCGACTGCTAATGAAGAGAAGAGATAGGTTGGTAGGTCACTATATTAAGACACCCAGGAATAGCAAGCTTAGTTATGGAAGGAAGGGTCGAGGACAAGAACTTTAGGGGTAGACCAAGGTTATAATACGTCAAACAGATTGCCTCGGATGTAGGGTGTGGTAGCTATGTGGAGATGAAACGATTAGCTCAGGACAAGGAGGCTTGGAGATCTGCATCAAACCAGTCTATAGACTGAAGACTCAAAAAACAACAACAACAACAAATGCCAGATACACACATGGCTGATAAACGCTTCACACCAGAAAAACTTAAGATGCCATACATGTCAACCAAACCACCTGGATTCTATTTGCCAAGCAAAGGTCTTGATGTTACAGGCAGAGAACATCATAGGCTTCGAGTCACCGAATGGTAGCGGATAATGCCGAATTGTTACGATCGGTTGAGAAGTAAGAAGCGCGCTTCAAGTAATATTGTGTCTCGGGCGCGATCTGTGGACATAATAGATTTTGAGTTCTTGGATTTAATTAAGGTAATTTCCACATCAGGAGTACTTGAAGTTCTTAAGAAACATGCAGCAACATTAAAGACGACATTAGATGAAGTTTGCTACCACGATGCACAAAAACCCTTGCCTAAAATCAAAGAAATGCCCCAAAAGAGAAGAATTGTTCCACACAGAGGAATTTTTTTTACCAAACAGAAGAAAACGTGTCATGGAGTTATTCTTCCAAAATCTGATGCAACAGAAGCCCAGATCATCGCGTTTTTTTGCTGCAAGGTAGAAAACGAGCAATTAGTGCCACTGAGGATGACGAAATAAATGGATTTTATATAACAGTCACAGAGGCGTGCAAATTATTACTAGACTAAACTGTAACATTTTTTTTTATCATAATCAGTCTATTGACCATCTGGTGTACTTAGTAATGATTTCTCTCCTATGGGCTTACGACCTTTCCAATAGGGAATTGTGTCTGTATATTTTCCGAATTGGGGATTCCAAGGTACACCTGAACTGGGTCCGTTTCCTATTTTTTCCAGAACTTTTGGGTATACCCTCTATATCAGGTGGCTTAAATCCATGGTCCACGAGTCTTAAATTAGATCACGAGTGGCTCATCAGTAAAAAGATTGTGAATCCCTCTGCTCTAAATGAACACGAGAACTAGAATTAAGTAATCAAGTTAAAACGCTTAACATTCTCTATTATCATGGTTCCTCTTTTAGTGGAGATTCTAAAAAACAGTTTTAATGCCAGTTTCTTAAAAGGAAATATAAAAGGGACACTGGGACTGAAAGTTTAGTGAAATATGTGAAAAATATCGATTTTCGGGTTTTTCCATATTAATACACCCCTATTCCTCGTGGATCAGATAGTTGTGATTTTTAATCCGAATTCCGGCATTTTTAAAGCCGTAGCGTAGCTTTAAACGCCTGGTGTGCAGTCCTTTATACGCCCCAGCACTGTAAGTGTCCTGAAGGTTCTGAGTCTTGGTGCATTAACCATCGAAGTATCGCAGCTGGTAAAACACCACAGAGTCATGACAAAGTGGCTGTAAAGCTTTAAGAACTCTTGGCCTATATTTTTCTCTATGGCAAAATCTTAGTAACTCTTATTAGATGCCTCGGACTACAAGCAAGCAATCATAATATGCACTTACCAGGATGAGCACTTAGGATGCGTACTCCTTGAGACGCTGCGTGGGTGCTTTGCAGCATCACCGTGGCAACCAAAATAAACAGGGCTATCTTCATGTTTACCTGCAATGAATATCTGTAAATCACATAAAGAGGTAGTAACGTCATATATTTTAGAATTAGATGTAGGCCTTCTGTATTGATTTGCGATAGACTCCTTGCGGGAGGATAACAGGACGGTAACATCTGAAAATGAGAGGCCAACAAATGCCAAACTATGTCCATTCATTCATTAATTCATTCATTCATTCATTCATTCATTCGTTCATTAATTCATTCATCCATTCATTCATTCGTTTAGTCATTCGTTCATTCATTCGTTCGTTGGCGGCTTCGGTGGCGTAGTTGGTAGCATGCTGAGCTTCTATGCCCAAGATAGCGGGTTCAAACCCGGCCGAAGCCGTCGGATTTTTTAAGAGCGTTAAAAATCCCTCAGTATGCCTTCCTTCGGAGGGGAAGTAAAGCCGGCGGTCCCATGTCATAGATTTATGGCATGTTAAAGATCTTTCCACTAATTACACCTGTGTGAAACTAAATTGGATAGGTTAAGAATATAAACAACGCTCTTAGGTTGCTACGTTCGTTGCCAAGAGCCGACTGCGGTGGCGTCTAGTAGCTAGTTCTGAACTAGGCCTAGTAGTCGTTGACGGTGGCGTTTGGCGGCAAAAGTAGGAACTATTTGAAAATTCAAAGTTGCAGTCCCTACTTGAATTAAAAAACAGATACACACACTAATACAGTCATCACAATTAACACCGGTTATCAGACATATTCTACACACACCCAAAGTACACGGGGCTACATGACCGCGTTGTCGCAGCCCCTAAACTAAGGAACCAACCAACCATCATTCGTTCGTTCATTCATTCATTCATTCATTCATTCATTCATTCATTCGTGTGTGTAAGGTACTAAGCATTATTCCGGCTGCATGCAGCCTTTTTAAGGTAATAAGGACCTAGGTAGGTAACAAAAAACTTCGAAAATGGGATTTTAGGGGTTCAGGACTAATTGTAATTAAAGTCACTGGATTATGTTGAAAAATAAGTATTGTATAACTCATAAGTCAACATGATACATCGTGAGAGGACATGCCCACTTCTTCTGAGACTTCTGTAAATGTTTTCTAGTAGTTAACTGCGAGAGCTTGGTAGTACAGATCAATTCGAGTATATCTTACCAGTTTATTTTGCTCCTGTTATTAGGGGAACAGGAAAGTTCTTGATTTACCATTGAGGCAAGTCAATTCAATCAAAAATTAACTCTTTTTTTTTTCAGAACTGATTTTTTCTTTTGTGCTATTATTCGAAAATTACAAGACCAAAATACATAAAACCTTTCTTGTGTAATAATATATCATTGAGAAATAGAAATACTTGTGGATTTGTTAATTCATTTGAGGGGCTTGATCCCCGTGTAGTTGGGTGTATTGATGTAATGGCTGTAGCAGTGTGTGTAACTGTGTCAGGGTCAGGAATGGGATAGGCACCCCGGGACTTGATGTTAAGTGATATCCTAGCATTTTCCTGGAGAGAGTGTGGAAGAAAACGGGGGAAAATCCACGCTCAGGATAGCCGCTATCAGCGCAGCGCCGGGATTCAAACCTACGATACCTGGACTTACAGCAGCTGCCCTCGCGACTGTAGTGCATGTTTGAAGAGCATGGCTACGCCACTGGACGAAATGCTCCATGAATTTGGCTTGAGTAACTATAACCCCCGCTCATTGGTCAATCCTGGTTACGCTACTGGTAGTCGGTCTTGGATCGGTAAGTCCACAGCTGCTACGTTTACCCGCGAAGAATGTTGAAGTGCCTGTACTATTTCAATTTGCTAGTAATATAGTGATGTGTGGTATTATCATTTTAAATGATCTTGTCGACTTCGTCGTTACGCTGGGGTCTGGCGTTACGTTACGGTGACGGGACGAAATGTACCTAGATGCACTGAGGTGTGTGGCGTCATAGTACCGTTTGGTGCATGTTTTCCCCGACAATCTCTACTTCGTTAGTATAAGGCAAATCCCAGATTCATGGATGTCACGGAAACACAAGAATCTAAGAGATGAAAAGGGGAAAGCAGAATACAGACGTCTGAGAAATGAGGTTAACAAGAAGTGCAAGGAAGCGAAAGAAGAATGGTTGAAAGAGAAATGTGCAGGTGTAGAAAATTGTCTGAAATTAGGAAAAGTAGACACAGCTTATCGAAGAATTAAGAATACTTTTGGGGAGAAGAAGATTAAGTGCTGTAATATTAAGGACACAAATGGAAAGCCTCTAACAGATAGGGAGGAAAAGGTTGAGAGATGGAAAGCTTACATAGAGAGTTTGTATAAGGGAAAGGAGATTGAGAATCATGTAATGGAAAGAGAGGAGGAAATTGATGAGGATGCGAAAGGAGATTTAATATTGAGATCAGAATTTGATAGAGCTTTGGAAGACTTAAGCAGGAACAAAGCACCAGGCATGGATGATATACCGATTGAGTTGCTACGCTGCATACGAGATGAAGGTCTGATCAGGTTATTTCACTTGGTGTGTAGGATTTATGAGACAGGTGAGGTACCCCCTGATTTCAAGAAGAATGTAATCATCCCTATACCAAAGAAAATGGGAGCTGACAGATGTGAAGATTACCGTACAATCAGCTTGATTACTCATGCTTCAAATATCCTGTCTAGAATAATTTACAAGAGGATTGAAAGCCAGATAGAAACGGAGTTGGTTGAAGACCAGTTTGGTTTCAGGAGAAATGTAGGAACAAGGGAAGCTATACTAAGCCTTAGGCTGATTTTGGAAGGTAGAATAAGGAAAGATAAGAGAACGTTCATGGCTTTTGTAGACTTAGAAATGGCTTTTGATAACGTTGATTGGACTAAATTGTTTGACATTTTGAAATCGATTGGAATAAAGTACAGGGATAGGAGGGTGATATACAATCTGTACAGAAACCAGACAGCAGTCATTCGAGTTGAAGGACATGAGAGAGAAGCTGGTATCCAGAAAGGTGTAAGGCAAGGCTGCAACTTATCACCCATACTTTTCAATCTTTACATTGAACAAGCAATGAAGGAAATTAGAGAAAAATTTAAAGTGGGAGTGAAGATTCAAGGAGAAATAATTTCAACTCTGAGATTTGCTGATGACATCGTCATCTTGGCCGACAAGACTGAGGATTTGAATGAGTTTTTGAATGGTATGGAGTCAGTCTTACGGAAAGAATTCATGATGAAAATAAATAAATCTAAAACAAAAATATTGAAATGCAGCCGAAATAAATCAGAAACCTCTATGGAGATGAAATTGGCAGGTGAAAAGCTGAAGGAAGTATGAGACTTGTGTTACTTAGGAAGCAGAATAACCAGTGATGGACGAAGCAAAGAGGATATTAAAAGTAGGTTGGCTCAGGCAAAGAAAGCATTTCTACAAAAAAGGAATCTGCTGACATCGAGTATAGATTTAGGTATTAGGAAGTCATTTTTGAAAGCCTTTGTCTGGAGCGTGGCGCTCTATGGAAGTGAAACTTGGACTATTGGTGCAGCAGAAAAGAGGAGAATTGAAGCATTTGAAATGTGGTGTTACAGGAGAATGATGAAGATCAGATGGGTAGATAGGGTTACAAACAAGGAGGTATTAAGACGAGTGGGAGAGGAGAGATGTTTCTGGCGACTGCTAATGAAGAGAAGAGATAGGTTGGTAGGACACATACTAAGACACCCAGGAATAGCAAGCTTAGTTATGGAAGGAAGGGTCGAGGACAAAAACTGTAGGGGTAGACCAAGGTTAGAATATGTTAAACAGATTGCCTCGGATGTAGGGTGTCGGAGCTATGTCGAGATGAAACGATTAGCTCAGGACAGGGAGGCATGGAGAGCTGCATCAAACCAGTCAAAAGACTGAAGACTCAAACAACAACTCGGGTAATCTCAAGAACCACTGAATGGATTTTGATGCGGTTTTTACCATTCTGTAAAGGATATCTCGAGGAAAGATTCTGTAGAAAATAATTTATGTATGATCAAAGGAAGCCAAGAAGTAACGATTTCAGAAAAGTCGAAAACAAACTTGGCGTCCGTGCGCTTCTAAAGCTTACGTTGGGCAAACCGTTAAAAATATCAATATACTATGAGCGTAAGAATTGGTCAGCATGAAAAGTTCTACAAAAAAGTCCGGGAGAGCATATCTCTATCTTCAATACATCGCCCACTTTAGACTGGATGGATAGGGCACGTCATCCAGCCATTTCCCTCCTTTCCCCGTGCGCTCTGGTGAGCGTGACGGCATCCCACGCGCTGGACCTTGCTTTGCCCTTGGTTTGCACTTGCCGTTCGCGAGTAATTTGAAACAAGGTAAAGTATTATAAAGCAAGATAAGTATTATGCAGATAATTTTCTAACATGTCAAGAGCCTTTCTAGCATTTTTCAGCATTTGTAGCATTTAAAATGATACAAAGTCTAGTCTTTCAGACTGACTGCCACTTTCTTATATTGTTAAGGAGCAAAATCTACTATAGTGTGGGACAAGCCATTGGAAGCCTGAAGGTGACGCGTAGTCGGTGCGCTGTTGTCCTGTACGTTCTCGCATCCAGCACGCGACTGAAGGTGCGATGCAATAGCATGGCAACACCGCCGGGCGCTGGGGGGAGAGCGGAGCGGAGAGCCGGTTGACCTTGTCCCGCACTATAGTACAATCATGTCGTGCATTACACAGAAGAAAGTGGACTCAGAACACCGTCAGTTTAAGGTAGAGTGAATGGAACAGTTTTGTTGGTTGTCAATCAATAGTCTATGTTTCATTTTTGTGAAATAATTTTCCAGGTTCTTGGATCATAACACAGTTGTACTTTGCAATTGCGACTTCGGTTTGATATTTTACCTAAATTCTGCACTTTTTACACTTCCGGCCCCCTGAATACTCTAAATAATCGTAATATTAATCTGTGTAGCCCTCGAGAACATTCATTTGAGAAGGCCTGCAGTAGTCTGGTGCAAGTTCTCGAAACTGGCATCACTTTTAAAGTGGAAAAGTTAGATGAAGCCGTGAGGTGATGAGAATGGGGGAAGAAACATTACCTAAGAGGCTAAGACAAGCAGAGGTAGACCTATAATATAGATAACGATGGTTAGATACATGTCCAGCTATTTCAAGGTGATAGGAGAGGAAGCGGATGTGACCGCCGTGCTAACTTTATTTATTTATTATTTATCGTATGGCTTTAAGTGCCGGTAGTGTCCGAGGACATGTTCGGCTCGCCTGAGTCTGTAACTGCTTCCAGCGGACACACTTATAGGGTGAGCTACAAGTTCCGTTCAATTTCAAGTAGTTCCAACTTTTGCTACCAGATATCAATGATACCTAATGGTGAAAGTTGGAACTTCGATAGACCGTTCCGACGAGATTTAACCTAACAATTTAGCTGCATACATGTTTAGTACGTGGAAGTATCTTTTACATACCATAAATCTATGACATGGGACCGCCGGCTTTACTTCCCCTCCGAAGGAAGGCATACTGAAGGATTTTAACGCTCTTAAAAAATCCGACTACTTCGGCCGGGTTTGAACCCGCTATCTTGGGCACAGCGGTTCAGCATGCTACCAACTACGCCACCGAAGCCGTGCTAACTGCTAATAGGTGACTCGTCCGCACACAGAGGCTTGCAGACTAGAGTTGTTGTTTATTCTTTAAGGGGCTTTGCGGCATCGTGTTCATGTAGCACCGTGTACATTGGGTGTGTGTAGAATCTGTCTGATAACCGGTGTTGATTGTGATGGTTGTATTAGTGTGTGTTATCTGTTATTCAGGTAAGGACTGCAAACGATCAATTTCAAATAGTTCCTACTTTTGCTACCATCAACGACACCTAGTTGTGAACGTGGCTACTAGATGCCGCCGCAACTGGCACCTGGCGTTGAACGTTGGAACTTAATAGAGTGTTAATCAAATCAAACCTACAAATTTAGTTACACACAATTGTAGTTAGTGGAAGGTTCTTTTACATGCCATAAATCTATTACATGGGCCCACTGGCATTGCTTCTCCTCCGAAGGAGGGATTTTTAACGCTCTTAAAAGTCCGAAGCCTCCAGCCGGGTTTGAAACCGCGATCTTGGGCATAGATATCCCCATGCTACGAACTACTGTACCCCACCGAAGCCACCTCTTTTACTCTATCAAGCCAACTTCACTATACCATTCAACCTGGATGAACGCTTTTTCCTGTCTTTACACACTGTTGTCTCAAGACGTGCCTTTGCTACGTCTAGTACTGCATCCCTGTATCCTGACCACTTCGTTTCAATGGCCTGCAATTCTTTACCATCTACTCTCTGAAATTTCTCATTAATCATTTCCATGAATTTGTTCCTTATCCTCGAGATTTTTAACTCTATTCCATCTGCAAACAGACCTCATTTACTGCACTTTAGGTCTAACAATGCTTAATTAACAGCAAATTAGTTTGTTGTCCGTTCATCAGAAAAGCCCCTGAATGACCTACAATTCCTTATCAATTTACTAAATTGAAATTCAATAATGATATACTCGTAGACTATTATCGATCTTGTTCCACTACCCTCCCATGTGCATCTGTGAATCTGCTTATGCTTCGAGAAAGAGTTCGCGACTGATTACCCCATGCTAGCACTGACGTCCAGTCAACATTTCCCCTTGGTGTTCGCTTTACCCCCACTTACCCATTACTATTTTCTACAGACAAGGAATCTGTTGACATCGAATATAGATTTAGGTATTAGGAAGTCATTATTGAAAGACTTTGTCTGGAGTGTGGCACTGTATGGAAGAGAAACTCGGACTATTGGTGCAGCAGAAAAGAGGAAAATTGAAGCGTTTGAAATGTGGTGTTACAGGGGAATGATGACGATCAGATGGGTAACAAATGAAGAGTTATTAAGACGAGTGGGAGAGGAGAGATGTTTCTGACGACTGCTAATGAAGAGAAGAGATTGGTTGGTAGGACACATACTAAGACACCCAGGAATAGCTACCTTAGTTATGGAAGGAAGGGTCGAGGACAAGAACTGTAGGGGTAGACTAAGGTTAGACTATGTTTAACAGATGCTTCGGATGTAGGGTTTGGTAGCTAGCCTATGTAGAGATGATACGATTAGCTCAGGACAGGGAGGTATTGAGGGCTGCATCAAATCAGTCAAAGGACTGAAGACTCAAACAACCAATTACCTTCTCATACCTCTTAATCTTATTTCCTACCGTAGCATTGAAATGCCCCATCAGAACTACACTATCCTTATTGTTAGCTCATAAAATCCGTCTACGTCGTCCTGTACCGCCCCTTCAAATGGAGCGTACACTGTAAAATCTATCCACATTATTCGTTCATTTACATAACTCACTGAATCTATGTTACGCTCAAAGGTTCTATAATATAATATAAAATAATACCGGTAATAATAACAATAATAATAAACTGAAAACTGGCCAAACATGAACTGAAGCGAGGAAGGAAAAGCATAGGAAACGAATGCGGGAATACTGGGCGAATGTTAAAGCACAGGCGCAAATACATCGAAAAGGACAGTTGAAATAGCGTGGACCGTAGATGGCCGAAATGACAGCCATAATAATAATAATAATAAACAGCAATAATAATAATAATAGTTCTCAGTTTTCTCAAGACTGACTGCGTGGTGCAGCGGTAACGTTCTCGCCTAGACTCTAAACTTGGCGCATTCAGTTGGCATTTGAGAGTGCACAAATGTGAAGGAGCCGTGTTAGTACATTTATTGGCACGTTAAGGATCCTCATGGGGGCAAAATTCCGACACCCTGGCGTCTCTAAAGAATGAGTAGTTAAAGGAGACGTAAAACCAATAACATTATTATTATTTATTTTTCTCAAGGAAGAAAACACAAAGGGAGTCTGCATAAGTGAGATACAGAAATATCTGCAGGAGATTAGGATCTTATGTTAAGGTATCCAGGAGGGTGACCTGCTTAAGAGAAAACTCCTAGAACATCAGAGTTTCCAATGGAAGCTGACGCTGAAAACTGGAAAGGCGTGGCTGAAAGAGGGAAGGAACAACACCGTCTACGAATGAAGGAATACTGAGCCAACTTTAAAGCTCAAAGGAAACAGTTGAAATGACGTGGTCCTTAGTTGGCCGAAACGAAACAATAATAATAATAATAATAATAATAATAATAATAATAATAATAATAATAATAATAATAATAATAATAATAATTAAGGTTCAGATATATAGGACCTAAAGAAGCGAGAAATATGCAGGCAAATGTGCCCTAAATATACTGAAATATGATCCAATGCGGTACAAAACGACCTAATATATTTACATGCATTCTAAAAGCAAGTGCTAATAATGCAGTGAAATGTTATTTTTATTATTAATTCTACATCAAACCTAAAAAAATCATGAATAGGTCTACGATAAAAATGTCTTCCTCAAATGTTTATAGCAGAATGTTTCAAGAGATTCGCGTAATGGAGCATATTCCACACATTTTCTCCCGTTAAAGCCTGCTACACAAATCACATTTCTTGTAAAAGAGAAAGAAAATGCCCCAAGTTGAAAATACTACCTAGTTTAGTTACAGTTAAATACTTTGTGATAATTTGCAACAATTGGCAAGTTTTTTAATTTTTACCGCCGCTAATGCACAGAAACCTTCCTGCGGCGACCGGAGACCATATTTTCAGTCCACCACCTACTCATATTATATTACCAAAATATGATCTTAATACATTAATATTGATGAAACATGACAATGACTATGAAAACGTTCCGAATATGCATTTTGTACGCTCTATAAAATCCACATAAAAAGAATCAGAAACATTGAACTCCTGCTTAATTACAGTTTTCAATGAAAATGTAGTCAAGAAAAAAAGATATATGACATTTCCTAAACATCCGAATCTTAATAATAATAATAATAATAATAATAATAATAATAATAATAATAATAATAATAATAATAATAAGAAGAAGAAGAAGAAGAAGAAGAAGAAGAAGAAGAAATGAGGAGCGGGGGAAGAAACAACCTCGTTAAAAAAACAGGGTTCAGCTGGCCCAGCTGATAGCACCCTCTAAGGGCCCCTGCCTAGGATACAGGTGGAAACTGGACAACGGCTTCTGAACGGCGGATGAAGATGGTTGGTAGCATCTCAACGGTAAGGAAGGCGAAAGAACCAATATGGGGAAGATTGGTCTCCTCCGCCTAGGAAGGCAACCAATCTACGGGAGACAACCCTAATTCAAACCTACTGGAGCTCACAACCTTGGTAGTAACTTGATCAGGGGGTTAAACCTCTGATCCCCCTAACCAATCTTCAACTAAAGCATGGAAAGGAAACGCACGGAATTAACTACCCCGGGTGGTATCAAATCCACCTCCGCTGTCGGCGGTGTTAATGGGCCTTTGGAGTCTGGGGAGCCCACACCAACATGTTTTAAGGACGGGTCGTTACGTCCTGGAACCACTAACAACAAGATCAGACAAAAAAGAAAAAAAACCAACAACAGAACTACTTCGCCACATTGAACATCAACTCGTTACTTAAGATAGGCAAACTGAAGGATTTAACAGACACTTTGACTAAACACAAGATACTGCTCACAGCAATACAGGAAACCAGATATACTGATGAACATGCCTTTGACTACCAGGGCTACTGTATTTTCAAAGGAAAGGTAGCACGTAGGAGAATGAAGAACGTACCACACCTGGGGACTAGTTTTATTGCAACCCATAAGATACTGGATTCAGTTATTGACTTCAGCTCACTCAATAGTCGAGTGTCTTTACTAACCTTCCACCGACAGTAGTGGCTACGCGGGCTAAAGCGCTGCGTTAGGTCAAGGGGCCAAGCTCTCTGCTGACTCAGTAGACGAGTGGGTTCGAGCCCCACCGTCGGCTGTCCTGGAAATGGTTTTCCGTGGTTTCCCATTTTCAACACCAGGCAAATGCTGGGACAGTACCTTCTGACAGGCCACGGCCGTTTCCGTCCACATCCTTGTCCAGTTTCATTCATCTTCATCCATTCCATCTCTCATCCCGACGCGCAGGTCGCCCACGGGCGTCGCCTAGAAAGACCTGCACTCGGCCTCTCAGGAGGCTACACGACAAAAAAAAAAAACAAAAAAAAAAAAAAAAACCTTCCGGTGCACAAACAAGGTCTACACTGTAGTAAATGTTCATGTACCCATCACTGAGGACAATAAGCGTAACCCTGAAAATACTGACAAGTTTTGGGAAGACCTAGAGGTCATCCATCATATGCAAGGTCCCAGAGCGTCATACAATCATCTTACCGGGTGACTTCAACGCCCAGTTAGGGAAAGAACGCAAGTACAGAGACATTGTGGGAGATTTCCCGGCTCAAACAAGGACAAATAGGAATGGAGAGCGCCTAGTAGGACTCCGTAAGGCCTTCAACTTGGTAATGAAGTCAACGGCTTTCAAGAGACTACGAAGGAAGCACAAAACCTGGGCATCTAGCATTTTATGGACACGTCTACAGGATGCATCCTACCAGGTTGACCAACCAGCTCCTCGGTTACTGGCAAAAGCGGAAGACCAAGTCACCATGGTTGTGGGAAGTGAGCAAAGATCTGCAAGAACTTGGACGGACGTGAAGAGACTTAAAAGACCGGACATCTCTCAGGATGATGCTTCAGCAATTGATGTTCCAGGGCAAACCGCCAAGAAAGAAATCAGGTGCCCTCTGGACACAGGAGGGGAGGGAACAACACAGCCAGAGGATGCGTAACTACTCGGCAAACATCAAAGCCCACTCCAAATGTAACAGTTGAATGTCGTGGTCCTTAGATGGACTATACGAAATAATAATAATAATAATAATAATAATAATAATAATAATAATAATAATAACTATATAATCATGTGTTGTTTTTGTTGTTGATTTATTTAAGGACTTTTCGACATCGTGGGTATGTTGCCCCGTGTACTACGGTGTGTGCGTGTGTGGAATTTGTGTGATAACTTGTCTTGTGATGATTGTACCAGTGTTTGTATCTGTCATTGGGTCTAGGGTTTTAGTACTATCCCGGCATTTACCTGAAGTGGATGTGGAAAACCACGGAACACCACTTAAAGGAAGGTTGAAGTGGAAATCAAACGAACTTTTTCTCAATTCTGCCTCAGGAAACTGAGCCCTGAGACCAGAAATAAAATTCTCGGCTGAGTCGGGATTCAAACCCAGACCTCCGCGATGACCACCAAGAATGTTAGCCACTACGTCATGAGGTGGACAAAATATTAGAGTATGAGATAATTTAAGAGTAGACTTACCGTGTTGTGTCCCTGTGGGTTGTTGCGTTGATAATATGGTTGTCGGTGACTTGAGTCAGCGTTATATAGCTTCTCTCCCGTCTAGGTAAAAGGAAAACTTTGTTTCGCCTGTCTCGAGGCTGGCTAGCAACCAATACGGATGCTATTTATGAAGATGACTTGCATGAAGGTGGCCATCTCAGTGTTTGAAGACATATTACGTGGAATATTGCATAAGCTCAAAGCGAAGGTCAGACAGATATTCAATCCTCAGGCTATTGAAAGTGTTCGTGCAATTCATCGGGAGGTTAAGGTTACTTCAACCTTTCCAATGCAATGTTATTCATTTTGTGGTTCGCGTACCTAGTATGGATAGCCAGAGCCATGTAAGATTCCAGGGGTTCTCAAACTTTTTCTGTCGCGACCCCCTTCTGAAACATGAAATATCTAGTGCCCCCCCCCCCGCGTTTTTCTTGTTCTTTGTTAGGACTGAATATTTCCGACCACGTTCATGGGATCTATTTTTAGCACTGCTAATAAGCCACTTATCCATGGGCAATGGCGTTACCCGCACTAGAATTCATCGGTTCACTCACTGTCTTTGAACTGACTGCAAAGGCCTGGTTAATTCAAGTCGACAATGGCATAAATAGAAGAATCTATTGTTTTAAGGAAGTGGCGGTCAAATTGTCAAGCGGCTGATTGTCACTAGCGGATGAAAGGGAGCTGTGTGGGAAATGATACTCTACACCTTTTCTCAGAATTCCTGCTAGCAGGATCTACTGGTCAGATGTTGTGAAATAAGACAGCAAAAGTACGAGTTTATTAGTCTTGAATGGTCGTGGGAGCTTCCTGTCTATGAGAGGTTCATGGATATGAGGCTAGCAATATTTGTTACAGAATATGAAATATAAATATTTCAATCAGAGACAGTGCCCCTTTTTATAACTCACTGTACCCCCCACTTTGAGGAACTCTGGATTAAACGACCACTTCGTAGTGTTGCGGTAGCATTGTTGGCTGTCATCCCGGAGGTCTGGGTTCGAATCCAGGCTCTGACAAGAAATTTATTTCTGGGCTGAGGGCTGGGACGGTGTTCACTCAGCCTCATGAATAGGAACCGGATTTTTAGCCTACTTTCCATTTTTGCAAAAAAAAAATGAATGAATGTAAACTTATGAGATCTACACTGGTCCAAAACGTTGTGTGATACCTGTGTGTTTGTGTACAAAACTGTATGTCTGTCTCCCCCTCCTGTCAATTCAAACACGACGAAACCGATTTCAACGAAATTTTGTACAGAGGTAGCACTATCAAAGTGCACCTCAGTGTCATGTTTTATATTGCCGCCTTCTTTACCAAAACGTAATGGCACCACTCAAATGGTCAAAACTCAAAATTTAATTACGACCAAACTAATAATCGGATCATTACCAAATTTGGTAAAAACCTACCTTCGTATGGGACGCGTCTTGTGCCTAAACTACAATTTCATCAACCGTACCATTTTAGGATGGCGGCTGTGTGAATTATGCAAACTTTATAATCCATAACATGGGACCCACCTGTTCCAATTATCGAACCGAGAATCGTATTGTTCTAATGGGCGTGGCCCGTTTGAAATTTAAAAGTTTATACTGTAATATTATAGTGCAGAAGTGACATTAGAAAACTGAGCCGTCTCGGTTACTAGACAATATGGCAGCTGATCTCTCGTTCTGAGCTATATTTCACTAATTTGAGTATGTTGCATACAATATAGCCTACAGATAGAAATAATATGAACTTTGTATGAAAATAACTTTGAAATATACTTTAGTGAAGAAATCGTTTAGTCAAAGTCAGTATTTGCTAAGGCGTTGTATCTAAATCAATTGGTAACGTAGAAATTGGCAGGACATATTAGGCTCGGTGGTTAGAGCTTTGGTCATTCACCCAGTCGAATAGGGTTCTAGTCCTAACGGAGTTATATTCTTATGCTCGATTTTTTTTAATATTGATTGTGTTTAGGGTACTGAGTGGTTATACAATCAAGCGTTATTTTGTTCATTTTGCAATGGAAAATATATGTACAATTAAATCAACGGTCTTCAACGGATCTGCACGAGTGACATCTACTAGCAACCAGTTCAACTACAGTATGCGGAAGCTATCCACAGCCTACTAGATGCGAGCTGCGCGCTATACTGGCCAGTTAGTGAACCCATGCCAGCGGTCTAATTGAAAATATCCTCTTGTTGCGGATGGAGCGCACTCCCAAGGTTAGACGCGATTAAAAATTAGGTGTGCAGTAGGTATATTAAATGTGCTTCTCCCAGTGATACGTTTAGACCAACGAAGTTTCAATTATTGTAAGTAGTCGGTGTTAATATACTGAATTCCTATGTTGTCTGGTGTGTTCGCTGATGAAATTGCAAAATGCTGGGGTAAATTAAATTTTAAACTATGGTTTATACGCCGCTGCTCAAATCAAGTTTGCCAATTTGAAGAAAGTAGGAGGTGATAAGGACAAAGAGTTATAACTATACCCATACATGTAGGAGAAAGTAGGCTATATGTTATTTCCTGAACATCTTGTTTGCAAATTCATATGCGCATATGCTAATGCATATTCTGAGGGTTTAGTAGACATTTGCATATTCTGAACAAAACAGCATATTAGAGCATATACTGTACAGTTGAAATTGAGTATATTTTAAAACATCTTGAACAAAATAGGTTTCGCCTGCGTGTTGGCAACTTTCTGAGAAACAGATAACGAGATGGGTCGGATGACAGTACTCGTACTTTACGCAATGCTGTCTGGCTATTTGAAGAAGGGAATGGCGTGGGACATTCCTTTCACCATCTCGACAGCCAGTAGCCCGGGGTTAGTTTTGTGAGGAGTTTCTTCAGTTAATGTGTTAGGTTGTTCTTAGTCTGCATATCTCTAACTCAAAATGCCCAAAGAGAAGAGCAGCAGAACGTATTTATTAAAACAGTGGGTGTCAGATAATAGTGATTATTCAACTGATGGCTAGGGACTGGACATTTATGCTCTGAAAACGATCAAAATAGACGTAATTTGTCTCCTGAAAACATTGAAAAACTTGCAATTATCTATTGTGATGCTTCTTTCTGCAGTGAATGAGTGAGTAAAGAAGATTGGCTTATTGCAAAGTGCATATTTTTAGCCTATTGTCATTTTATGAAAAAATAGGCCTATGAGATCACCTTTTGTCCGTGTGGTACATGACTCTATGGCCTATAGACCTACATATAACAATCCAACATGGAGACCATCCGAAATATTTAGATGGATCTCAATATCTACGAATCTGTTACAGCAATCAAACTGAATTTTTTAATGTTCATAGAGGCTATGAACAGAAGTTCACTTATTGGACTTTCAATAATCTGGTGATCACAAATCCAACATGGCGGCGACACGAAGTATAAATATTCACATGGCCGTTTCTCGCAATGTAACCATCCGAGTGCAGTGACACTTGGTACAATAAATCCTTATACAAATGTTAATCCATTGGCATTTAATTTTTTCAATTGTTGCCATAACCACAAGATGGCAGCTGTGCGAAATTTTAAAATCTTGTTTTTACTTCCCTTGCCCTAATCAAGCGATTTAAGTTTGAATACTACACGTACACAATTATCTTCAGGTATAACTGCCTCAGAACAAATTGACCCTTGTGAAAATTTAGTGGGGAGCTCAAGAGAGAGTCTGCTTACCTCAGCCTGCTGGATGGTGTCTGCTACGTCACTCGTCAGCCGTCAGAAGAACACTCTGTTCCCGCTTCAACTGTCACTCACTCACACGAAAACCACCATTATTTATTTCGCTACTTATAAACTCTATTTGGGGTGATTGGAATAATTAAATGACACTAATACGTGTAATATAGTAAAGTTACGAAAATATTATTATGACTATAAGTTCAGTAATGTACTATTAATAATCAACCATTATTAGGGTGCGTGGTGCCGCAGTGGTCAAGCTGTTTGGCCTCTCCAAGGTGAACCGGATTCGATTGCCGGTCAATGCATGTGAGATTTTCGAAGTGAAATGCCATGTCCTATGGTTCGGATTCCACGTAAAAAGGAGGTCCCGTGGCTCATGATCACTAGATTAATGGTCACGCAAAATTAAAAGCTTCCTTCCTTTGAACCATTATTAATTATAATTATTAATAATTATAATAATTAATTAACCAAGCAAATGGCAATGCATTTTCAATCTTCACCTTAAAAGTAATCACCGGGTAGTCATAAATCATCTAATGGTTCGATTCCCGACATTTCACTATCACTATCTCTTTCATCAGATTCACTTTCACTGCCACTGTCACTGCTGCAGTCATTGTTTGCACTAGTTATTATGAGCGATTCTATTCTCTCCTCTATTATTCCCTCTCGTTCATAATACTTATTTTCTATTTTCTCTACGTGATCGCAAATGCTAATCCAATTACTTTCCTGAAACTCTGAAAACCTCTGTTCGCAAAGGCGTTTGACATCATCAATTTTAAAGGTGATATTATGTGCACCGACCGACTGTTTTACATCAGACCAGACAAGTTCTATGGGATTTAGATCTGCATGATGTGGAGGCAGTCTCAATACTGTGTGTCCACTAGCAGCCATTATTTCATCTATTACGTAGGTTTTGTGTCGCGGCTTATGGACTTTAATAAGTTCATAAAGGTGAACTTTCAGCATTGAATCGTCAAAAGGGATTTTATTAGCCCGCAACCAGTGTTTCATTGTATTCTTATTAGAATTTGATGTTGGGGCTTGTCTTTCTGCGTGTTGTGATATGATGCGTTGTCAATAACAAGCACTGAGTTGCGTTCCAAATTAGGGATCAACTTATCTTTTAACTAACGAATATAATATTCACTGTTCATGTCTTCGTGATAGTCCTCACTTTTTTAATGCGACTGGTAAATAAGAAGCGCGTTCGGAACAAAACCTCTCATGGAGTATAATCAGTCGTTCTCCTCTCGAGACGGGATAGAACACTCCCGATGTGCTATCGTCAGTCCAGGCTTTAGGCGTAGAATGGCTACTATGTATATAAGTTTCGTCTTCATATATGATGGGACGACCTTCTTCTCTGTACTTTTTATGGCTGTCAGATAAGATACTCGCATGTTTCTTATGTCATGTTTCTCTATTAAAACCTGCCTATTATTCCTAGTCTTCTTCCACTTGAAGCCTAACTCTTTTACAATGCCTCTCAAACTGGTGCAGCCTCCTTGGAAGCCAATCTTCTCTCGTAACACAGGCAGTAATTTGGATATTGATGGAGAAGTTTTCTGATGAATGTAAAATTCATGGATTGTACCTCGAATAACATACTTATCGAAATCGTCAATGTCCGTCACACGTGTCTTCCCTTTCCGTGTTTTTCCTGGCGTACCAAATGAAGTCCCTTCAGCCTAATGTTGCCTCTGTTCTGCTAAGATTCTCTTGACCGTCTTCAACGATACTTGTGTAGCCTCTGATACTCTTTGTTGTACTTTCAACAATTTACTTCTGTACTTGTCTTGTGTCTTATTCTTACACTCATCAGATTCCTTCTTCATAAACCTATAAACATTGAAAACAATCTCTCGCGTTTGCCCTCTCTTTATCGTAAACTTAAGTTTGGAATTCACTTCCTTTGCGAATACAAAAATACGAACGATAGAAACTTGCACTGATAACGAGCCGAACCAATCTGACTGTACCTCTCAGTTATAAATCTGTCACAAGAAGCATCCCTTCTTCCTTCCCCCCTGTTCCCCCTTCCCAACACGCTTCTGCATTGCAAGTGTCAATGAACTTCAGGTAGGCCAGCTTCAGTTACTCATTCAAGGGTCGATTTGTTCTGAGGCAGTGTTATAACACTGCATAACTCTAAGACCTACATATATAAAAATCCAACATGGCGACCATCCGAAATGTTTAGTCGGTTCTCAATATCAACTGGAGCAATCAAACTGAAATTTTGTATGTTGATAGAGGCAATTAACATAAGTAGGATATATGAAAATAGGCTGTATTGTTCTTCACGGAACTACTTGTTCAATTTTAAATACATGTTTTCTACATTTTTAGTGCATAATAGCATGCATATTTTAATCGTTTTCTGTGCATAAATGTCCAGTCCCAACTCATGAGGCAAAACTGAGAAAAGGTAGGTTAAATTCCCAGCTCAGGCATCCTAGAAGCGGTTATCCCTCTTCTACTCCAGGCGAATGCCGGGATAGTTACTACTTAAGGCCACGGCCGCCTCCTTCTCAATCCTCACCAGAATTACAAATATACACACCAATACGATCATTAAATAAGACAGGTCAACAGCCATAAATATTACACACAGTCAAGTACACGGGGCTGAATGATCACGATGTCCCAGCTCCTTAAATTAAACAACAATAACAACAACAACGACAATAAAATAAGATTAAGCACGTGAAAGCAAATTACTTAAACGTTGAAACAAATACGAAGGACATGATGTTGTTAGCAAGTTAGATGCCGTATTTTAGGTAGATTTAATTAGAAAGCTAACTATTGCAATGGGTACCATGTTTCGACTTCCGGAAAATTTCGACATATCTTCGCGTTTCACATCCCCCAGACCCCAAAACCACCGTCAGTTCAAAAGTTTATATATAATTTATGTATATATGTATCTATATATATATATCAGTTTCTTGTGGACACGATAACTGCCGTAATTTTGCACCAATCACTTTGAATTTTTACATAATATGTATCAATATAAAATCTCGGTAGAGTTCGTTAATGGGCAAAATCGGTCGAAGGGGGTGAAAATGGGGGGCTTTTTTCGAAAAAGTGAAATTTCGCTATAACTCTCTTAATACGTGAAATATCGAATCCATTCAAAGTTCATAATATGTGTCGGATAAATGTCAAAAATTTATGTCAAATAAGTTTTTTGATAGCACCAACCATTGACCAAAGGGGTGGAAAAAAGTGGGTTTTTCCGGAAACATTAATCATATCTCTCTTAATAGGCACAATATCAAAACCGTACAAAATGGAAAATATTCCTCTAATAATTACCTAAAACGTTTGTCTGAAAGAATTTTTGATATGACCCACCATTACGCCAAGGGATGCGAAAAATGATTTCGGAATTTTTAAAAATGCCAAGTGCCATCAGAGGTTACCATAACAACGCTTTTAAATTGATAAGGGATGATCTATCAGAGGTTGCCAAGACAACGCCATTGACGAGATCACACTCATTTTTAGCCTACTTTTCACACTTTTCAAAAATGAGGAAAAAGTAGACTTATATGATATATCCGGGAAAATGTGTCTGCCCTTCTGTCTGTCTGTCTGGCTGGCTGTGTGTGTGTGTGTCCCCCCCCCTATCAACTCCTAAACGGCTGCAGCAATCGAAACCAAATTTAGTATGAGTAAAGATGTATACCGGAATATCTCAGGCCCATATTTGAAAAAGATGCCAGTGCTACCAACTGCTAAAAAACGCACTAGAAATTTGAGCTCCATGTTGGATATCTTGGAAGGTATACATGGGAGCTATTCTGAAATTGGCACACATGTAGATAATACTATTTCAGTTGAATTTCCAGGTGGCCATACATGACAGCGTTGCCAAAATAATTTTAAGCCTTCTGATAAGTCCAATTTTTAAATGCATATAACTTCTACACTATCAATTGGATTTCAACCAAATTTTGTATGTAATATGTGTACATATACATATATGACTGAGTGTATTCTTAAGAGCCACCAGGGCTGCTAACTGATAATAATTGCTCTCTATTTTGTATCCAAATATATCAGAAAGTATGCAAGCCAACAGCTTTAAACTATGCACACGTAAATTACCCGACATTTTACATTAATTTGGAGTAACTTATATACGTCAGTTCTACCAACATGATTCTAAGCCTGCTGATAGGACCAATTTTTAAATACATGTAACTTCTATACCAACAAATGGATTTCATCCAAAATTGGCATAAAAATATATAATATTTCAGATTATTTCTGACCAGCACTCGCATGACATTGTTGCCAACATGCTTTTACGTGTACTAATAGATCCAATGTCTAAATCCATGTAACGTCCTTTGGACTTCAACCACATTTTGTATTCTGTACCTTAGGAGATGGAAGTAAGAATATATTCAGTCACCAGAGCTGCCAACTGTATTGCTCTATTAGGCTACATTATGCCTAGTATACCTTATTTCGAACTAATTAAGACATTTCGATATTACCCACTTAATTTCGTCATTATTCTAGATAGGTTCATATACTGTAGATTAATCTATGGCATGAATCTTAATTTTAAGAAAAGTAGGCTCTTTAGTTCGTCACGGAACTTCTTGTTCCATCTGACTATGAGGGAAGCGGCTAACTGGTAGCATGCTGAACTTCTATGCCCAAGGTCCTGTTTCAGAGCCGGACAAAGCCGCCGGATTTTCTAAGAGCGCTAAAAATCCGTCAGCATGCTTTCCTTCGGAGGGGAAGTTACAACGTTCGTTGCAAGTTGCTGGTTGCGGTGGCATCTAGCAGCCAAGCTCACAGCTAGGTGTCGTTGACGTTAGTATTTGGTACAAAATTAGGTACTACTACTAAAAATTGACCGTCTGCAGACCTTACCTGAATTACAGACAAATACAGTCATCACAAATAACACCGTTTATCAGACAGATTCTACACACACCCAATGTACACGGGGTTACATGACCACCTTGTCGCAGCCCCTAAACTGAGGAACCAACCAACATCTATGCGGGAGATAAAATTTTGCGTGAAGAAGTAACAGACTGTTAGATAGTTACACATTAGTTCCAAACCTTGCATAAGGACAGTGTGATCACAAGTATAAAAATTAACCCCAAATGACAAGAAGGTTACCATCCCCATAAGACAGTAAAATGTTAAAAGTATGCATAGAAAGACGAAAAAATGTTAACTAACCTCCAATTGTAAAATGCTTTCTCGCAATAAATGAGGTCCGATCCTCCTACGAAAACCTGCATATTTTGCCTATTATAGCCTATCCCCTAGTTTGCCCGGTGAAATCTACCTCCGCCTTCCGGCGTGCCGAGAGGATTTTTTTTATTGGATCCAAAACTCCATTTTTCGATCTTCGATTCTGTCAAGAAGCGGGATATATTCAGTCTCATGAAGCAAAATTGAGAAGAGATGGGTTCGATTTCCACCTCAGTCATCTTGGAAATGGTTTTCCGTTGCTTCCCACTTCCACTCCAGGAAAATGCTAGGATGGTTTCTAACGAAAGGCCACGGCCGCCTCCTTTAAAATTCTATCCTGAATTACAAATACTGTACACACATTAGTAAAGCCATTACATTGAAACGGGCTATCAGAAACTTTCCGCACACCCACTTATGGCAATTACACGGGGCTACATGACCACGATGTCGCAAAAGCCCCTAAATGAATCAACAACAACAATTTTGTTACTGTTGTGAAATAACGCTGGAAATAAAAAACAAAATTGTACCCGGATTACGGATGCCACCGTAATTACTTTTTGCATTAAGAACAGCGGAACGTCATTATGAAGTTTGAACAGAGCGCTGAGACAGCTAGTTCGTCGCGCCGAGCAAGAGGATGCGCTAGGATGATGGCCTGTGGCGCCGACGGTAGATACACCAAAACTCATTGATAGTAAAATAAAATTGCCGATTTGAGGTCTAGAAACTAGTAGATATTACTGGCTACAGAATTTTAAGAATACAGAAGGGATTTGAGGCAAATCGGACCAGTAGTTCCAAAGTTATGAGTACTTTTATAAAAGCACATGATTCAAGCAGGAAACAGGGAAGAGGCCAATGCTTTGGAATAGCGGGGCGTACTCACCGGATGGAACAGCAGACACAGTGAATTTCAGCTCCGTAATCGTATATAAAGAGGCAGTTTTCAAGCAATGTTATGTTATTATTTCATCAACAACCGGAGTGTTACCGTCGTAACGTTCGTCAGACCACGTGCTACGTTGAACATAGTCAGTCACTATTGTCAAGTAAATGGACTTAGTCTCTCAGACTAAACGAGCTGCACTACAGTGAATTAAGCACTTGGAATTATCGCGTCATACCAGTCAGGAATGGAAAATTAGACTTCGATATTGGGGCCATTTGTTATGAACAGATTGTGCTGGAGAATATCCAAAACCCAAAGTTAGTAGAGGGGGATATCTACAAAGTAGATATGACATGAGGTACACCTCATTACCCGACAACAGGTTAGTCTACGACAGCGGGACAGATTTCAGGATACGGATCTGTTACAGAGCATATCTGTTTACTCGCACAGGTTAATTTATGGCAGGCATCTTCGTTTTCCAAATACTCCAACGACAGTAAGCGTATGTTCGCAGAAGTCAAGTCGCTATTTATTCACTGAGCTGTTAAAAGTGGCATAAGACGGAATGCTATATTTTCAAGTATTAAATATGAACTTTGAAAAAGTAAATAGTTTGTTTAAAACAACAGGACAATTTGATATGACATCAGTCATAATGTCGGACAGTTGCAACAGTCATCGCGAAGTGGATCAGTGCGTATTATTAAACGCGAATATGTGACGTTAAATAACGAAACGATAGGCTAATGATGGAGGAACCCAAAGGTGAACTGAAGGTGATGCAGATGGCCAGGGAAGGTTGCCATGCTAATGGAATGGAAGGAGATCCATTAGAATGTGACGTCGGCCAAGGGCCTGTAACACCATGAACATCAAAAATACGTGAGCCACATTCTTACATGTACTATTACTTGAGTAGGGTAGTTGAGAAGTACTTTGTATTTTTCATTCACTCAGAAATTATCAACACATTATTTATGCTTCGTATTTTTGCTTCGTCCAGACAGTTATGTCTAACAAGATATTAGTTAGAGGAACCACTGCTAGTTTTCTCAAGTGTGAAGTTGTATTTTGAGAAAATGTATTTGTCATAGAATGTCCAGATGACATAATGAAATGAGTTAATTAGTTGATTTGAATGCTTTGAATAATATGAAGGAAGCTTGGATCATTCAGATTATTCAACATAAAAATAAAAAATAATCTGTGATAATTATAAATAATCTTTATATACAAAAAGGAATGTCTGTATGTTCGTCTTTTATGCGTTCATAAACCATTCATCCGATTGCGATCAAATTTTGGTGAGTTGTTGTAAACACTTCCGGGATGATCTAGGCATAGTTAATCCATTTCACAATAGATAGCGGGCGAGTAGTTAAAACGAATGCGTAATGGCGATGCGTTCATATACAATTCGTCCGATTGCGATCAAATTTTGGTGAGTTGTTGTGCACAGTCCCGGAAAAGTAATAGGCGTAGTAAATCAAATTTACAATACATGGCGCGCGAGTAGCTTCAACATAATGGCGTGAGTTTGCTTCAAGAAAGTCCCACATGTGTTCATATACCATTCATCCCGTTGCGATGAAACTTGGGTGAGAAGTTCTGTGCACTTCAGGTAAGGTTTATGGCTTAGTGAAACCACTTAACAATAGGTAGCGCACGAGTAGATTCAACAAATGAGCGACGACGCGCGAAGCGTTTCAACAAAGTCCCGTATGCGTTCATATACCATTCGTCTGATAGCGATGAAACTTGGGTGAGATATTGTGTACACTACAGGGAAGATTTCTGGCTTAGTAAATCCACTTAACAATAGGTATCGCACAAGTAGATTCAACAAATGTGCGACGACGGGTGAAGCGTTTCAACGAAGACCAGTATGCGTTCACATACCATTCGTCCGATAGCGATGAAACTTGGGTGAGAGGTTGTGTACACTACAGGCAAGGTTTCTTACTTAGTAAATCCATGTTATAATAGGTAGCACACGAGTATATTCAACAAATGAGCGACGACGCGCGAAGCGTTTCAACAGGGTCCCGTATACGTTCATATACTATTCGTCTGATAGTCATGAAACTTAGCTGAGATGTTGTGTACACTTCAGGGGATTTTTCTGGGTTAGTAAATCCACTTAACAATAGGTATCGCACAAGTAGATTAAAAAATGAGCGACAACGCGCGAAGTGTTTCAACATAGTCCCGTATGCGTTCATATACCATTCGTCCGATAGTGACTAAACTTGCGTGAGTTGTTGTGTACACTCCAGGGAAAGTTTTAGACTTAGTAAATCCATTTTTCAATAGGTAGCGCACAAGTAGATTCAACAAATGAGCGAAGTCGCGCGAAGCGTTTCAAGAAAGTCACGTATGCGTTCATATACCATTCGTCCGATAGCGATGAAACTTGGGTAAGCTGTTGTGTACTCATCAGGGAAGGTTTCTGGCTTAGTACATCCACTTTACAATAGGTATCGCACAAGTAGATTCAACAAATGAGCGACGGCACGCGAATCGTTTCAACCAAGCCTCTTCATATACCATTCACCCCAATGCGATGAAACTTGGCGAAATGTTGTTTCTACTCCCGCGAAGGTTTCTGATTTAGTAAATCCATTTTACAATTGGTAGCAAACGGGTAGATTTAACTAATAAGCGACAGCACGTGAATCGTTTGAATAAAGTCCCGTATGCGATCATATACCATTCATCCGTGTGTGATAAAACTTTGGAGAGCTGAGTACAGTCCTGCGAAGGTTCATGAATTAGTAAGTCCGTTTTTCAATGTGTGGCGCACAAGAAGATTCAACAAATGAGTGACGGCGCGAATCGTTTAAACAAAATCCCGGATGCGTTCATATGCCATTCATCCGATTGCGATGAAACTTTGATGAGTTGTTGTGTACACAATAGGAAAGGTTTTCGAGTTAGTAAATCTATTTTACAATAGGTAGCGTACGAGTATATTCAACTAATGGGTGATGGCGCTCTAATCGTTTCAGCAGTCCCGTATGCCTTCATATACCATTCATTTCATTTAGATGTAACTTTCGTGAGTTGTTGATCACGCTCCCGTGAATGTTTCTGAGATAGTAAATTATTTTTTATAATAGTTTAGAGGTGGTTAACGGAAAAATAAGAAAATATTGGCAATCCAAAAGCACTGCAACTAACAAAGTCAAAACCCCAACACTTTCTTTGATTGGCATTGCAACGCATGCCGGGTACAGCTAGTTATAAATAATTGTGAAATAATTAAATGAATTAAATTATAAGAAAATTCAGGGAAAGTGATTAATAATTTAATCATTTAATGACATTTATCATTTTATAATAATAATTAATTTGATTTAATATTATAAATATTTGAGGATTTCAGTGTGAATATACTTCAACAGCGGTAATAATAATAATAATAATAATAATAATAATAATAACTGATTATTTAAAATTTATATGGAAATAAATATTATACAAGTCAGCCAGCAATAAAATGGAGAGTCAGATGACATATTTATGAAATGCACCACAATAAAATTTAAGAAATGAGTAGAGAAACGGTAGGGTAGTAAATAACGAACATGTATAAAATAGGATGCAGTATTTAAATAATTCATGTTTTTTGGGCTAATGCCGTGTGTATTTAGATTAGAACCATACGTTTCGGAGATACCTTGCCTCTTTTTTCAATGGAAATCAAACAATGTGTTACCTGCAGTAATCTTAGAGTCTTACCTCCGCAGCAAATATCCCGAAGTAGCTCCTTCTATTCCCGTCGGCTGGCAACCTCTGGACCTGCTCCTCCTCACAATGGCCGGCACGAACCGATGACCCTGTCATGTAGGCTCCCCAGGTTGAAAGCGCCCCGTCGATTTAAATGCAGCCCGTCTCGGGCGAAGTCACGGCCACCAATCCAGCAGTCAGCATCTACGTACACTAATCACCGTTGTGCACAAACCCAGTCCATGCGGTCATTTACAGTCTTAACTCGCCTTAAAGGAACATCTCCCGCCGAACAATGCCACTCATTATAATTTTTGCATTTCCAAACTTGCTTTTAGCTTTTCTGCCTAGTTCGTAGAGCTCCCCCATGATATAATCAGCTGTAGCCCTCTTCTTCAAATCGTTCGTCCCAACATGGAGCAACAACACTTTAACTTTGTCACAGTCCTCTACATTTGCTACTTCCACTTGTTGGGCAAGCTGGTCAATTTTAATCCCCGGATAACACCGCACTTTCGCACCTGATTTACTCGAGATATTCGCACCCCATCGTATCATAGAATCACCCATTATGATAACGTCATCCTCAGTGTGCTCCTGCACGCCCTCTTCCACACTGATCCCAGTAGAAAGCCGTTCAGTCACATCCTTCACCGTTTCCTCTGATTCACGAAGCTTTGTTCTAAGTTCCTGTATTATTTGATCCCTTGCTTTGATTTGCACCCTCAAACAGTCCGGCGTATCACATACTTTACAAAACCAATTCCCGACATCACAATCCTCCTTCTTGACCTTAATACAGCCGAAGTGAAGCCATTTCTCACATAGTCCACACTGAACACCGTTCTTCAATGTTTTACTGCACGTCGAACACTTTAAAGCTGCCACTGGATCATTTGCCTGATTCATATTTGGAGTAACAGGGCCTGGATTCACTTCCACTCCACCAATAACTAGCAATGCAGCTATCACTAGGGCTATGAACCACAAGTTACTAGGTCTCGTACGCACACACAAACACCGGAAATCCCGACTACCCTTCCCATACCACAGTCCGATCCTCGCGCGATAACACTCCAGAGAACAACCCATTTCAGCACACCTGAGAGCTCGGGAAAAACACAACCTTTCACTTTGACTGCCAACTGCCAACTAATGCAAGCGAGGTTCCTTACCTGTTTCTCCCCTCATTCAATATTTCATGTTAACTGCACAATTCTATCCTGAGCTATTGATTTTGACGTTTTAATGCCCAGTTACCATCTTGAATATATATGGCAGGGGTGATCATTTGCCTTTGGCATACAAAGCCCATGTACGGTCCTATTTTAATGCTAATTTGAGGTATTATATCTCATAGAGTTACTTGTTTGTACATTTTATACGTCCAAGATGGCCCCTGAGCACTATATTACTAGTGGTCTATCGAGGGGTCTACTTCACCCGACGCGGCTGCGCAAAAAAAAAAAGCGACATCGGGCGTCCATGTTAAAATCATCGATTTCTCGCAAACCAGTAATCGAAGAGGGTCACGTTAGGTGTCAAATTACTCGGGACAAAGTCCCCTTTCTATAGCCAATGAATGTATCGAAAATACCCGAAATTTAAATGGTGATTGATTTTGCCAACCGTAATATCTTTGGAACCAGTAATTTTAGAAAGACGTCTTAGGACTTGTTTTACTCGCGATGATGCCCGCCCTCTTTTGTAATAGACCATCGATTTTTTTACAAATTGCCCAAAGGGATTAACGATATGCGAGGATGCAATTTATATTTGCACGCTTTGGCACCGTGACTAGGGGCGAAACTGTTTTAACAGTGGTAGGAGGATGGTGGTAGTGACACGCGGGAATGGCTCAGGGTCACGGTTAGCTTTAACAAGAATGAACCTGACCTGAGACCTTGGGAAACCTGTCACCCGAGACTGTGAGATAGTAGGGGGTGTTAGGTTACAGACAGGCAAAGACTTGTTTACTGTTAGTGTTCTAACATAGCCAGGCAAGGAAAGAATTATTACAGGCTAAATCCTGGGCTTTAATATAGTCGAATAGGCGAATATTATTTGTTGCCATAATAATATGCCTTTTCAATTGACTCCCTGCTATTGACATGGTGTCTGTAGAAATGACTTAGGAGGGAATTAGGCAGCCCCTTAAAAATGAATACAATAATCAAACCCTAAGCGATAACGCCCCTCGTTAATATCACTCAGTTTGTCAACAACAAGACAGGCATGCCGTTGAGTGTTCCAACACTTGGCACACAATTGAGTACAGGTTTGAAAGGTCACATCGGGATTGACATGTGACGTATATACTGCTCATCCTGGCAAAATAAACAATCCCATTGGCATTATCACGAATGCGTTGCTTGGACATTTCCTAATAAGTTTGTCCAAGATAAAAGCTGTCGATATGTTAGTGACGACCCATGCCGAAATAGCTCTGAATAATAGCTTGCTGTTCTGTAGAGACATCATCGAAAATCATAAGCGAATCAGGCCTCACAGCATCTGGTGCAATAATATTTTCTTGCATTGATAAAGGTGAAATAACCCAAATTTTCAGTTTGTATTTCAGACATGACCTGTTCCAGGAACACATAGAGTGGTTCATAGAGGGATTTTGCGAAAATATAGATATTTTGAAAACGCAGACCATTTGGAGCCGTGATGAGAGTGAGGAAAAAGATTGGTCTTTCCACATCCTGAAGGTCCCACAATGAGGCAGCGAAGACTTGAGGGAAACAGTGAACCGCGATCTTGCTCACGTGATGTAGGAAAGAGATGGGAAATCATGTCCCCCACGGTGAGCCACACTTGCTGCTTAATAATCTACATATCAACTAATTGTGAAAGCTGCTAGTAGGCTGTCTATATACACGGATCCAAGCCTTGTGATAGGAACAGTATTACCAGGATGTATTTGGACGTGCATTAGTGAGCAAGGTCAAGGCCGCCCCAATAAATTATCCCAAACAAGAGACGGATCCTGCCAATAAACACTATGTGGATATTGAGCCCGTCATACGAGCTGTGAGGGTTGCCACTAACCGAAATGACTTTCCGGACAACACATCGTCCGAACACATATGCCGAAGAGGATTGGATGTACTTCTTATAGGTCAGTGCGCATGAGACGCAAGATCACGGGGCGACCTGGGCAGACAAGGTAAATGTCAAGAATAACCCAAGAAGTCCACCGCAGAAACACTTAAGCTACAAAATAATAACATCCAGACTTATGTAAACTCGGGTAAAATTTATTTAAAAAATAACAAACCCCCTGCCTAGTTCAGAGGGTTTATTTCGGGCTAGTCCCGGAAGCTAATAAAAAAAAAGAAAATAAAGGGTTAAGAATCCTACACTGATTGAAGTTTAAAAAACCTCACGAAAGATCTATTATACAAGAAAGCAACAACAGCAAAGCTAGGGCAGTGGCACGAAAAGTTTACCCTACACAGATGAAATGGGTAACTATAGAAAATGATAAGTTAAATGAACAATAAGCAAGCAAAATAATTTATGATGGTGCCGCTCCCAAATTTACATTTAATTATTTAATGAATCTAGCTAATTCCTCTCGTTACAACAAGAATTTACGGCGAATGACTACCGTAATAAACAAACATTTACAACAAAAGCTATATGACAACCAGTCACAAAAAAAAAAAACATTAAATACACTCGTTACAAGCTAAGGGTACAACAGGTTATCATACAATATAACACTTAAAATAAATAAATGAACACAGCACTCAAAAAGTTTTTTTTATTAATCCTGCTTACACGCTAGAATACTGTTTGTATTCAAGGGTCATCTAATCATGTAGTTACGGTGGCAACGGCGTGATTAAAATCACGACTTAGGTCGCATGAGCATCGTGCGCCACCAGTTGAGAACTAATGGTTCTTGCACAGCTCCGTCGTCTCAAGATAGTGTATAAAGTAAAAAAAATATTTCCCGTTGGAAATGGAAAACATCCAAATAGAATCATCCAGCGAGCACAATGTTGAGGATCAAGATTAAATTCACAGTCATGGTTATTTAGCATTTATTTATAACTAGCTGAAGTACCCGTGCTTCGCTACGCGTCATAAATAAATTAAAATATGAAGGTGACAGTTAAAACAGGGGATAGGCGAGGTGCTGCGCAGAGGGAGATTAAGAATGGAACATTTTGTCCAACTACACCGCTCGGCGTCGACCGTGTTTTATAGCACAAATTTAGGCTTTACTCGCTAACGGTTGGAGATACATTTCGGATAGAAAATGTAATTTTTAACCTCGTATATACCATCAAAAGTTTGCTATTTCTTAGCGTTCTCTTTGTATTTGAAATGGAAATATGAAAGTTTTAAACCAAAGGGTGTAGTGAAGTCACTAAAATGGTCGCCATCTTTAAATAGTACAAAGTTTTGAAATCAAAAGTAACCTATATGTTAACCAGGTAAATCAGCTACTTCCATGTAAAATTCATGTAAATCGGACCAGTGCTACTTGCGTGATTGAGTAATACATAGACGCACATCATCTAATTTTTAGCCTCGCTTCGCTCGCGTCATAGTCGTGTCATATTGTTATTCAATGAAATGCAGGTTTAACCCCATTAACACCCCTTTAGAACCTGAATATCCAAAAATCCCTCCTTGGTAGACGTTTTCGACACACAACAAACATATCCCCAAAATATCATTCTTCTAACTTTAATCGTTTGGGTTGGTCGATGAGAGTGAACATCCAAAAATCCTTCCTTAGGGGACGTTTTTATTCCAGAATTTCACCCCTCCCCATAGGCCCCTTAAATTGGATTTATGAAAAAATGGTCGAACCCATATTTTATTTATTTATTTATTTATTTATTTATTTTTAAGCTGATTGGTTTCCTCCGAGTTTCAAACTCCTCGCCTATGTCGTTTAAGAGATACACGGTCCGTTAGGAATCTTTCAACCCCCACTTTTCATCCCTTTCACCTCATAATATACACTACATCGAAAAACCATTAGACATGTGTCTGTTTATTTTTAATGATTAATATATATGCCAAGTATCACATCCCCAAATGAAACCACTCGTGAGATATTGTTATTCAATGAAATGCATGTTTACCCCCCTTAACATCTATTTAGAACCTGAATATTCAAAACTCTTTCCTTAGTGGACGTTTTCGACATACAACGAACATATCCCCAAAATTTCATGTTTCTAACTTGAATAATTTTGGCTGGGCTATGATGAGTGAGTGAGTCAGTCAGGACATCTCCTTTCATTTATTTTTGATAATTTCACCCCTCCCCATGAACCCCTTAAATTGGATTTATGAAACAAACGGTCGAACACCTATTTACTTATTTAAAGCTGTTTTCCCCCTGAGTTTGATGAGTGATAAGTGAGTCAATCAGTTAGGACACTTTCTTTCCTGTTTTTTTTTCTCCCAAAATTTCACCTCTCTCCAAGGGCCCCATAAATTGGATTTATGAAAAAACGCTTGAACACCTATTAACTTATTTTTAAAGCTGTGTTTTTCCCCTGAGTTTGGTGAGTGAGTGAGTTAGTCAGTTAGGACACTTTCTCTCCTTTTTCCCCCCAGAATTTCACCCCACTCCATTAGCCCCTTAAATTAATTTATGAAAAAACGGTCGAACACCGATTTACTTATCTTTTTAGCTGATGTTTTTTTCGCTGCGTTTCAAATTTCTCGCCTATGTCGTTTAAGAGATAGGCCTACACGCTCCGTTAGGAATCCTTCAACCCCCACTTTTCACCCCTTTCACCTCATAATAATACACCACATCGAAAAACACTTAGACACATGTCTGCTTATTTTTAATGATTAGTTTATATGCCGAGTATCACATCCACAAATGAAACCACTCGTGAGATATTGTTATTCAATGAAATTCATGTTTAACCCCCTTAAGACCCCTTTAGAGCCTGAATATCCAAAAATCCTCCCTTAGTGTACGGTTTTGACATACAACGAACATATCCCCAAAATGCCATGTTTCCAACTTCAATATTTTTGGCTGGGCGATGATGAGTGAGTGAATGAGTCAGGACATTTTCTTTCATTTTTTTCCCTTCAGAATTTCACCCCTCCCGATGAACCCCTTCAATTTGATTGATAAAAAAACTGTCGAACAGCTATTTACTTACTTTAAAGCAGTTTTTCTCCCTGAGTTTGATGAGTGAGTCAGTCAGTCAATCAGTTAGGACATTTACTTTCCTGTCCCCCCCCCCCCAGAATTTCACCCCTCCCCATGGGCTTCTTAAATTGGATTTATGAAAAAACGGTCAAAACACATATTTACTTATTTTTATGCTGATTATTTTCCGCTGAGTTTCAAACTCCTCGCCTATGTCTTTTAAGACATACACGCTCCGTTAGGAATCTTTCAATCCCTACTTTTCACCCCGTTCACCTCATAATATACACCACATCGAAAAACCCTCAGACACGTGTCTTACTTTTTAATGATGAGTTTATATGCCGTGTATCACATCCCCCAATGAAACCAATCGGGAGATATTGTTATTCAATGAAATGCAGGTTTAACCCCATTAAGACCCCTTTAGAACCTGAATATCCGAAAATCCTCCCTTAGTAGACTGTTTTGAAATACAATGAACATATCCCCAAACTGTCATGTTTCTAACTTCAATAATTTTGGCTGGGCGATGATGAGTGAGTGAGTGAGTGAGTGAGTGAGTCAGGACATTTTCTTTCAATTTTCTTTTTTCAGAATTTCACCCCTCCCCATGAACCCCTTAAATTTGATTTATGAAAGAAACTGTCGAACAGCTATTTACTTACTTTAAAGCAGTTTTTCCCCCTGAGTTTGATGAGTGAGTCAGTCAGTCAATCAGTTAGGACACTTTCTTTCCTGTTTCTCCCCCCCCCCCTCCAGAATTTCACCCCTCCCCATGGGCCCCTTAAATTGGATTTATGATAAAACGGTCAAACACATATTTACTTATTTTTATGCTGATTTTTTCCCGCTGAGTTTCAAACTCCTCGCCTATGTCGTTTAAGAGATACACGCTCCGTTAGGAATCTTTCAATCCCCACTTTTCACCCCTTTCACCTCATAATATACACCACATCAAAAAACCCTCCGACTCGTGTCTTCTTACTTTTAATGATGAGTTTATGTGCCGAGTATCACATCCCCCATTGAAACCAATCGGGAGATATTGCTGTTCAATGAAATGCAGGTCTACCCCCTTAACACCCCTTTAAAACCAGAATATCCAAAAATCCTCTCTTAGTGGGCATTTGCGGCCCTTGGTGAAGCTGCATACCAAATTTCATTCCAATCCGTTGGATACTTTCTGAGATTTCGTGATGAATGAATGAGTGAGTGAGTGGTATTTGACCAATATATAGTAGAAGATAGTGTCAAGTCTTTGTTATGCAAAACTCGGTTGACAGTGCTGTGTTAGTAGTTGAGTAACTAACGGGATTTCAAGTAAAGATCCTCATTTTCTATACCGGTAGTGCAGAGCGCAAATGGCATCCAGTCGGCCGTGTCTCGACTTGAGCTATGTTGCCATGGAAACTATCCGCCTTGCCATTCCTTCATGAGTATATTTTATGATTTGATTAGCATGTGCTGGAGTGCAAAAGGGTCGAAATCAGAAGAATGAGAAAGACTATCGAGAATTCATGTAGCCAGCGGTTCCTTCTGGGTCCTAAACTATGTGTATGCAAAATTTGGTTGAGATTGGTGGAACGGTGTAGATTTGTATACGGAACAGATCCACATACATACCCACATACATACAGACTTTCACTTTTATATATAAGACTAGCTATTTTACCCGGCGTTGCCCGAGAGGTGTATTTACATGTTATAGAAATATACATGCCAATATATTTCGCAAGGTATATTCACTTTGCCCCTAAGTGAGTTTAAAACATAGTTCTCCTGGGCTCTGAAGTTAATCAAGTGCAATATTAACTCACTGTAAACCTAGGCGAAAGGTACTGTGGAGTACAATAACGTAGTAGAGAATGCATAAATAATAAAAAGGGCTGTATATGCACATTTCTCAAGGACTTAGTCTCACAATTACAGTTTTTTCCTGATAGTCTTTATTTCTCTTGAAATGGGTGTAATTTAGACGTCTTGTTCACATAGTTCTCTTTCATTTCTAAATTGTTGCATCTATATTTTTGAAAGGAAACCATATTTAAATTATTCAATATTTGGAATATAAAGTCATTATTGTGGAGTCAAATATACTTACGATTTTTAACCCTGCATAAATGGTGTGATTAATGAGAAATGGCTTATTCATGTACATAAAGCAGTGTGTAGGCTACTATAGCTGCATATTAGGGAATAGTATTGCTGTATTTACATGCCTATTATCTCATATTGGGCGGCTTTGGTGGCGTATTTGATAGCATGCTGAGCTTCTATGCCCAACGTCGCGGGTTAAAACCCGGCCGAAGTCATCGAAGTTTTGAAGAGCGTTAAAAATCCCTCAGTATGCCTTCCTTCGGTGGGGAAGTAAAGCCGGTGGGCCATGTCATAGGACATAGATTTATGTGAAGTAAAAGAACTTTCCACTAACTACACTCGTGTGAAAGTAAAATTTGATTAGCGCTATTAAGTTCCAAGAGTCACCGTCTGGTTAAGGGGGTATCTATTATCCAAGTTTGCTGCTAGGTGTCGTTGACGGTAGTATTTGGTAGAAAAAGTAGTAACTACTTAAAACTGACTGTCTGTAGTCCTTTCCTGAATTACATACAACATACAATAATACAGCCATCACAATTAACACCGGTTATCAGGCATTTTCTACACACATCCAAAGTACACGGGGCTGCATGACCGCGATGTCGCAGCCCCTAAACAGAGGAACCAACTAACCTATCTCACCTAGTTAAAGTAAAAGCAGAAACGTGTAATCCCAGTATAATGTCAAATGAGATGCATTGATTGAGAACACATTGGTCTTCTTCTTTAGCTCCTAAAGTATTTCGTAAGATAGGTCAAAAGTAGAAATGGTAGACTTGGAATATCAATACTTCACCAATCCGTGTATAATTAATGAAGAGCCTGTATGCTTAAACATCTATAAGCCTTTTCTAATCGAAGCGGCTTCAAGTAACACGACGTGGTGGAAAGTAAAGAGGTTAGCACAAAGTATATGGTGTCTAAACAGAAAGCAAGGAAAAAGCAAATATAGGCTAATTATAAATGTGACTAAGATGAAAAAATGTATTAAAATCATTGTGCAATCTAAGTTAAATGACATTGAATGAATATAAATTTAATAAATACGAAAACTAACTTGAAGTTAAGACAATGATTCATTTAGAAAATGATTTGTCTATTGTTTAATATTTTATGGGTTTAGCGAAGTCCAAAAACTCAAATAGACGGTAGTAAGAAACGAAATAACGTCAGTGCTAGTTCTGGAAAAAGACGTAAATACGAATAGAGCGCTACTGTGAAAAGTTCCTGTACGCGTTTGAGTGTTGAATGGGCAGGCAGTTCAAAGCAGACAGGGGGGATGCGATCCAGCTGGCAGTGAAAATGGTACTGCAACCTATCTAGTCTTATGTTAAATGAACAGGCAGTTTAAAGCTATTATGAAAGAGAACAAAACATATCTACAATGGCATTACATATGCCAGTTCCAAGTACTGTGCCCATTTAGCAAGAAATATGCCAATCACAGTATACCAGCGTAGCTCAATTCGGGATTTCGGGGCAGCGGTAAGTTCCCCCACTCTGTGACCCACATAGTTTGGATTAATTAGAGGATACACTTGCAAAAATAACAACAAAATCAACTCCTATTTAAACATATTTAATTAATAAAATTAATGGCGCTACAAACATTTAAACAATTTAATTACTGACCCAAATATCAACTGCTTGTTCCAAATGAACAAGGGATCACAAAATAAAATAAACAAATATTGTATTCAAAACCTGTGGTTTCCACATAAACCATCAATTCTTACTTAGTCTCACTTCCATAAAGCACTAACATTTAGTTTACATAACTCCGAGCTCTTTGGCTCCATGCATTTACATTATTACGGTGTCATTCTTGTACACCTCAAACACTAGCTTTTATACTATCTTATTTCTCAAAAACAAATATATAATTATATTTAAAATCTATGTTAATTATCTAATTCAATGTTTTTGGGCATGTCCACACATTCAGTTGTTATCATCTCTCTTTATTTCACAAACATATTAAGGTAATCAGAAAATCAATTGTGTACTCCAGAGCGTGAAGGTACTTGACACAGTCAAAAAACTATAGTTACTCCCGAACTCAGTTGCCTTCAATCAACTCGTGGAATCCCCCGTCCATACATTATTACAATAGGGATTGTTATTTATCTCTTATGTCTTAATAGACCATTATCATATAAGAAACTACGATCTGAACCGGCAAACGAAATATCCCTCTTTAAGGACCTCGGTTCAACGCCCGGGTCGTTTACAACACTAAACACTCCTGGTGTATTCGTTTCTCTTTACAACAGCTTACGAGGCGGTCTCTGTTCCATCTCGCTTTAAAAGAGCTAGTCTCTACTACTGGGGTGCGATTTATGACCTGTTAGGGTGGTGGAGACATCCCGTCTGACCCAACATTTAGGAGCTTATTTTCAAGGCTTTCAAAAACAAACCTTTCCATTCTATCCAGTTCTGAGGAGACCAGGCTTTATTGTACCGTAACATTCAAACAACTATTCTTTGGTTCAAAGACCATTTTCATATCCTTGGCATTTATTAATTATGAGAGGGTCCTCATTGATTGGGAAGATTAAATACACATACGACGACGGAGAATTTCAGGGGCTTTTATCATAAGAAGATCCTGCATTCGAATCTCTTCAGGTGCCTCGGGAACTAATCCCGTACAGAGGACTTATTACAAAATGCGATTTAGAGTCGGCCGTGGCCCAATGACATACGCTCAATAATACCATATATTAGCTCCCTTTTTAAATACATACACAATGCCTCGTGATACCATGTCACTAATAGAGGACTTACACAATTATCAATTCACTGCAATCAACTACCCTCCATAAGTAATGTACCAAGTATTTTACCACCACGCGTTCCTAGCGTGACACTTTAATATTATATTTGCGCTCATTATGCGCTATGCATTATTTTAAGCCGAAAATGTCTTCCCAAGAACTGGTAAATCTCTTTAGTAACAATTCATATTATTTTAATTCACATATTAATCTTTCTGTGGTCGATAAATCGCTCCCTGTTTTAAAATATTCCAATGAACCTCATTTCTTACACATACGTTAAGGCTTAACGTTCTTATGTTCATATCAATTTATTTGATTTTTATTTAACATTTCCATATTTAATTATTATTATCATTATCATTATTCTTTATACAAGCTCAAAAGCTATTTCTTTCATATCTCAACTTTACTTTATTTCAATGTCTTTTATGATAACTAAATGATATTTCGCTTGCTCTTATGACATTTGTTAAATACATTAACCCTTTATTCACATATTTCCTCTACGGGAATTATTCTTTACATAATTATTCATAATTTCTCTATTTATTTTATTATTGTTCAGACCGTATTCTTGATTATTCATTATTCATTCATTAAAACACATCCCTTTCACTCAAAACTCCGGTGAGTTGCACACAATCAATTTCTGACACCAAAATAAAAATGAATTTTGTACTTACATATTTTCAGATCATCCCATGATCTTAAATCTGGTGTGGTGTTTCATTTTTGGGGCCCACTTTGAACTTTTTACACCATATTGAAGGTATTCATCTTACGTAGAAACACTTTTTGACCTATATCTAGAACACTTAATATTGACGACATTTTTATATACTAGTGTGTCCCTTTTGAACACATAATAACACTAAAAATATTATCTAACACACAATCTTGATTATTTTACACTTCACAATTACTCGATCACTAGGCCGTACTTCTGAGCCTATCACACGTGATCTTCTTCAATTCCCGTTTCCAAGGGTGAGATTTATCTGATGTCGGCTTCCTACTCTGAAGAATGCGAAAGTCCTGAAACATCTACGGTTCCCTGGAGTTCAATTCTGCTATTCCTATCCTGGATAACTGGCTATTTATCTAGCTTGAACGGCTTGTCTGTAGATCTGTCTATTGATCCTAACGAGAGTCTATATGGTTCGAGGTCTCCTCTAAGACCTATAGATTTAGTTTCTAGCAGCTAGCACTTCTTGATTCTAGTACTATTAGAATTGTTCGCCTGATTTCTGGAGCTAATGTTTATAGTCTCCTATCGTCTTTATTGGAACTGTTTTAACACTCCTACGTTCGAACCTTATTCTGTTCTTCCTTTTTTAGGTTTCTTCAATTTAAATAACAGTTTATCTGTCTGGTACGCTACTTCCGTACGTTATGATCTGTTCGTTCGTACATTTAACGACCTATCGCCTTTAAGTCCGACGTTCGCAGCCTGCTCTGACTATATCTTGCGAATTTTCACTTTAACTTGTATACAGTCGGGCCTAAATCCTATAATTAGGATTTTCCTAATAATTTCACTACGGCGATACTTTAAAATTTCGTCTTGAATGCTCCTTATGGAGGCAAGCAAGTCGTTACTACTGTGACGCCTGTGGCTATTGGATCTTACTTCGGCGGTGTAAAACAGCGTTTCTCCCCTCAAGGAGTACTGGTAGCTGTTATCGATGTAACGCAGAGTTACGTCCCCTCACGGACTGTCGGAATGATTACTTCTACGTCGTGGAGCAGCACTTCCCCTCACGGAATGCTCGTAGGACTGCATGCGATGTAACACAGTGACATGCCCTCTGGCTGTCTGAATACTGCATTCGGTGCTTATACTTGTTGCGCAGTATGACCTCCCCTGAGGTTCATACGTTTGAAGACTTTGATGCAGCACCTCCGGTCACGGAGTGCTCGTTGTAACTGCATTCAATGATGATCGTGACACAGTGACGTGCCCGCAGGCTGATGATAACTGCATGCGATGTGACGTGATACAGCACCTCCCCTCAAGGAGTCTGTCGTGAACTGCATTCGGTGTGATACAGCGTTACGCCCCCTCACGGGCTCTCAGAATAACTGCATGCGATGTGACGTGTTACAGCACCTCCCCTCAAGGAGTCTGTCGTGAACTGCATTCGGTGTGATACAGCGTTACGCCCCCTCACGGGCTCTCAGAATAACTGCATTCAATGATGATCGTGACACAGTGTCATGCCCGCAGGCTGATAATAACTGCATGATTGGCTTGGAAACGCCCGAAGCTTTATACTGTTTTACTACAAAAAAATAAGACTCAAGCCTTTTCTGTGGTCAACTTCTAAAATAATGGTGCCACAAATATAAAAATTATACCTTCCGAAAGCTCGTCTTCTCAATGTCAAATGATCTTATTGCACCTAAGAATCGATCGTGCAATTCGGAGATATTAATTAATTTCTCGTCCTCAATTGTGTGGGTGTTGCATTCTTTTTGTTCTCTCCCCTCCACAGAGGCTTAGGTAATTCCCCTCTGACGTAGTCTTACGTCGGCAGTTTATTTCTGCACAATTATTACATGGTTTCTCTATACTGAAAAATCTCTCATTCAAAATAATTCACTGTACTGTGCTTGTTTACTCATTATTATGCTCGTAAACGTGTTAATTTTAATTATTCCTCTTCTGGCGCGTATGCGACGTTGTCAATTTCCAGCCACGTCAGCTTGAATTCCGATTCAGGCTTCTCTTTCTATCACGGTGGAAGATTCCACTCAGTTATTAATACTCGTGACCAGCCCTCTCTGGCATGTCGAGTGGGGTGATCTCATCTAAGGAGCATCTGTCCCTAGTCGCTTGCACAATGTTAAGCTATATTCCTGGCTTAAAATCTCTCTCCGTTCCTTTAAGAAACTATACTTTTCTTTCATTTCTTCCTTAAGGACATTGGTTCGACCGTCATGGACCCTATGGCCCATGGGTTCAGTACCGATGGAAGCTGTCGCATTCAACACTACTCTTGGTCCCCCACAGGAGGTGTGCTTTCATTTCCCGAGTTTACGTGAGACAGAGTTAGGTGTGATGATTCTCTTACGTGATTTCTGGCGATAACTTTGTTCCGGACACAAACACTCCTTCGTCTGTTGTGTGTAGTCGTCATTTTGAGAGTCCCGCACCGTAGTTGTGATCGCATAATCGTGCACCACGGTTGCGAGGGCAGCTGTAGCAAGTCCAGACATCGTAGGTTCGAAACTATCCTGAGTGTGGTTCTTCTACACTCTGTCCAGACCAATGCCGGGATAGTAGTTGACCAATGCTAGTAACGCACATGATAGTGACTTCTTTGCCTCTGATACCTACTATGATATCCAATTAACTACGGAATCAACAGTCCAGTGCATATCCATAAGTTATATTTTAAAAAATGGGTATCATAATGTTTTCTTGCGATTCTGTTGAATCATTCTTCAGTAAATCCCCCAGGGGCTCACGACTAATGGGATGTGGGTTTGGTGACCACGGGACCCCAGCTGAGAGCGGTATTGCTTTCACTTACTTGTGCCCGGATCCCTTCTGTCATATTTCCTGTCGACCACCCTTGGTCACCTCTCGTTCATTTACGACATTACGACACTCCCCCTCCTTCAGGGGCTTACAACTTGTGGGACGCTGGTTAGCGATGAGGGGACCCCAGCTTACTTCGCGATTGCTTCCACTTAATTGTGCCGGGGTCCTGTTTGGCATATTTACTGTCGGCCTCCCTTGATCAACTCTTGTTCTCTTCCGACCCTGACGGTATTAGGAATTCTGAGGTCTAAGAATTCTTTCAAATTCCCGCCTTAATTGGACCTTGTTTCATCTTTCCTGATACCCTCATTCTTCGAAGGGTCAGATCTCTTGTTTTTCTTTTCATCATATCTCCTCCCTTCTGCACGAGGTCATATAGGAGGCAGGGTGTGTGTAGCCCCACCACTGGATGTGCTACACTCTCAAGGGCCCACGGCTGTTGAGTTTGGGAGGATACGTGAGCTGGATCTGTTTATGATGTGTAACATCTTTCCACTCGGTATCTGGACATTTTTGTGGGAGTGATTTTGGAAAAGAGACGGAAGTGGATGGGACGTAAGTGCATGGGACGGAAGCAATGAGCGCGCGCGGTGGCGTAGATCGGTACAACGACGTACTGTAAGCCATATGACTATGTGGAATGTAAATCGCATATGGTTTACCTCAAAGTTTGGAGGCCCCATTAAAGAAATTCCTACAATTAATCATCTTCAAGTTGTCGTTCTTTGGTGTGAAAATATTCATTATATCATGTTTGCTGAAAACAATTACGATTTATTAAATCTTCTTACTTTTGCTGTATTCTTATTTAATGTAAGCACTGGATACCTCGAGTGCTATATCGCATCAACCAACACTCCAAACAACGTAGGAATTCAGTATATTAACACCGACTACTAACAATAATTGAAAGTTCGTTGGTCTAAACGTATCACTGCGAGAAACGCATTTAATATACCTACTGCACACCTAATTTTTAATCGCGCCTATAGTTGGCAGTGCGCTATATCGGCAATAAGAGGCCATTTTCAATAACACCGATGGCATGGGTTCACTAACTGGCCGGTATAAAGCGCTCTTCGCATCAAGTAGGAATTGGATTGCTCTCGCATACAGCAGATGCATTGGAGAATCCTTTCATGTTTGCTGGCACAAGGTAGCACTATGAGTTCATTCTTTAAAAAATGCGAGTAAGTAATATGGAATTGTTCGAATAACATGTTAGATGTTACACATCAAATGCGACTACAGTAAGGCTCGTACCTTTTTTCTCTTTTTCCAGTGATTCTGGGGCGGTCTCTCTCCTATTTCCCTTCCTATTTGCCTTTCATGGCACACCTTACCAAATCCGTCAATTCTCATTTTATGAGGGTTGAGAGCATTCATTTGCCTGCATTTTATTTCCCTTATTCCTTCCTTTGTGACCTTTTGTTCTCCTAATCCGTAATTTGGTTGTAAGTTGTAGTTATTTTTAGTTCTAGTGTTCATTTTATCATCATTCTTCATTTTCATCCCAAAGAATTAAGAGGCCTATAGCCTCCATGTTAGGCCCTTTAACATCAACTATCATCATCAAATTACACCGGGTGAGTTAGCCGTGGTCGTTACGGCATGACTGCTGGCAGTCGCTCACATCCGGGAGGCGAGGAGGTTCGAATCCCCCCGCCGGCAACCTTGAAGATGGTCTTCTGTGGTTTCCTATCTTCCTTCCAGGCAAATGCCGGGGTTGGTTCCTAACTATAGGCCACAGCCGCTACCTTCCAACTCCTCGGCCTTCCATCCCAACTTTCCTCCCCAACGGTACTTGTAGCTCACCCATTGGGTGTCCGTCTCGAAGCAGCTACAAAACTGGCGAGCCGAACATGTCCTCGGACACTCCCGGCACTAAAAGCCATACGCTAAAAAAAAAAAAAAAAATCAAATTAAATTTCAGCAATATATTTTTCTACAATGAAAACTGAAAGTCTGGTTAAGTTGTATTCACAGTGGAAATAATTTATTGTATGAAATGTTTGGATTGCATTTCTCAGAACTGTAATCCTCTCCACTCATAAACCTGACCGCAGCAACGGTATTGCCAGCAGGAAAGTTCATAAAGGTTTATAAAAATCGAGTGAACCTAATGGAATTCTATTTTAATAAGGTGCAATGGTATGTTTGGTTACTGTCATTTAATATCACGCTATTGTATTTTGTGGCCATCCCCGTGGTGTAGGGGTAGAGTACCTGCTTCTCACCCTGAAGCCCTGGGTTCGATTCCCGGCTCCATCAGGGATTTTAGAAACTGACGTGAGGGCTGGAACGGGGTGCACTCAGCCTCGTGAGGACAATCGAGTAGCCTTCTGGCAGCGCCCTGATCACGAAAACCAAGATTAACGGCCGAGGGGACCCGAAGCGCTGATCACGCGTCACTCCAATATCTGCAGGCAAAATGGATGGGCAGCGGTCGCTTGGTAGGCCTAGGCCCTTCATGGGCTGTAATGCCAGGGGTTATTATTATTATTATATTATTTTGTGATATAATTTGCATTTTGATATTGCGGAAATTATATTGACAAATAGTGTCAAGTCTTTGTTATGCTATACTCGGTTGACAGCGCTGTGTGAGCAGTTGAGTAACTAACGGGATTTCAAATAAAGATCCTCATTTTCTATACCAGTAGTGCCGAGCGCAACTGGCATCCAGTCAGCCGTGTCTAGACTTGAGCTATGTTTCCATGGAAATGATCTGCCTTGTCATTCCTTCATGAGTAGATTTTATGACTATATTAGCCTTTGCTCGAGTACAAAAGGACCGAAATCAGAAGAATGAGAAAGTCTATCGAAAATTCATGTAGCCGGCCGTTCCTTCTGGGTCCTAAACTATGTGTATGCAAAATTTGGTTGAGATTGGTGGAACGGTGTAGATTTGTATACGGAACAAACCCACCTACCCACATACCCACATATAGACTTTCACGTTTATATATAAGATAATTAGATAGTTCTTATTGTTAGGAGCACGGTTTATGTTTGTCGTAGATTTATGTCGATTTGCTGGTGATTCTATGGACACCTAGGCTGAAAGAACGTGAAGTCTACTGAAAGATCATCACTCACAAAACCTCGGCTCAACAGCCGGCACAATAACACGAGTTAGCAAGACTCGGTTGCAAAAATACTGCCAGGGGCGCACAGCTCTCCTGTAACAGTCCTCAGGCTAATCCTGGTAAGAATGGTCGCAGAGTTAGCTCTGTACGAGAGTGCATCTCGTGCACTCAACTATAATACATCAAAAGTCACCACTAAATAATAGACAACATAGGCTTCCTACAAAATCATACACTCTCCAATAGTGCTAAAATGAAGTTCGCTTTCCAATAGCGACAACACATAAGTTACAAGCACGTCTCATGATGTCAGCAAAACATCTGAACTCTTAACAAAGCTCCTGGCCTTGACCTAAAGAATGGCTACATTCTCCAAACGGTAAAACAATTTGATGCGTGCGCATCTGTCAAAACAGTATAAAGTCGTCTCGCAAAGAGAGCGTAGGGTACCATGGGTAAATAAACCCGTTCTGACAGGTGTTAGCAAAACACACGGCTTCACAGTCGCGTCTGGCAACTGACTACATTCTGCAGGCAATAATTCACACAAATACAGTCCTATTGTGAATTACGCTGGCTCAAATATCATAACAAATAACTGTAAAACACTTGTGGCATGTGCACCACATAAAAATATGGAGTACAATGGTATTTTACGTTTGAAACTTCCAAACAACAGTTTCATGAAGATGTTCCACTTCTCGTGGAGTACTTTTGAGTTGACAGAGAAATGTCACTCGACTATTATGTACATTCTTCCAATACAAAAACTTTGTGTGTACATAGCTTGACACAAATTAAAGATATAAACAGTATGACAATCTTACGAACTGCTAAGACGTCGGAAATGATACGGAAGGTATCGGGGTTCAATGCTCTTGCATAGCATATTTAATATAATCCCCTTGTTCTTGCTTGAACTGATGTGGCTTCAGAGCTCACATGAACAATAAATAACATAACTTTCTCATAAGGGCAATGACTACAGTCGTTCATTAACTGATACGCCCACTCATCAGAAAAACAGTGGCGTCGTGGAAGGGGTAACAATAAAATAACCAAAGAATGATAGTCCATCCTTCCAAACTAAATCTGGCCCACATGAAGGGTCGACAAAAACAAATCCAAGTGATCTGTGGTCATGTCTAACAAAAATATCAGGACGTTACATCCTGCTGACACATCCAGAATGCACCAATCGGTGACTAACTTTCACTGTAAAGAAAATAAAAATCAAAGTCTAGCTAAAAAAATCTTGTCTACTGTCGACCGAAGTATTATGTGTACTCGAGTTTGAAGGTTGTTTGTTAAGTAACCAATAGACCTACATAAAATCCAATACCATCAACATTTTCGTCGTTCTATTTTACGTTAGTTCATGTAGGTTTAGATTTTTTAATTTATATTTTAATATTTTTATCGCAGTTGGAACACAAAAAGTGCACGTTTTAAGCGTGTTTCAACCATGCGTCACATTTAAGAATTATTATCTCAAAATTCCGTCATCAGATCGAATCCAAATTTTAACATAATATACATTTGAATGTTCTTTAACTGGTTTATTAATTTCACAATTTTGTGTGTCCAAGAAACAAAGTTGTTATCATTGTTGTAAGGTAACTTTTTCTCGGCTCGGGGTGGTTGGAAAATGTAGTTCTTGGTTGCGTTATAATCGTTATTCATCAAATCGTTATGCTGTATGACTGTGAAATACGTAAATTAATTCACTTATTTTATATCGGTTTGTATTTGTACGAGAAAATAACACATGGTTCACCAGTTAGCCGCTCCGGAGAAAGCTGTTCAGCATTGCTGAGATGGAGCCCATCACTTCCGAGCGAGACGCGATATGATGCGTGTGGGCACCATTTCGGCAAGGCTGTACAGCTTTTCCCGAAGCGGCTAGCTGGTGAACCATGTGTTATTTCCTCGTACAAATACAAACCGATATAAAATAAGTGAATTAATTAACGTATTTCACAGTCATACAGCATAACTTTTTGATGTATAACGATTACAACGCAACCAAGAACTACATTTTCCAACCACCCTGAGCCGAGAAAAAGTTACCTTACAAAAATGATAACATTTTTGTTTCTTGGACACACACAATTTTTAAATATATAAACCAGTTATACAACATTCCAATGTATACTGTGTTAATATTTGGATTCGATCTGATGATAGGTTTTTGAGATAATAATTCTTAAATGTGACGCATGGTTGAAACACGCTTAAAAACGTGCACGTTTTGTGCTCCAACTGCGATAAAAAATATTAAAATATACATTTAAAATTCCAAACCTGCATGAACTAACGTAAAATAGAACGACGAAAATGATGATATTATTGGATTTTACGTAGGTCTATTGGTTACTTCACAAACAACCTTCAAACTCGAGTGCACATAATACTTTGGTCGACAGTAAGCTGGTTAACACGAGTTCGGTTAATTTCTACATTCTAATCTACCACAGCTAAACCCGTTCCAAGAAGAGAAGTTGTAGACTCATATACCATTCACTTCATGTTAATTCCATGATAAAGGAGGTGTTTCCAAGACCGGGACGTTTGCAATGGTATCCCAGATCAGACTCCTGGGTCCGAGTCTCCTCCGCTCCAGTCTTCTCCTGCGTCTACCATTTGGATTCGCGTACAAGATCTCCTCCTTGCGGTTAGCTGGTGGCTTGATGGGCTCCCTGGCTCCATGTTCCTCATAGGTGTTGGTTGGTTCTCCTGCCATGACGAAGTTTCCTCTTCTTTGGATATCTCTCTCACATAGATGGGTTATTCTCCATTACACTAATGGATAGCACTTGAATAATGATGTCGTACACGTGGTTGACGTTGTGATAAATCATCATGTTAGATTTCACACGTGTTTTCACAGAGTTTAATTGGTTTAGCACAGTAGAAAAATATTGCTCACTGGCTTTACACTCTTTGTTGCAGACTTGGTAATCAAAAATGGTTCTCACTGTCTGCTTCACTGATTTTAAGTAACACATGTGGTGTTAAAAATCACAGATTCTATAGCAGTTGAAACGTTAAATATGAGAATCCTGTACAAAAAATCACTTCACTGAGTGTGTCGTTGATGGTTGAGATTGTATTGTGCCTGTTCGCACATGGTGATAGTTGATTAATAAAACCGTTACAATATTTCTGGTCCTTCGTGGACTTAGGTTTTGATGTGGCCCACGTGTTGAAATGTGGTGTTACTTGTGATCAAAAAAGTATCCAAGGAAATGTAATATAATGTCCACACTTTTCACTTGTACACTTTAAATTGGTAATAGTACAGTCGATTAAGCATTCACTGTAAGAATTATGGCAGTAACTTACACTTGATGTTTGACGATTTTCTACACCTCGTGGGTGGATTGCAATGGTCATCGTCTCACGGACAGATATGTAAATTTCGTCTCACACGGACGGTAATACTAATTTAACTTCGTTGCGCAGCACACAACGGTGCTAAAATAAACTGCACAATATACTCGAAGATTGTCGGTTTAAATAATACTTCTTCGCCCTGCGGGTGGACTTTGAATTTCCTGGTCTAAACGACGGACAGTTCCAGCACGTCTAGCATGGACGGCTGCTAGCTTGAGAGTTTTGCGAGCATGGTCGCGCTTGCAGTGTCCACACGGTCACTCGAGTCGTTGACAGTCAAACTTCCTCCCGCCTATATGCGACGTAAATTACCTTTACCTAAAAAAATGAATTTGGAAACATGACACTGTTTATCTTATGCAAAATTACGACGTGGAATGTTCTGAGACTTTTATAAGCAACATGTATAATAATGGGTGCTCAGAAAAATTATTAGACGTGTGTCCAGAGTCAATACATCATCCCTTTTTTCGACATGCCGCGCGCTGCATCCGGGCACGTTCAGTGACAAAGCATGGCATGTTCATAAACATTAGCAGAAATATCATCGAGCAATGAGCTCAGGCGGGCTCAATATGGCGGTGGTGCCACGCACTAAAGAGGGAGGTTATGACTTTAATTGAAAATGGTTAACCCATGTGAAACATTCTCAAATTTGTACTGATGCCACTACAAAAAAGTATGTGGATAACAAGGTGAAAGGGTTATATGGCATGAACCTAACTGTAAAAGGCTATACCACTAATAATAACCGCATAAACGCTTGGCTGACCCTGTGGACCCGCAAGATGTCTGATGAAACAGTTTTTAACCTCGGAAATGGACAACGAGTGTGAAATTAAAGAAAAGAGTTCATACATGAAGCGAAGACAACTAGCCGACGTTTCAGATCCCATAGAGCCTGATGAGGTCACAACCAAACAATTTGTGGAAGACTACGTATCCTCGATGATTAAACCACCACGCCACGTATTTCTCGTTTACATGACCAATCGATGGCATGTGAAAGATAGTCAAGAATTTACCTATGTTTTACCTTGAGGCTCAACGAGTTAACATTTAAGGTATAATGGAATTATTCGTACTATGGACTATACACCAGATATAAATCATTTATCGATACGATTAAACAATAGTGCCAGGTCACTACTTAGTAATCATGATGTAGGAGTGGGCAATACATTTTCTTTCCATTTGGTTCAAACATTAGAGGAAATACAAGCAGAAAACACGATAAATGGTTTCCCGCTTTATGTGGAGCTCGAATATACAGCCACTGGAAATTAAATATCAATAGGTTTTTTCCCCAGAAAAGTGATAGTTGTGACTTACACATTCTTATGGAAGTTTGTCCATCGTGGTAAAACAAAGATACGTGGTGAAAAAGACTAAGAAAAAAGACCAAGTCATCGCAAAAGAATGGCTTTTAAGCTATTCTTCATGCAACCCATACGGTCTCACGAAATGAAAAAAAAAGTGTTGGCTGTTAAAAAAGAACTCCGAGCAGCACGATTGCATGTGAATCCAAAAAGTAAACAACGGTTTTTAAAACAAGGTCGAGTGATTCCTGTCCCGAAACGAGCTGGGTTTTTACCGGCTTTGTTTGCCGGGCTCTCAGTTCTGGGTTAGCATTTAGGTGGTGCCGGTGCCGTTGCCAGAACCATTAAGTCCACTCAAGAGGCCAAGCATCAATTGGAGGAGAGTAAACGACTTAATGAGACTATGGAAGCGACTGCTAAGGGCGCTAGAAACACAAACATATAGCTAGCACCCTATAAACAAGGAGTCGGTATTCACCGGTCACCGAAAAGAAAATTAACAACGGTCATACCAAGACATGCCCTGACCCATGATGAAGTTACAAGCTATGCTAAACGGTAAAAGATTCCAGATTTTCGTGGTGTGTTTATGCGTAACCAATTACCGCCCAGGCCATGGGAACAGGAACCTGCTATGATTAATTTAGATGACAGCCGTGGTCTAGGAACACATTATTTGGCCTATGTAAACATGGTCCCACCGTGTAGTAGCCTACTTTGAAAGTTTTGGCAATCTCCCTCCACCCATGGAACTATACAAGTATTTTGGAAACAGGGAAAAGATATACTATAATGTGAAACTTCAGCAAAAGTTCCACATGCAAGAGTGCGGACACTTAAGCCTGATGTTTCTATATAAGAAAAACGTAAAACGTAAAGAGTATGACACCAGAAAGTAAGACATTTACACTGCATGGATGTGGGCTTGAAGTGAGCATAGAATTTTACCCTCCTACCTTACGTTTTGGAACTTGTTTCCCTTGAAAATTACAATAGAATTTACAACGTACGTGAAAATGTCAACGACAAGTTTTACTATGATGATTCTACGCTAGCCCTGCCCTCCGGTGGACATACCATAGACGATATTCATGAACACATTTACGTGGTGCTGGTGAAACCTTATGGCATAAAACCATTTCTTGATGGCACACACAAGTTTGAAGATGTAGGCCACACTATAACACATCGCTGCAGGATTATATCCTCGTTTAGGATTGAATTTAAAACACAACCAGATTCCATTGGCCCATTATTGGGGTTTCTACCGCAAGTTCTTGAACCAAACGAAATACACTATTCGTATCAAGAAGTGAAATTAATCGAGGACCATCACGTGTCTGTGACGTGTAATATTATTAGCAACGTGTACACGAATCAAGAGTCATCCCATTTCCTCTACGATTTTATTGTGATATCTCCTAATGGCTATATTATTCGTGAACACCCTCCATCAAAAATTAATAGGTTACTCCTCCGCCCGTGTTGCCGTCGGGTCTAAGTATCACCAGAGCCCCCTTAGCCGTCTCTTTTCAGGGTTCCTGTAGGACCTTCACAGCTAGCGTAGTGGTCCCGGGGCTCACGGAGTCCCCACTGTATCTCGCCCCTATAGGTAATCCCATATTTGATGCCGTTGCCCATCTCCCACGACATGGACGAGAGGTTGGACTTGTGGGGGTTCTAACCCCCCAGTAACACCCCCTAGCTATGCCACTGATACAATCATTGAAACATAATATATCTTTAATTTATTGAAGAATTTGTGAGCGTAATAATTCAGAAGGCAGTGAAAATTTAGCAACGCTTTCATTTGTTGTAGGATTATCAACAAACGTGGTGGAGCTGCAATTAATGTTTGAACAAAGCTTGGTAGGTTCACCAGTTTAGGGGCTGAGACAACGCGGTTATGTAGCCCCATTTTGAACAACGAAAGTGGGTACTCAAGTGTTACCGGAAAACAGATTGTTGTGAGTGAGATTCAACGACGGTGGGGATTGGATTTGGAACAGCAACACTTACAGAATCCGAGACAAGTTTGAAGACGATGGAGCGGTGCAAGTTGTGAAGAAGGGACGTAGCTGAAGAAGGAGAAGTTCAACGGACAACGCAAGTGTCGATGCAGTGATGCAGGCGGTCACATAATCCCCGAACCAGTCTGTGAGGCAATACGCTCGGCAGACTGAGATCCGCGAAATCAGGGTTCACAGAATTCTGTGGACTTAGAAATGGAAGCGTTACTATTTTGAACATTTACCACCTTACACTACACCTTGAGGTACTCGGCACCACAAAAAATGTAATTCTATTTGCTTTAATTTATGAGACATTGTGTTCAATAATAATAATTTTATGGGATTTACGCCCCTTTTAACTACTGTGTCTTTTAGAGACACCAGGGTGCCGGAATTTTGCCTCGAAGGGGATCATAATCGTGCCAGTGAATATAATGACACGGTTCCCACACATGTAAGCACCCTCAAATGCCAACTGACTTCGCCAGGATTCAATCCCGCTATCTTGGTATCAGCAGGGTAGAACGTTACCGCTGAGCCATGCAGCCAGCCAGATATTCTGTTTCAAAGTGTGTATACGAGGATAGTATAGTATATTATTTAGGTACACTCGGTAGATGAGCACCAAGCAATGTAGAAATTGGGCTCCAGCGAAACTGTTTATGTACAAGTACGATATGTGAGTTCGCCTCGTTGCGTAGTAGCCTGAACTCTTGGCTGTCACCGCGGAAGCCCGGGTTCGATTCCCGGCTCTGCCAAGAAATTTAATTCTGGTCAGAGGGCTTGAACAGGGTACACTCAGCCTCGTGAGGCAAAACTGAGGAGAGGCGGGTTCGATTCCCACTTCATCCAACCTGAAGTAAGTTTTCCGTGTTTTCCCCACTTCTTCTCAAGGCGGATGGCGGGATGGATCGTAAAATAAGGCCACGGCCACCTCCTTCGCAATCCTCATCTAAAATACACTATTACATATACTATACATATTACATGCACAATAATACAGCCATCACACTAACACAGGTTATCAAACAAATTACACACACACAAAAATCCAAGTACATGTCCACGATGTCGCGAAGTCCCTAAATGAATCAACAACAAATATGTGACCTTGATTTCATTTATTGCCGTAACATACATTCCTTAAAGAACAGCGGAATTCTAGGATAGAGATTGACGAGCAAATGGGCGCGTTCATGTTGGACTTCAATCTAGCATATGTACTCCGGACAGCAGGCTGGATACGGTTTGCTCTTATCCTCCACCACTTTGCAAGAGGGGTCAGGGTTTGGTAACCCACACCTGAAACACACAAGACACTAATGTTATTTACGGGATGGTCGAACTGCACTAATTACATTATACCCAGAGAGACCAGTCAGCTTACGTTAATGGGGTTGGGAAGACAGTTGGGGTGGGCAGCCTCTCCTGAAATGTTGTTTAGCAATGAGTTGACTGACTGCTACGAACACCTGGATCCTCTGGAATTTCCGTATATGAATCACTTGTTGCAGAAACCCCTCATGTCCACTTTTTAAACAAATTGAAAATATGTCATTATGTGTTAGTTTGTGTATGGACCCATGGATTTGTGTAGAAATCCCTCATGTCAGTGGTAAACAATGGCTCCAGTAGCTGGCGGAAATTTTCATTTGATGCAGGAACACCTTATGTACAGGAGATGGGGGCCTTTTAATCAAATGGCCTTCAGAGGGTACATCTACCTGCTGGTGTATTTCACGGAATACACATTTAGTCAGAGTTAGCAGTCGCTGTTCTTTGCTTTTCTTTCTTTTTATTTGTTCTTTTATTTCCCTTCTCGCAGACACCAACAGCGACCTTTCATGTATTCCCGTTTCTTTGAATATGTGCTTATTTTGTTTTAAAGTTTGTTTCAGATGTGTATTCTCCCTGCGACCTCATAACAGCGCCCTACGCGGTAATCCGTTGAAGCTTTGAACTCCGCAACTTCAAGAATGGTTTCAACCCATGCAAGCAGATGTCGTCCTTGTCGCTATCTGCAATCTCCATGAAGACATTTATTCGATGTATAAAAATTTCTAAGTGCAGGTTATTTTATGTTATTATGTTTCCCACTCTGTATTTGTTCCTTTGTTTCCCCCCTCCCCTTTGTCGTTCTGGCTATCTGTGTGTTCAAATTCCTCACTATCTGCTCTTCTGAACGCTTAAGTGAAAGTTAGTCTCTTCAGGAGGCACACCTCCTTTGCCCATGAGGTGATTCAAACAGACGCCATGTCTTAAAGTTTGGTTTAACGACTGCAGGAAACATCGTATCTACAATGAAAGTTAATCAACTACCTACAGATTTTAAACATTTTTAAAGGTTTTAAACAAGATTCAAAAGCTTTAATGGATAATTTAGGCGGTGTGTGAAATTTCGCAATATTTTGCAATCTTTAACTGCCCTTCGTGGGAATTGTCATGCTTAAGCCAACTAAGCTTGCTACTAAAGACATGAAACCTAGTACTTCCTGTACTTAATAAGGGGATACTTTCCCTGCATCGAGGGATTTCTACTAAATTCATAGCTGTCTAAAACACAACGTTTCTTCCTACGAGGGAACTCTGCTTGCCCCTTTAAACTGTAACTACAGTTCTGGAACGTCAACAACGTCGAAAATACTGCCAAATCTAAGTTAAATTGAACTATAAAACCGCAATAGTGACATTTTTCTCATGTTCTACAAACTTTTCAGTGCTTCAAAAGTGAATGTGTGGATATCTTCCGCGTCGCGATTCGCTCGAACTAGTAAAGTCAGCCAGGATTTTAACTCCCTATTTCCTCTACTCCCAATTTTTCCTTTACTAACAATTTAGGATAATTTAAACTATTTTCTTGCAACTCAACGAGGCTTAGTCTGGATAGACTTCCTCCCATTTTTCAGGTTTCTCATTTCGTAATTACTGTATAAATACTCGATGTGGTTATAAACCCACATTTTAATAGGCACTTTATTTTCCTGCTGCGTTCAGGAAGTTATAATCTCTCATTTGTTAAACGCTTGTATCTTTTCTTATGTATTCCAGGCTTCACTAATGTGACCTGACCTATTTTAATTTAGCATCTATTAACGTCTGTATAAATAATCAAAGTGGTTATAAATCCACTTCTTAATCCCTTTTTTCTTCTCCTGCTGTACCCAGGAATTTAAAATTACTTATTTATTGCCCTTTTGCCTACTACAAAGGCATTCTTAAAGCATTGGTATTCTACCTAACCAATCTTAGCGATGTATATGTCGTAGTCAGATAGTGAAATCCGTCATTTCATGAAGATCCTAGGCACTTCATGAAAAACCGGCATATGATGTAAAAAGAGATAGTTACACCATCTGATGCGTTTCTTCATGAAGTGACAGACCGACTTAGGCAGATGGTGTAAGAAATGATTTTACATTATCAGCCGAGGCACTTCATGAAGATCCGGTGTTTGTTGATTCGGCACTTCGTGAAATGACTGACGCAATGAAACCGTACATTAATTCTTTTAATTGTTCTAATCCAAGAAATAAATTAATGATTACATAAATAATTCATGCTTTTGGGCTAATGCCGTGTGTATTTAGAATTGAACCATACGTTTCGGAGGAACCTTGCCTCCTTTTTCAATGGAAATAAACAATGTGGCCAAAGAAATGCCAGATTTATGGCAGCTGCTCTCTGGTGACGAACAGAGGAATGTATCTATATTTTTGTAATGTTTTGTAATCTCATTGATATAATTTCTTTGGCCACATTGTTTATTTCCATTGAAAAAGGAGGCAAGGTTTCTCCGAAACGTATGGTTCAAATCTAAATACACACAGCATTAGCCCAAAATCATGAATTATTTATGTAATAATCCGGGCCGTGAATGCCTTAATATGCAAATTAATGCTTGTTTAGGCTATTATGGTTTTCGAAATTAATTTTCACATAACAACCTAAATCTAGTCGTGAAATACCGGTTACTCTTTACTCTCTATCTCTTTTCTTTGTAGAAGTGGATTTTTATTTTTACATTTTTAGCCTATTTTCAATTTTGAAAAAATAGGCTTATGAGATCACCTTTTGTCTGTGTGTGTGTGCGTGCGTGTGTGTGTGTGTGTGTGAGGTGTGTGTGTGTGTGTCCCCTAATAAAATCTAAACGGCTGGAGCGATTTCAATGAAACTCGGTAAGTTCATAGCGCTATTCCCGGCGACCTCGACCGTGCCCTTCAAATTTTGTTACGTCTCACCAATCCAACATGGCGGCTGTGCGAAATATTTCACTAGCATTCAATATCTCCGAAACTATTACCGATATCGCCCTGAAATTGTGTACTGTGATAAAGGGTACTACTAGAAGTTCACCTGTGAGACTTTCAAAAACCTGGTGACTACAAAACCAACATGGCGGCCAAGCGAATTTGAGACTTTTAAATATACTTTTCTCGCGATTTAACTATCCAAACGTAATGAAACTTGGTACAGCAATTGTTTATACACAGTGTAATGCATTGAAGTCTAATTTTGTTCAATTGTATACATAACCTCAAAATGGTGGCTTTGCGAAATATTTCACTGACATTCTATATCTCCGATACTATTACAGATATCACCCTGAAATTTAGTACGGTGATAAATGGTACTGATACAAGTTTACCTATGCATATTTCATAAACCTGTAAAGTACAAAACGAACATGGCGACCAAGCGAATTTGAAATATTTTAATAGACTTTTCTCGTGATTTAACTCTCTGAGCGCCGTGAAATGTGGTACAGTAAATGATTTTGCAGTTTGTAATGCACTGCCATCTAACTTAATTCAATTGTTTACATAACCTCAAGATGGCGGCTGTGCGAAATTTTAAAATTAAGTTTTTTATTTCTTGTGTCGTAATCATGCGATCGAAGTGAAAGTTTGAATAATGAACCTAGGCAATAATTGTCCTTGAATGGTACATAACTCTATGGCCTATACATATAACAATCCTAAATGGCGAGCTTCCGAAATATTTAGACGGTTCTCAATATATATGAATCTTTTACAGCAACCAAACTGAATTGTTTTATGTTCATAGAGACTATACAAATGTTGATCCACTGGCATCTAATTTATTTCAATTGTTTGCATAATCACAAGATGGCTGCTGGGCTACATGACCGCGTTGTCGCAGCCCCTAAACTTAAGAACCAACCAACCAAGATGGCTGCTGTGCGTAATTTTAAAATCTCGTTTTTACTTCTTGTGTTCTAATCATGCGATTGAAGTTTGAATACCACACGTACACAATAATCTTAATCTAATAGTACAAAAATAAAAATCCAACCTGGCGACCATCTGAAATATTTAGACGGTTCTCAATATCTACGAATCTGTTACAGCAATTAAACTGAAATTTTGTAGGTTGATAGAGGTAATTAACATGAGCAGGATATATGAAAATAGGCTGTATAGTTCTTCACGGAACTACTTGTTTATTTGTACAGTATTCTTCTTCTAATCTGTAATGCATACTTTCATAATTTCATTTGTAGTTTTTCTTTTTGTTCTTCAATTGTGTATCTTTTTTCTCTCTTTCCTTCACTTATGCAATTTGTATTTTTGAACTTGATATGCCAAGAAGAAAGATAATTGGGCTTACGTCTGTGTACCTTAATATTGTTAAATAAATAAATAGCCTAAATAAATAAATAAAAAAGTCCTCTCGGCACGCCGGAAGGCGGAGGTAGATTTCACCGGACAAACTTGGGGATAGGCGAAAATAGGCAGAATGTGCAGATTTTCGTAGAAGGATCAGACCTCATTTAATGCGAGAAGGTATTTTATAATTGGAGCTTAATTAACTTTGTTTTTCGTCATTTTATGCTTATTTTAAACATTTTATTGTCTTATGGGAACGGTAACCTTCTTGTCATTTGGGGTCCATTTTTATACTTGTGGTCACACTGTCCTTATGCTAGGTTTCGACACTGATGTGCAACTATGTAACGGTCTGTTACTTCTTCACGCAAAATTATATCTACCGCAGAGATTTTGGTTGGTTCCTCAGTTTAGGGGCTGCGACAACGCGGTCATGTAACCCCGTGTACTTTGGGATGGCTGTATTAGTCTGTAATTCAGGTAAGGACTGCAGACGGTCAATTTCAAGCAGTAGTTACTAATGTTGCTACCAGGTACTACCGTCAACGACACCTAGCTGTGAACTTGGCTACTAGATGCCACCGCAACCAGCAACTCGCAACGAACGTTGGAACTTCCCCTCCAAAGGAAAGCATACTGAGGGATTTTTGGCGCTCTTAGAAAATCCGACGACTTCGGCCGGCTTTGAACTCGCGACCTTGGGCATAAACATTCAGCATGCTACCAGTTACGTCACCGAAGCCGCTTCACACTTAGATGGAAATCTGAATCTGATCTCGTGCAAGTGCGTTATCTTGGCAACGTCTGATGGCTCATCCCTCATCAATTTAGTAGTGTTGCCATGGCAACCACTGATAGGTCTTGGCATTTTCTTATAATTCCGAAATTATTTTTCTCATCCCTTGGCATAATGGTGGGTTATATCAAAAATTCTTTCAGACAAAAGTTTTAGGTAATTATTATGGGAATATTGTCCATTTTGTACGGTTTTGATATTGTGCCTATTAAGAGAGATATGATTAATGTTTCCCGAAAAACCCACTTTTTCCCACCCCTTTGGTCAATGGTTGGTGCTATAAAAAAAACTCTTCAAACATACATTTTTGGGTTTTATCCGACACATAGTATGAATGTTGAACGGATTCGATATTTCACATATTAAGAGAGTTATAGCAATATTTCACTTTTTCGAAAAAAAAAGCCCCCCATTTTCACCCCCCAACGACCGATTTAGCCCAGTAACGAACTCGACCGAGATTTTATAGGTATACGTATTCGGTAAAAAATTCAAAGTGATTGGTACAAAATTACGGCAGTTATCGTGTCCACAATAAACTGATATACATATACATACATAAATTATATATAACTGTTGAACTGACGGTGGTTTTGGGGCCTGGGGATGTGAAACGCGAAGATATGTCGAAATTTTCCGGAAGTCGAAACATGGTACCCATTGCAATAGTTATCTTTCTAACGAAATCTACCTCTGGTTGGTTCCTCAGTTTAGGGGCTGCGACAACGCGGTCATCAAACCCCGTGTACTTTGGGTGAGTGTAAAATCTGTCTGATACACGGTGTGAATTGTAATGGCTGTATTAGTCTTAATTCATGTAAGTACTGCAGACGGTCAATTTCAAGCAGTAGTTCCTAATGTTGCTACCAGGTACAACCGTCAACGACACCTAGCTGTGAACTTGGCTACTAGATGCCACCCCAACCATCAACTCGCAACGAACGTTGGAACTTCCCCTCCAAAGGAAAGCATACTGAGGGATTCTAGTGCTCTTAGAAAATCCGACGACTTCGGCCGGCTTTGAAACCGCGACATTGGGCATAGACATTCAGCATGCTACCAGTTACGTCACCGAAGCCGCTTCCCACTTTATCAGGCGGCTTTGGTGGCGTAGTCGGTAACATGCTGAGCTTCTATGCCCAAGATACCGGGTTCAAACCCGGCCGAAGCCGTCGGATTTTTTAAGAGCGTTAAATATCCCTCAGTATGCCTTCCTTCGGAGGGGAAGTAAAGCCGGCGGTCCCATGTCATAGATTTATGGCATGTTAAAGATCCTTCCACTAATTGCACCTGTGTGAAGCTAAATTGGATAGGTTAAGAATGTATACAACGCTCTTAGGTTTCTATGTTCGTTGCCAAGAGCCGACTGCGGCGGCGTCTAGTAGCTCAGTTCTGAACTTGGCCTCGTAGTCGTTGACAGTGGCGCTTGGCGGCAAAAGTAGGAACTATCTGAAAAATTGTTAGTTGCAGTACTTAAATTAACAAACAGATAACACACACTAATACAGTCATCACAATTAACACCGGTTATCAGACAGATTCTACACACACCCAAAGTACACGGGGCTACATGACCGCGTTGTCGCAGCCCCTAAACTTAAGAACCAACCAACCAACCACTTAATCAGATGGAAATACTGAATCTGATCTCGTGCAAGTGCGTTGTCATGGCAACGTCTGATGGTCCATGCCTCATCAATTTAGTAGTGTTGCCATGGCAACCACTGATAGCTCTTGGCATTTTCTTATAATTCCGAAATCATTTTTCTCGTCCCTTGGCGTAATGGTGGGTCATATCAAAAATTCTTTCAGACAAAAGTTTTAGGTAATTATTAGGGGAATATTGTCCATTTTGTACGGTTTTGATATTGTGCCTATTAAGAGAGATATGATTAATGTTTCCCGAAAAACCCACTTTTTTCCACCCCTTTGGTCAATGGTTGGTGCTATCAAAAATCTTATTTGACATAAATTTTTGGCACTTATCCGACACATATTATGAACTTTGAATGGATTCGATATTGCACGTATTAAGAGAGTTATAGCGAAATTTCACTTTTTCGAAAAAAGCCCCCCATTTTCACCCCCTTCGACCGATTTAGCCCAGTAACGAACTCGACCGAGATTTTATAGGTATACATCTTCGGTAAAAAATTCGAAGTAATTGGTGCAAAATTACGGCAGTTATCGTGTCCACAAGAAACTGATATACATATATATATACATATATATATACATAAATTATATATAAACTTTTGAACTGACGGTGGTTTTGGGGTCTGGGGGATGTGAAACGCGAAGATATGTCGAAATTTTCCGGAAGTCGAAACATGGGACCCATTGCAATAGTTAGCTTTCTAATGAAATCTACCTAATAAATAAATGAATACACACATACATTAGAATACTTAGATTGCATAGAACACAGTAAAATATTTGTCGAGGGATTTCTGCTGGGTTAAAAATGGCAACAGCTTCATTTCTTTTTCTGAAGGAGTGTGGGGAGCGTTAGCAAGCTAGCATACGCAGTCACGCAAGAAAAGTTGAACAACCTGCAGGGTGACGTAGCTTGAGGTTCCACTGTATTATTTAGAACTTCCCAAAATTAAATAAATAGTAAGTTCTTTGGATTATAACGATTGAATTAGCTCTGGAATCTCACAACCAAAGAGGAAATAGTTGTGGCCTATAGGCTGTATTCCTATCGGCTAATATTTATTGTGGGAGACAAGTGAAGGAGAATTTGCATGTTATTGTAATAATATTAATTATGTGTGTTTGTCATCATTCATCACCAACAGCGGTAGCTACATTCACTAACGCAAAGCTCTAGCCAGGCGTTCTCAACCTGGTGCTCGGGAGCTCCACAGTGCTCTTTAAATGGCATTTGGTACTCCCGTCATACGAGCAAAATGTGCTCGTGAGCACAACCTCCCCTGAGATCCATTCTTTAATTCAAATTCTGTTGCATGAATAAGAATAATAGGGTTTTCACTAGGAGGTTTGACAGTGAAAAATTTTATCTTGTAAAATAGTATTTATTTATTATTTTTTAATCATAATTGGACATCCCCGCTTTATGAGTAACGCAAAAGATGTTGATTCGACACGAATGTACATACGTCAATGATCTTATCTGCATGAGTCACGCAAGAAGTAGCAGCATGCCTGGTGAGCGGTGAAACACTAGATATTTCAGCACTTCAATGGGAGAGAGAGACCGGAAAAGAAAAGAGAGGCACATGCTTATTGCATTATTATTATTATTATTATTATTATGTTTGTCTTAATGGTGCTCGGGGACTTGGTATGGCATGATGGTGGTGGTTACAGTCTCATAAAAATTGAGAACGCCGCTCTAGGGTATGAAACCAAGCTATATACGGACTTGTCGAATGGTTCAAACCCCACTGACAGCGGCCAATAAAATGATGTTTCCCATTTGAAACTCTAAGGCAAATGCTGGGACGGTACCTTATAACAGGCGACAGACCGCTTCCTTCCATCTCTTGGTCCAGTTTCGATCAATCTCTCATTAACTTTTCATTAGTTTGGCATCAGGAAGGGCATTTGGCCTAGAAACCACCTGCCACATAGGAATTGATTGAACATCATCCCCAAGCCCATTGAAACTGGAATGAGTCCCGCGACGTAGTTTTGCACGTACAAATTTTGCATCCCGGCCACAAAAGTAGCTGCAGCAAGTCGGGAGATCGTAGGTGCTAAACCCGGTGATGACAGTGGCTATCCAGAGTGCGGTTTCTCCCCGTAGGTTTTCCACACTCCCTTCACCGAAATGCCCGGATAGTACCACTTCAAGTCCCGGGGCGCCTACCCCATCCCTTTCCCTATTGCAATTCCACCCACCCCTACTGTCATCATATAAATATAAGTTCAATTCACACCCAATCACTCGGGGCTGATCATTGTGGTGACCCAAGTCCCCCAAATAAATTAGCAACAAAACTGGAACGATAACAGGTAAGATACACACAATGAAGAAAAATGTGGAATCATTCTTTCAAATATAACAAATAGGCTGAAATTCGAGATTTTCTCGAAGGTGAACCCTCCACTAAATCAACCAAATGTAAAGCTTTTGTGTGTGCCCCTCCTACTTCTCGAGAAAATGTCGCGCTGAGAGACAATAGACGAAATATGACGCTGTTGTTTCATTTGAGGTACTTCGACATCGTGGTCAATCAGCCCTGTGTACTTGGGAGTGTGTAGGATCTGTCCTGCTGATGAGTATTATTATGGTATTTGTAGTAGTGTGTGTATTTGTAGTTCAGGTTAAGATTGGGAAGGAGGCGGCCATGGCTTAAGTTAGGAACCAACCCGGCATTTGCCTAGAGGAGAAGGGGGAAACCACGAAAAACCAATTCCAGGATGGCTAAGGTAGGATTGGAACTCTTCTCAGTTTTGCCTCCCGAGGCTGAGTGTACCCTAATTCAACCCTCAGACCATAATTATGTTCCTATCCGAGCTAACCATAGTTGTTTTCATAAGTCTACTGAACGAGTGGGCCTATATTCTGGTTCGAGTCCCGTCGCTGACTGTGGCGTTTTCCCCCAGGTCTTTCCACACACCCTCTCGGCAAATGCTGGGACGGTACTTCATTTCAAGTCTTGAGACACCTTCCCAAATTCTGTACCCACACACTATCTCAGTTATCACGCAAACACAGGTTATCAGAAAACAACCACCCAAATACACTGGGCTGATGACCAAGATGTCCCTAGCCCTTAAAATAAATATACAAGAAAACAACTATAAAACAAGGCAACACCTGAACTATATTAAAATGTGCAGATTGAACAAAATAATGCTGAAATAGTTAGAAAATACCATCCATTGGTAGGGTTTGAACTCACCGCGTAGTGTTCCGGGAGTAACACCATACCCCGAGACCACAACGTCCTAAATGAATCGGCTGCTAAAAGCTGTACAAGATTGCGCGTCCGTAACTGAGTAAGTTCTTGTTGTTTTAAAGGGTGGAACAGCGAAACCAAGTCATATTATACTATCGGTTATCTATCTCTCATGTTTTAAAAACAAAATGGATCTAGACGACGTTCTTCTTGCGTTCACAGTACGGCAGCACAATATTCCTTCTAGGCGCAAGGCCAAGCAAGATGCTGGGGAGCGAATTAGGGGATAAATGAGATCCAAACCATTAGACATTTGTACCATACAGTATGTCACAGTGTTCACCTTCTGAGGAAATAACAGCCCATTCGTGTCCACATTTTAATCCGATTAATTCTTGGAAATCTCACTTCCCTCACCGCTGCCGCTACGGTACTTCATGAAGTGACGGGCTGGATTTCCCGTCAGATGATGTAAAAAATGAATTACACTATGTGACGGCGAAATTTAGTCATTTCATGAAACCACGCGTCAGATAGTGCAACTGAACCGTTTTACATCATATGCCGGCATATAATGTAAAAAGGTTCAGTTGCACTATCTGACGCGTGGTTTCATGAAATGACTAAATAAGTCATATGCCGGCATATAATGTAAAAAGGTTCAGTTGCACTATCTGACGCGTGGTTTCATGAAATGACTAAATAAGTCATATGCCGGCATATAATGTAAAAAGGTTCAGTTGCACTATCTGACGCGTGGTTTCATGAAATGACTAAATTTCGCCGTCACATAGTGTAATTCATTTTGTACATCATCTGACGGGAAATCCAGCCCGTCACTTCATGAAGTACCGTAGCGGCAGCGGTGAGGGAAGTGAGATTTCCAAGAATTAATTAATCGGATTAAAATGTGGACACTAAAGGGCTGTTATTTCCTCAGAAAGTGAACACTGTGACATACGGTAAAAATGTACCTAATTTATCCTCTAAATTCCCTCCCCAGCATCTTGGCCTTGCGCTTAGAAGGAATATTATGCTGCCGTACTGTGAACGGGTCGCCTTCGTAGCGTAGCGGTCAGCATGGTTAGCTGCCGCCCCGGAGGTCCTGGGTTCGATTCCCGGCTCTGCTACGAAATTTGAAAAGTGGTACGAGGACTGGAACGGGGTCTACTCAGCCACGGCTGGCCAAAATAAGTAGAGGGGGTTCGGTTCCCTCAGCAATCCTGGAAGTGGTTTTCCGTGGTTTCCCACTTCGTCTTCGGGCAAATGCCGGGATGGTACCTTCTTCAAGGCCACGGCCGCCTCCTTCCCTCTTCCTTGTCTATCCATCCTTACCTTCCCTCAAGAGGCCCCTGTTCGCTTTGCAGGTGAGGCCGCCTGGACGAGGTGCCAATCACACCTCACCAGTTGTATCCCTTCAGATTGAATGTTCCCAGCTCTAGGACACTGCCCGTAGAGGCGGTAGTGGTGAGTTCCATCGCTGAGTCCGTGGGTTCCACCAACCGGGAGGGTAAAAAAAAATGTGAACGGAAGAAGAATGCCGTTCAGATCCATTTTGTTTTTTAAAACATGAGAGATAGATACCCGATAGCATAATATGACTTGGTTTCGCTGTTCCACCCTTTAAAACAACAAACACTAACTCACAATCAGTTACGGACGCGCTATAAAGAGATCTTGTACAGCTCTCAACAGCCCAATATTATAACTGTAATTGTGGTCTCGGGGTATGATGTTAGCTACCCAATCCTTGCGTGGTGGGTTCGAACCCCACGAAGGAAGAATATTTTTTGCCAAGTAACTATGTCAGTATTTTGTTGTTCAATCTGCACATTTTAATATAGTTCAGTTGTTGCCTTGTATTATAGTTGTTGTTTTCTTGTATATTTCTTTTTCTTTTCTTAGTCGTTTACCCTCCAGGTTGGTGGAACCCACGGACTCTACGGGCAGTGTCCTAGAGCTGGGAACATCTAATCGGAGTGGATAGAACAGGTGAGGTGTGATTGGCATCTCGCCCAGGCGGCCTCACCTGCAAAGCGAACAGGGGCCTCATGAGGGAAGGTAATGGATGGTCAGGATGGATAGGCAAGGAAGAGGGAAGGAGGCGTCCGTGGCCTTGAAGAAGGTACCATCCCGGCATTTTCCCGAAGACGAAGTGGGAAACCACGGAAAACCACTTCGAGAATGGCAGGTGGGAATCGAACCCCCTCTACTCATTTGGAACACCCGAGGCTGAGTAGACCCCGTTCCAGTCCTCATACCACTTTTCAAATTTCGTGGCAGAGCCGGGAATCGAACCCAGGACCTCCGGGGCGGCAGCTAACCATGCTGACCGCTACGCTACGGAGGCGACTTGTATATTTATTTATTTATTTATTTATTTATTTATTTATTTATTTATTTATTTATTTTAAAGGCTAGGGACATCTTGTTCATCAGCCCAGAGTATTTGGGTGGATGTCTTCTGATAATCTGTGTTTGCGTGATGAATGAAGTAGTGTGTGTAGCTGTAATGGGTAAAGAATTTGGGAAGGTATCTCGAGACTTGAAATAAAGTACCATCCCGTAATTTGCCGAGAGAGTGTGTGGAAAGACCTGGGGGAAAATGCCACAGCCAGCGACGGGATTCGAACCAGAATATACTCGTAAGTAGACTTATGCAATCAACTACCGTATGGTTACCAGGACTAGGAACTTAATTATGGTCTGAGGGTTGAATTGGGGTACACTCAGCCTCGAGAGACAAAACTGAGAAGAGGTGGGTTCCATTCATTCCTTAGCCATCCTGGAAGTGATTTTCCGTGGTTTCCCCTTCTCCTCCAGGCAAATGCCGGGTTGGTTCCTAACTTAAGTCACGGTCGCCTCTTTCCCAATCTTAACTACATATACACACACTACTACAAATACCACAATAATACTGATTATCAGACAGATTCTACACACTCCCAAGTACACAGGGCTGAATGACTACGATGTCGAAGTACCTCAAATGAAACAACAGCGTCATACTTCGTCTACTGTCTATCAGCGCGACACTTTCACAAGAAGTAATAGGGGCACACACAAAAGCTTTACAATTGGTTGATTTAGTGCAGGGTTCACTTTCGAGTAAATCTCGAATTTCAGCCTATTTATTATATAAATATTTGAAAGAACGATTCTGTTTTCTTCATTGGGTGTATCTTACCTGGTAACGTTCCAGATTTGTTGTTAATTCATTTGGAGTACTTGGGACACCTCAATGATCAGCCCCGTGTGATAGGGTGTGAATTGAACGTATATTTATATGAAGACTGGGAACTGCATTACGGACAGGGATGGGGTAGGCGCCCCGGGACTTGAAGTAAGGTACTATCCCGGCATTTGGGTGACGGGAGTGTGGAAAAGCCACGGGAAGAAACCACACTCTGGATAGCCGCTGTCATCGCCGGGTTTTGCACCTACGATCTCCCGACTTGCTACAGCTACCTTCGTGGCCGGGGTGCAAGATTTGTACGAGTAATGCTACATCGCGGGTCTCATTCCACTTTCAACGGGCTTGGGGATGATGTTCAATCAATTTCTATGTGGCAGGTGGTTTCAAGGCCCAATGCCCTTCCTGATAAAAAAAAAAGTCAAACCCTGGCACTATACAGCCCATGACGGGCTAAGGCCGACCAAGCGACCGCTGCCCAGCCATTCGGCCTGCAGATATTGGGGTGACGCGTGATCAGCGCGTCGGGTCCCCTCGGCCGTTAATCTTGGTTTTCGTGATCGGGGCGCTGTCTCACTGTCAGACAGCTACTCAATTGTCCTCACGAGGCTGAGTGCACCCCGTTTCAACCCTCACGTCAGTTTTTTTTAAATCCCTGACGGAGCCGGGGATCGAACCCGGGGCCTCCGGGTGAGAGGCAGGCGCGCTACCCCAACACCACGGGGCCGGCTGCCCTTCCTGATGCCAAACTAATTAAAAGTTAATGAGCGATTGATTGCAACTGGACCAAGAGATGGAAGGGAAGCGGTCTGTGGCCTAATAGAAGGCTCCGTCCCAGCATTTGACTTAGAGTTTCAAATGGGAAACATCATTTTATTGACCTCTGTAAGTGGGGTTTGAACCACTCGACAATTCCGTATATAACTTGGTTTCATAGACTAGAGCGGCGTTCTAAACCTTTTTGAAACTGTGACCACCACCGTCATGCCATAACAAGTACCCGAGCACCATTAAATAAAAATAATACTATATTATTATTATTATTATTATTATTATTATTATTATTATTATTATTATTATTAATATGAATATTATTATTATTAATCGAATAATAATAATAATAATAATAATATTAATAATAATAATGCAACAAGCTTGCGCCTCTCTTTTCTTTTCATGTCTCTCTCTCCCTTTGAAGTGCTGAAATATCTAGTGATACCCCGCTCACCAGGCATGCTGCAACTGCTTGCGTGACTCATGCAGATAAGATCATTTACTCATGTACAGTCGAGTCGAATCAGCATCTTCTGCGTTACTCATAAAGCATGGATGTCCAATTATGATTACTGACAATTAAAAAATACTATTTTACAAGATAACATTTTTGGTGTCCGGACAGTTCCCCACACTGACACTTCCCCACAGCCCTTGGACGTGGCTACCTGTTTAATGACTCAGAAATAATCTCGACTGACATTTCCACACACATCTCCCCCTCCCCCAAGGCTACTATGAAAACGATCAAGTTGAAATTTGGCCTACTGTCGTTTAGCACTTTTAATATCTCTGGAATCACATATTATATTCTTTAACTACTGAACTACTGTATAAGGTTTGAGGCAAATATGTTTAATACTCTTCAAGTACAAGTACATTAAAAATGAAAAATTTCCAAAGGCTCCTCCCCATAGTAGCCTTTGAAGTATAAGTATAGCGTAAGATCTTCCCCTGATATTTAACAGCTGTATAATACAGCACACTTTAAAAATGTATCGTGCAAGTAGATAAACTATATATTAGTTTCGTTTACACCGCATTTTGCACGCCACCACTGCATGCCGCTCTGTTTATTATACGCTCTGTGGGGTTACCTCCTTTGGGCAGTGACCTTCTGTTGTTGGATTCCTGGTTTATGCGGTCACATTCCGTTTTATGGATTAGCCAATGGGGTAGCAGGTGTAAATTCTTTCGGAAGCAAGTACCTACGCAGTCTACTGGCATTGCCGTGTTAGGATCGGGAGTACTATGGAGTTAGAATTTGGTCGTACATCTAAGGGAAGGGAGTGCGTTTACCATGAAGGTTACGAATACCAAAAGTTAAGAATGGCGAAAAGTGGTGTTTTGACGTGGGTGTGTGTTTTCAAGTATTCGAAAAAGTGTTATTCATCAATTCAGTCCAAAGAAAACCTTTTAACCCGTGGACCAAACAGTGAGCATCAGTGTGGTGTTCCTGATGTTGCCCGTATAGAGGTTTCGAAGCGCGTCCAATGGGCGGTGAAGAGAGCACGCGAGGAAGATGTCAGCATTAGTCAAATTTACAACAATGCCATGGGTGACCTTCATGATAAAGGTATGTGTTCTTTGCATTGGTTTTAGTGTTAGGGTACCACTGAGTGAATTTAGTAAACTCATTCAAACAACACATACATAAATAATGTAGCCTAGTTTCTTCTAGTTAAAATTTATTTATTTATTTATTTATTTATTTATTTGATTTTGAATTTTTTACCATGCTTTTAAAATATTTTTTTCCATGTATGAAACAATTTTTATTTGTAAATTAAAACATACTTTATTCCGAGATTTCATTAAAATCGTTGGCCAGTTTTCGTTTTCTTATATACATACATTGCCTGATTTAGAGTATAGGATAGATGGTTTGTTTTCAGGTTATGACTTCGTTACCGAAATGCCTAGGACAGAGCCTATGATGAGGTCACTTGATCGATACAGAAGCAGTTCCCAGGGAAACTCAAAGGAGCCGGAACACGGAGAAAATATAGTTTTTGATATAAATACGTTGACTATGATTGACGGTTCGTCTTTCCTTTTGGCTGACGACGGAAATGAAGAAAGATTTTTTTTCGGCAGCAAAGGAAGGGAGCTTGAAATGTTTTAGCTATTTTTTTATGGATGGTACTTTCAAGAGCTCTAGCAAGCAGTTCTGTCAAATATATACTTTTCATGCCGATTTTGGGAGTAGCAATGATGAGACAATTATATTTCCTATCGCATTCGCATTTCTACCAAACAAGAAGAAGCAAACGTATACGAGACTGTTCAGACTCCTCCTCCAGGCTGTTCCGGAGTGGAGACCAGAAGTGGATTTTGAAGCTGCTGTAATTTCTTCTCTGAAAGACGTATTTCCAACAACAAACATACATGGCTGTCATTTTCACTTGACAAAATGCTTATGGAGAAAAATACAGGATCTCGGATTGTCGGTGGAGTACCGAGAGAATAATGAAATCAGCCTTCATGTCCGTATGTGCGCAGCACTTGCGTTTTTAAAGCCTGAAGATGTGCTCGATGGATGGGTGGAAATACACTCTCAAGCTCCAGAATGTCCTAAACTTAGCCAGTATTTTGACTACTTCGTTGACAACTGGCTAGATAACCAAGACATTCCAATCGAGATGTGGAACTGCCACCAAGCACGACACAGGACAACGAATGCTGTTGAGGGCCAAAATGATAACAACACCAAAATGATCGGTTTTGTTATTATTTTGCCAGTCCACAGCCTGGATAAAGTGTGATGGAAATCAGATTCTGCATTTATTTTATTTTGATGGAAATTACACTACAAGTAGTGGGATGACAGGGGAGCTGCTCCACTTCTTTTTGAACCCTCCTCGTATTTGCCCCGAACCTGATATCTCGCTAACCAATGGTGGGATTTGAACATACAGGGTGTCCTAGCACTGCTAGTAATGCCCCCTACTTTCATATAGCCTCTTTATTTGATTAAAAGACCAAAACTAAAAGGTCATTCGCGAATAGTGGGGAGTGTTGTTTTTTTTTTTAAATTGATGGAAAGGCCATTTGGGGTAAACGTGTGTTTCTTGACATTATGGCGATGAATGTTTTTGTTTGTACGCCTGCGCACTTGGGGATTTTGTAAAAGAGCGGGCTTTTTAAATGATGATTTATAAATGAGTGTTTTTAGCCTACTTTCGATTTTTGCAAAAAATGAAAGTAGACTTATGAGATCAACACAGGGCGAAAAAAGTGTCTCTGTCTGTGTGTATGTGTGTGTGTGTGAGTCTGTGTGTGTGTGTGTATGTGTGTGTGTGAGTCTGTGTGTGTGTCTGTGTGTGAGTGTGTTTACTCTGAATGTCTGTCCCCCCCTATCAATTCGAAAGCGGTGAATGCGAATTGAACGAAATTTGGTACAAAGGTAGCACTAGCAAAGGACACCTCAGTATCATGTTTTATATCGCCGCCATCTTGACGGAAACGTAATGGCGGCCACACAAATGTTCAAAGCTTAAATCAAATTACGACTAACCTAATCATCCGATCTCTACCAAATTTTGCAACAACATACCTTTATGGGGGGAGCATTCTTTGACCAAACTAATAGGTCATCAGCCTAATTGTTTGCGGATGGCGGCCATCTTTGTGTGAAAATCAATTCCCCCTATTAATTCAAACACGGTGAAACCGAATGGAACGAAATTTGGTACAGAGATAGCACTAGCAAAGCGCACCTCAGTGTCATGTTTTATATCGCCGCCATATTGACAGAAACGTAATGGCGGCCACACAAATGTTCAAAGCTTAAGTTAAATTATGACTAACATAACCATCCGATCTCTACCAAACTTTGCAACAACATACCTTTATGGAGGGAGCATCCTTTGACCAATCTAATAGGTTATTAGCCTAATAGTTTGCGGATGGCGGCCGTCTTTATGTCAAAATTGATTCCCCCTATTAATTCAAACACGGTGGAACCGAATGGAACGAAATTTGGTACAGAGGTAGTACTAACAAAGGGCATCTCAGTGTCATGTTTTATATCGCCGCCATCTTGACTGAAACGTAATGGCGGCCACACGAATGTTCAAAGCTTAAATCAAATTACGATTAACCTAATCATCCGATCTCTACCAAATTTTGCAACAGCATACCCTTATAGAGGAAGCATCCTATGACCAATCTAATAGGTCATCAGCGTAATAGTTTGCGGATGGCGTCCATCTTTGTGTGAAAATCGATTCCCCCTATTAATTCGAACACGGTGCAACCGAATGGAACGAAATTTGGTACAGAGGAAGTACTAACAAAGGGCATCTCAGTGTCATGTTTTATATCGCCGCCATATTGACAGAAACGTAATGGCGGCCACACAAATGTTCAAAGCTTAAGTTAAATTACGACTAACATAACCAACCGATCTCTACCAAACTTTGCAAAAACATACCTTTATGGAGGGAGCATCCTTTGACCAATCTAATAGGTTATTAGCCTAATAGTTTGCGGATGGCGGCCATCTTTATGTCAAAATTGATTCCCCCTATTAATTCGAACACGGTGGAACCGAATGGAACGAAATTTGGTACAAATGTAGCACTAGCAAAGGGCACCTCAGTGTCATGTTTTATATCGCCACCATCTTGACTGAAACGTAATGGCGGCCACACGAATGTTCAAAGCTTAAATCAAATTACGATTAACCTAATCATCCGATCTCTACCAAATTTTGCAACTACATACCTTTATGGAGGGAGCATCCTTTGACCAATCTAATAGGTCATTCGCCTAATAGTTTGCGGATGGCGGCCATCTTTGTGTCAGAATCGATTCCCCCTATTAATTCAAACACGGTGAAACCGAACGGAACGAAATTTGGTACAGAGATAGCACTAGCAAAGGGCATCTCAGTGTCATGATTAATATCGCCGCCATATTGACAGAAACGTAATGGCGGCCACACAAATGTTTAAAGCTTAAATCAAATTACGACTAACATAACACTCCGATCTCTACCAAACTTTGCAACAACATACCTTTATGGAGGGAGCATCCTTTGACTAATCTAAAAGGTCATTAGCCTAATAGTTTGCGGATGGCGGCCATATTTATGTCAAAATTGATTCCCCCTATTAATTCGAACACGGTGGAACCGAATGAACGAAATTTGGTACAGAGGTAGCACTAGCAAAGGGCACCTCAGTGTCATGTTTTATATCACCGCTATCTTGACGGAAACGTAATCGCGGCCACCCAAATGTTAAAAGCTAAAATGTAATTACGACCAACCTAATAATCTAGTCTCTACCAAATTTTGCAACACCATATCATTATGAGGGAAACATATTCTGACCAAACTGCAAGAACAGCAGCCCAATAGTTTGCAGATGGTGGCCAAGTATGTGTGCAAATCGATTCCCCCTATCAATTCTAACACGGTGAAACCGAATTGAACGAAATTTGGTACAGAGGTAGCACTAGCAAATCGCACCTCATATTCATGTTTAATATCCCTATAGCACGTTGCATTTCAACAAGCTACTACAACCAACATGCAATCATACTCCTTGAAAAGGACAAAGAGTTATAACAATACCCATGCATTTAGGAGAAAGTAGGCTATATGTTCTTTACTGAACATCTTGTTTTAATATGTATTGAAAGAAACCCCCAAAAACTAATAGGTCATCGACTTTTTACTATCTCGCTAACTAATAATCGGATTTAAACCTATGAGGTGTCGTAGGACTCGTGGTGAACTCCCCTTTTCTATGGACGGGGAATATCCACTCCAAATAAAAACTGTCCTTATCCGGGGGATGAAATAGTAATTTACTTTTGTATGTTTACGAACTTGGTGGTTTTTGTAAAAGAACGGGCTTTTTAAATGATGATTTATAAATGAGTGTTTTTTTAATATGTGATTGAAATAAACCCCAAAAAACTAATAGGTCATCGGCTTTTTACTATCTCGCTAACCATTAATCGGATTTAAACCTATGAGGTGTCGTAGGACTCGTGGTGAACTCCCCTTTTCTATGGACGGGGTATATCCACCCCAAATAAAAACTACCCTTACCCGGGGGATGAAATAGTAATTTATTTTTGTATGCTTACGAACTTGGCGGTTTTTGTAAGAGAGCGGGCTTTTTTTTGAACGATTATTTATAAATGAGTGTTTTTTAATATGTATTTAAATAAACCAAAAAAACTAATAGGTCATCGGCTTTTTACTATCTCGCTAACCAATAATCGGATTTAAACCTATGAGGTGTCGTAGAACTCGTGGTGAACTCTCATTTTCTATGGATGGGGTATATCCACCCCAAATAAAAACTACCCTTACCCGGGGGGTGAAATAGTTTTTTTTATGTGCGCGCACGGACGGCTTTTGTCAAAAGGACCTAACTATATGTTTGTTAATGTTTTCTGAACCCCTGATGGGATTTTGCCATAGGCAGTATTCTAACCCTGGGGGTGACGCCCCGTTTTTGAATGTATGATTCGTTTTTGTCGAAAGGGCCTAACTACACTTTTGTTCATATCTCGCGAACCAATCATGCTAGGGACTTGTATGAAGGGTACTAGCACTTGGGGTGACGTCCCCCTTTGCGAGGTGAAACTACCCCCCAAAATTGAAAAATCCATATCTTGGAAACGAAGAATCCTAAAATTAGGTGTGATAGCTTAAAAAATAGGGGATGATTAGGGCTTTTACCTCGATTGATCATTTCACCCCTAAAACAGTAAATAGTCATGTTATGAAAAAAAAACGTGTTAAACACTTAAAAATGATAAATGAACCTAAGATCTTTTGTTTTTGATGAAAAAGAGCAGGGGGGTGGTTCCCAAATTGAAAAATCCCTATCTCGGAAACGAAGAAGCCTAAAATTAGGTGTGATAGCTTAAAAAATAGGGGATGATATGGGCTTTTACCTCGATGGGTCATTTCACACCTAAAACAGTAAATAGTCATATTATGGGGGAAAAACGTGTTAAACACCTAAAAATGATAAATGAAACTATGATCTTTTGTTTTTGATGAAAAATAGCAGGGGGTGGAAACCACCCCCCAAATTGAAAAATCCATACCTCGGAAACGAAGAAGCCTAAAATTAGGTGTGATAGCTTAAAAAATAGGGGATGATATGGGCTTTTACCTCGATGGGTCATTTCACACCTAAAACAGTAAATAGTCATGTTATGGGGGAAAAACGTGTTTAACACCCAAAAATGATAAATGAACCTAAGATATTTTGTTTTTGATGAAAAATAGCATGGGGGTGAAAACAACCCCCCAAATTGAAAAATCCATATCTAGGAAACGAAGAAGCCTAAAATAAGGTGTGATAGCTTAAAAAATAGGCCATGACATGCGCTTTTACCTGGATAGGTCATTTCACCCCTAAAACAGTAAATAGTCATGTTATGAGGAAAAAATGTGTTATTCACCTAAAAGCATAAGCATCTTTGTGAAACCATGCTTTAATGGACATGTGTATGGAGGATGATGTTTATTATTATTATTGGGTAATTATGGATTAATGTGTGGATAGATAACTAACCAGTGGGGAGCGTGATGGCGCAGGTGCTTAGCTGCTTGTCTTTACCCGGACGGCTGGGGTTCAAATCCCGGTGACAGCGGGGGTTGGACTTTTCACATGAAAAATCACGTGGCGTCAGGAAGGGCATTCGGCCTTAAATCCCCGTCCAAAACCAAAATGAGCCTGGTTGGCTCTGGCGACTCAAACTAATTGGGAAAAGAAAAAGAAAAAAATGGTAACTCACCAGTAATAGTAAACATTGGTTTGAGGTGTTGAAGAAGTCAGGATGGCCAACCCTTTGCCATGGTTCACGAATGGACCCCAAAAACGTTTTACCTGTCAAGACTCAGTATACCCTGTTGCAGCCTTTAGAAAAAAAATCGAACCGGGGCCTCTGTGGTGACAGTGGACCTATATTCATGATGCTTTTTAAACAAACATACGCTTGCATACTACCGCTGGCTTGAATCTGCACAGAGAGACTGGCTTTGGTTTGTCTAGTGTGCCTTGGTGATAACAGCACAGCGATCTTGTCAGCAAGTTTCATATTACTCATTTGCTTGATAGCGAACGTGCTCTGCACATGACTAGATCGTTGTTAGGTTTGACAAAGGCTTAGTAAAGCTTATTGCAACCTTGAAATGAATGTCATGGTATAGTCGGGGTTGGAAGCCAAGACCTTAGGGTTGACAACCAAGTAGGTTAACCACTACACGGTGAGATGGTCAAATAATAATGTAACAGAACATATAGAAACGTTTTCTATAGTTTAACGAATTGGCATGCCATGAGAGGTGTAGGTAATGGAAATTGAATCCTTAGCTGATGATTATACTACTTTCCATGCCCACGTATAAGCTATCATGTTAGAAAAAGAATTGAATGGCTTGTTTTAAACGGAGAATAATTGTGTTTACTGCGAAACACAAATCTGAATTTAAAAATAATTTAAAATAATTAATTTAAAATAATTAATTTAAAATTAGTTTAGTAGGCTGAAGTTAAAATGAATAATGATCACGTTACAGACAGCCAGTTTCAAAGCCATGATAACTAAGTGAACAAAGAATAAAATTCATGAGCCAGTGAGGAATTCAACATGCTGTCCTTTGGACAAAAGAGAAGCGTTCTACAAATTTAACCACCAAGCTGTCCTATCGACCCTCAATGGTTTGGGTCATCGTAAAGATGAAAATTAAATTTAAGCTATAACTACACTCTTATATACTAGAAGAACAAATGGAAAACAAACGGGCAATAGGTCAAATAAAGGGCAGAAGGAATGAAAAATGGCCCTCATCCCTCAAGCATAAGGATTGAGGGATTTGGAAGGGAGGAGAGCCATGAAAGGCAGATAAAAAGTATAATGGGAGAGGCTTTGCCCCAGAGGTAATGGAGGAAAACTGGACTCAGCTAAGAAATCCCATGGGGTCGCCAACTTCCAAACTGATCAGCCGTAAGCCCCTTGAGGGTGTAGCCATATGCAGAGTGCACCGCAAGTGGTGGGGCTATATACACCCTACCTTCTTGAGGGGGCTTTAGCAAAAGACAGGAAATAACATGAAAATAAAAAAGCAAGGCTGCCTCCTCACACTAGTAGGATATCAGAAAAAATAAATAAACAAGGGCCAATGAAGTTGCAAAAGGAAGAGACTCCCTAGGCCTCGGATACCCTAATCATGATGGGGTCGGTAGAGAACAAGAGTTGAGCAAGTGTGGTCGACAGGAAATAAGACAGAGAGGAGCCTAGCACAAGTTAGTGGAAGCAATGACGGTCTCAGCTGGGACTCCGTGATCGTCAACCTACATGACACTAGATATGACGCCCAGGGGTGGAATTAAAGACCTCTTTTGTTTTATATCACTGGCTTTTAAGAACGCTAACACATGGCATGCCTTATAATGCAATACTGGTCCTAGGGTATGCAAAAATTGTATTAGAAACTCAGCTAATAATAGTGTGCTTGCCCATGATTTAGCTTAAATTTTCCTAAAATTCACTACATTTTCCGCAAATTTACCAAATGACACAACATTCCAGCAAAATTCAACAAATGACTACCAGATTTATTGAAATTCCATTGATTTACCTAAGCATGGTTTAAACTACCTCAAAATCATATAATAATTAGACGAATATAGATGAAAATTCACCAAAATTTACCGAATTTAGCCAAGTGGTGTACAAACCATGAAATTTATCCAATTTTTATTAAAATTGACTGCATGTACTCGAAAATTCCATAATATTCCCTTTACATGTATGCTTTTTGTTGTTGTTGTTGTTGTTGTTGTTGTTTCGTTTACCACACTCCCTGTAGACAAACACCTCAACATGACTTTCTCCTAGACTAGGAGCTTCACATTTGACATGATAGCTGAGTTTCATTTCCCATAAACTTGTCTCTGAGGTGGGTGTCAGGAAAAGGCATCCAGCTGTAAAAACCACTCCCTCACGTAGACTTTCATAACCTCTTACGTTGAGGTTCCTTACACTAACGACATTAAATGATTGAACGGTTTCCTTTTCACAATTCCTGTCTATACTTTCCTCTTTAAGGTTGCAAGATGTTTGCAAGATTCCTAAAATGCAATTAAATTTAATAAATACCTTAAGATGGTTTCATTTGTTTAATGATATGATGTTGATGGTGGATATATACGTTAAGACTAATTTTTGTTAGGTCTTGACTGGCCTTGCAATTACAAATTGACAAACCAAACATGAGTTATCTACCAGGGGAACACTTTGACCACTATATTGGTTATTGACCAGTAAGTACAGTTCTAGTAATGAGACAGAAATCCAACACAAACAATGAGCGCGCAATGCGGTGGAGATTGGTACCACGATGTACTGTCGGTTATGTAGCTATGTGGAATGTACATCACATATGGTTTACTTGAAGGTTTGGAGGTTTCATTAAAGATATTTCTACAATAAACCATTTTCAAATGGCCATTCGTTGGTGTGAAAATATTTATTATATGGTATTTTATGAAAACAATTATGATTTATAAAAAAAATTATACGTTTACTGTATTCTTATTTAATGTAAGCACTGGAGGCACTATCGACCAAAATACAGCACTATCTGGAATGTATATTGCATACTTGAAGGTTTGGTGATCCCATTAGAGGTATTCCTACAATAAATGATTTTTAAGTTCTCGTTTTATGGCATGATTATTTAATATATGCTATTTGCTAATAGGATTTGACACTGGAATTATTTTACAAGTAGTTATTTTAATGACCAACAGAGTTTAATGTTAACAAGGCACAGCTCTATTTGAAATTTTGAATAACATGTTGCATGTTATACATCATATGCAACTACTGTAAGGCTTGTGATTTATTTAATGCCCTTAACCCTATATTAAACACTCAGTTTGCAATACTGATAACTGCAATGTTACTGAAAAAATTTTGAAACAAAACAAAAATCAGCATTGAAAAACCAAAAAGTGGTTGAGCATATATATATAGTGGAGAAAAGAAAAGTTTTGTAAACACTAATGTTCAACAAGACTAATTAAATCAGTAACTGTCAGGGTGGCCGAGTGGTTAAGGCGTTTGACTTAAGATCAAATTTCCAAATATATAAGGAAGCAAGGGTTCGAATCCCTTCCCTGACATAACAATTGCTTGAACATGCAAGAAAACAAGAAATATACACAAGCTATCTTTATCAATTTAATCATTTTTTTACAAGAGATAGACACACAGAATACAGCTCTTTTGGTTTATCAGTTCTTTTAAACATAACACTTGTTGAAAATTATTTTTTAGGGGATGGGGGTGTTGCTACGTTGACCCATCACACAATAATAGCAGCTTTACGAAGTTCATTTTCTATATTTAATAGCTCTTTCTATATTTAATAGCTCTTTCTCATAACCAATATGATCAAGCTGTTTACAGGCATGCAAGAGCTGTAGACGTTCGACTAATATATTAGGATCGTTCCATTTACTATTTTTTATGAATGGTTTCAGAATCTCGGGAAGCAGTTCATCATTATCACCATTAATATGATTATCATCCTCATTATTATAATCATTTTCATAATGATGATCATTATCATCGTTATCATTACCATGATAATTTCCACCTGTGTCCACAGTCTGTTCAATGGTTTGAGTTGTCTTTGATAGTGTTGAAAGCTTCTTTTTAGATGTGCTAGAATGCTTTAACATTGTTATGTTATTATTACCACTATTACCTTTTCCCACTAACTTTTTGATGTGGTATATTGTCTCTGATAGAGTTGAGGGCTTTTGAGATGTTGGTGCATGTCTGAACATGGGTTTCACAGGAGGTGTTAAAGGTTTCTCATTAAACAACTCGGTAACAGCATGAGTGCGTTGTAGTGTATTAAACTTGAGGTTAATATTATCTTGAGCAGCACTATCTTTCTCTTGGACTTGGTTTCTTGCTTTGGTTTGGGTTTTCCTTACATTTAGACTAGCGTGATTATTAAGTTTACATTCATGATTGTTTGAAGAAAGTACGTCCAATTCTTTTGTTTTAAGCATTCCTCGACACTGTTTCGATCGTTGCTTTGAACAGCGCCAAATAACAGTTCCATTTTTATTGCTTCGTTTCACAATATATGAATATCCTTTATAGTATGCATAAGGCTTACCATACCTAGTCACTGATACTTCCATATCAACTATCAAGCACAAACTAATCTCAAGTAAAGACAACTTGGTAATAACAACAATAGTTTAATGTGGGAGCATATATACATGCAAAAAGTGGGAGCAAAGGTGGGGGGTAACAAGTGGGAGCAAAAGTGGTAGCAAATGTGGGAGAAAAAAATAACTGTGAGCAAAAAGTGGGAGCAAATATGGGATCAAATGTGGGAGCAAAGCAAATATAAAAAAAGCGGGAGCAAATATGCTAACAAATATGTCAACAAATATACCAGCAAAAGTAAATACACAAGTAGATAGATTAAAGTGCAAAGAAATATGGAAACAAATATGAGAGCAAAAATGGTGTATTTTCTAAAACAACTAGACATAACAAACTTAGTCATAACCTAACCTAACCTAGCCTAGCCTAACCTAACCTAACCTCACCTAACCTCACCAAACCTAACCTAACCTCAACTCACCTAACTTCACCTAACCTAACCTAACCTAACATAACTTCACCTAATCTAACTTGACTGAACTTTACCTAACCTAACCTATCATAACTTCACCTAACCTAACTTTACCTAATCTAACTTCACCTAATCTAACTTTCAACTCACAGATCAAAATTAAATTCTAGGCATAGTTGAGTTGGAACCCAAGACTTCAGGGATAACACACAAGTTTACTAGCCACTACACCGCAAAATGGGCAAATTATCATGCAACACAACATAAAGTAAAAGTTTCCTGTAGTGTAACTCATTGGCTGTCAGCCATAGTTTGGGAATTCAAACCCAAAACCACAGGACTTTTGTTTTGAACATTATCAGAAATATTATTCCATTTACAATTTGCTGCTGCTGCTTATAGTTATAAGAGTTGGCATTAATATGGAAAGCAAAACAAAAATGTGGGAGCAAAATGTGGGAGGAAAACGTGTAAGCAGAAGTGGGAGCAAACAAGTGTGAGCAAATATGGGAGCAGAAAGTGGGAGCAAATGTGAAAGCAAAAGTGGGAGCAAAAAGAGCGAGCAAAAGTGAGTGCACAAAGTAGGAGCAAAATGTGTGAGTAAAAAGTGGGGGCAAATGTGGTGTTTTACTAAAACAATCTCCCCTAACCTAACCTAACCTAACTTCACCCAACCTAATTTCACCTAACATAACTTCACCTAACCTAACCTTCCAACTCTCAGATCAAAAATGAAATTCTGGCCATAGTCGAGTTGGAACGCAAAACCTCTGGGATAACACCCAAGTATACTAGCCACTACACCGCGAAATGGGAAAATTATCATGCAGCACAACACAAAAAAAAAGTTTTCTGTAGTGTAACTCATTGGCTGACAATCATAGTTGAGAATTCAAACCCAAGATCTCAGGACTTTTGTTTTGAACATTATCAGAAATATTATTAGATTTACATTTTGCTGTTGCTTATAGTTATAAGAGTTGGCATTAATATGGGAGCAAAAGTGAAAGCAAAAAGTGGGTGCAAGCATGGCTGGTTGTAGAGACTTTCATATCAACTAATACACATAAATTAAATTTTAGTAAAGTGACTTGGCTAATAATAATAATAATAATAATATTAACAGTTTAAAAAAAATCAAGGGGATTGATATTTTTCAGAGTGTAATTTCCAAAGTACTGTCAAGAATAATAATTACATGAACAGATTCCAAGATCTCTAGAGTGCTTTTAAGGTTAATGATTGGCTAGGAGTGAGATAGAGCTAGCTAACCTAAGTTAACCTCAGCTCAGTAAACCTAACCTTGTCACATGGCATGTTCTACAAGTATAGACTTGCTTTGAGACTGGCTATGACGTCACAGATGAATGGCGGTGGGAGGCTAGCAAAAAGGAAAATGTTTTTGTGTAATAAAAAGTCATGTCCAGCCTCCCACCGCCATTCATCTGTGACGTCATAGCCAGTCTCAAAGCAAGTCTATACTTGTAGAACATGCCATGTGACAAGGTTAGGTTTCCTGAGCTGAGGTTAACTTAGGTTAGCTAGCTCTATCTCACTCCTAGCCAATCATTAACCTTAAAAGCACTCTAGAGATCTTGGAATCTGTTCATGTAATTATTATTCTTGACAGTACTTTGGAAATACACCCTAAAAAATATCAATCCCCTTGAATTTTTTTTAAACTGTTAATATTATTATTATTATTATTAGCCAAGTCACTTTACTAAAATTTAATTTATGTGTATTAGTTGATATGAAAGTCTCTACAACCAGCCATGCTTGCACCCACTTTTTGCTTTCACGTTAGCTCCCATATTAATGCCAACTCTGATAACTATAAGCAACAGCAAAATGTAAATGGAATAATATTTCTGATAATGTTCAAAACAAAAGTCCTGAGGTCTTGGGTTTGAATTCTCAACTATGATTGTCAGCCAATGAGTTACACTACAGAAAACTTTTTATTTTTGTGTTGTGCTGCATGATAATTTGCCCATTTCGCGGTGTAGTGGATAGTATACTTGGGTGTTATCCCAGAGGTTTTGGGTTCCAACTCGACTATGGCCAGAATTTCATTTTTGATCTGAGAGTTGGAAGGTTAGGTTAGGTGAAGTTATGTTAGGTGAAATTAGGTTGGGTGAAGTTAGTTTAGGTTAGGTTAGGGGAGATTGTTTTAGTAAAACACCACATTTGCCCCCACTTTTTACTCACACATTTTGCTCCTACTTTGTGCACTCACTTTTGCTCGCTCTTTTTGCTCCCACTTTTGCTTTCACATTTGCTCCCAATTTCTGCTCCCATATTTGCTCACACTTGTTTGCTCCCACTTCTGCTTACACGTTTTCCTCCCACTTTTTGCTCCCACATATTTTTTTTTTTGCTTTCCATATTAATGCCAACTCTTATAACTATAAGCAGCAGCAGCAAAATGTAAATGGAATAATATTTCTGATAATGTTCAAAACAAAAGTCCCGAGGTCTTGGGATTGAATTCCCAAACTATGGTTGACAGCCAATGAGTTACACTACAGGAAACTTTTACTTTATGTTGTGTTGCATGATAATTTGCCCATTTTGCGGTGTAGTGGCTAGTATACTTGTGTGTTATCCCTGAAGTCTTGGGTTCCAACTCAACTATGCCTAGAATTTAATTTTGATCTGTGAGTTGAAAGTTAGGTTAGGTGAAGTTAGATTAGCTAAAGTTAGGTTAGGTGAAGTTATGATAGGTTAGGTTAGGTAACGTTCAGTCAAGTTAGATTAGGTGAAGTTATGTTAGGTTAGGTTAGGTTAGGTGAAGTTAGGTGAGGTGAGGTTAGGTTAGGTTAGGTGAGGTTAGGTTAGGTTAGGCTAGGCTAGGTTAGGTTAGGTTATGACTAAGTTTGTTATGTCTAGTTGTTTTAGAAAATACACCATTTTTGCTCTCATATTTGTTTCCATATTTCTTTGCACTTTAATCTATCTTGACTTGTGTATTTACTTTTGCTGGTATATTTGTTGACATATTTGCTAGCATATTTGCTCCCACTTTTTTATATTTGCTTTGCTCCCACATTTGATCCCATATTTGCTCCCACTTTTTGCTCACAATTATTTTTTTCTCCCACATTTGCTACCACTTTTGCTCCCACTTGTTACCCCCCACCTTTGCTCCCACTTTTTGCATGTATATATGCTCCCACATTAAACTATTGTTGTTATTACCAAGTTGTCTTTACTTGAGATTAGTTTGTGCTTGATAGTTGATATGGAAGTATCAGTGACTAGGTATGGTAAGCCTTATGCATACTATAAAGGATATTCATATATTGTGAAACGAAGCAATAAAAATGGAACTGTTATTTGGCGCTGTTCAAAGCAACGATCGAAACAGTGTCGAGGAATGCTTAAAACAAAAGAATTGGACGTACTTACTTCAAACAATCATGAATGTAAACTTAATAATCACGCTAGTCTAAATGTAAGGAAAACCCAAACCAAAGCAAGAAACCAAGTCCAAGAGAAAGATAGTGCTGCTCAAGATAATATTAACCTCAAGTTTAATACACTACAACGCACTCATGCTGTTAGCGAGTTGTTTAATGAGAAACCTTTAACACCTCCTGTGAAACCCATGTTCAGACATGCACCCACATCTCAAAAGCCCTCAACCTTATCACAGACAATATACCCCATCAAAAAGTTAGAGGGGAAAGGTAATAGTGGTAATAATAACATAACAATGTTAAAGCATTCTAGCACATCTAAAAAGAAGCTTTCAACACTATCAAAGACAACTCAAACCATTGAACAGACTGTGGACACAGGTGGAAATTATCATGGTAATGATAACGATGATAATGATCATCATTATGAAAATGATTATAATAATGAGGATGATAATCATATTAATGGTGATAATGATGAACTGCTTCCCGAGATTCTGAAACCATTCATAAAAAATAGTAAATGGAACGATCCTAATATATTAGTCGAACGTCTACAGCTCTTGCATGCCTGTAAACAGCTTGATCATATTGGTTATGAGAAAGAGCTATTAAATATAGAAAGAGCTATTAAATATAGAAAATGAACTTCGTAAAGCTGCTATTATTGTGTGATGGGTCAACGTAGCAACACCCCCATCCCCTAAAAAATAATTTTCACAAGTGTTATGTTTAAAAGAACTGATAAACCAAAAGAGCTGTATTCTGTGTGTCTATCTCTTGTAAAAAAATGATTAAATTGATAAACATAGCTTGTGTATATTTCTTGTTTTCTTGCATGTTCAAGCAATAGTCATGTCAGGGAAGGGATTCGAACCCTTGCTTCCTTATATATTTGGAAATTTGATCTTAAGTCAAACGCCTTAACCACTCGGCCACCCTGACAGTTACTGATTTAATTAGTCTTGTTGAACATTAGTGTTTACAAAACTTTTCTTTTCTCCACTATATATATGCTCAACCACTTTTTGGTTTTTCAATGCTGATTTTTGTTTTGTTTCAATTTTTTTTAGTAACATTGCAGTTATCAGTATTGCAAACTGAGTGTTTAATATAGGGTTAAGGGCATTAAATAAATCACAAGCCTTACAGTAGTTGCATATGATGTATAACATGCAACATGTTATTCAAAATTTCAAATAGAGCTGTGCCTTGTTAACATTAAACTCTGTTGGTCATTAAAATAACTACTTGTAAAATAATTCCAGTGTCAAATCCTATTAGCAAATAGCATATATTAAATAATCATGCCATAAAACGAGAACTTAAAAATCATTTATTGTAGAAATACCTTTAATGGGATCACCAAACCTTCAAGTATGCAGTATACATTCCAGATAGTGCTGTATTTTGGTCGATAGTGCCTCCAGTGCTTACATTAAATAAGATTACAGTAAACGTATATTTTTTTTATAAATCATAATTGTTTTCATAAAATACCATATAATAAATATTTTCACACCAACGAATGGCCATTTGAAAATGGTTTATTGTAGAAATATCTTTAATGAAACCTCCAAACCTTCAAGTAAACCATATGTGATGTACATTCCACATAGCTACATAACCGACAGTACATCGTGGTACCAATCTCCACCGCATTGCGCGCTCATTGTTTGTGTTGGATTTCTGTCTCATTACTAGAACTGTACTTACTGGTCAATAACCAATATAGTGGTCAAAGTGTTCCCCTGGTAGATAACCCATGTTTGGGTTGTCAATTTGTAATTGCAAGGCCAGTCAAGACCTAACAAAAATTAGTCTTAACGTATATATCCACCATCAACATCATATCATTAAACAAATGAAACCATCTTAAGGTATTTATTAAATTTAATTGCATTTTAGGAATCTTGCAAACATCTTGCAACCTTAAAGAGGAAAGTATAGACAGGAATTGTGAAAAGGAAACCGTTCAATCATTTAATGTCGTTAGTGTAAGGAACCTCAACGTAAGAGGTTATGAATGTCTACGTGAGGGAGTGGTTTTTACAGCTGGATGCCTTTTCTGACACCCACCTCAGAGACAAGTTTATGGGAAATGAAACTCAGCTATCATGTCGAATGTGAAGCTCCTAGTCTAGGAGAAAGTCATGTTGAGGTGTTTGTCTACAGGGAGTGTGGTAAACGAAACAACAACAACAACAACAAAAAGCATACATGTAAAGGGAATATTATGGAATTTTCGAGTACATGTAGTCAATTTTAATAAAAATTGGATAAATTTCATGGTTTGTACACCACTTGGCTAAATTCGGTAAATTTTGGTGAATTTTCATCTATATTCGTCTAATTTTATATGAATTTGAGGTAGTTTAAACCATGCTTAGGTAAATCAATGGAATTTCAATAAATCTGATAGTCATTTGTTGAATTTTGCTGGAATGTTGTGTCATTTGGTAAATTTGCGGAAAATGTAGTGAATTTTAGGAAAATTTAAGCTAAATCATGGGCAAGCACACTATTATTAGCTGAGTTTCTAATACAATTTTTGCATACCCTAGGACCAGTATTGCATTATAAGGCATGCCATGTGTTAGCGTTCTTAAAAGCCAGTGATATAAAACAAAAGAGGTCTTTAATTCCACCCCTGGGCGTCATATCTAGTGTCATGTAGGTTGACGATCACGGAGTCCCAGCTGAGACCGTCATTGCTTCCACTAACTTGTGCTAGGCTCCTCTCTGTCTTATTTCCTGTCGACCACACTTGCTCAACTCTTGTTCTCTACCGACCCCATCATGATTAGGGTATCCGAGGCCTAGGGAGTCTCTTCCTTTTGCAACTTCATTGGCCCTTGTTTATTTATTTTTTCTGATATCCTACTAGTGTGAGGAGGCAGCCTTGCTTTTTTATTTTCATGTTATTTCCTGTCTTTTGCTCAAGCCCCCTCAAGAAGGTAGGGTGTATATAGCCCCACCACTTGCGGTGCACTCTGCATATGGCTACACCCTCAAGGGGCTTACGGCTGATCAGTTTGGAAGTTGGCGACCCCAAGGGATTTCTCAGCTGAGTCCAGTTTTCCTCCATTACCTCTGGGGCAAAGCCTCTCCCATTATACTTTTTTATCTGCCTTTCATGGCTCTCCTTCCTTCCAACTCCCTCAATCCTTATACTTGAGGGTTGAGGGCCATTTTTCATTCCTTCTGTCCTTTATTTGACCTATTGCCCTTTGTTTTCCATTTCTTCTTCTAGTATATAAGAGTGTAGTTATAGCTTAAATTTAATTTTCATCTTTACGATGACCCAGACCATTGAGGGTCGATAGGACAGCTTGGTGGTTAAATTTGTAGAACGCTTCTCTTTTGTCCAAAGGACAGCATGTTGAATTCCTCACTGGCTCATGAATTTTATTCTTTGTTCACTTAGTTCTCATGGCTTTGAAACTGGCTGTCTGTAACGTGATCATTATTCATTTTAACTTCAGCGTACTAAACTAATTTTAAATTAATTATTTTAAATTAATTATTTTAAATTAATTTTAAATTCAGATTTGTGTTTCACAGTAAACACAATTATTCTCCGTTTAAAACAAGCCATACAATTCTTTTTCTAACATGATAGCTTATACGTGGGCATGGAAAGTAGTATAATCATCAGCTAAGGATTCAATTTCCATTACCTACACCTCTCATGGCATGCCAATTCGTTAAACTATAGAAAACGTTTCTATATGTTCTGTTACATTATTATTTGACCATCTCACCGTGTAGTGGTTAACCTACTTGGTTGTCAACCCTAAGGTCTTGGCTTCCAACCCCGACTATACCATGACATTCATTTCAAGGTTGCAATAAGTTTTACTAAGCCTTTGTCAAACCTAACAACGATCTAGTCATGTGCAGAGCACGTTCGCTATCAAGCAAATGAGTAATATGAAACTTGCTGACAAGATCGCTGTGCTGTTATCACCAAGGCACACTAGACAAACCAAAGCCAGTCTCTCTGTGCAGATTCAAGCCAGCGGTAGTATGCAAGCGTATGTTTGTTTAAAAAGCATCATGAATATAAGTCCACTGTCACCACAGAGGCCCCGGTTCGATTTTTTTTTCTAAAGGCTGCAACAGGGTATACTGAGTCTTGCCAGGTAAAACTTTTTTGGGGTCCATTCGTGAACCATGGCAAAGGGTTGGCCATCCTGACTTCTTCAACACCTCAAACCAATGTTTACTATTACTGGTGAGTTACCATTTTTTTCTTTTTCTTTTCCCAATTAGTTTGAGTCGCCAGAGCCAACCAGGCTCATTTTGGTTTTGGACGGGGATTTAAGGCCGAATGCCCTTCCTGACGCCACGTGATTTTTCATGTGAAAAGTCCAACCCCCGCTGTCACCGGGATTTGAACCCCAGCCGTCCGGGTAAAGACGAGCAGCTAAGCACCTGCGCCATCACGCTCCCCACTGGTTAGTTATCTATCCACACATTAATCCATAATTACCTAATAATGATAATAATAACCATCATCCTACATACACATGTCCATTAAAGCATGGTTTCACAAAGGTGCTTATGCTTTTAGGTGTATAACACATTTTTTCCTCATAACATGACTATTTACTGTTTTAGGGATGAAATGACCTATCCAGGCCTATTTTTTAAGCTATCACACCTTATTTTAGGCTTCTTCGTTTCCTAGATATGGATTTTTCAATTTGGGGGGTTGTTTTCACCCCCCTGCTATTTTTCATCAAAAACTAAAGATCTTAGGTTCATTTGTCATTTTTGGGTGTTTAACACGTTTTTCCCCCAAAACATGACTTACTGTTTTAGGTGTGAAATGACCCATCGAGGTAAAAGCCCATATCATCCCCTATTTTTTTAAGCTATCACACCTAATTTTAGGCATCTTCGTTTCCGAGATATGGATTTTTCAATTTGGGGGGTGGTTTCCACCCCCTGCTATTTTTCATCAAAAACAAAAGATCATAGATTCATTTATCATTTTTAGGTGTTTAACACGTTTTCCCCCATAACATGACTATTCACTGTTTTAGGGATGAAATGACCCATCGAGGTAAAAGCCCTAATTATCCCCTATTTTTTAAGCTATCACACCTAATTTTAGGATTCTTCGTTTTCAAGATATGGATTTTTCAATTTTGGGGGTTAGTTTCACCCCGCAAAGGGGGACGTCACCCCAAGTGCTAGTACCCTTCATACAAGTCCCTAGCATGATTGGTTCGCGAGATATGAACAAAAGTGTAGTTAGGCCCCTTCGACAAAAACGAATCATACATTCAAAAACGGGGCGTCACCCCCAGGGTTAGGATACTGCCTATGGCAAAATCCCATCAGGGGTTCAGAAAAAATTAACAAACGTATAGTTAAGTCCTTTTGACAAAAGCCGTCCGTGCGCGCACATAAAAAAACTAATTCACCCCACGGGTAAGGGTACTTTTTATATGGGGTGGATATACCCCGTCCATAGAAAATGAGAGTTCACCACGAGTTCTACGACACCTCATAGGTTTAAATCCGATTATTGGTTAGCGAGATAGTAAAAAGCCGATGACCTATTAGTTTTTTGGTTTATTTAAATACATATTAAAAAACACTCATTTATAACTAATCATTCAAAAAAAAGCCCGCTCTCTTACAAAAACCGCAAGTTCGTAAGCATACAAAAATAAATTACTATTTCATCCCCCGAGTAAGGGTAGTTTTTATTTGGGGTGGATATACCCCGTCCATAGAAAAGGGGAGTTCACCACGTGTCTTATGACACCTCATAGGTTTAAATCCGATTATTGGTTAGCTAGATAGTAAAAAGCCGATGACCTATTTGTTTTTTGGGGTTTATTTCAATACATATTAAAAAAACACTTATTTATAAATCATCATTTAAAAAGCCTGCTCTTTTACAAAAACCGCCAAGTTCGTAAACATACAAAAATAAATTACTATTTCATCCCCCGGGTAAGGGTAGTTTTCATTTGGAGTGGATATACCCCGTCCATAGAAAAGGGGAGTTCACCACGAGTCCTACGACACCTCATAGGTTTAAATCCGATTATTAGTTAGCGAGATAGTAAAAGGCCGATGACCTATTAGTTTTTTTGGGTTTCTTTCAATACATATTAAAAAAGCACTCATTTATAAATCATCATTTAAAAAGCCCGCTCTTTTACAAAATCCCCAAATGCGCAGGCGTACAAACAAAAACATTCATCGCCATAATGTCAAAAAACACACGTTTACCCCAAATGGCCTTTCAAAATTCCATCAATTTTAAAAAATAACCTCACCATCACCTAGAGCGGAAAAAATACCATCTAAACGACCCCTCACTCGACCCTACTCCTCCCCCACCACCTAACTCTTTCCCAACATAGGCATACATATTCAAGCACGAGCGCGACTTGAGAAAACCAACACTACCCCACTACTCGCGAATGACCTTTTAGTTTTGGTCTTTTAATCAAATAAAGAGGCTATAGGAAAGTAGGGGGCATTACTAGCAGTGCTAGGACACCCTGTATGTTCAAATCCCACCATTGGTTAGCGAGATATCAGGTTCGGGGCAAATACGAGGAGGGTTCAAAAAGAAGTGGAGCAGCTCCCCTGTCATCCCACTACTACTACATCACAATTATATTTTCGAGACCGTGTTAGTAATGAATAGGGCTCGGATTTTTAGGGAAATAAATATTTTTTTAAGTAAATACATATTTTAAGCATTTTTTCTATAAATACATAAATAACTTACCTGCTTTTCACTTATAAGCACATAAAAGGCATAATATATACATTTTTTAAAAATCATTTAGATCTTTCAGTTTATTGAATTTTTGTTCTGTGTTACTCGAACGGGGAAGAACCTGTGAGCTATCTAATCTTCATGCAGTGCGTATGTCAGCTTGTAACTGTGTTATTCTTAACTTATCGCCCCGTGCCACTCACTGTGGAAGCCGGGGATTTCCTTGTCCATAGCCATATTGCACCACGTGCTAGACCTCCCCATCCCATAGCTACCTGGAACCAGTGTCACTCACATGCAGTTCATTTCTGGAACTGTGAAGTGTATGGCAGTTCTACGATGCCTAAAGTAAGAACAACTACAAGTTATCGTCTGTTGCAGAATTTAAATATATACAGCCTTTAGGCCACAACTATTTCCTCTTCGGTTGATTGAGATTACAGAGCTAATTCAATCGTTCAACTTTTCTTGCATGATAGCGTATACTAGTTAGCTCCCCTAGCCACTCACCATCCTTCAGACAAAGACATGAAGCTGTTGCTTTTTTAACCCAGTATAAATCACCCGACAAATATTTTACAGTAGCCTATACTATTCAATCGAAGTACTCTAGTGTATGTGTGTATTCATTTATTTATTTAGGCTATTTATTTATTTATTTAAAAATATTGAGGTACACAGACATAAGCCTGATTATGTTTCTTCTTGACATATCAAGTTCAAAAATGCAAATTGCACCAATGAAGAAAGGAGAGATAAGAAAATACACGATTGAAGAACAAAAAGAAGAACTAGAAAGGAAATTATGAAAGTATGCGTTACAGATTAGAAAAATATACTGAACAAATAAGAAATGTAAAAAAAAAAGGAAAAAAAGAGATATAGAGTAAATAGCAACCGGTATTCCACGATTAGATGTAGGTTGTTATGTGAAAATTAATTTCGAAAACCATAATAAACAAGCTTTATTTTATGTTTTGGTATAGAGCAATTAAAAGAATTAATGAACGGCTTCATAGCGTCAGTCATTTCATGAAGTGCCGAATCAACAAACACCGGTTCTTCATGAAGTGCCCTGGCTGATAATGTAAAATCATTTCTTACACCATCTGCCTAAATCGGTCCGTCACTTCATGAAGAGACGCGTCAGATGGTGTAACTATCCCTTTTTACATCATATGCCGGCTTTTCATGAAGTGCTATTATAGGTCCCTGACGTTTTAATTAAACATTGTTCGAAAACCCTTGTGAGGGTCTTTAGTATTTCGCCATTGGTCTAAGGCCTTCAAATTGTTCAAAATACTAATTAATTGTAAACCCTGTTCAAAGAAAAAACCCTCTTATTGTTGAAGCAATTAAAATTGCAATAATCTCTGGGAGTTACATTATTATTGCTCTAAGAGCTGTTAGGTACTACCATTCCTTTCCTATCTTTTCTTTCGAGTTGCTTTATGTTCAAAGAAATAGTCAAAAAATCGTGAATGATAAGTTCACTACAAACTCAATCACTTGTTGCGTTTAGAGCGAAACTTCTGCTAGCATCTCTCAAAAGGCTTACTTTAGATATTTTTAGTGAATCATTAAAGGCAAGTATAGCTCGCTCTGCCAGCTTCCTACTTGAAGCGATTTTTGCTTTGTCCTGTGATTTACTGCTTTGAATTGTGTTTTTTTCAAGTTAGGTGTGGGTTTCTTACCCTTTTTTAAACTTTTAGTCGGCACTCTGCTGGGTAAGAGTTTAGCCTTCTTTAAACGCAACAATTGGTTCTTTCTAATAATTTCTAATAATAATAATAATCATACTGAAAGCTCTGCAATCCCTATATCTTATTTCACTCTGGGGGCATTTGCTCTCTTTCTTAGGGAAATAAAATTATTCCTGTCCATTTCAATATATTCAACATATCAGAATATTCTCAAAAACATTTCTTTCAGAAAGGAAAGTACATAATTCAACCTTTCCTTGTTTGTGTTTCCTCGCAAGCGAGCAGTGTGCCTGCATAGTACCGTATTTCCTGTTCGGAAGGGAACGGACACCAGCGCCCGTCTGCCGGTAACCTCGGCTCACGTTGCACGCACATTCATACTTGCTTTCTCGCCTTGCGTCTACAAGCCTTGACCAACTTAATACTAATGTTTCACTATCTAATTATTAATTTTGGTATTGGATTCTTTCCTTTTTTTTCCTAAAGATCGTTTCCACTCCCAAACCTTTCCCTTTCATTTCAAATCATCTTCCCTCCGGTAGTGTCGAAGCCCAGGCTTAACCTACCACCTGCCTTGTGACAGGGACTTCAGTGTTGTCAAAAGAACGTGAAAAAGACAAATAGAGTGTACTTGCCGGTGGAGTATACAGAATTAAGCATCTCTTCTAGCTCTAAAGCATTCTCGGCATGCGTGGTGAATAAAGAAAAAATTCGTGACTTCAAATCATGGTGGCAGCGCGTTACAAGGAGAACGTGCTGTCTGTGGAATCACAAGGAAGGAAAATTCCTCAAGAAAGAAAGCAGCATTTTTCACTTTCAGACTTTATAGAGTTTTCCTACAGCAAACTTCCTCCTGGTGTGGTGACAACTTGAAATTACATTGGTGGGTTGCAGGAATATGTGGGTTGCAGGAATATACCTTGAGAATGACAGGAGGAGAGCTAATTCCAGATTTTCCATCACAACCAGCTTTCCCAACTGAAGTGCCAATGGTTAGTGACAAAAATGGCAGATTTTAAAAATAAATCCAAACCTTACAATTTCTGAAGAAATTCAGCGATTCTATGATAATGTTCACTCCAAACCCACGTACTGTATGTGGATAAAGTAAAGTGACTGATGAAGTACTTGGTGAAATATGTACTGTTTGTAATGTTTTTTACATGAAATAGTTTAATTCACTTAAATGTATTTACATTTGTTTCAGAAACCCCCCATATCCGACAACTTTAGTAATTTATATCTCAGCAGTGAATAATAAATAAAGATTCAAAACTTGTGGAAAATATGTACATCCCATGTAGTTAGCATAGATTAAAGATGGTTCACTCCGCGTGAAGAATTGTTTAGTTTTTTACTTCTGAAATATCACACTTATTGGACACGAGGGGTTTCTGAAACAAGTGATTCATATATAATCAGTGCCACTAACATGTAGTCCATGTACGGAGGCGGAGAAATGCGAGTTATAGGAAACTATACATTTTGTAAGTGTGAGTTGTCACAACGGGGCCTTAAGTGTAGGTGTTCCAACAAGGAATGTTCTACCCATTTATTTATGAAATAGCAACCCACCCCGGCTTTGCCCGGGAACAGTTATGAACGCAAGGTGATAGGCTACTTTTAACCGAGGTCTTATAAGGTTTCCTTGTATACGACATTAGTCGTTTTCCCTCCAGCAGTGAACACGAAAAGATTTCGGTTTGATGTAACACGCGATAGAGCCACGTAAAGCTGTCCACGAGAAAAACCTACTCCAATGAGATCAACTCCAGTCACGCTAAGTGTCTGAGCCTGTGCTTTGTTTAAAGCCATGCCAAAGCAGACTCTTACTGGGAATTGTACTCGTTTGAAATGATAAGGCAAATCTAAAGGAATCATAGGGATTCTGGGTACTAAGACCGTTTCTCCTGTACCACAGCTAGTTAGAATAGTTGCTTCAATGGAACAGTTTTTCAAAGTTTTCACTACCAATAGCGTCCCATCGCATAACTTTGGTGGGTGTAAATTTGTTAGTAAGTTTGCTAACATAAATTTGGGGCTACCTAGTTGCACGCCGAATTGTGGAGCAAGAATGTCGTGTGAGGATGTAAGTATTCGAAAATTTATTACCGTATAGAAAGGATCATCAAGTCTTGGATTCGTCTGAAAGTAGGTGGAGGGGTGGGGGAAATGTTAAAGGTAGCCTATCTGAACCAAATGAAGCATCAGCAAGAGGGATACTGGGTGGACGGGCTAAGAAATATACTGGAGAGATGGGTTATCAATAGTATAGGGACTTACGAAGAGAGGAAGGTAGGGTGTATAAATCAGGGTGCAGAAGGGTCAATGACCTAGAGTTGCAGGTACTGAGAGAAGAGTGTGCCAACAGGAGAACCTTAACGGAGTTCTGCGAAATAAGGAATTTTATGAGCATAAGGCCTGAATGTCTAATGAAAAGAGAAACGAGAGGGATAATTTGGTGGTTAATTGGGCGATTATAAGAATAAAGCATTGAGGGAAGTAGGAAAAGAAGACCTTTGCCTGTTTTGTGGGAAGGTTATGAGTGCAGCACACCTGTGTCCGTTTAGACCGAAGTCCGCACGACCACATATGCATTTTACCAAGAATCAGTCAGCACGAGAGTCAAAATATCCCGGGGCACCAGATGGGTTAAAGCTAATCGCAAAAAACCACATCAAAAAAAAAAATGCATTACTGATTTTTGGCTCAATGCAACAATAAGGATAGAAGGAGATTCGACTGGGCATAACACAACATGTAAAATTATCTCATTTTATTCTAAATTTTAAAATTGACTGCAAAATGATGCTCAAGGTAACATCATTCCAGTGCGACGGCACACACTACTATTTACACAATGTACAGAGATTTTCCAACACATTGAACAATTGTCTTTGGAGACACAAGTCTGATTATCTGTCCTGTAGACTGTGTTCCAAAATTATATCAATTATTTACGATGAAATCCAGTTCAAATTAAATTGTCTTTACTGGAAATATTGTAGTTCACTGGTTGAATTTCTAACATGATATTAACACTCGTAGAAATTCTCAATGTTTATAATTGTTTATAGAATTTTTGAACTTCCACTTATTTTTCCAGTTTCTAAAATATTGTCAAAAATATTATCTTTGACCCAACACTAATTATGTACACATATTAATAACAACATCTGAAAAGTATTTGACCCTTGAGCATAGCATCGAAGAACTGTGCGAAGCACAACAAAATTTATTATTCTTCCAAAATTAAACATTTCGAGAAGTGACTCGATTATGAACTTCAAATTCCAAAGAAATATGATTTCTGAATCATCAACTTGATCAAAAAAAATGTTGAACCATTCAACTATTCGATTTTCCACTTGGAATTATTATTAAGAAAAATATTTATATTTGTTGCTATTTTAGTAACTTTCACAACTTGCAATTCTTGAACAGAATGCGGAAATAAGAATTGTAGCTTTATAATAAATTCATTTAGTTCATGACAATAGGATTGAAAACATCCTTTAAGTAATTCGTGGATACAGAATTATTTTTTAATTGGCAGTGGCCCATTCTATTATTTGTGTAAGAACACAATATCCCAACAACAACGGCAAAGGTCTTCCTCTGAAGAAGAATAAAATTTTATCATGACAAAACCGGTTCTAGCAAATCCAAAGTATTAATGGAATACGTAAACAAGTTTGAAATAATTACTGATGGTTTGGTCATTCATTCGACGAAATGTGTGGTTTCAATACTCCTCCTATAAACCTGAGCCATCGAACCTGCTATTTGATTGATGCTCAAAAAAAAACCTCCTCATTCCTGCGACTTAAACATGCGCACCTGTGAATGGCATTTCAACTACTCCACACACATAAATTTTCTTCCCAAAATTTATACAATAAATCAATTCTCTGCTTGTTATCAAAACTGGAAGATCTATAAACTTACAAGTTTATTTTATTATACCATTCAATTCAAACCGTGAAGTTACCACATTTGTGATATTCTCTATTTCACTTTCGAATGTGTGCCTACGTCATGATTTTATATAAACACAAAAACAAAATCCTAATTGATACAAATATCATTGGCTTCCTGTATCATGCCTTTCCGTGTTATCTGAAAAATATACTTTGCTCAATGCAAATATTAACTGTTCAACCAGAACTGTAATGTTGGTGAAATACGGGCTTGCGCTATCCACTAGCTTTCGGAAAATCACCTGTTCCAAACTAGGAATGATTAAACTAATCCCTAAGCTCTTATTATTGGATTATTATTGTTATTATTTCCTTAAATATGATTAATTATTATTTCCTTATGTGAAAAAAAAACACATGTTCGTCTCTTCGAATATGGACAAAATATCCATTCCTCAACAAAAATAAATATTAACTTCTACAGTTATATCGGCTGATTAGCGTGATTCTCAAACAAAATGAACATTCAAATACATGCTCGGTATGCTCGGTCATCGATCCTAAACTATTCTGAGTGCTGAAAATACTCAGAATAACCCTAATGTGTCTTGCGTAAATCAATGCAAGATTTAAATACGAAGAAAAATAAATGTGTTGGTCATCTGCAGAAAATGAGTTTGTTCCAATTAGCTAGGCATAATATAAAAGCCAAATGTGGCTTACATTTCTCGTTGGTCTTGAAGCGTAGTGAACCTGGTCTGTACCAGATTTATCCAGATACATGCCCTATTGGACACGCACGTCTAATCCTTGTATCGGCCGCCATTATATACCCACAATCTGTCTAGCACGACGTAGTGGAAATATTTCTTGAAATTTGAAGTAACCGCTGATCCATTTTAATATTGACTTCAATTAAATCCATAGCAGTTCGCTTAAACGGGGTCAGATCCAAATGATCTCTTCTCAAAAGCGTCAGTTGTAACATAACTCACGGTAATCTTTTCAGTACAGGAAAACACTGATAGTCTAAAACAATCAACGGCTGTTCTGAAGATCGTTCCCTGGGCATGGCTTCACACCATCTATCATGCGCGAAGCAACATATAGTTCCCCTTTGTCGGCTAATGAACAGCACCGTGATAGACTGGCCTTCAATATACTGAAAGATCTGAGTGGTTATTTAGTTACAATTTGTGAAACTGACAAGTTGGATTAAAATATCCAAGTATTGAATTATTGTTACTGGACTGTGACAGAATAATATCTAGACAAAATCTAGCATATGTCCATATAGAAACAAAGTGTTTCACCAATGTCCGTAGAAAATAACAATCACCTTACTGATTCCCTCTACCGGAAACTTACTACGTTCCCCATGTATCGTAGCAATTTTGTGACTATCACAATTCAAAGATATCTTCTGCGTAGATTCGGCAACCATGTGCCTTGGCTCGACGTAGCAGCAGCACCTTGTCCTACAAGAGCTTGGTTTGAAGTGAGCTGCTTATGCTTGGGCCGAGCGGCTTTTATACAAAACGGTCGGCTCCACGCTGGATCACGCTGAAATCTGTAAATCCTCTTATCTCCGGTGTCTCTGGTCTGATTCACTTGAGACTAAGTGCATCCACTTTCATTTGGCCGTGACAGTAATCTGATCCAAGTATCAAGTCTCTACTCCATGGCTAAGTATTTAATCACCAAATAGTCTCGACCTCTGCTACTATTTGCCACGTCACTTAACATCTTCTTGGCTGCATAAAGTTTCCATTTCAATCTAGAAGGAAAGGAGTGCGATATTCAAATATCTCAACTATCAAAAGCGGCTGTAGCCTTTCCCTTGATACCTAGGTGTCTGAATCTTGGAATACCCATTCCTAGAATTGGGCACATCCACCCCACACCTAGCAAAAAAATAAAAAAATGAATTTTTTTATTTTTCCCATCTACTCATTAAATCATCTTGTTCTTGAATAATAAATCTTCAAATTCGCTGCATTATAAATTCCCACGATGTTACCAGTTCGTGTATTGGCGATTTTATAGCCTCCATTTTTGTTTACTTCCACAACACGATAGGGTCCATCGTAAAGGCTTGCAAACTTCGAGTACACTCGATTTTGCACGTCGGAGGGTGTAGGTTTTTTTTACTAAAACAAGAGTTCCTACGCGCAAGGGTATGCGAAAACACTTTCCTCTCACTCTGCGCTCTCTTTTCTCAGCTTGGCTCCTCAACTTGTCTAAAGCTAGAGTCTCCCTCCTCTGACGACTAGGTTCAATCTCGGGTGGAATAGATATGATTCGATCCCATAATCTTGTTGGTTTAATTCCATGATGAAGCAACATGGGAATCTGTCCAGTACTCTCATGAATCGTAGAGTTGATGGATTCGGATGCTAAAGAGAGAACATCCATCCATTTCCAATGCTCATTTGGACAATAGAGGCGGCAAAATTTAGATATTTCAGCCATCACGCGTTCTGCTGGATTGCTTTCAGGATCTCTGATAGAACAAAGCAATTGTCTAATCCCAAGATTATTCATGACGGCCCTGAATTCTAAAGATGTAAATTGGGGTCCGTGATCTGATAAAAGGAATTCCGGTTTGCCTGCTTGCGGAATTACGCTGTCTCTAATTCTCTTCGCACAATATTTTGCGTTTGCCTTCTGAATTGGGTGTAACATAGTGTATTTGCTGAAAACATCTATGGTCACCAGAATATATCGGTTACCTCTTTTAGACTTTGGGAGAGGACCATAAAGATCAGTCGCAAAGATTTCACAAGGCTTAGAAGGAATAATAGGCCTTGGTAATTCTCTCAATAATTTAGAATTATATTTACTCCTTTGGCATAAGTAGCACTCCCGAATAGTGTTCCTGACAGTTTGTCTCATTCGCTCCCATGAAAATTTCTCTTGTATCAAGTTGACTGTCTTATCTACTCCAGCATGACCTGCAATTCGATGCGCCATCCAAATAATGGGTGTTTGCATTCGTGGAGGTACCACTACCCTCAGCTTCGTATGGTCGGGATCTGCAAACCTGTAGACTAGACCATCTAACATCAAATAATCTCTTGAAATTCTTTCAGTTTCCACAAAATCATCGTCATTGGGATCCATATCTCCCTGTAGAAAACGAAAAATGTTTCTAAGACGTCGGTCTCTCCTCTGGGATAAATGTAACAATCTTAACCTTCTTAAGGTATCCTCATCCTCATGCGTCAGGTTAACTTGAAAAACCTTGGATGTAGACTCCACTGCTCTACTCAATAAATCGGCCCCAATGTTCAACTTTCCTGGAGTGTGTTCGATAACTAGGTTGAATTGTTGAATAAAATTGACCATCTAGTTATTCTATCACTGGCAAAGTTTGTTCTTAAGATAAACTCCAATGCATGGTGATCAGTCCTCACAATTACTGAATGTCCAATTAACATTTTCTTCCAAGACTCCAACGCGAAGATTACAGCAAGGGCTTCTAACTCTGTGGTGTAATTGTTCCTTTCTGATGGACGAAGTTTCCTGCTTATGAAAGCCAGGTAATATCTCCTGTGATCGTCATCTTCTTGAAGAAGATTAGCTCCAATCCCTACGGTGGATGCATCGGATTCTATGATGAAATTCTTGATGAAGTCAGGATACCCTAATTTCACACTGTTTACCAATAACCTCTTGGCATCTTGAAATGATTGTTCGCAATCTTCATTCCATTTCCATTTGTTTCCCTTTTTTAATAATTCATGCAAGGGAGCAACTGTCTTGGTGAAGCTTGGACAATGCCCTGCAAAGAATTGGCATGTTCCGAGAAAACTGCGGACATTCTTCACCCTAGTAGGTCTAGGGAAATTCGCAATCGCTTGTATCTTTGTCTCATTGGGACGGTATCCTTCACCATCCAAAATATGGCCCAAAAATTTTATTTCCTTCTGAAAGAACTGACATTTTCGAAGGTTTACTTTAAAGTTAGCTTTTATTAAATCTGCGAATAACATCTGAAGATGTAACAAATGTTCCTCCTTAGTCTCAGATGCGATTAGGATATCGTTTATGTAACGAATCGCTATCTCTTTTACTTCAGGACTCAAATTTTGTTCCAGTGCTCTGATCAAAACAGATCCAGATGTTTTGATCCCAAATGGTAGACGGCGGAATACATATGTCTGTTGGTCAAACATAAACCCTGTAAACTTTTTGGAATCTTCACTAAGCCTAATGTGGTGGTAGGACGAAGTGAGATCAATGTTAGAGAACCAGATCTTGCCCTGGAATTTCCTTAACAGTTCCCTAATGATTGGTGGTCTGTCATACTCTGGCAGTAATCTTGAATTCAAATTTCGTGCGTCTAAACACAGTCTCTGACTTCCATCCGGCTTAGACACTACTCCTAATGGATTGACATAAGAGGTAGTGTACTTTTCAATCACATTGTTATCTTCCATCTCTTTGATAAGCACTTTTACCTTTTCTCGATGCTTTTCCTCTACCGGATACAATTTAGCATGGAAAGGTGCATCATCAGTTACACGAATTCGATATTCAAAATCTTTAATTTCACCTGGTTTAATATCAAAAATATCATGGTACTCTTCCAAAATTTTCCCTAGCTCTGGGGACCCCTTCTCAGTGTAGACTTCTTTTCCTTCAGCTTCCCGAAAAATCAGAGACCATTGAGCGTCTCCCTCGATGTCTTCCTCTTCCTTTCCCTCGAAGTTTATCTCTTCGGTATACTGGAATCTGACCGTCTCTGTCTTCATGTCTATCACGGCACGATATTTCTGGATGAAATCCGCTCCCAAGATCATGTCAAAAGCCATGTCCTTCATTACTACAAACACATGTCGGAAATCATGTCCTCCAATAGTAACACATTAGTATAATTGTGTTTTACACAGCGATATTTTGTTGGGTATTATTCCTTGGATTTTAATTCCTGATACTGGAATCTCTTCTAAATTCTCTTTGAGCTTCCACAGAATATAAAGCTTCTCGCTCACAAGACAAAGCATAGTCCCAGTATCAATTAAAGTATCGACAGGCATGCCGAATACTTCGCATGATATGATTGGCAGTTTAATTCTTGTACCCATTTCTTTCCGTTCGTCATTATGTTGAATTAAGTCATCAACCTCTGTTTGCCATTTAATAATCCTGGAAGTGAAAATGTTTAAAATTCTTTTTCCTACTGTGAATTCGATTTTTTTTCATTCCCCCGGGATTGCTGTGTTCGCGATGGACCTGGTTCATTGGACTTCTGTTCCAAGAACTGCGAGTTTTCTTGGTGTCTTTCTTCCAAGATCTTCCTCGTCTCCTTATTGAACTCTTCATTGGACTGACGAGTGTTCTCATTCCCTCTGTTATTGTAGTTATTGTTTCTACCATAGTACCTTCTTTCCTGGTATCTTCCTTTAATATTCCTTGGCTCTCTCCATCGATTGTCATATCGATATCCACCCTTTAGTCTCGCATAAGGCTTGTAACTGTATCTATTAGTGTTCTGATTCCATCCTCTTTTATCAGGCTCTTCCCTTGGCGTTTTCTCTTCTCGCCCCTCTTGAATCTCTCGCGGTGTTTGGGAATAACTGTCGGCCATAACAGTGTACACAGCGTTGCCATTCTTTCCTCCCTTCTGATGGAAGAATTGAGCGTCGTTCATGAGATCCAGTTTCTGCAATACCTCGTCAAATTGCTCCATATTATAAATGTCAGCAGCGATCAAAGTTCTTTGGACTTCTGCTGGAAACTGACGTATTAATGCAGTAATTAATTCATTATCTGGCATCGGCGGATCTAAATGTTGAAGTTTAGAAAGCTGTCCAGAAAAATACGAAGAGTATCGAGTAGGTTGTGATGTCGAAAATCTCTTCGAATATAATTCTGCTCTGACTTGCTGTTGGGTTTCCGGGGACCAAAATTTTTCAATAACCCACGGGAAAACTCCTCAAAATTGGTGAGAGTGGACCTGAATGCTCTAAACCAGAGAAGTGCGGGCCCTTCCAAAAATTTCCCTATCACTCGGATTTGTCTTTCCTTAGGGATTTTGGAATCTTTAAGGTAATCACCTGCTTCTCTCAAGAATTCTACGGGTGTCACAGAATCTCGCCCTGAAAATTTAGAAGGCTTATCCTCTACATTCTTGAATACAGTTATGGGGTTGGATTGAAATACTGTCCTGGCCTCATCCTGTCTTTGACTATCATTTCCTCTAGCTGCTCCTAGGTTTACCTGTATCTGTTCTTCTCCTCTTATACTTGGCATTTTCAACAGATGGTCAGCCTGTTTCTCGTCCTTAACTTGGGTTTTCATAGCCTCAATTGCCTTATGGTTTTCTTCGGCCTTTTTTTCTAATTCCTTCGGTTTCCTTCTTTATTTCTTCTGTTTCCTTATAGTTCTCCTTGACATCAGTGGATATCTGGTTCATAACAGCCTCGTGACTCTTCAATGACCCTGTCATATCTGATATGTCCTTCTGAGTCGCTTGAATATCTTTGGAAATTACTTCAATATGGGATGACAAAGATTCTCTAATCTCCTTGACTCCATCTTGGTTCTCCAGCTTGAGTGTGTTTTAATCTCATCGATAACTGTGGTTTTAATTTCAGTTTGTAATTCATTAATCACACCTTCTCTTATTTCTCCCACTACGAGTTCTTTGAATTGGTCTGTCAAACGTTGAACAACTAGAGTTGCCATCTCATTGCTCTCTTTCTTCACTCTGACTTCTAGGTTGACCATGTCTTCACCAACTTTCCTAAGACCACTTTCTATCCTATCAGCTAAGCTTTGGGATCTTAGATCGGCATCGCGAAATTTATCGTCCATTAAACTTGCGTTAGTAGCTAATGAAGTTTCGAGCTCATGTGTTTTTTCGCATAATTTAGTCATTTTACACTCAAGTGACATTTTCAAGATTTCGGAATTCTCTTTAAATTTATTTTCCATAGAATTAAATTTACTATTTAAACTATCTTTTAAGTTATCTTTTAACCTACTTTCTAACATATCGGAATTTTCTTTAAGTTTCTTTTCCAAAGCCTCTGTATTTTCTTTCATGATGGCTGCTACGCGCAGTCCAGCTTCTTTGGAACTCTCTTCCAAACTCCTCATCATCCTCATCATCTCTTCCATAATTTTCAGTATTAGTCAAAACTTAGGGGTATACATGTTGGCAGACACATGATTATAACTAGAACAAGAAATATGAATAGCTAATTGGAACACTCTAATAAAATGCGATTTGTCCTAATGTCGACGCGATGAAAAAAAACTTCTCTACTTTTACGAATTAAATTTACCACAATATCACAAGAAAAATATGCAAGTCCTCAAATATCCTCCACCTGGATTCTACTAATGCGTATGTCCAGTCATCGAACGTTTACTACTGAATTTACTTGACGCCCTAATGGTTAAGCCATTATCAAAATAATCAAACCCATTCTAATTATTAACCCAGTTAATTTTTAATTTTCCCCACTAATTGGGTTTCCTACCAATTTATTCACCCAAACCAGACATCTCTCAACTCCCAAAATATCTATAAAAAATTATCACAATTTAAATCGGCATGCGATTGACCGTGTCTAACTCGAGCCCCACGTTCGAAGCCATTTTCTCTCTCTATCTTATTTTATGTGCCCGTTTAGACCGAAGTCCGCACGACCACATATGCATTTTACCAAGAATCAGTCAGCACGAGAGTCAAAATATCCCGGGGCGCCAGATGGGTTAAAGCTAATCGCAAAAAACGACATCAAAATAAAAAAATAAAATGCTTTACTGATTTTTGGCTCAATGCAACAATAAGGATAGAAGGAGATTCAACTGGGCATAACACAACATGTAAAATTATCTCATTTTATTCTAAATTTTAAAATTGACTGCAAAATGATGCTCAAGGTAACATCATTCCAGTGCGACGGAACACACTACTATTTACACAATGTACAGAAATTTTCCAACACATTGAACAATTGTCTTTGGAGACACAAGTCTGATTATCTGTCCTGTAGACTGTGTTCCAAAATTATATCAATTATTTACGATGAAATCCAGTTCAAATTAAATTGTCTTTACTGGAAATATTGTAGTTCACTGGTTGAATTTCTAACATGATATTAACACTCGTAGAAATTCTCACTGTTTATAATTGTTTATAGAATTTTTTAACTTCCACTTATTTTTCCAGTTTCAAAAATATTGTCAAAAATATTATCTTTGACCCAACACTAATTATGTACACATATTAATAACAACATCTGAAAAGTATTTGACCCTTGAGCATAGCATCGAAGAACTGTGCGAAGCACAACAAAATTTATTATTCTTCCAAAATTAAACATTTCGAGAAGTGACTCGATTATGAACTTCAAATTCCAAAGAAATATGATTTCTGAATCATCAACTTGATCAAAAAAAATTGTTGAACCATTCAACTATTCGATTTTCCACTTGGAATTATTATTAAGAAAAATATTTATATTTGTTGCTATTTTAGTAACTTTCACAACTTGCAATTCTTGAACAGAATGCGGAAATAAGAATTGTAGCTTTATAATAAATTCATTTAGTTCATGACAATAGGATTGAAAACATCCTTTAAGTAATTCGTGGATACAGAATTATTATTTAATTGGCAGTGGCCCATTCTATTATTTGTGTAAGAACACAATATCCCAACAACAACGGCAAAGGTCTTCCTCTGAAGAAGAATAAAATTTTATCATGACAAAACCGGGTTCCAGCAAATCCAAAGTATTAATGGAATACGTAAACAAGTTTGAAATAATTACTGATGGTTTGGTCATTCATTCGACGAAATGTGTGGTTTCAATACTCCTCCTATAAACCTGAGCCATCGAACCTGCTATTTGATTGATGCTAAAAAAAACACCTCCTCATTCCTGCGACTTAAACATGCGCACCTGGGAATGGCATTTCAACTACTCCACACACATAAATTTTCTTCCCAAAATTTATACAGTAAATCAAGCCTCTGCTTGTTATCAAAACTGGAAGATCTATAAACTTACAATTTTATTTTATTTTACCATTCATTTTCAAACCGTGAAGTTACCACACTTGTGATATTCTCTATTTAACGTTCGAATGTGTGCCTACGTCATGATTTTATATAAACACAAAAAAAATCCTAATTGATACAAATATCATTGGCTTCCTGTTTCATGCCTTTCCGTGTTATCTGAAAAATATACTTTGCTCAATGCAAATATTAACTGTTCAACCAGAACTATAATGTTGGTGGAATACGGGCTTGCGCTATCCACTAGCTTTCGGAAAATCACCTGTTCCAAACTAGGAATGATTAAACTAATACTTAAGCTCTCTCTCAACGAATGTGATTATTAGAAAATGTAAGATCCAATAATTATTTAGAAAAATTATGAAAATTATTATTATTATTATTGGATTATTATTGTTATTATTTCCTTAAATATGTTTAATTATTATTTCCTTATGTGAAAAAAACCACATGTTCGACTCTTCGAATATGGACAAAATATCCATTCCTCAACAAAAATAAATATTAACTTCTACAGTTATATCGGCTGATTAGCGTGATTCTCAAACAAAATGAACATTCAAATAAATGCTCGGTATGCTCGGTCATCGATCCTAAACTGTTCTGAGTGCTGAAAATACTCAGAATAACCCTAATGTGTTTTGCGTAAATCAATGCAAGATTTAAATACGAAGAAAAATAAATGAGTTGGTCATCTGCCGAAAATGAGTTTGTTCCAATTAGTTAGGCATAATATAAAAGTCAAATGTGGCTTACATTTCTCGTTGGTCTTGAAGCGTAGTGAACCTGGTCTGTACCAGATTTATCCAGATACATGCCCTATTGGACACGCACGTCTAATCCTTGTATCGGCCGCCATTATATACCCACAATCTGTCTAGCACGACGTAGTGGAAATATTTCTTGAAGTTTGAAGTAACCGCTGATCCATTTTAATATTGACTTCAATTAAATCCATAGCAGTTCGCTTAAACGGGGTCAGATCCAAATGATCTCTTCTCAAAAGCGTCAGTTGTAACATAACTCACGGTAATCTTTTCAGTACAGGAAAACACTGATAGTCTAAAACAATCAACTGCTGTTCTGAACATCGTTCCCTGGGCATGGCTTCACACCATCTATCATGCGCGAAGCAACATATAGTTCACCTTTGTCGGCTAATGAACAGCACCGTAATAGACTGGCCTTCAATATACTGAAAGATCTGAGTGGTTATTTAGTTACAATTTGTGAAACTGACAAGTTGGATTAAAATATCCAAGTATTGAATTATTGTTACTGGACTGTGACAGAATAATATCTAGATAAAGTCTAGCATATGTCCATATAGAAACAAAGTGTTTCACCAATGTCCGTAGAAAATAACAATCACCTTAGTGATTCCCTCTACCGGAAACTTACTACGTTCCCCACGTATCGTAGCACTTTTGTGACTATCACAATTCAAAGATATCTTCTGCGTAGATTCGGCAACCATGTGCCTTGGCTCGACGTAGCAGCAGCACCTTGTCCTACAAGAGCTTGGTTTGAAGTGAGCTGCTTATGCTTGGGCCGAGCGGCTTTTATACAAAACGGTCGGCTCCACGCTGGATCACGCTGAAATTTGTAAATCCTCATATCTCCGGTGTCCCTGGTCTGATTCACTTGAGACTAAGTGCATCCTCTTTCATTTGGCCGTGACAGTAATCTGATCCAAGTATCAAGTCTCTACTCCATGGCTAAGTATTTAATCACCAAATAGTCTCGACCTCTGCTACTAATTGCCACGTCACTTAACATCCTTGTGGCTGCATAAAGTTTCCATTTCAATCTAGAAGGAAAGGAGCGCGATATTCAAATATCTCAACTTTCAAAAGCGGCTGTAGCCTTTCCCTTGATACCTAGGTGTCTGAATCTTGGAATACCCATTCCTAGAATAGGGATGTATAGAACTAGCACCGATAGAGCGCACTGCTGTTGTACTGGGTAAGCGCAAGGCGCTCTTCATTTGTCTCCTGTGTTCTCATGCCGCTAATATCCACGAATTTAAGTTGTTTAAATTGCTATTTTCGTGACTATGCCGAGCTATTGCAGTGTTCCTCTTTGCAAAAATCAGGGAAATCCGATTTCGTGTCACCAATTTTCACAAAGTAAAGAAATGAGGAAGAAATGGTTACATGCTATTAGAAGGAAACATTTCGGTGAAGAAAATCTGACCGAAAATATTAAAGTGTGTTCCCATCGTTTTCAACTCGATGACTTCACGAAAACTGTGTTGGGCAAGTGTGATTTACAGAGGGAAATTATTCCTACCTATAAACTGAATAGACATATCGATAACAACCACTGAATTTATGCGTTTGTATTTGAAGGTGAGAGAGCAAGATTTAAACCGGGCGCTGTTCCATCGCTTTTTCCGTGGACCACGAACACAACAAAAATAAGGAAGAGGCCATACACAAGAAAATTGCCAGTTTACCACGATAAGCCTACAATATCGGATCTGCATAAATTATCTCCATTGAAGTACGGTACGGGAAGAAATCGTCAATATACAGGAAGATGTGAATGTAACATTTGTGACTCCCATTTTTAAAGGCATCAATACTCGGACAAATACTTCAAGAATAAATGTGACAACATTAACAGTCAAAAACGTATTATGGTTGGTTTCTTGAAATCAGAATTAATCGTCAACTTACATCTGCCCGACGAAGAATGTAGTACCGGTAGTGACTGACTTCTACATTCTTGAGTCATAGGCCTAAGTTAGTCAGATGAATGGAAACAGTTCATGGCCTTAAAACAGGGATTCTCAAACTTTTTAAATACTGTACCCCTAAGTCGTTTCCAAGGGGTACGGAAACGATTTGTTACGGCTGTGAGTTTGTGTCATCGCTCGCCGCTTGAGTCACAACTGCCCCAGGGGCTGGGCTGTGGCATGCCTCCTGTATTGCGTGTGCCTTATGCAACAGGGCTACTAAGACAAAGGGATAGTCCAGAAGATTCGTGACTGGACCAGCGATGGAAACCTCGAGAAGCCGTGGACCCTGGATGGATCTAGAACCATTATTGAGTCACCGGCCTGCTATATAAGAGTGACCCGTGAAGCAGTTGTTGTTGTTGTGTTTTACGAGCTAGTGTGAGCGATTATCGTGAGCGACAGAAGTGTGGTGACTTGCGAAACCCCTAGTGGAGCGGGGAAGTGAGACTCCTACAGAGGAACTGTGTTTTGAGCGAGTGAAGCTGATTCTCTTGACACCGAGGAAGTGATTGTGGTGCTTGTGAAACAGTGAGTGACAGAGCTAGTGCAGCTATTTCGAGCTAGCGTACGGGGCCACCTCATTACGAGGGATTAACTGTGGTCTGTTGACAAGTGAAAGGGGAAGTATTCTCGACTTGAGGAAACTGGAGTAAGCAAATAATTGCTATTTGCTGTTGAGTAGTGTATATTTCTGGCCACAATAAAGTTAATTATTTCTTTAAGCAGTAAATGGTGTTGTGCTTCCTACCCACCGTAATCCAGTTAACAAAAGTGCCACTAAGGGGTGGCACGTAACAACTGGTGTCAGAAGCCGGATTACGAACTCAAGCACAACACCTGACGGTCCTGGTTTCAAAACCCGAGCAGGTCATTTTCTCTAATTTTCCTGTGAGTGCATGCCCTTTACAAGGCAAACAACTAAAATGGAGGCGCAATTGGCAGCATTGCTAGAAAAGTTAAATGGCATAGAAGACGGCCAGAAGAATTTAACCAAGGACCTAACTGCCAAAATGGAAGACGGCCAGAAGAATTTAACCAAGGACCTAACTGCCAGAATGGAAGACGGCCAGAAGAAGATGGAGGATGGCCAGAAGAAGATGGAGGATGGCCAGAAGAAGTTAGCAGAGGACCTGAAGGACAGCCAAAATAAGTTAGCAGAGGACCTAACTTCCAAATTAGAAGAAGGCCAAAATAAGTTAGCGGAGGACCTGAAGCAGATGGAAGACAGCCAGAATAAGTTAGCAGAGGACCTAACCGCCAAATTTCTGGATGGCCAGAAAAATCTGGAAGAGTGTCTGCTGACGAAATTAGAGGAGAGCCAAAGGAAATTAGAACAGGGCCTACGTGAGGAAGTCGCGGCAGTGGAGGAGAAGTTCAACACCTTGCAAGTGGAAGTTGCCGAGCTGCGCCAACGCCCGCTGATGGGGGTGGAGGAGAAATACAACGCCTTGCAAGTGGAAGTTGCCGAGCTGTGCCAACGACCGCTGATGGGGGTGGAAGAGAGATTCAACGCTCTACAAAAGGAATTTGCTGAGCTGCGCCGACTCCCGCCGACAGGGATGGAAGATAGATTCAAAGCCCTACAAGAGGAAGTTGCCGAGCTGCGCCAACGCCCGCCCACCGTTACACCGGGAATATCAGGAACGGGACATAGCAGAGTGACGCCCCCAACCTTCGACGGAAAGGTCCCGTGGAGCATCTACTTACGTCAGTTCGAGGCGGCCTGTTCCATAAATAACTGGAACAACACAGAAAAGGCTACAGCTCTCATTGTGGCGCTGAGAGGTGACGCCCTTAACGTCCTTCAGGCCATCCCGACTGGATCCCAGGACTACGCTTCACTGATCGCCCATATGGAGTCCCGATATGGAGATAGCCATCTTCAGCAGGCCTACCAGATGCAGCTCCGGACCCGGGTACAGAAGAACGCGGAAACCCTGCAGGAGTTCGAGATGGACATCGCACGCCTCGTAAGGCTCGCCTACCCAACAGCGCCGGCCGACTTTCTGGAGCAGATAGCGACGCAGACTTTCACCGACGGGCTACGGGACTCGGACACTCAACAGGCGCTCCGACTCGCGCGCAATAAGACCCTGGCAGATGCGCTGAGCCACGCACTTGAATTCGAGACGGCAAAACAGGCATCCAGAATGCACGCGCGGGTGCGTCAAGTGGACGTCGACGAACCAGTAAAAACCAACGAGACCAAGCCCCTGGCCGACGAATTAGTGGAGGCGCTAAGCCGTTTCTTCGATAGTCGCGGCGCCACCAGCAACGACACAGCCGGAAGGCAACCGGAGAGGCGGCCCGGAAGAGGACTACCAACCTGCTGGACCTGCGGTAAGAAAGGCCACCTGAGTAAGGACTGCGGTGATCGCCGCCGCCGAGGGTATCCGACGGGAAATCAGTCGTCTGAAAACCGCGCGACCCAGGGGAAACGAGTATTAGCCATCCTTGGGGGGCAAAGGTTGGCTTGTGACAGTCGTCAAGCTCCAGCAGTCCAAGTGCGTGTGACGAAGTTACGGAGGGACAATAGCAGCCTGATGGTCGACGGAGTTGTCAACGGAGTGAGCTGGCCCATGCTGATCGACACGGGAGCGTCGAGGACCATCGTCAGTCCCACCGTGATCCCGAAGTGGAGAGTTCAACCCACACAAAGGAACCTCCAGCTAATAACCGCGACCGGAGAGACCGCACCGGTACATGGCGAAGCATCACTGGAGTTCGTCATTGGTCGACGGGCGATAAAGCATCCAGTGCTTGTGGCTGACGTATCAAATGAAGTGATCATCGGACTGGACTTCCTGGACCAGAACAACATCATCTTGGATCTGAGTACCAACACTCTGCACTTCGGAGGTGAGGAACTTGCTTTGCAACCTGCGCACGAGGCCATCACCGCACGACGAGTAAGGCTGAGAGAAGACGTCATCGTTCCCGCCAGGACGGAGGTCAGCGCTGCCGTAATTGTCGACGGAACTTCTGAGGGAGTGGCGGCTGTCATCGAGCCAAAATATGAGGACATCCAGACAAAAGGATTGCTAGTTGCCAAGACCCTCATCAACACGACGTCTCGGCCGTACGTCCGCCTGTCCAACCTGAACGACTACGACATTACGGTTCACCGGGACACCAACCTAGGAGTCTGCGAGCCCGTTACCTGGATTGCCCGCATCACCGACACGACGGACGGAAACCTGCAGACGGACAACCGAAGAAGACGCACAATGCCAGAAGAACTACAGAAGCTGTACCAAGGATCCCAGGACCATTTAGACGAGGAACAATCACGCCAACTTCAGGACCTGCTACGCGAATTCCAGGATATCTTCTCCGTGGGGAGCAAAGACTTCAGCAGGACAAGCTTGGTCCAGCACAGAATCGACGTTGGGGACAGCGCACCGATTAGGGCCCCATTCCGACGTGTCCCGCTCGCCAAGCAAGCCGAAGTCGACCGGATGGTAGAAGAGATGAAGGAGCAAGGGGTGATCGAGCCATCACATAGTCCTTGGAGTTCTCCGGTCGTGCTAGTGAAGAAGAAGGACGGTTCCACCAGGTTCTGCGTGGATTACAGGCGGGTGAACGACGTCACGAAAAAGGACAGCTACCCTCTACCCCGGATCGACGACACGCTGGACACCATATCAGGATCAAGATGGTTCTCCACCTTGGATTTGAAGAGTGGCTACTGGCAGGTGGAGGTCCACCCTAAGGACCGCGAGAAAACGGCGTTCTCTGTGGGCAGCGGGCTCTGGCAGTTCACCGTCATGCCATTCGGTCTGTGCAACGCCCCTGCAACCTTCGAAAGGCTAATGGAGTCCATTCTGAGGGGACTACATTGGAAGACCTGCCTGGTATACCTAGACGACGTCATCGTTCTGGGGAGGAGCTTCGAGGAGCACTACAGCAACCTGAAGGGGATCTTGTTGAAGCTACGGGCTGCCCAGCTGAAGTTGAGCCCCAAGAAGTGTCAGCTCTTCCAGAAGCGGGTCCAGTACCTTGGGCATATCGTCTCCGAGGAAGGGGTGCGCACCGACCCAGAGAAGACCGCAGCTGTGAGGGAGTGGCCAGTTCCGAAGGACAAGTCCCAACTACGAAGCTTCCTGGGACTCTGCACTTATTATCGTCGCTTCGTGAGAGGATTCGCCGACATCGCCAAACCTTTACATCGACTGACTGAGAAGGACCAACTCTTCACGTGGACAGCAGAATGCCACAATGCCTTCGAGCAACTCAAGCAGGCTCTGTGCACCGCGCCTATTCTGGCCTACCCCAGACCTGGAACAAGGTTCATCGTCGATACCGATGCCAGCGACTTTGGCATAGGGGGGATCCTGTCGCAAGTAGTGGACGGCGAGGAGAGAGTAGTGGCCTACTTCAGCAAGGCCCTGTCAAAGCCAGAAAGGAACTACTGCGTCACCAGGAAGGAGCTGCTCGCCATCGTGAAGACCATTGAACACTTCCACAAGTACCTGTACGGGCAAGAATTTCTCATCAGGACCGACCATGCATCCCTGCGGTGGCTCCTGAACTTCAAGCAGCCCGAGGGTCAACTCGCGCGGTGGTTAGAGAGGCTTCAACAGTACAACTTTGAGATTCAGCACAGGAAAGGCCAACTGCATTCTAACGCCGACGCCCTGTCACGAAGACCGTGCCCCGAAGACTGCACCTTCTGTGCCCGAAGGGAGGAGAACACCGGGATACAGTGCCGACGGACTACTGTGGAACTTCAGGGGAACTGGAGCCGCGAATCTTTCACGCGGGCACAAGCAGAAGATGATGACCTGGGACTGATAGCCGAATGGAAGAGGGCCTGTGTCCCCAGACCCGGGTGGAACATTGTGAGTGACTGCAGCCCAAAGTTTAAGTCCTACTGGGCACAGTGGGACTCGCTGATTGTAAGGGATGGCCTCATCTGCCGCGCCTGGGAGAGCACCGACGGGAAGACATCTCGGGAACAAGTCGTCGTTCCAAAGGCTATGACGGAGGAAGTCCTGAAGGAAGTCCATGGAGGATCATCTGGTGGACACCTAGGGATAAAGAAGACCCTGGAGAAGCTCAGAGAGCGGTTCTACTGGATCGGATGCCGAACAGACGTGGAGAACCACTGCGCGAGGTGCCACGATTGCGCAGCCAGCAAGGGCCCAGGACGAAGACGACGGGGTCCACTGAAGACCTACAACGTGGGCGGCCCCATGGAGAGAGTGGCCATCGATGTTGCTGGGCCATTCCCGTTAAGCGAGGCAGGGAACCGCTACATATTAGTCGTCAGCGACTACTTTACCAAATGGCCGGAGGCGTATGCGCTCCCTAACCAAGAAGCCGCGACGATCGCAGAGACCCTGGTGAAGGAATTCGTCAGCCGGTACGGAGTACCCCTGGAGCTGCACTCCGACCAAGGGAGGAACTTCGAGTCGCAGGTGTTTCAGAACCTATGCCAGCTGCTGGGAATCCGGAAGACAAGGACAACGCCGCTACACCCTCAGTCCGACGGGATGGTAGAGCGATTCAATCGCACCATCGAGAACCATCTCCGAATAGTTGTCAGCGAGCACCAGAGGGATTGGGACAAGCATCTTCCACTATTTCTCCTGGCCTACTGCGCCGCCGTGCATGAAGCCACCGGGTGCACACCAGCCCGGGCCATGTTTGGGAGGGAGCTCCGTCTACCCGTCGATCTTGCCTTCGGCCGACCTGGGAATGATCCGATCCCGGTAAGCCAGTATTGTCAAGAGCTGGTCGACCAACTGGAAGACGTGCACGCGTTCGCGAGGAGGAAACTGCGGATCGAGACCGACCGAATGAAGACCCGATACGACCAGCAGACGGAGGCCGGCGGATTCCACGAGGACGACCTGGTCTGGCTCTTCAACCCATTACGGAAGAAAGGCCTGTCACCCAAACTTCAGAAGTCCTGGGAGGGCCCGTACCGAGTCGTGAAACGGATCAACGATGTCGTCTACAGGATCCAGCGGAACCCGAGGGCGAAGATGAAGATCGTGCATCGAGATCGCCTGGTAGCCTACGGAGGGACACAGACGGACCAATGATTGATCGGGACGATCAGCCTTTTTAGGAAGGGGGTGGTGTTACGGCTGTGAGTTTGTGTCATCGCTCGCCGCTTGAGTCACAACTGCCCCAGGGGCTGGGCTGTGGCTTGCCTCCTGTATTGCGTGTGCCTTATGCAACAGGGCTACTAAGACAAAGGGATAGTCCAGAAGATTCGTGACTGGACCAGCGATGGAAACCTCGAGAAGCCGTGGACCCTGGATGGATCTAGAACCATTTATTGAGTCACCGGCCTGCTATATAAGAGTGACCCGTGAAGCAGTTGTTGTTGTTGTGTTTTACGAGCTAGTGTGAGCGATTATCGTGAGCGACAGAAGTGTGGTGACTTGCGAAACCCCTAGTGGAGCGGGGAAGTGAGACTCCTACAGAGGAACTGTGTTTTGAGCGAGTGAAGCTGATTCTCTTGACACCGAGGAAGTGATTGTGGTGCTTGTGAAACAGTGAGTGACAGAGCTAGTGCAGCTATTTCGAGCTAGCGTACGGGGCCACCTCATTACGAGGGATTAACTGTGGTCTGTTGACAAGTGAAAGGGGAAGTATTCTCGACTTGAGGAAACTGGAGTAAGCAAATAATTGCTATTTGCTGTTGAGTAGTGTATATTTCTGGCCACAATAAAGTTAATTATTTCTTTAAGCAGTAAATGGTGTTGTGCTTCCTCCCCACCGTAATCCAGTTAACAAAAGTGCCACTAAGGGGTGGCACGTAACAGATTTGTATTAAGAAATTGACAAATTACAAAAGAACCAAACGTCGCGATGCGTTTTGAGGTAAACAATACCGGTATCAACTTTCTTTGATTATGTTTACCTTAAAACAAGACCGTTTCATGTATGCTATCAACCAAAAAAATACACGAATCGAAGTCTATAAGCAAGGGGAGCCAGTGAATATTTAAATCTCTATTTATAAAAGGAAGATTATAGTTTTACGTGACCGTTAATCTAGAGATCATAAGGCACAGAGGACTTCCTCTTTACGTGGAATCCGAACAGGACAAGGCATTTCACTTTGAAAATCTCACATGCATTGACCGGGAAATCTCTATTTGTGAATTAAGTCTTATGGAGATATAGGCTATTTATCAATATAGGCCTACAATACTCAAGCATGCTGACTCCTATTCATAGTTTGAATAGTAAAGCGTGTTAGAATTTTGTTATTACCGCTGTAGCCTACTAATTCTTCCCTCCTCCCACTAGTTTTAGCGCCTCTAGTCCGTAGCTCATTTTACAGCTGTTTAACGCTTAAACGCTGAAAATCGTTCATAATATATTAGAGGATATACCTATAGAATTAATTAATATAGTCTTGGAGTAAAATTAGAGAAGATATAATTTACTTTAGCTTAGAAAACTCGGTCACAATCTATACATTTCTCGTAGCTGACTGGGGGAAACATAGGACGATCGCCTTGCGCTTACCCAGTACTACACGAGCGCTATCTGGCGCGAACTTTCTCAGGCTACATCCCTATTGGGCACACACCTGGTCAAGGAATGCAATGTGATTAAAACGATTGTTTATAAAAACCACTGGTACCGTTATATATTGAACCCGCTGAGCTATGGTTCATGTGATATTTTTTATGACAGAGCATTTATGATGGGATGTTGTACTTTTGAACACACCCAGGAAGCCACGTGAAGCTGAGAGATCACGCGATACTTTGAAGTAGCGGTGAATCGCACTTTTGACTTTGGTGTAAACTGCTAATTATTATCTGAGGTCTTATTAATTATTTTTATCTTTCCTACGAGACTCAGAATATTCCATTTCGTCATGCTGCATTATTAAAACATTTTGGAGAATGTTTATTATTACTTTAGGTAAGGTAATACCCTTGCAGATACGCAAAAAGGAACGTAAGTAGTCGCTCAACGTTTTCGTTTTGACGACCTACTTTCCAGAGACACCCAGTACCGGAGCACTGCGTCTTGAGAATCCGCCTTGTGTAGGCGTGGAATTACATTTGTCCTACGAAACGTAGAAGAATATCCGCTGTTTAGCGTTAAAAGTGATTATAAGGTGCCATCGAGCAAGCAAATACTAATATTCACTGTCGATGAAGTCCAGTGAATTAAATAAGAAGCTTGGGAAATAATTATTGGCAAGTATAGTGTATTGCACAACATTGCTGTGACATCACATATTACCCACGCGTATGTGGAGGGCAGATGCCTAGTGGAAATATACAGGTAATAGTGTTACAATTATCCTGAATAAGTGTGATTATAATAGTGTGAGATATTTAAATTGCCAAAGTGGAAATTTCATCTTTGAAACGTCGTATAATTCACGGATGCTGCGTGATACAAAAGTAGCGTCACTAGCACGTGCAGCATTATAAAATAGTATTAGCTCATATGCTAATCCACATCTGCAAGATTAAGGCTGTGTCGTATCTTATAATTGAAGCCTATAATAGTCACGACGGACATTATAATTTTGGAAGTGAGAGGATGAATAATCACGCAACTTATTTCGCTACCCACGTGATTGGACTTTTATTCACCATGGTTGAAGCAGTCACCATGGGCTAATACCATCCCAGTATGGGGGGGTGACGTTTCTACAGGAACCAGCATGATGGTGGAACTTCCAGAACGATGAACGAGAGGGAAGGAGCCAAAATGCCATTTCCAGGCATATCCACGAAGATGTCGACAGGGACAAATCGAACCCTGGTCTTTGGGGGAGTCCAGATGGGAATCCTGATGAGGAGGATACCGATCCAGAGAGCCAGAGAGGTTTATGAACAACCCTTGTTGTGGAATAGAGAGCTGAGTGAGAGCTCCTCCATTTCGTGAGTTTTTGTCACACCCCTTCTTTGTTCTAGTTTCTGGTGGTATAGTAGTTTTAATGCAGTTTGTGAATCAACCACACTCAGTGTCAGCCATTTTTCTAGGTAGGGATGTAACTAGATTAGTTAGATGTCATTTATTTCAGTTTAGAGTGAGACACCCTTGGGGTCAGACATTTTGGTCAGCCCTGGTGCAGCTTGGTGAACGTCGTGGAACGTCAATGCCTACCTTTTTTGCTGAACTTGATCGTAGTCATTTTGAGGCTATTTTGTTCAACCCTACTTGGGGTAATTTTCAAGTCTTTGCTGACTGTAGTTATGGCAATCAGATGCCTTGGTTATTAATTGACTGCATTCTTCGCAGCCATCCTTTGTTACACCCCTGACTGTCGTTAGAACGGTCGTATCATTTAGGTAGTCGACAGTAACTACCAGTTTGTAAATGCATTATATTTCATTTTGAATAAGCTCAGAAGCTATTCTTGGTCATGTTTGAACCTAACAACTAGAAGGAATGTTTCGTTGCCTAGCATCGAACGCGGTTCCCAACGTATCATTGAGCAGATCTAGTGTGTGAATCTGTGCCACATTTATCATATTTTTCTTGTGTCGTGTGAGACACGTTTTTATTTGATGTTCTAGCAACTATTGAGTTGCATTTTTAAAGCAAAGAGCTTCAGTTATTGTAAGTTTACTTTCATTTAGACGTCTTTGGTAGAAAGACGGAAGTGTATTACTATACTCAGATTTATAGCGTGCGTTTGATACACGGACTCTGTAGAGTTCCGTAACATATGGTAAAGTTTTTTATGAACCGGCCAAGTGCAGGTTTTGTATTGATTAAATCGCCGGCCTTGAATAAACTGGTTATGTAACCCAGTGACCTAGAGCACGCCTGCTTCATTGTGAGACAAAACTACTATAGACGAGGACAGAGTACAATTTGTATTCGCTTTTCCTTTCATTGCTATTTTGCTTATGGAAATCAGTTTCCACTCTTGTATTTGATCACTTGTTTTATGGATCGGTTTTTGTTAGTTTAGCGCTCTGTTGCGTGTATTGTCGAATGACAGGTACAGTTATGTAAGGTTTTCTATAGGATGGTGAAGTCTACCCTGTTATGGCAGGATGTTATTGTATGCTTTGTCCGGGGATGATCCCGTTGACCAGATGTTTTTGGAAGGTAACTGTTGTACAGGCCTATCCCAGAGTTATTGAACGCGAGCTTAGCGCCGCTGGTAACCCGTGTTATTGTGTGTCCGAGTTGTTATACTCGTTGATTATATTCCGACTGTTGAGTCGAGGCTTTTTGGTGGAGAATGATCTCAGTTGGAGACACTCCGTGCCCAGGCTATTGTCAATGTTATTCGCCATAAACCTACGATAAACCTATAAACCGACATTCTAATAATAAAATGCATAATTGTTGTAAAACAAGCCTAACTAACGATTCTTTCTATCTAACTTTGTTCTTTGCATTCTGGAACTGTTGACATAGCCGTGCAGTTGAAGAAAATTTCCTTGTGAGGAAATGACTAGGACAGTTGACATTTTTGTAGCGACCTGAAGCATGTGCGAACCTAGAGTTCGTAGCTTGTGGAGCTCAGGCCATGCGATGTCAGACGTGGTCTCAACTGCGCATTCGTCACCGTAACTATACACATTAGATGACTATGGTTTACAAAGAGTAAACCAAGGTGTAGGCAGGAATTTTTAATAAAACTACTGTGTCTATTTCGTTATTAATTTATGATGTCAAGTGTATTAAACCCTACATGTTACTTTATTGTGTGCTGTTAGCACATAGTTATTAAGCATAATTAAATTGTTTGTTTTTCATGGCTGTACACTTAGCTTTTGGATGTAATTGTTTTCTTTACGGACGTCATCGCCGTAAATTTTGTTAATTGATAGGACTTAGCTAGTTGAATTAATGTTAAATTTAAATGTCGAAATGGTACCATCCTAACCTAGATTTGTTTTGCTACCCTGTTAAATGTAAATTCAGATATTAGCTTGATCTTGTAACTTGAACTAGGGACTTGCGTCGTGCCATATTCCTAGCGTTGCTGTTGTTGCTTTATCATTGTGAGTTAGATCTTTCGCGAGGGTTTTCAGTAACTTCTCAGGTAGGGGACCTGTTCTTTATCTTAGTTTATTTATTAATTTGCGGACTAGCCGATTATAACCCTCCGAACTAGGCTAGGGGCTTGTGAATTTTAATAAATTTTCACGGTGTTTTACATGAGTCTGGATGTTTATTTTCTCAGTCTAGTTTTAAGGTGAACCTTTCCTTAGGCGGTCTATGACCATCGTCACCATGTACCACGATCCCTGTGGACTACGGACTCTCGTGCCGCTTTAGCCTTTTTGGAAGGTCACCTGATCCTCACGGTACCCTTTTATTCGATTTATGTGTCGTTAGTTGAGTCATCGTGGTTGTTGACATCAACTAAACGGTCACATAAAATGGCGCCCAACTCATGTGCCGACGTTAACGTGGTGACCCTCAGTACCATGTTATTTTTTTTGAGGATCCTAATGTTGATTAATGGTAAATTGACAGGACTGGGACGAACTTAGAAAGTCGTACTGCAGATCAATTGACCGCATGGCATTCATGTTTGATAGAAGTCCATGGGGTGAGGCTTTAGTGTTGAATAAATGAAGGATAGGATTTTCTTTGATGATGCCTCATCCTAAGTAAATGTAATACTTTGCTTTGCTCACCGTTGTCTTTGTAAATGTAGAAGCACTTAGTTTGCATACTCCAGCTGTACTCGTGATATTTATATAAATGAAGCAAGCTTTATACCACCAAGTAACTAATCATAGCTGTAAGTTCCAGTAGAAATTGATCCCTCACTTTCTCATATATTTCTTATCTATGGATGAGGAAACTATTCGTCGTGTGTTTGGAGAGATGATGGCAGGTGTGAATGCCAATCTTCAACAGAATACTCAGGCTGTAAATACTGTAAGTGGTCATGTGGACCAGGTTAGACAGGAAGTCAACAATGTAAGACAGGACTTAGAGATTAACACTCAGTCTATGAACAATGTAAGACAGGACTTAGAGATTAACACTCAGTCTATAAACAATGTAAGACAGGACTTAGAGATTAACACTCAGTCTATGAACAAGGTTAGACAGGACTTAGAGATTAACACTCAGTCTATAAACAATGTAAGACAGGACTTAGAGATTAACACTCACTCTGTAAATAATGTTAGGGCTGATTTAACTCAAGTCAGGGCAGACATGGACACATATAGGATCGAAGCGAGAAATGATCTGACGACAGGTTTAGCAGCTGTTAGGGTTGATGTCATACGACACCATCAGGAGGCTAACCAGCGCGTAGATTGCTTAACCGAACAGATGAATAGAGCTAGGGAGGAGGTGCAAAACCGATTGGAGGAGCACACGGCTCAAATTCAGACAACCTTGAATAAAGTCCAGATAGACATGAGAGCAGATCTGGAACATACCAGGGAAGAATTCGGGACTCGACTAGATCACGTCGAGGGATTTATCGGAAATGTGAAGAAGGACATGGCAACCATGAACGTTGGTTTAATCTTGATGAGAGGAGCTGCCAATGCCGTTAATAACAACGTGAAGACTATCGTTGATGGCATGATGGAGATTAAAGAGGAACTTAACACCAACAGGAGAAACATTTCTGAATTGACGGAAACCGTAGCCAGTCTACGTGAGACAGTTGATGTTCATCATGAGGAACACAAAATTGACCTCATGTTATAGAGAGGTGACCTCAACGAACACGAAGCTACAGTCGAGGCTAAGGTAGCCGAGGTTAGAGACGATGTGGGTAAAATCCAAGAAAATATGTCCAGAGTTGAAGGAGATATCGATTCCTTACAAAAGAGATTTGAGGAAGTCGCGGTGACCGAGAGGTTAGACCTCAGTTATAACCTTAGGACGGCCATACGCGAGGTAGACACAAACCTCAAGGGAAAGGTTGACAGGATCGAGCTGCAATTGAACGACTTAGGCAACAAAGTCGCAGCCAGAACCATCCCAGGTCTTGAAGTAATAGAAAGACGCCTGGACAGACTCGAGACGACTCCAAGAGAGAGACACGTACACCCACAGATGGGAGAATCTCAGGAAACGCCTATATCTCAATCAGGAGGAATGATGCCTACCCATTTCCAACCCAGCGCGCCTATGGAACCGCAACCGTCACAATTCACTAATTTAGCGCAAGGTCAGACCTTGAACTTTAACGCTCACCCGTTTCAACCAGCATCTAATCGAATTAGTCATGAGACTAACACTCCTACGCAGAGTTACATGCAAAATACTTTCAGACCCGCGAATACGCAGGGAAATGTCACCATAATTCGTTCAAGAGAGGAGCAACCAGCTCGCTTCTCGGGAACTGGGAGCGGTGTTACTCCAGTGGAATTCCTAGCAAATGTCGAAAGCTACTTACGTGATACTATGGTAACTCCAGAGAGGGAACTAAGAGTTATAGAGCGACTGCTTGAGGGACAAGCCGGTACCTGGTTCAGAGCATTCCGATACTCATTCACAGGCTACCAAGACTTTAAGGAAGCGTTATTAAGAACATATTGGTCGAGCGACATCCAGCAGAGCATCCGAGCTGAGATGTACACTCGAAGGTACAGTTCCAATACACCTACTCGTTATGCGAATTACTTCGCAATACAGCTCGCGAAGCTCCGTTGTCTTCAGCGTCCATTGTCCGAACAAGATTTGGTGAACACAATTGTTTGGCAGTACCCTGCGGATGTACAACGTGTGTTAATCGCTGCAGGGGCATCCACTTTCCAGCAGTGTGACCAGATACTGCGAAGGTTGGACGCTAACACAGAACAGTTTCCTACACACCGTCAGCAGAAGGCTGATAGGCGCGAGGATAGACATATGAATCTGACGACTGTTGATAAAGTGAGCCAGACGCCACAACAAACACAAACCACAGAGGATTCTGGGCGACGTGATAACAATTACAGTTATAACAGGAGAGAATGGAACAACACTCCGTATACTCGAAATCAACATGATGACCGGCGAAGTCATTGGGACCGGCGATTCGACCGAAGGACGGACGACAACCGACGTCATGAAAACAACCGCCGAGGGAATGAAGGAAGAAATCAGCAACACGGACGTATCCGTAGAGACTATCGATATAGTGGGGGTTACGACAGAAATCGAGACCCTAGATACCAGCCAGACAGGGATTGGAAAGGAAGAGCGCGGGAGAGCCGTGAGTACCTCCAACAATTGAGAGAATTGCAGATCCAAGAAGAGGGAGAACGGAACCCTACTTCGAGGGAAAATAGACATTCGGCGCAGGAGACGGAGCAGAACCAGCCCAGTACTTCTCGCCATGACAGAAAAAAAAAAACTCCGAAAAATCAATAGATTCTTGTTTGGTTGAGCACCGAGTAACTGCCTCTATATTACTCTGGGAGCCAATCCAAGAAGACTTGTTGGACGAACGACGAACCACAATTATGAATTAACACGTCTACCCAAGATTGTAGCCACCTTGAATGAAGTCAGTGTAGTCATACTCATCGATACTGGAGCGATGATTAGTGTAATTTCCGCCGATTGCCATGCCAGACTTAGAGCAAACTCTGAGGTGACGGAGTTGCCCATTTCAGCTATAAGAGTCAGAGGTGTCATACCTGACCGCGTTGTAACGTGCAAAATCCAGATTTTGTGTACTGTGAAGATTTCGAGCCACGTGTACTTGCACGAATTTCTCGTAATGAAGGGCCTGCATCATGATGCCATTTTAGGCGCAGACTTCATTAGAAAATATGATGGAATCATTGACATGGGACGGAATACGGTAGAGTTTAAGCCGAACGAACCCATTCAGATGAGCCTAATTGAAGAAGAACCGGAATTCCTATCCGAAGTAGACGTAGTCGAAGCATTAAAGGGCAAGGAAATTAAGGCGACACTAGATGCCGACGAAGAGGCAGAATCGTTATCAGCACCCACACATGAGGATCTTGAGGCAATACTGAACGAATACCGAGATATATTCGACACCACACCTGGTGAGATATTAGACTACGAGTATGATCTTGTATTACTGGACGATTCCCCATTCCAGAAAAGGATCTATCCGATTGCCGAGAAACATCTCGAAGAAGCTGCTAAGAAGATCCATGAGATGGAAGCAGCAGGTACAATCAAGAAATCACCGACTCCTTTCTTGAATCCCATAATACCTGTGGTTAAGGTAGATGGAAGCTTGAGACTTTGTCTTGATGCCAGAGCCTTGAATGAACGCCTAGCTCCTGAGCACGACAGACCGCCCAAGATTAGGGACATTCTCAGGAAGTTCAAAGGAAAAAGGATATTTTCATCATTAGACTTGGTTCAGTCTTATTACCATATCAGATTATCTGAGCATACTCAGAAATATACTGGATTCTTGTTTGATCAGACTACTTATGTATTCCAAAAACTACCATTTGGATTGAAAAATGCCGGAGCCGCATTAATCAGAGCACTTGATGCCAAGCTGACTCATGAAGTGAAGCAGAAAGTAATATGTTATGTGGATGACATAATCATAGCTTCGGGAACAGAAGAAGAGCATTTAAAGACATTGCGCCTTGTTTTTGAGAATCTCCGACAGGCAAATTTTAAGGTCAAGTTTGACAAGTGTCGATTTTTTCAGGAAGAAGTGAAATTCGTAGGACACATAATCAATGGAGAAGGATATAGACCGAATCCGGCAAAGATTAGAACTGTTGCTGCATTTCCAACACCAACCCGTGTGAAACACGTGAGACAATTCTTAGGAATTCTCCAATTCTTTGCTGCTCATTGTGAAAAGTATTCCGAAACTGTTGCACCACTGCAAGGATTATTGAAAAAGAACTGCAGGTGGAACTGGAATGATGGATGCGAGATAGCTTTCAGGAGAGCTAAACAGATGCTTGTGGACTCAATTCAGTTAGAATATCCAGATTACTCTCGGAACTTTATTCTAGAAACTGATGCATCTGCCATTGGTATAGGAGCCATTTTACTGCAAGAAGATGATGAGAAGAAACGTCATTACATCGCTTTCTTAAGCCGACGTTTAAGAGCACATGAATCTCACTACTTCACGACCGAGATAGAAGCACTTGCAATTGTTTATGCACTTGAATACTGGCAGAAACTTCTGTTAGGTCACAGGATTATTGTGAGAACCGATCATCATGCGTTGACCTTCATCTTGAGAACAAGACTGGCAAGCGACAGGATCACACGTTGGACGCTGTTTCTCCAACAGTTCGATTTGGAAATAGTTTATCGACCAGGCAGAGAGAATGTGTTGGCCGACATCCTCAGCCGGAATCCTGAAGCTACTGTTAATGCCATAGACATCGAGGGAGAATGCGAGGAACACCTTCGCCGATTTCGTCATTTACCTGAAGGACAGCGACGTGAGGAGGAACTCAGACATATTATCCGTTTCCTAGAACGAAGAATGGATCCACAGGATGATCATTATGCAAGGATTGCTGCTGTTGCAGATGATTATTTGATTTATCATCGTGTCTTATACAAGTTTGTAGACGAGGACCACACTCAACTGCGTGCAGTTATTCCTAGGAGATACCAAGAATCTGTTATTCTTATGGTACATTTATCCATTGGACATGGTGGAACAGACAAAACCATTGCAACTATCAAGGAGTCTTTCACATGGAAAGGGTTAGGAGCCACCGTTAGACAGTGTTTACGTGCTTGCGACGCATGCCAGCGGAACAAATACACGTCACACTTGCTGAAGGAACAACCTAGACCAATACTACCAACTCAACCTAGAGAGTTGTATGCACAGGACCTGTATGGCCCAATACCTAAGGCTCGTCGTGGGAATCGATACATCGTTGTAACGGTGGATGTGTTCACGAAATATACGATGCTTCATCCGATTCAAAAAGCTACTGCACATCAGATTATTCAGAGGATTAGACGTCAAGTGATACCGGAGGCAGGAAAGCCACAATTCTTGTTGACTGATCACGGATCACAGTACACCTCAGCAGAATTTGCCAATGCCATGAATGAGCTTGAAATAGGTCATGTTTTATCATCTATTCGACATCCAGAGAGCAACCCAGCAGAATGCGTGATGTCTATTATCGCAAAATTCTGTCGATTATATTGTCAAGAAGAACACTGGCGATGGACTGAAGTCCTTGTTATTATGGCAAAATGTATTAATTCAACAGTACATGAAAGCACTGGTCAAATACCTATGGTCTTGCATTTGAACCAGATGCCGCTGAGAATATGGGATCGTGTGATTGTAAATCCACCTTGTTTACAACCATCACATGCCAGCAAACTTTTAGCTGCAAGAGAGACTATGGACAGACAAGCTGCCAAGCGCTTGAGAAGAACTAGACGCCAGAGGTTTAGAGAACCACTAGTAGAAGGAGACCTTATCCTTATAAGGAGACCCGGAATTTCTAGTCCTATAGACCGCATATATGGGAAATTTCTATCCTTGTATTATGGCCCTAGTCGTATCCGACAGCCTTTAAACAATGGAAGTTATGTGATAGAAGACATTAGGACAGGAGAACGCATTGGAACCTTTAATGCAGCCAATCTAAAAAAATATCACTCTTGAATGAATTTCAAAGCAAATAAAAATGTTATCCCAACATTTTATTTGAAACGACAGAGAGGCAGATGAACCCGCTGAGCTATGGTTCATGTGATATTTTTTATGACAGAGCATTTATGATGGGATGTTGTACTTTTGAACACACCCAGGAAGCCACGTGAAGCTGAGAGATCACGCGATACTTTGAAGTAGCGGTGAATCGCACTTTTGACTTTGGTGTAAACTGCTAATTATTATCTGAGGTCTTATTAATTATTTTTATCTTTCCTACGAGACTCAGAATATTCCATTTCGTCATGCTGCATTATTAAAACATTTTGGAGAATGTTTATTATTACTTTAGGTAAGGTAATACCCTTGCAGATACGCAAAAAGGAACGTAAGTAGTCGCTCAACGTTTTCGTTTTGACGACCTACTTTCTAGAGACACCCAGTACCGGAGCACTGCGTCTTGAGAATCCGCCTTGTGTAGGCGTGGAATTACATTTGTCCTACGAAACGTAGAAGAATATCCGCTGTTTAGCGTTAAAAGTGATTATAAGGTGCCATCGAGCAAGCAAATACTAATATTCACTGTCGATGAAGTCCAGTGAATTAAATAAGAAGCTTGGGAAATAATTATTGGCAAGTATAGTGTATTGCACAACATTGCTGTGACATCACATATTACCCACGCGTATGTGGAGGGCAGATGCCTAGTGGAAATATACAGGTAATAGTGTTACAATTATCCTGAATAAGTGTGATTATAATAGTGTGAGATATTTAAATTGCCAAAGTGGAAATTTCATCTTTGAAACGTCGTATAATTCACGGATGCTGCGTGATACAAAAGTAGCGTCACTAGCACGTGCAGCATTATAAAATAGTATTAGCTCATATGCTAATCCACATCTGCAAGATTAAGGCTGTGTCGTATCTTATAATTGAAGCCTATAATAGTCACGACGGACATTATAATTTTGGAAGTGAGAGGATGAATAATCACGCAACTTATTTCGCTACCCACGTGATTGGACTTTTATTCACCATGGTTGAAGCAGTCACCATGGGCTAATACCATCCCAGTATGGGGGGGTGACGTTTCTACAGGAACCAGCATGATGGTGGAACTTCCAGAACGATGAACGAGAGGGAAGGAGCCAAAATGCCATTTCCAGGCATATCCACGAAGATGTCGACAGGGACAAATCGAACCCTGGTCTTTGGGGGAGTCCAGATGGGAATCCTGATGAGGAGGATACCGATCCAGAGAGCCAGAGAGGTTTATGAACAACCCTTGTTGTGGAATAGAGAGCTGAGTGAGAGCTCCTCCATTTCGTGAGTTTTTGTCACACCCCTTCTTTGTTCTAGTTTCTGGTGGTATAGTAGTTTTAATGCAGTTTGTGAATCAACCACACTCAGTGTCAGCCATTTTTCTAGGTAGGGATGTAACTAGATTAGTTAGATGTCATTTATTTCAGTTTAGAGTGAGACACCCTTGGGGTCAGACATTTTGGTCAGCCCTGGTGCAGCTTGGTGAACGTCGTGGAACGTCAATGCCTACCTTTTTTGCTGAACTTGATCGTAGTCATTTTGAGGCTATTTTGTTCAACCCTACTTGGGGTAATTTTCAAGTCTTTGCTGACTGTAGTTATGGCAATCAGATGCCTTGGTTATTAATTGACTGCATTCTTCGCAGCCATCCTTTGTTACACCCCTGACTGTCGTTAGAACGGTCGTATCATTTAGGTAGTCGACAGTAACTACCAGTTTGTAAATGCATTTTATTTCATTTTGAATAAGCTCAGAAGCTATTCTTGGTCATGTTTGAACCTAACAACTAGAAGGAATGTTTCGTTGCCTAGCATCGAACGCGGTTCCCAACGTATCATTGAGCAGATCTAGTGTGTGAATCTGTGCCACATTTATCATATTTTTCTTGTGTCGTGTGAGACACGTTTTTATTTGATGTTCTAGCAACTATTGAGTTGCATTTTTAAAGCAAAGAGCTTCAGTTATTGTAAGTTTACTTTCATTTAGACGTCTTTGGTAGAAAGACGGAAGTGTATTACTATACTCAGATTTATAGCGTGCGTTTGATACACGGACTCTGTAGAGTTCCGTAACATATGGTAAAGTTTTTTATGAACCGGCCAAGTGCAGGTTTTGTATTGATTAAATCGCCGGCCTTGAATAAACTGGTTATGTAACCCAGTGACCTAGAGCACGCCTGCTTCATTGTGAGACAAAACTACTATAGACGAGGACAGAGTACAATTTGTATTCGCTTTTCCTTTCATTGCTATTTTGCTTATGGAAATCAGTTTCCACTCTTGTATTTGATCACTTGTTTTATGGATCGGTTTTTGTTAGTTTAGCGCTCTGTTGCGTGTATTGTCGAATGACAGGTACAGTTATGTAAGGTTTTCTATAGGATGGTGAAGTCTACCCTGTTATGGCAGGATGTTATTGTATGCTTTGTCCGGGGATGATCCCGTTGACCAGATGTTTTTGGAAGGTAACTGTTGTACAGGCCTATCCCAGAGTTATTGAACGCGAGCTTAGCGCCGCTGGTAACCCGTGTTATTGTGTGTCCGAGTTGTTATACTCGTTGATTATATTCCGACTGTTGAGTCGAGGCTTTTTGGTGGAGAATGATCTCAGTTGGAGACACTCCGTGCCCAGGCTATTGTCAATGTTATTCGCCATAAACCTACGATAAACCTATAAACCGACATTCTAATAATAAAATGCATAATTGTTGTAAAACAAGCCTAACTAACGATTCTTTCTATCTAACTTTGTTCTTTGCATTCTGGAACTGTTGACATAGCCGTGCAGTTGAAGAAAATTTCCTTGTGAGGAAATGACTAGGACAGTTGACATTTTTGTAGCGACCTGAAGCATGTGCGAACCTAGAGTTCGTAGCTTGTGGAGCTCAGGCCATGCGATGTCAGACGTGGTCTCAACTGCGCATTCGTCACCGTAACTATACACATTAGATGACTATGGTTTACAAAGAGTAAACCAAGGTGTAGGCAGGAATTTTTAATAAAACTACTGTGTCTATTTCGTTATTAATTTATGATGTCAAGTGTATTAAACCCTACATGTTACTTTATTGTGTGCTGTTAGCACATAGTTATTAAGCATAATTAAATTGTTTGTTTTTCATGGCTGTACACTTAGCTTTTGGATGTAATTGTTTTCTTTACGGACGTCATCGCCGTAAATTTTGTTAATTGATAGGACTTAGCTAGTTGAATTAATGTTAAATTTAAATGTCGAAATGGTACCATCCTAACCTAGATTTGTTTTGCTACCCTGTTAAATGTAAATTCAGATATTAGCTTGATCTTGTAACTTGAACTAGGGACTTGCGTCGTGCCATATTCCTAGCGTTGCTGTTGTTGCTTTATCATTGTGAGTTAGATCATTCGCGAGGGTTTTCAGTAACTTCTCAGGTAGGGGACCTGTTCTTTATCTTAGTTTATTTATTAATTTGCGGACTAGCCGATTATAACCCTCCGAACTAGGCTAGGGGCTTGTGAATTTTAATAAATTTTCACGGTGTTTTACATGAGTCTGGATGTTTATTTTCTCAGTCTAGTTTTAAGGTGAACCTTTCCTTAGGCGGTCTATGACCATCGTCACCATGTACCACGATCCCTGTGGACTACGGACTCTCGTGCCGCTTTAGCCTTTTTGGAAGGTCACCTGATCCTCACGGTACCCTTTTATTCGATTTATGTGTCGTTAGTTGAGTCATCGTGGTTGTTGACATCAACTAAACGGTCACAATATGATATCATAAACTTAAGATATTGTTTAGAAAAACCACAGGTACCGTTATATACGATATCATAAACTTAAGATATTGTTTATAAAAACCACAGGTACCGTATATATTCGAATTGTATCATAGGATATTTATTAATTAAAAAAAAGAAGATATACAAGTGAGACTGATAATGTGATGTTTTGTTGTAGCTTGAAAATGATCTGCCGATTGAAACGTCGCTGACAATAAAGTTTTGATAAACAAGGTGAGGATAAGTTTGTCGGTTATTTGGTGAAATTAGATTCACAACAATAATAAATATTGTTACGCGCCACCCCCTAGTGGCAGTTTTGTTAACTGGATTACAGTGGGTAGAAAGCACTACACAGGATGTTCCTTTAAAGAAATAATTAATTTTATTGCGGCCAGAAGGATACACTACTCATCAGCAAATACAAGCAATTGGAACCTTACTCCAGTTTCCTCAAGTCTCTTGCTTATGGAGAGCTCTTGCCCCCTTTTCACTTGTCAACAAACCACAGAAGTTAATCCGGGCTAATGAGTCTGGTGGCCTTGAAAGAACTACATGCAACTCTTCCTTTTGTACACAAATTACAGTTACTTACGATAACCTTCTACACGCTGCTTCGCTGTTCACGAGCTGGGAAACAATGTCACTGGCTTTCGTAACTCGCACGGCACTTCACCACAATATCTCTGACGCTCAGTGAAATCACACTCCCTCAAAACACAGGCAGTCCCCTGTATGCTTCTCACTTCCTCGCTGTCAAGAGAAACGGCTTCACTAGCGGTTTCGCAAGTCACCACACTTCTGTCGCTCAGGATAAACGCTCGCACTAGCTCGTAAAACACACACACCCTGCTTGACAGGTCGCTCTTATATAGCAGGCCGGTGACTCAATAAATGCTTCTAGACCCATCCAGGGTTCACGGCCTCTCGAGGTTTCCATCACCGGCTGAGTCACGAATATTAGGACCATCCCTTTGTCCTAGTAGTCCTGTTGCATAAGGCGCACGCACTACACTGAGGCAGAGCACAGCCCAGCCCGGGGGAAGTTGTGACTCATGCGGCGAGCGATGAAACAAACTCACAGCCGTAACAATATTAAAATGTGCAGATCTGAAGAGTAACTGTTAAACACAAATGCAATGACTGAACTTGAGCTTTTAAGTGCATGGCTCCAGTAATGTGGAATAAAGCCGGAACTTGCTAATGAATAGTAGACTATCGAATACGTCTTTGAGATAGTGAAGAACACCGTAAAGATGAGGGCGGGTTGACACATTCCGGGAATATTTACCTTCACTACCAGTATGGAGTGGTGGGCAGCGAACCATCGCCTCAGGTAACTTCCCCTATTAGGAAGGGAACCCATTAGCGCAGCTCGGTATCAGCCGTTATATACATTGATCAGCTTCGGCACAGAGCTAACCACCTACTTTATTTGATCTGTAGTAATTATTCAGTTTCCAACAAATTACTATTGTAGACATCCAGTATACTTACCGGTACATAGCTCTGTTCTTCCCCATCCCTCTCCCCGGTATAGAGCTTCCACGAGTTAAAATGGCACCGAAGCTTATGCATAACGAACTTTCGGTCCGTGAATCTTCATTTGATTTGCATTGGCAATGAATCGTCCGTGATTATTTTCATCATTATTTCGGGTTGTGGATTTAATTTTAGGTGTTCAACGTATGAAATAAGAGCTAGAGGGTAGGCCTTTCTTGAATATTCCAAACACAAGAGTCTCCTTAAAAGTAGTTAGTAAAACTTCGCAACAAAAAGGACCATAACAAACACCATGCCTGCAAATTGTGCGATTTGCACATTTCAAACGGCAGTGGTCTAACTTATCTTGAACTAGAATCGTATTAAGTTGGTGCCAATTAGATATGTGAGAATATTATAATCAGTTGCTATTCAGACGTCATATTGGTATATTATGCATTAACTTGACCCGTTTAAACGCTAAAATGAGACGAAAGATACAAGTTACAGGCCATCCTTGCTTCTTTAATAGTTATTTATTCATTATAATTATAATAGCCTATACGGTATATTAACACTAGTTTAACCAATAATCTTCTTAAACAGTATATACTGTACATATTCCAGATATTGCAAGAAAACAATATTTGACAACACATGTGGTTCTATCTTTAAATCCAGCCGTGCCTAGTTTTCAGTATGGAAAACATGGAAACTCTTAAGTTACTAGACCAAAACAACTGCCGACAAATTTAAAAAAATGCTCATTTACTTCTTCACCCTAGTCTACGTGATGTACCATACACTGAAACGGTAGAGGGGTTTATGGCCACAATTACACATACTAACGAACCTCATTACGCATGAATTATGGAGGCCGAAACCTTCTAATGGAGGTATGGATTGTCCTTTAGAAATATTTTAGTCAATAATAATTCTTCTTCTTCCTCTTCATTTCCCGTTTCCAGTGTTCTGGGTCGGGGTGTGAATCAAGGACCTCCATAATTTTCTGTCTCTCCACCACTCTCTTCCTTCTTCTAGTATATCTTTTACTTTTACCCCTCTCTTCTCTATGTACTCCCTTATTTTATCCATCCACCTCTTCCTAGGCCTTCCCCGTTGCCTCTTTCCTGTTACTTTCTCTGTAAATACCCGCTTTGGGACTCTGTCCCTTCACCCATTCGCATCATGTGTCCATACCATTTCAGCTTACTGATCTCTATCTTGTATTGTAGCTTTGGGAATCCAGTTCTTTACCTAATTTCTGTGTTCCTGATTTTGTATCTTCGTGTCTTTCCAATTATTCCTCTAAGAAACTTCATCTCGACTGCCTGGACTCTGCTTTCATCCCGTTTTGTTGTTGTCCATGTGCCTGCTGCATATGTCAATATAGGTGTGTAATATGTTGAGTACATGACTTTCTTACATTTCTCTGGAACATCCTGGTTCCACACCATACCTCTCACACACTGGTAGAACCCATTTGCTTGCTGGATTCTCTTACCAATTTCCTCCTTATCTTTCCATCTTCTGTGATTATACTCCCTAAATATTTAAAACTTTTCACAACTTCTAATGTTTTCCCATTTACTTCAATATTCCCCCTACCATCTCTCTTATTTCTCGTCATCACTACTGTCTTACTCTTCTCCACATTTATTTTCATTCCATGATGAACCCGCTAAGCACTGGTTCATGTGATATTTTTCATCGCAACGCATTTTTGATGCATCACTTTAGAACGTACCCACTGACCGACCATGCTGTCGCCACATGCTAACATTCTTTGGAATTATAAAGGGTTGATTTTTTGACTATGGAGAAAACCATTATTAAATAATCTGAGGCTAAATTATGACACTTCTATTTTCTACGAAGCCCAGATATTCTCATGTTGTAATTCTGTATCACCGAAACATTCTTTAGAATGTTATTTCTGCTTTTGGTAAGGTATTAACCTCGCAGATACGCGAACCGGAACCAGACAGTCGCTGCACGACTAGTGTTTTCACAAGTTCACGCAGCGCAGGACTGAGCTCTTTGCACATGTGTTTGGTTTACCATCCAAGTTGGATGTTGTTTTTGTCAGGTCCGTCTAAAAGACGATGTAATAGTCCGCCTGGAGGCGAGGAAAGCAATCTCAGTGCATCGCACATTATTTAACTACGAACAGTATATACTATTAGTGAATATTACAGCCGGAGAAGGCTTGTGCTACGAATACTGTGAATTTTTGGAAAAGTGATTATAATTTTGGAACACCATATTTTCAACCACGTGTTCGAACATCGTATTTCGACATCGTCAAGTGGTGATAAAATATATCATTCACTGTGAAATTATTATTAACCGACTGAATCATTTCATCAGTCATAACTACAAATATTGCTTTAATCGCAAGTGCCATTCTTATCTGTGAAACACAGCGTCGATGCCACGTGATTTGTGGGCAAGTAAAATCTGTTTTAGTGAAGCAGATAATAGTGCATGACCAATTTATAAACCATCGGCGCCGTGTAGTAGCAGTGAATTTAGTACCACATTAAAGCTAGCTTCAGTGCAACTGTGCTACGCTCATTTTTCGTATTTTCAAGTGTTAAATTCGTACTTCAAAATGTCACTTCTTGATAACCACGTTTACGACGATCTTTGATACGCATCACCTGTGGAGATGAACTGTTAAGCTTCATGACATGAAGGAGAGGACCGGAGAACTACAGCCGATGACGGGAGAACCACGACTTTAGCATCCGCTAAGCCAAGGAAAATGATGACTTTGGGGAGGAGTCAGGTCATATCATCACGACAACCACGAGGACGAATAAAGGCCGTGGAGATGGATAGAGCCTATGTGGAGGCCCAGATTGGACAACCCTTGTCCGGAGACCAAAGCCTTATTGTATCCCTCAGGTCGTTGGAACGACTGAGATGTAGACATCCTTTCTTGTGAGTCCGAATAATTCATTCCTTGTGAGGTTCTTTTGTGGTGTAGCTTAGTGTAGTTTATTGTAGAATCAGCCGAACTTCTTGACAAGCCATAGGTAGGTTTTGTACTGTTAGAATTAATCCTTGTAGTTCACTTTCAGTGATTTGTTAGTCACCCGTTGTGATTGAATTTCTTTTCGATCACGGTGCATTCTGATGGACATCGCTAAGATGTTATTTCTACCCCTGATAAGCGTGACTGTAGTCTTTGTTACTACGTTTTGTTCAACCCTAGGTGGGTGATTTTGTGTATAGTTATTTGGGATGACGATCAGACGTCATTGCCAGAGTTATTTTTATAACACCCCTTTCTAGTAAATGTTGTCACGCCACTGATTAGTCAGAACAGTCCGTATCATTAGATAGCCGACTGAAGCTATCAGTTTTGTAATTCAATGTCATTTTCATTTTGATGTGCTATGAAGCCATCCAGTTCCAGTTATGAACACATTCAGGTGTTACATTTTGTATGCAATCTAGCATCGAACCCTGCAATGAATGCCGTATCATTGGCAAACTTAGCAATTGTAAGGTTTGCGCCTTTATGATGTTTATTTCGTGTCAAGTGTTTCGACACAGTTATTATTTTGGTTATGATTAGACAGAGCAGTGATGAACTGACATATCTGCACATTTCAAAGAGGTTCAGACTAAGTGGAATATCTGTATTTTTCATTTCTTTAACTTTTTCAAACATGCCACGTCTTTGTGCATAGTTTTGAGGCGTGATTTTAAGCCTAATGCTTATGCGATTTTGTATTATGTCTGGGACATGATAACAAGGCCAGTTTTCTGATAGGACTTTCTGCGAGAAAGCTGCCTTCTTTCAGTGTTGTTCATTTTCTAAACTGTCCGTGTAGATGATTGTGAGTAGCGAGGCTAGCTCGAATCATGGACAGGTGGTAATAGTTCCCAGCATGCAATGTACTAGAGCACCACTCACTCAGTGAGACATACTTTTTCAGACTCTTTCACAATGCTTACAGCATTACTAACATTTAAATCATGTGTCTCATATGTAGGTCAATGTCCAGGCCACCATTTTGTAATAATCAGATGTTTTGCTACTTTGAGATGAATGGCAAGAGCCATATGTTCGCATCGCTATTGAAGCGACTATCTTTCTTCTCCATCTGAGAATGATTACACGTTATGTTAAGGTTTATTTGTTGAAATTAAGAGGCTAGATGAGGCACCTGTATAGAGGTTATATTTATGTGTGACCAGACTTCGATTCTGTTGACTGTGTTATTGTAGGGAGGTAACTGATGTTCATGCCAGGCCTTACCCAGAGGTAAATTAAGTGAGCCGAGAGCCACTAATAACCTGTGTTATTGTTATGTCCGAGCGGGAGAGCTCGTTGATGGTGTTTTATAGCAGAGATTGATCTCGCAAGAGACAGCTACTGCTGATCCCAAGGTATTCAGGATTGTCAGCCTATTCGCCATAAACCAACGATAATCAAAACCAACGATTCTAATAATCAAAAACGTCATTATTATAAACTGATGATAATTAACTATTTATAGCATTTAACCTTGATTTTCTTGCATTTTGGACCTGCTGACTGACACTTGCTTTGTGCACACTTCTTTTGTGGAAGTAATCTAGGACAGATGACACTATTTTTTATCGACGGAATGCTTGCTCAACCTTTAGTCAGTAGCTGCTGGAGCGTGAGCCTCATGGGACGTCAGACGTAGTTTTTACTACGCAATCGCCACCGTAATTAACATGCACGTAGATGACACTGGTTGACAAAGAGTAACCCAGGGCGAAGGCAGGAATAATAATGTTTATGGTCTTGTTATTATTTATTCAAGTGTATGATAACCCCATGTTTACCCTTTTTTAGATTGTAAGAGGGCATTTAATTTTCTTTTTTGACGGCTTGTCATGTAGATTTGTACTAACTGTTTTGCTTTACGGACGTCATCGCCGTAAATTTTGTATTAATTGTTAGGAATTAGCTAGATTATTTAAAAATAAATGTAAATGAGGAAATGGTATCATCCTAACTTAGACTTACTATTGCTACCCTGTTAAATGTAAATTCCGTTATTAACTTATTTTGTAACCTGACCCTTTTCGCTGCTGAATTGTTACAGTGTTAGCGCACCCTCTGTGCTGGATTCTTTTAGGCAACCACTTTCACACAGAAATTCACCAATTTGAACATAAAATACAAGTGGTAACTGAAAATAATTTAAAGTAATTTACTCACCAGTGTGTTCATAAAGTATTGGCCATGGTTGATGTTTGGGATCTAGGGTTCGATTCCACATGAGTTGGTGAAATTTTGTCCAGTAGAAAAAAAAATTGTAATTTACTAAATGCACGCTCTATATACATCCCATACACACACACTTCCCAACAGAAACATTAAATTAAACACACGATATCACTAAATAAACACCCGAATCCAATATTACCTCAAACAGAAATATTTAAAATAATTCTAACACATACATTATCCTATACCTAAACTTTCGCGAAAAAAAATAAAATAAAAGCCTGCCTTCAACTAAATAGGCTATACAATTTATCTATACTAATAATTGAACACTAAATATGTGCAAAGATAAAGTTTACCCTTCTAAACATTCTAATAATTGGTATCAAGCCATTTTCTGAGCCTAGAATGTTGACTGGGTGGCTTAGCGTCAACAGTCTGTTTATGAAACTTGATTGTTTCGTCCGCTACCTTTGTCAACACCTCTTCATTGACAAATAACTCGAAATAATCTATTTCCTGGGATTCAGGGGTCAAATTAGTATTTGACATACCTGGGTTTGGCACTTGGAATGCATGCACGTTTGGCGCGAACTCGTCCTCGGACCACGTGGGTAGGCCTAGGTCAGGTTCATTTCTTCCCATCTCTGTCGGGATATCTTCAACACTATCTCTATCACTGTCACTTCCTAACAATTCCCTAATATCCCCATCGTCACTTCCGACACTATCTAAATCCACATCAGACTCAATCTCCTCTAAAAGCGCAAGAATTTGCTCCGGACGCATAATGCGCGCGCTAGATGCAGCCATTACTCATACACGATGTTTATAACTGTGTGACGAAAGAAAAACATTTTTCCCGCAACGTTACAAGTGTGTATTTAAGGAACTACGTGGTTGAAAATGTAGCTAACAGATGGCGTAAGAATACACGACATTTACAAAGCATATCGAGTATACTCGATCTCAGCACTGATGGCACAAAGTTCTGATCGAGTATACTCGATCGCAGCACTGACGGACCGCTTGAGGCAGATCGAGTATACTCGACCGTAGCAGTGAAGCGGTTAAAGATTATTGCCGTACCATTTTCCCAGCGTTGCTGTTATTGCTTTACTTTGTCAGATAGATCTTTCGCGAGGGTTTACAGTAGTTTACAGGTAGGGTACTGATCTTTTATTTTTGTTTATTAATTAGTTTGCGGATTAGCCGATAGAAACACCCCGAACTAGACTAGGTGTCTGAATATTTTGAATAAATATTTCTACATGTTTTACTTAAGCCTGGAAGTTTATTTCTCAGTCTAGCTTTAGGAGGTGTATTTTCTTGGGCTGTCTATGACCTTTTAGCAACCATGTTACCACGGATCCTCTGGATCATGATTCTCGTGCCGCTATGGCCTATAAGAAATTCACCTGATCCTCATGGCACATGGGTCCGGAAGGTGAGGTGTTAGGGCACAATACTCTTTTATCTCCTGGTTCCATACATCGATTTGTTCCTGTACTTCTGTTTCATCATCAAAGAGTAAGGCCTTAGCCTCTTTACTTCCCATTTTGTTTCACTCGCTTATGGATTTCATCCATGCCAGTGTTGAAAGGTATAGGGGACAATACACTCCCTTGTCGGAGTCCTGTTTCTGCATTAAACCAGTTTGTTTGCCCAACCCTGGTCTTCACACTACTTATACACTTCCTATACATAGCTTTTATCATTTCCACTTCTGCTCTGTCTACATTCTTCTTTATCAATGCATCCCAAACCAGTTGTCTTGGTACACTGTCATATGCCTTCTCAGTGCCTATAAATGTCATCACTAAATCCTTCCTGAATTCCCACCTTTTCTCCATCATGTTTCTTATGGTGAAAATTAGATCAAAAGTTGATCTGTCTTTTCTAAATCTATGTTGTTCTTCCTCCATTTCCTTTTCCACTTTCATCCTCAGTCTACCCTCAAGTATCCTTTCAAATATCTTTGCTACATGCGGGATGAGGGTGATTCCTCTGTAGTTGTTACATTCTTTCATATCTCCTTTCTTGAATACTGGAATTATTATCCCTTTATCCCAGTCTTCTGGTACTTCCTTGTTCTTCCATATCACTCGAAATAGTCTGTACAACCACTGCGTCCCTACTGGTCCTGCTGCTTTTATCATCTCCACAGCTACCTCATCCACTCCTGTTGCTTTACCACTCTTCATCTTCTTTATGGCTCTTTCTATTTCTAACATTGTTATATCATCATCTTGGGTTTCTTCAGTCATTTCTTTACCTTCTTCAACTTCCACTAATTCTTTGAATTTGATGTTCAAATATTTATCAAAATATTCTTCCCATCGCTGGAGTATGTCTTCTCTTTGTGTCAAAATCTGTGCTGTCTCTGTCTTTACAAATGTTGTATCTTCTCTGCTTTTTACTTTGTTTCTAACCAATCCATATAACATCTTGTTACTTCCTTTAACATCTTCCTGCAGACTTTCTGTAAAATCATCCCAGCACTTCTTTTTCTCTTCCTTTACAATCCTGTGGCATTCTTTCTTTGCTTCTTGATACTTTTGCCTTTTCTGTACATTTTTGCCTACTAACCACTTTCTCCAGGCTTTTTGTTTTTCTTTCACTGCCTCTTTTACTCTGTTATTCCACCAAGGTGTCTCCTTTTCCTTCTTTATACCCGACACTCTACCACATGTATCTTCTGCACATTTTACAATTCTTTCTTTGATCTTTGCCCATTCCTCTTCCACACTTCCTACCTCTTCTTTAGAGATCAGTTCTTTCAGATCTTCTTGGAACTTTTCCTGTATTTCCTTTTCCTTTAATTGCCATACTTTTATTTTTCTTTCTCTTGTCTCCTTTAACTTGACTATTTTGCCCAACCTTAATTTAGCTACAACAATTTTATGATCCCCTTCAAAATCCTGTCTGGGCATAGCTGTGACATCTTCAAGTTGTCTACGGTTCTCTCTTTCGACTAAAATAAAGTCTATCATGGTTTTCCTTTTCCTTTCTCCCCATCCATACCTAGTTATTTTCTGGTTATTCTTCTTTCTGAACCACGTATTGCCTACTATTAATCCATTCCTCTCACAGAAGTCTATCAAAAGGTCTCCTTCAGCATTTTTGCTTCCATAGCTGTAAGGACCAATTATTTCTTCCTTTCCATGCCTGTCTGTTCCTATGTGGGCATTCATGTCACCTATAATCACCACTTCTTTCTCTTCGATGTACCTCTCCAGCTCTTCCAAGAACTCCTCTAGACTTTCTTCCGCATTGCCTGTCTGAGGTGCATATATCTGAATGAAATATTTAACCCCACTTTCTAGGCCGAGTCTAATTGTTATTATTCTGTCATTTACCTGGATAACTTCCTCTACATACTGAACTAGATCTTCCCTTAAAATCATTGCTACACCATTTTTACTGTTGGCACCTCCACTCCAATACAATTTAAACCCCTTTCTCAGTTTCTTGTTTCCCTTTCCTCTCCACTTCGTTTAACTGAGTCCCATCAGAGCAATATCTTTCTTTTCCATATAATCGATAAGTTCCTCTGTCTTACCATTGAGGGTCAAGACATTTATGGTCACAATCTTCACGATGTTCTTAATAGTCTCTGGTAGCCCACTTCTCACAGCCCCCCCAGGACAGCAGGAGCTGCGCGTCGCCTCCGGGGGACGCCCTAGCTGTTTCCGAGGCCTCGACTCACACACTTTCATATTTTAGGCTGTTTGTACGATGGGTTCGCCACACCCAAAGGCATTTTACACCTACTGCCAGGTTTTCAATTAAGGCCGCCCCTAACATGGGGAACAGACGCCTTTTGCAGCCGCTCCCCTGGAGTGCAGACGCTGCTGGTGACAGTTTCTCCGCCTTCTCTGCCGTTGGGACACTTGTTCCTCATCCGCCATCGAAGCCGTTCACTGCTACCTAAACGAACTGAGGAAATTTCCCCAGCCCCCCAAACACAATCGGCTCACCGACCCAGTTTCCCGCTAGGATTGGTTACCCAACCTTCCACTGGGTTGCTCGGTTTAACAAGGGACCCCACGTGTAGGTTTGTGTTTGGAGTTGGAGTGGAGAGGCTGAGTGGACTCTCTTCTTTGAGTCCATGTATTATTGATGCTGGTGATCTGCATCATCGCATCACACTCCCATTTGTCCAGGTCTTCTAGAAGTCTGAAGACTAAAATATTTAAGACAAGTTGCCAGAAAACTAAATAAAAAATGCTGCGTGCCTTCTGCGGTGTAAAGTTGTTCTGTAAAGAAAACAACCTCACCATGATTATGCGACGTGCATACAGTTATATACATTCTTCCATTTGGAGAAGCACTCTTTTCGTCACGATCTTGAATAATTTTCAAACATAATCTGTAGTAAATTGACGGCAAAATGTCCAACATTTAGACACGACGAGTGTTGTAAGCGGCTCAACGTTATCTGACATTTCGCATAATTAATACATAAGGAATAAACACAAGAAGAGCTTTCTCACTGTACACAGCAGAAGATCATATCATTCTTGGTGCATTTTACAACTTTCATATTTCTTAATAACAACAGTTTGCTCAGTTACTTGCAAGGGAAATTGTAGTACGCAATTCCCATTGCTTCCATTACCTGACTACTAAACCACCGGAAGCTGGTTATGCATAACCCTTAGACCATAAATCCAATGCTCTAAGGCATAACCATACACCGGTGGTGCGTCCTATGGCGAGTGAAAGAACGATAAAATATGTAAGCTCCATACTAAAGCCCGTATCACACGACACTCGCTGGCATGGAAGCTGCTACGACAGCTGCCATCTCCTGGCATAAGTTTCCTTCCATGCTCGCCGGCATGCCTCCCTGTGTGGCTGAAATGTATCACACGTTAAATAAATGTACCTGAGCACATGGAAGGTTCCATAGCAGAAACATCTGTTCAAATATGGAGGAACGTAGGAGATTGATTCTCGGTGCCGCTACACTAATAATTGGCAATATGCAGACAACCAGAACCAGAAGCTCTGTGCATATTGACCGGTTTAAACTGCCACATTATATACAGCATCGGTAGCATTATAATACCAACAAAGTGAATTGGGTAAAACGTCTGTGGTTTAAAGGCAGCTTCTTTCTTTAACTTGTTTCCAAATAGGTCAATTAATGGAGATATTACAAATATCTGGCATAAAACAATAAAATTTAAAGACGAAGTGTTGTACAGTAATGTATTGGGTTAGAAAAATCTCTCTATTTTATCCATAGATATACATTTTGTAGGAAATTTTAAACTAAAAAAAAACGGTTTATTCTTGTTAATGCCGTTATCATTCCATGCAAAAATAAAAAAAATCAAAGGAGCCTAAAAATCCTACCTTTTAATAATATTGTGTTTTACAATTATTAACAGACATAACTGAACAATTTTTGTAGCAATGAATAGCACCATTTCTACCTGATTTCTTGTGCTATTTTTTCCAGGGCATCTTGGCGCATAATTTTGTTATGATACAACGGCAGTTTAGTGTTATAAAGACATGGATTACTTTCGTACATTTCAATAAGCGAAGAAATAACCTCATTTGCCCAAGGTCGTGACATCTTGTGTAGAAATACGTTGCTTTCGAGAAAACGATTAACCAAGATTACTTGGAGATGCTACCGCTAGGATCTCTGCAAGGGCATTCTGATTGGCTCAGGTGCTGAACCCTCCATACAATCTTCCAGCGAAAATAGCACCGGACCAGTTACTGAGTTGCCATGAAGGCTGTCATAGAAGGCAGAATCTAGCATAGAAGGTAGAAATCACACGGTGCTAGACGCGGCTATACCAGCGTGTATACCCGTACTGGTAGCAGCTTCCATGCTAGCGAGTGTCGTGTGATACGGGCTTAAGATAGCGTAAAACATTTGCCACGCTGAGCGTGTCTGTGTCTGTGAGAACCTACTGTCATGCGCAGAAGCAGTGTCGTGCAAAACACAGCTTTAATGATCCTAATGGCTAATGCAAGACCGACTACAATAACGAGTATTAGACCGTAATACAACAATCGATTCAAGAAAAATGGTGGTCATTGTAGGGGAAGGTATTGAGTTAACGGCTGTTTGTTTACGTTTGTTGCGAGTGGGTCTACTACCAAGAATTCGTATAAATAGAATATTCTCAAGAGCCTATCTGTCAAAGCAAAAAAATAAGATGAACAGATTGCCCATGTGTTTCTAACAGGATGGTAGGCCTATAAGGTTTCCTCAAATATCATTCTTAATGGCAAAACGTAAACTCTGCCATTATGATAGGGTTGTAACAGCCTCCTAGCCGGCCCCGAGGTGTTAGGGGCCCCGGGATCGTTTCCCGGCTCCGTCACCCTCGTTAGAACAATTGAGTAGCTGTCTGACAGCGAGGCAGCGCCCCGATCACGAAAACCAAGATTAACAGCCGAGGGGACCCAATGCGCTGATCACGTATCACCCCAATATCTGCAAGGCAATTGGCTGGGCATCGGTCGCTTGGTAGACCTAGGCCCTTAAAAGGCTGTAGTGCCAGGGGTAATTATATTGTAACAGCCTCCGCATTATGTAGTCTCGCGGATTGCATTGAGACTGTGGATCCAAAGGTCCTGGGTTCGATTTCTGGCTATGCCAAGAAATTTAATTCTGGTCTGAGGATTGGAACGGGGCATGGCCAGTCACGTGAGGCTAAACTGAGAAGAGACAGTTCGAGTCCCACCACAGCTGTCATTGAAGTGGTTTTCCGTGTTTTCCCACTTCTACTCCAGGCAAATGCCATGTGGGCCAGATGACCTCACTGTTTCGCCCCTTAAAACAATAACTAACTAACAAATGTCGAGATGGTTCGTAGCTTAAAACTACGGTCACCTTCTTCAAAATCCTAGCTTCAATTACAAATATACACACTGCTACAGCCATTACAATGACACAGGTTATCAGACAGAGTCCACACACACCTATGTACAAGGGACAACATGACCACGATGTCGCAAAGGCCTTAAATGAATCAACATCCATGCAACAATCTATGACGTATGACAGTTATCAATGGAATTACAGGGCGCCCGAGAATGTTCTCCGCAATGGGTACGTGCAGCTGCGAGTGGATGAGTCATAAGTTTAGTTGGCTGCACTGTGTCCTTGAAAGGGGGACTCCCGCGTTTGGGCTGTCAGTGTGTATTGCGATAAGCGAGCGAGCCTGTATGTCTTCAGTGTGTATTGCAGCATTGCAGAAAGCGAGCGTTCAGATAGATTATTGGAAGAGTGCAACAGTATACAGGCGGTAATGTTTACTACTGAGGAGAGAGTTTTTTTTTTGTGGAATACGATTTTTCGCGAAGGCGATCGGTTTACAGAAAATATAAAATTAAAATTTCAGGCGCGGTTTCGTAATTTAAAGTGTCCAAATCGTGATACCGTTCGGGATTTGTTATGTCAATTTTGTGTGACTGGCTCAGTTCACTATGCACCGGGAACAGGCAGGCCTATGCTTTTAAACGAAAAACTTGATGAAATCTCCGATATAATGCTGCTTAGTCCAAGTAAATCAACACGAAAATGAGCTCAGCAAACAGGAATCTCTAAGTCGACAGCACATAAAGCAGTAAGAGACAAGCTTCAGTTGTTCCCTTATAAAGTTACCGTGGTTCATCAATTAAAACATACTGATTACGGAAATAGAGTGATGTACTGTGAATGGTTCCAGCATCTGTTATGAATGACTGTGGTGAGTACAAAGTTTACTGTTTATTTGTTATGATGCAAGCGGCAGTCGTGCTACCAACGTAACTGCTGTAGCTAGCTCTCGCAGACGCATGTAGGCGATGCGGAGAACATTCCCGGACTCACTGTACTTATGATCTCCAGAAATGGAAGATTTGTGCCATTTGAGCCGTAGATTGGACTGACATACACATTGCGAAGAAATGTAATTCTGAAGTGCACTCAGCCTCATGAGGCAACTAAGTAGACGAGGGTTCTATGCCCACCTCAGCCATCCAAGAAGTGGTTTTCTGTGGTTTCCCACATCTACTGCTGGCAAATGCTGGGATGGTGCTGTACCCGAAATTCACGTAGCCATCACCTATTATCCTGAAGATGGAAGGAATCGCTAAGGACGTTGATACCCACCCAGATAAACCAACTGTACCTCGCTAGGTGAAAGGCTAGTAATCTCTCGATACAGGTAGGCCTATATTTCTAAACCTACGATGGTACTCCTACTTAGTTACGTAGAAATTCCTGCAATAAAGTATGGTAAAACGAGGTTCTTGGAATCTAAGGGATTGAACGGTTTAAAATGCATCGGGTGCCTGTACCTAACCAGCAATACTATCGCATCAGATCGTTAAATAAGGAGATCGTTATGTTCTATAAAAATGGACAGGTAAACTAACAAGTGCCTGCTAGAATCTATTCAAATAGAAGAATAACACGGACATACATGCCCACATACAATCCTACAACATTCACACGTTGTCTATAACTTCAAATAATCTTTATAATGAAAGTATAGCATTGCTATATGCAAATTATAATTGTGAATTTCGGTTCACCACTTTACAAGTCCTCGTTGACTAACTAAAATTATGTCCTAGACACCTCGTCTAGTAATATTTATTAAACTGTCCACGTACTTGTGGATCTCACTGTACTTCCTAAATATTAAATTCTCACACGCTATTTTTCTACAATCCTTCCCCTGCATGATTCATACTTAAATTCATTCACACAAATCTGATTTCATATATTAAAACTTTTTAAGTGTCCTCAACAATAACATTTTTACATATGTACACGATTATCGTTAGCTGGGTGATAATGCTATGATCCACTGATCATCCTTCCTATTCACTCCTACTGTTACATTTTCCAAAGTAACCTCCTACCTCTTGTATATTATCTGGTTTAAATTGTCAAAATATTAAATGAACATAATGTTACGAGCGATAAAGCTTATAACTGCTCGGCATAATCATAACCTTGATAAAAATATAAATAAGACGGATATATGTCAGACTATCTTTTGTGGTTCGCGCAAAGACGTTGTCTACGAAGTTTCACCACTTCATTCTTTAAAATACCTTAATCGCAAATTCACATTCTTAACGCATCGACTACACAGTCGTAACTTCATTATTTATATCGCTCTATTCTCAATTAGTCCATAGGAACATTATCTTTTACCATAAATACAAGTCAGCGTTAACACATACCGGTACTCTTAAATAGCCTTCCTCTTCACAAATTTCGCATTAATAATAATAATAATAATCTTTCCCATTTCAATACACACTCTGGGGGTGTATGAAAATCAGTAATCCTACTTATATAGTTCAAATTACACGTTATCTATCGATTATACATCCTTTCCTTCATGAACTTAAATACTTATGACTTGTCTAACCGTTCCTGTTATTTCACTTTCATATTTCATGTTTTATACCTTTCTGAACGATTCAATTGCGATATTATTCCTTTCTTATCATTTTATGAAACCACAGTCCATTGAACTTTATATAGTTAAGATATCTGTCTGTATATTCTCGTCTCGTTAATACAAGTACACAGCATCCTCTCATTTCTTTTATTTCGTGAATATAAATTCATTATCATAATATTTCTAGTTACAGTTCATTATACTTCTTTGCCTCTGGTATTGTCGACCCGCAATATAGCGTTTTATAATCTATGTTACAACATCAGATTGTCAATTATTTTTAAAGAAAACATTAAGTTTCAACTGTGCGTTGTTGCATGAAAATAAGTTCATTTGCGTTCTCTTCAGAACTGACCAATAACATATTTGTCATTTCGAAAAATGAAATTATATATCTGTCAAGAATTTACCAATCCTTTCTAATATGAGTTTGATATACTTTCAACAAAGTATAGCCTACTAGCTAATGCATTTTAAAATATTCCATTATTAATCTAGCATAGACACTTATAAATTCAAATAACCACGCAATATCAGAAATCGAAGATTAATTAAAAATTACTACACGCCAAATTCTAATTGATGACGTCACAAACAATTACCTGAACGTTAAAACAAATTGCGATGCTAAAATGAGCTCTAAACAAATTTAAAATAGCATATCAAATTTGCCACACGATTCGGTCATATCAAGGGTATCTACAGGCCAAAAGTTTCCGGACAAACATTAAACTTTAAAAATAATGACTGAGAGTAAAAGGAAGCAACACATATATGCAAGGATTTGACAAACATGTATTCTAGAACTAATTTACACTACACCCAAGTAAAAAATTAACAATATGTACACATTTACACCCACAGATCACGAGAATACATCAAACATTTTTCTCATCAAAGAAACCCCCGTTTGCTGCAAGCACACGTTTCACTATTCTTGGCATTCTCAGGACAAGTTTCTCCAACAACAATGCAGGTATCCTCTGCCATGCATTTTGTAAGATGTCCCACAGCTTTTCTGATGACGAAGGACACTCTTTCTGAACTGGCCGATCCAATTCCTCCCACAACAGCTCAATCGGATTGAGGGGGCCATTCCATTAAAGACAATTCCCCAGAGTTTTGCTTGCTTTGCAAATATTTCATACGATAGTGAGATGTATGTTTAGGGTCATTGTCTTGTTGGAAGACAAATCCACGTCTAACAAATTGTTGTCCAGATGGGAGAGCATACCGAGATAAGATGGAATGGTAACCGTTTTTGTCCAATATCCCATGAATGCGGTGCAGCATACCAACGCCACTGAAAGAGAAACAACCCCAAACCATCACAGAACCCCCTCCATGTTTCACTGTAGGTGTTATACAGTCAGGATGCATTTTCTCCGATGCTGAACGACGAACATACACTAGTCGCCGGTGCCCAAAAACTTCGAATTTGGATTCATCTGTCCACAGAACCCTTTTCCAGTCCTCAACTGTCCAGCTTTTGTGGACTTGAGCCCACTTCAGTCTCTTTTGTTTATTTGCACGTCGTAGAAGTGGCTTTTTAATAGCAATTCGGCCGCAAAGATCTGCCGATCTGAGACGACGCTTAACTGTGGTCAATGACACTTTATTCTCATGGTTCATATTAAATTGTCCCTGGATTTCTGGCCCTGTAATTTTTCTGTTTCGTTTACTGACAACGACGATATACTTGTCTTGAGCTTTAGTCGTAATTCGGGGTCTTCCAGAACGATTTTTGTCTTTGTTAGACCCCATTTTATCCAAACGCAAAATCGTATCACTGACTGCTGATCGGGGGATTTTTAGTTTACTAGCGATTTCCCGTATCATATATTTTTCTCCTCGATGAGTATTAATTGCTGAGCGTAATTCTAAGCTGATGGTCTTTCCTCGGTCCGTTATCTACAAAGGATAACAAAAACTGATGCTATATTTTGTACCAGTGACGTCACAATATTAATACTACTATGGTTTGTAATAATATAATAACTACATTATAATATAATATAATACTTACAGTTTAATTGAAGATGAGAAGTTAACAAACTTCCCTCCTAATAATGAAACTAATCTGTTGCACCAGAACAATTAATTTCACCTCACAGAGTACCCTGACTGATTGATCAGCTACATGTTGATGCGAGAGGAACAAGCTGTGACAATCGCGACAGGTAGCGAACATGTGTAACCTTGAACCTCCCGGGCTATTGTTGGCCAAAACTTGGCGCCAACACATACAGAGGGATGCTACAGTTCCACCAACCTTTGAAACTTGGTTACAATAATATTATCTATCCCTGAACCGTCGTTAAGCATAGTTATGCCAGATCATATGTTTTGTCCGGAAACGTTTGGCCTGCAGGAACAAGCTGTGACAAGCTGTACATTACTGCACAACTAACTACAATAATATTCGAAGAGTTTCTTTTACCTTCTGCCCAAGTAATTCTTCTAATAGCAAGGTAAACCTGAAGTGATTGCGCCCTGCCGACATAGACTGCGGCGAACATCAACAATATCTATTTGCATTCTTGTAGCTCCATTTATCAGTATTTGCATTTTTAGCCTACTTTTCACATTTTGCAAAAATGAGGAAAAAGTAGACTTATGAGATCGATCCGGGCAAACGTGTGTCTGTCTGTCCTTCTGTCTGTCTGTCTGTCTGTCTGGCTGGCTGTGTGTGTGTCCCCCCCTATCAACTCCTAAACCGCTGCAACAATCGAAACAAAATTTGGTAGGAGTAAAGATCTATACCTGAATATCTCAATGCCGTATTTGAAAATTATGTCAGTGCTACAAACTGCTGAAAATTGCAATTCAAATTTGAGCTCCATGTTGGATATCTTGGAAGGTATGAATGGGAGCTATTTCAAAATTGACACACGTATAGATAATACTATTCAGTTTAATTTCCAGGAGGCCATACATGGCAGTGTTGCCAAAATGATTATAAGCCTGCTGATAAGTCCAATTTTTAAATGCATATAACTTCTACACTATTAATTGGAATTCAATCAAATTTTGTATGTGCTAAGTGTACATAAACAGACATGACTGAGCGCATTCTTCAGATCCACCAGGGCTGCCAACTGTTAATAAATGCTCTCAATTTCTTTTAACCAAATACCAATATATCAGAAAGTATGCAAGTCGACAGCTTTAAACTACGCACACGTATAGTACCTGACATTCTATATTAATTTGGAGTAACTTATATACGACAGTGTTACCAACATGATTCTAAGCCTGTTGAGGGGTCCAAATTTGAATACATGTAACTTCTATACTATCATTTGGATTTCAACCAAATTTCGAATATGCTATGTGTACCATAACATATATGACAATGCGTATTCTTAAGAGCAACCAGGGCTGCCAACTGTTAATAAATGCTGTCTCTATTTTTGTTATCCTAATATCAATATATCAGGAAGTATGCAAGTTAATAGCTATAAACTTTGCACATAGTACCTGGCATTCTAGATTAATTTGGAGTAACTAATATACGTCAGTGCTGCTAACATGATTCTAAGCCTGCTGATAGGTCCAATTTTAAAATGCATTTAACTTCTATACTAACTAATGGATTTCATTCATAATTGGCATGACAATAGAACATATTATTTCAGATTATTTCTGACCAATACATGCATGACATTGTTGCCAACATGATTTTACGCACGCTGTTAGATCCAATGTTTAACTGCATGTAGCGTCCATGCTATCCATTGGACTTCAACCAAATTTTGCATTCAGCACCTTAAGGGATAGAACTAATAATATATTCAGTCACCTGGGCTGCCAACTGTAGTGCTCTATTAGGCTACATTAGGCTATGTTATGCCAGGTATTCAGTATTTCGAACTAATTTGAAATTTCTATATTACCAACATAATTTCGTCATTATTCTAGATATATCCATATAGATTAATAACTGGCATGAATCTTAAATTTTAAGAAAAGTAGGCTCTTTAGTTCGTCACGGAACTTCTTGTTAATACTGTATTTTTCTTATCTTTGCTTCATTTGTGTCAGTATTTTTGCTACTGTCGGTTCACGTTGCTTGTAAGGAAGTACGTCAGGGTTTCATATTGAATTTGTGCCTTATTACATAAAATCCTGGAATTTCTGGTGGAATTTAATCAATTATGCGAATGTTTGTCTTCGAATTTGCCGCTATTTTGATGGTATGGCCCCAACAACTGTTCCCCTACGATTGCCACCATCTTTGTTTTGATGTTACGGTCTGATTTATTGTAGTCGTTCTTGGCTAATGCATCTCTCTGATTGTGAGCTCTGTCTGCAACGAGGTGCAGTCTTAACGATCCTAATGACTAATACATCTCTCTGAGCTCAGTTTGCAACTAGACAAGGCCTTACCGATCCTAATCATTATTGCATCTCTCTGCGTTCTGTCTGCATTTTGGCACAGTTTTAATGATCCTAATGACTAATGCATCCCTTTGAGCTATGTCTGCATCTAGGCACAGTCTTAACGATCCTAATGCAAATGCTTCCCTCTGAGCTTTGTCTGCATCTAAGTACAGCCTTAACGATCATATTGGATAAAGCATCCCATTGAGCTCTGTCTGCATCTAGGCACGGCCTTAACGATCACAATGACTAATACATCTCTCTGAACTCTGTCTGCATCTAGGCACAGTCTTAACTATCCGAAAGACTATTGCTTCTCTCTGAGCTATGTGTGCATCTAGGCACAGCCTTAACGATCCTGAAGACTAATGCATCTCTCTGAGCTCAGTCTGCATCTAGGCACAGTCTTAACTATCCTATTGACTAATGCATCTCTCTGAGCTCTGTCTGCATCTAGGCACAGCCTTAACGATCCTAATGACTAATGCATCTCTCTGAGCTCTGTCTGCATCTAGGCACAGTCTTAACTATCCTAATGACTAATGATCCCTATGAGCTCTGTCTGAATCAAGGCACAGCCTTAACGAAGCTTCTAGTTTCTTATGATCCCTGGTCACCATGGAGGGTTTGAGTATCGTTATCACTGGCCTGAATATGCTAGAGTGTGAGTGTGTAGTTGCATTTATAATATTTGCCTGATAGCCTGTGCTACTGTGGTGCCAGTAGTAGTGCATGTATATATAATTTAGGCTAGTATTGGGAAGGAGGTGGCCCTGAACTTAAGTTAGGAACTGTCCTTGTATTAGCTCGTATTGAGGTGGGAATTGAATCAACCTATTCTGAGAGAAGATTTGTTTTTCAGAGCCGGTAATCTAACCCAGGACCTTTGGTACCGGAATCTCAGAACGTACACCAAGGCTATAATAATTAGAATAATACATAGGCTATATATATTATTTTTTTCAGAGCGAAGTGTTTCACATTACGGGGTATGATCGGTTTCTACCAATCCCACCGTGGCTACGGCCTTGTCCTTTACTTACGGTGTGTAGTACAGAATAAAGTTGTCATTTCGCCATTCGCCGCAAGCGACCTTCACGCATTTATTGGGAATGTCCCAAGTAGAGCCAACAGGATGAGCCTCTTGTGTCTCGGGGTCATAACATTGGTTGGGGTAGTCTGGAACAGGGAAACATTCCACTAAATTGACAACTTAACACTGTTTCTTTTTAGCTTATACTAGCATGCATTTACAGAATATCTCAGACAAAGCTTTTTAAACTAATGATAGATTCATATTACAATCAAAATAATAGACCATACTGTACTTCAGTAACAAAAGAACAAATAGGATGAGAGTAATTCCTTAAAACTGATCAGTATTGTTTTTAGTACAAAATTACTTCAGTAAAATAATTAAATTAAACGTTTAAATTATACGCCAAATCGATACATAAACAAATATATTGTTATGTTTACGGTTCTTGAAATAACCGGTCAGTCATATACAAATACACTACTTCTTTATTTATCAAACCTTACACTACTAAATATTAATGTAGTATTCATTAATATTTAAACTGGGAACGTCGAGCTCTAGTCTTTCTGAAACTACTACACTCCAAATCTCAACACTGCCCTTTCACCGAATCCTAAATCTCTTCTCTCCCGTATCGTCGCCTTCTCGATTCATCCACTGCCAGCTTGCCGGCCCAACTCACAATTGCAGCCAGCGCGCCACGCGCTCGCACGAGTCTGCCACCACGTGCGCTCGCACGAGTCTGTCACACTGTCCCCTCCTTAAGATTGTTCCGTCCCGGAGCAGACACCCCCGTCTATTTGGGACCAGCAGCATGCCAGAATTTCAATCCCTGTGCGCCGAAAGACTTCTTCTAGCATGCTTCTTACGAACCTCCAGTCCAATCCATCCTGCCCACAGCCCAACTTGGGCACAGCTAATCTGGATATGTTCCGCTGCAGTAGGAGCTCTCGCATCGCAAGTAGACTATCCCAGACGGCACGATAGGTCGGTTTCTGATGGGAAAGTTCTTTCGTCAATAGATAGAATAGCGATCGCTCGTTGCTGGGTAAATACAACACGTTTCCGACACGAGGCTCTTGACGCTGCAGCTCTTCAATCCCACCATACTTCCGCCGGAATACTTGGGCGATTCCTCGGCTCATCCTCAGGTCCTTAGCCACAGAGCGAGCCAAGGCATACTCACTGGGGGTTTGGAATAAATCCTGTCGAATCTCAGTACTGACGCCATAACAAACATTGCGGTCGTACCACATTGGGACATGAATTCTTCGAACGATCGTTCCGACTCCGGGACTCGACATATACGGGCGAGTTGCCCGTGCTCATCGTCATGGTTGTCGCCCAGGAACGATGCCAGCCGATTGAAGTGTACCACTCGGGGTTTGCCATTCGGTCTCCTCCTGATACGGTAGACGACGTCGTTAATCCTCTTCAGTACCTCATATGGTCCGACCCAGGAGCGTTGCAGCTTTGGAGAGAACCCTCGCCGTCGTTTAGGGTCGAAAAGCCAGACTAGATCTCCTGCTTGGTACCCGCCTGATTCGGCTCTTACGTCATATCGCTCCTTCATCCTGTCGCTTGCATTCTGAATGCTTGTGCGAACGCGGTCGTGAATGTCATCCATCCTTCGACGAATGCCGGAGATGTAGTCCTCCCCGACGACTTTATCCTCAGTTTTGCAACCGAACGCCAGGTCACACGGCAACCGCAGTTCTCGGCCAAACAGCACATTAGCTGATGTTTGGCCTGTGGTCTCATGGATAGAAGAGCGATATGCCAGTAGAAACAAGTGGAGAAACTTGTCCCAGTCCCGCAGGTGGTTGGAGACAATTTTCGACAGTTATTTCTCTACTGTCCTGTTCATGCGCTCCACCATTCCATCGGACTGTGGGTGCAGGGCAGTCGTTCTCGTTTTCAGGATTCCGAGAATCTGGCACATCTCCTGGAAAACCGACGACTCGAAATTTCGCCCCTGATCGGAATGCAGTTCCAAGGGTGCACCAAATCGGCTCACCAGCTCCTTTATTAGCGTCTCGGCAACCACCACAGCTTCTTGGTTGGGCAACGCATATGCCTCTACCCACTTGCTGAAGTAATCTATTGCCACCAAGATGTATTTATTCCCACTCTCAGTCGTAGGGAAAGGGCCCGCTACATCGATGGCGATCCGTTCAAACGGGGCACCAACGTTGTACTGTCTCATCGCTGCTATTCTCTTCTTCTGTGGCCCGTTCGCAGTGGCACAAACCACGCACTTCCTACACCATTCACGTACGTCATCTGAGTAATTAGCCCAATAAAACCGCTCTTGAACTTTCTCCATGGTTTTTCGAACTCCAAGGTGCCCCCCAGACGTTCCATCATGCAGCAACTGCAGTACCTCGGGCACTCTGTTTCGTGGAACAATACCCTGTAGCCTCTCCTGAGCCCCGTCCTCTCTCCCCAGTACCCTCTTTAGCACCCCGTTTTCCAAAATCACGGAATTCCATTGAGCCCAATAGGCTTTCACAGTGCGCGTGTAGGGTGCTACCTCTTCCCAAGTTGGTCGTTGCTCAGTCTTCCACCGCAGTAGGTGTTTTAAGTCCGGGCCATTTTCTTGATCCTTACGGATTTCCTCATCCTTCCAGTGGTCGTCGATCACAGTGCTTCTTCTCACTGCTGCAACTTTTTCGTCAATCCGATTGCAGTGCTTGCAGTCTTGTGCGCATGGTCTCCTTGACAGAGCATCAGCATTTCGGTGCTTAAGGCAAGCCCTGTGTTCAGTGTCGAAGTCGTACTCCTCGAGCCTTTCAATCCACCTGATACCCGTCCCTCCGGGTTCTTGAAGCTCAGTAGCCACGTAAGCGCTGCATGATCAGTCCGTAGAAGGAACTTCCTCCCATGGAGGTATTTGTGGAAATGCTCCACTGACTTCACTACAGCGAGCAATTCCCTTCTAGTTACGCAATAGTTCCTCTCCGGTTTAGAAAGAACCTTGCTGAAGTAAGCTATCACCTATTCTTGCCTACCTTGCAGTTGGGAAAGCACGCCACCTACTCCCACATTGCTAGCATCGGTGTCCAAAACGAATAGTCCTTCCAGTTGTGGGTAACTCAGGATAGGAGCATTGGTCAATATCTCCTTCAGTTGTTCGAAGGCTTGTTGACAGGTCGTGTCTCACACAAAACTCCGACTCTCCTCGGTAAGTCTGGTCAGAGGCTTAGCAATGTTAGCATATCCTGGCACGAATCGACGGTAATAGGTGCACAGTCCGAGGTAACTCCTGACTTCTTGCTTATCTTTCGGTACTGGCCATTCCTTCACCGTGTTAATCTTTTCCGGATCCGCGGTGACTCCCTCTCCGGAAACAACATGGCCGAGGTAGTTAACTTGTTTCCGAAACGGGAAGCACTTCTTGGAGTTAAGCTTAAGGTTGGCTTGCTTAAGACGTAAGAACACCTGGTCGAGATTTCTCAGGTGATCTTCAAAAGTTCTTCCCAGAACGATGATGTCATCCAAGTAGACCAAGCATGTTTCCCAAGACAGCCCTTTTAAAACGCGATCCATCAGTCGTTCAAAGGTCGCAGGGGCGTTACAGAGTCCGAATGGCATAACTGTGAAGTCCCAAAGCCCTGAACCAATCGTAAAGGCGGTCTTCTCCTTGTCCCTGGGGTCCAATCCTACCTGCCAGTATCCACTCTTGAGATCCAAGGTGGAGAAGATCGTGCTCCCACCCAAGGTGTCTTGGGTGTCATCGATGCATGGTAGTGGGTAACTGTCCTTTTTCGTCACATTGTTCAGTTGACGGTAGTCTACACAAAACCGTATGGATCCATCTTTCTTCTTCACCAGGACCACTGACGAAGCCCATGGGCTGCTTGAAGGTTCAATCACCCGATCGCGAGCCATATCATTTATTATCTGCTCTGCTTCCTCTCGCTTGGCTAGTGGTAATCTTCTGGGAGTCTGGCGAATTGGTCTTGAGTCACCCGTATCGATGCGATGTTGAACTACGTTCGTTCTTCCGTTACTGGTCCTGTCCTGGAAGGCATCCTTATGACGTCGAAGAAGTTCCCTCACTTCTCGGCTCTGCCCAGGATTAAGCTTTTGACACGCTGCCTCGATAAGACCGTCGAGCCACACCGAAGATATGTCGGATGAGGAAGTAGCTGTTTGTACTTGGCGTATGACGGAGGAAACAGACGAACAGCTTCCCAAACTGGTTCCTTTCCGAACGATTATTGAGCGATCATTAAGGTTCATTACTCGCACAGGAATTTTCGCCCCTGCACGGACCAAAGCTCTGGCTACCAGTATTCCACGTTCAGGTTCATCGTCAGCAAATGTAGGCCCTACCATGACGACACAGCCGTGATGAACTCCACCATCCGGCTTCCCTTCTACCATCACTTCACTAAGCCCAGGTAGTACAACATCTACCGCTGCGATCACCCGTACCGATGAGGCGTTCCTCCTCTGCAGCACTACCTCCTCGTTTCCGACTCTCAAATTCCCACTCTCCAAGTCCAGTCCAAATTTATACTCAGTCATGATATCCATCCCGAGAATGACGTCCTCCTCCACTTCAGCGACCAAGACACGATGTCGAAACTGGGTATCACCGATGACGAAGTTGACGACTATCTCCCCGTGAACGTTGGCTGGTTCCCCCGTAGCCGTTCGAAGTGTCCATCACGTGGTTGTTACTGTTCGTCTCAGGATGCCTGGTCTGATTATTGTCATTGTGGCCCCTGTATCCAGCAGTAGGTCTCTGGGCTCTCCGTCCACATGGCCACTAATAAAAATAGAGTTGGCTTGACAACCCAGAGACGCGACGATAGTAGAAGTGTTGCCGCTGGTTGACAGTCTCCCCTTTCTATCAACCCTGTTTAGTTTTCCTGTGGCTGGTGCTTCCCGTTCATAAACTTAGGGCATCGATCTCTGAGATACCCCATCTCCCCGCAGCCCCAGCACCTCGTCCGTTTCTTCTTGGACTGCAAGGCTTGAAGTACTTTCTCCACGATTTCTTCTATGGAAGGCACTGGCTGGAACTCCTTGTCTCTCTCCAGAGCTCGAATGCGAGCCTGGCCGCTCACGGATTGTTCGACAGCCTCAAACTCAAGAGCCAGAGTCAAGGCATCATTCAATGTTTGCGGACGCGCCAGTTTCACAGCCCGCTGCGTCTGAATCTCGCGGAGCCCATCGAGAAACTTCTCGGTAGCAAGACTCTCATACACATCGCGGGCAATGTTGGATAGGCGCTCCTAACGAGACGTACTATGTCTGCTTCGAACTCCTGTAGGTTCTCGTTGGGTCTCTGACAACGGTTGCTCAACTGGGAGCGATACAGCTGTTCCATGTGACGATGACCGAACCGCATTTCAAGTTTCTGTACAAGAATGTTGTAGTTCTGCCTTTCCGACAAGGAAACAGCTGCAGGACTCGTAGGGCCTCCCCGCGCAGTGACAAACTCATCAATGAAGCTTTCGTGGCATCCGACCACCCATTAATCATGGCAGCGGTCTCGAACAAGGTGAGGTATTCATTCCACGCAGACTTCCCATCGAAAGTCGGCAGGTCAGTCCGACCAAACGCGGAAACAGGTATACGATCCTTACCTTCCGATGGTCCACCAGCGGTAATGATTTCGTTTTCCTGCTTGTCTTTATTTGGAAGCACACCGCTCGCAAGCTCGTCCTCGAACTTCCGCAGGGATTCTTGAAATTCTTCCCTCAGTTTGGTTTCGGTAGTGAGCGTTACTTCTTGAAGTTTCCTCTCGAGGTTGTCAGTATTTTCAATTAACTTCCTTTCCAAATTCTCTGAGTTTTCCGCTATTTTCTTTTCCAAATTTTTATATAGTTCTGAATTTTCTGTTCGTATTTTCTTTTCCATGTTTTCTAATACCTGACACAAACCCTCAGTCCCACCAGCAATCTCGAAAAGAAATGTTTCTGGATCCTCACCTGTGTCCACCAGTACCTGTCTTAACTTCGCTTGCAGCACAGATGTTACAAATCAATTCTTCAACTCATGTCTACAATAATTCAAGAACAATCACTTTTATTGTACCCAAAGAGCATCACTATCCAGCCATTACATTCAGTTACTCAAGACCTGTTCCATCTTGCTCATCAACGCCCCAAGGGTGCCAACTTACAAAAATCAAATTTAATTACAGAAATACATTCACAAAATTACAGAAAAACATTCACAACCTTCTCCCACCTTGAAACGGTAGGTTTCAACTAAAAGCACAAAATAATACAAAACCTAGGAATAAACATGGAATTAACAAATATTTACAAATTCATTTTGGTTGGCCTTTTAACAACCCTGCCCCCTCTTGTCAGAGCTACAGCTTCACTCTCAACTACTTAAGGGGGGTTACTAGAGTCACAATCAGGCACCAAGTCAACAGCATTGGGACCACACAAAGAACCATCACTATTTTCATAAGGAGATCCAATCTCCATCAAGCACAAACATTTGACTGGTCGCAACAACTCACTCTTAGATGTTTTTACCTTTTCCACTCTAGTTACTCCATCTTTACCAGGGAAGATCTCAAGCACTCGAGCCAATCCCCAATCAATTCTTTTCTTTTGGTCAGACACAACCCATACTACATCTCTCACCCTGACATTCTTAGAAGACTTAGCAGTGTTTAACATCAGAGACCCTAGGTATTCCTGACGAAAACGTTCTTTTAGGTTTATACTAACCTCGGCTACATATTTCACCCTAGCAGAAAGACCCTTTTCATCCACTTCGTCAAGATCAGGCACCTTTGTCTCAAACTGCTCCTGCAAAAACATAGCAGGCGTTATTGGTCTAAACACATTAACATCTTCAGACATGTAGGTAATGGGACGCGCATTCAAGGAAGGAAGCTTGTAGTTTAACGTGACCGTTAATCTCGCGATCATGAGCCACGGGACCTCCGTTTTAAGTGGAATCCGAACCACAGGGCATGGCAATTCACATCGAGAATCTCACATGCATTGCCCGGGAATCGAACCCGGTCCGCCTTGGTGAGAGGCATACAGCTAGACCGCTGAGCCACCACGCCCCCTGGACGCGCATTCATAACAGCCTCAATCTCGGTAATCAAGGTCATTAGTTCACAAAGATTCAATAACGCACGACCAAGGGATATTTTCAACAGTCTTTTCATCACCCCAATAAGCCGATCAAAAAAATCCACCCCACCAAGCACCTGTGGGAACATTAAATAGCCACTGAATTTTCAATTCACGTTCAACTGTAGTCTGCTTAATGAGATTCCAAACTCCTACAAAGTTAGTACCGATATCACTGTACATAGTTGTGATTCTGCCTCGCCTGGCGATCATTCTCCGAAGAGCATGTACAAACGATTCTGTAGAGAGCGACTCGACCACTTCAAGATGGACTGCACGGTATACAGCACAGGTGAACAAGGCAATCCAAACCCTAGTACCATCTTTTATGAAAAGAGGTCCAGCCAAATCGACTCCGCATACTTGGAACAACTTTCCAAGATTTACATGGTTATTAGGTAACCCTACAGGTGGTGTTCTCACTGGTTGTGCTTTGTGCCTAAGACAACGAACACATTTACTAACAACACGTCGGGCTAATCGTCTACCTCTGACTATCCAGTATTCTTCCCTCAGGGCTCCTAACACAGTACTTGCTCCAGCATGGTGCATTTTCTCATGACATTCTACCACCATGGACTCCACTAGTTCACACTGAGGTAGTAAAATGGGTTCCTTGAACATGGGTGTGAACTCATCAGATAATATTTTAGTACGAACTCGAATCAAGCCATCATCATTAGTTTTAATGCTGAAATTATTTGCATCTAGAGGGTAACTACTCTGAATCCACCGTACTAATTTTAATTCAGCATGTCGTACTTCTTTGCCAATCAACTCCTCTCCGCAGTTTGAACTTTTCCCGCTAGCTTTCTCAAGAAATCGGTAGATCCAACCAACAACACGCACATTTTTCGAGTAAGAAGCAAAGTGCGTGAACATGTTTTCTCTTACATCGCCTGTGTTGTACAAATTAACAGCCGTTTTCTTAGATTCCTCTTCTGTAGGGGCTATTTTCACAGTTAACCACTTGTTCTCATTCTCTAGGAGCCACTGAGGATCCTCCCACCATTTTGATGCAACAAATTCGGACAACAAGCATCCTCGGCTGAGTATATCAGCAGGATTACAATCGCCAGGAACAAATCGCCACTGCTCGGGTGACGTCAACTGGTGGATTTCCTTTACCCGGTTTCCAACAAAGGTCTTCCATTCACCTTTCTTGATCCAGTAAAGAACAATCATAGAATCAGACCAGTACACAATGTTAGTAGATATTAGTAGATTTACTAATAACAGAACAAAGCCTTCCTGCAAGTGTTGCTGCTACAAGCTCTTTACAAGGGATTGACATGTCTTCCATTGGTGCAATTCTGGACTTAGCTAAAACAAATCGAACATTAAAGCCATCTTTGTTTTCATACCTCATAAAGGTACAAATGCCCATTCCAAGGAGACTGGCATCACTGAATACATGTAAACAAGCTGTGTCAGAGACACCTCTTAAACATCTAGGCACCACAATGCTGTCAATCAAATCAACTTCAGTAAGCCACTGCGAGCACTTCATTTGAATTTCTTTTGGAAGGGGTGTGTCCCAGTGTAGTTTGAGCTTAAATGCCATTTGCAATGCAATTTTAAAATGGAGTAAAGGTGCTGATAACAAACCCAATGGATCAAACACCCTACTTATAATCGACAGCAATTTCTTCTTAGTTAATTCATTGATTTTCTCTTTTGGATCGAAGATAAAGTTGCATCCCAACAGATCATCTAAAGCATGCCATTTGACACCTAAGACATTTTGTGTCACATCATCTCCTGACAAAACCCACCCACGGAGTTGGAAACTGGCTTGAGACATGACATTTGTAGCTTAGGACACAAATTCCTTGGCATCACTCAGGGACTGAAATGAACAAAGGCAATCATCCATGTAAAAGGAAGTTTTCAGTCTTTCAACTAAGTGACCACTTAGAGTATTTAAATGATGAGTGATGGTGGCATTCAGCAAAAATGGGCTACACACAACTCCAAAAACTACACGACAGTGACGCAGCGATATAATATGCCCATCACGCCACCACAAGAATTTTAACATTTCTCGATCCTCAGGGTTCAGTCCAATCATTAAGAAAGCCTGTTTTATGTCTCCCATAACACCGACCTCCTGTAACCTGAAACGTAATAGGATAGGTACAATACTAGCAATCAAGTTGGGTCCCGTTGCTAAACAATCATTTAGAGAGACGTTTCCAATACTTTTCGCCGATGCATTAAAGACTGGGCAGATTTTAGTTGTTTTCCCATAATTTATAACTGGTCTGTGAGGTAGAAAGTGCCCTATGTTTTCATCAGATGTTATTTCAATAATCCCATCTGTTTCCCATTGTTTAAAAACAGTATCATACGCATCATAGAGTCCATTGTTATCTAAACGGCTTACTGTTGATTTCAGAGGACTTTCAGCTATTTCACGATTAGTGGGAAGAGGGGGGTGCTCATCAATCCAGGGCAATGTTACTACATACCGACAGTTTTCACCTTCGAAACGAATTGTGTCTTCAAAATTTCGCAAACATCTATCATCTATGTCCGACCTTTTAGTTTCTGTCTGTTTCTCAATTCCAATAACTTCCAAGTCCCATAAAGAAAGGTGTAAATTGAGCAAAGAGGTCACAAAGTTTGTCATACTGCTTACGTCTTGTCTCTCTGCGGTACACAGGAGACACCATCCAAGCTTCGTCTCAAATGCTAACAGCTTAGAGTCAATACATTTCACACCTGTAACAAGTTCGCCCGTAACACCCACTCCTAACAACACATCAATAGGTCGGTTAACTCCATCATCTGTAAATCTAATACCATGTGAAGCCACCTTCCGTAACAAATGCGGATCATTCACAGGTGGTATCAAACCACAAATCTTCTTCTCCCTAAGTGCCTTAAGAACAAAAATGTTGTCACCCTGTAAGCTAGTTAGTTCAATTTCATGAATTGGATGTGATATTTCAGATGACACACTCCCACCAAACAGCATATGACAAATATTTTCACGACCACATTCGATCAAATCCAATTTTTCACAGATAGCTTCCGAAATAGAACTGCGGTGTGAAGCAGTATCAAGTAATATTCGAACAGTGACACCACGCAATTGTGCTACTAATGTTTTTAAAATGACAGTTCCACTAGGCCCTGCAAATAACGATGCTGATCTGCTGGGTTCACCAACACACATGATATCATAGTGCCTCCCTTTACATTTACCACAATCTATTCTTTTCCTACACTGCTGTCTCGAGTGATCTCCCTGCAAGCATGCAAAACAAGCTCGTTTTTCTTTTACAGTTTTACGATGGTCCTCAACCGACATTTCTTTAGAACACTTGTAAGAGGGATGGTTCTCATTACAAAACAAACAGGTTAGGGTTACTTTGTGTGGCCGTCCTGTTTGCTGATAACTTACCCGATTCTGCCTGACAGTAGGAGTGAAAGAAACGAGAGCTGTTGCTGTTGGCTCTGTTCTGGGCGCAGTGAATTTATCAACCTCATTCACCTTAGCATGATTACGCAGTCTTTGTTCACTCTCGGCTTCTTTGCCCAGAAAACACAAAAGTTTATCAATTTTATTACCACCATCATCGTCCTCTTCTGCTGCTCTTCTTTCCCATATTTTCAAAACGTCAATGGGGAGACATTCTTCAATGAGTGGAACTATGATTGCTGCAGAATTCATGCCTAATGTTTCGAGGGATCTCAACTTGGTACTTATATTATCATACAGGTCAGTCACAGATAAATCTGAGCGAACCAATTGCAACAAATCTTTATACATACAATTTAAAACCAACTCATCTTTACCAAAACGATTCTTTAAATGTTCCAAGACTTTAACATAATTCTCACTTGTGTGTGGATAACTGTCAACTAACTTCTTAGCCTGTCCCTTCACTGACATTTTCAAGTAACTAAACTTATCAACATTCGTAATGTTAGAATCCTCATGAATCCTTTGAAATTGTGTCCAAAAATTTATCCAGTTACCTGGACCCAAGTCGAATACCTCAAGCGTGATTTTCGGCAGCCATAACCTCTCTGACGACATGGATGAGGACGCCGAAGCCACGTTGCTCTGTACGCTGAAATTATCTCCCTCATCAACACAACTGGCAACACTAGGTTTTAATCCTTCCACTTTATCCTCGGCTTCAAGACGTGCTTGCAGAAGGTCTTCTTAAACGGTAACACAGTGCATTGTTTCTTCGATGCAGGCATCCTCGTTTCCGTCAACATTCAACTACTCGTTCAAGATGCTTTCGTCCAATTCTTTTAAGGTATTCGCAATTGTTCGGAGAGTATTTATTTTCACACGTAATTTTTGGAAATCGGCTTCAACTCCGACCGCTCCAATAGCTTTCGTCGCACTTGCCCGATACGCACTTCTCTTTTTTTTTTTTTTTTTTTTTTTTTTTCAATTTTTCAATCGTGGCCATTGCAAGGCAACAGATTCAAAACAAAACAGGGAAATTGTTTACCAAACCAACTTTTTCAATACAATCCTGTCAATGGTCGCCAAACTGTTACAAATCAATTCTTCAACTCATGTCTACAATTCAAGAACAATCTCTTTTATTGTACCCAAAAAGCATCACTATTGGCAACTCCAGCTATCTGATATGACATCTAGCGGTAAAAATGAGAAACTTACCAAGTAGGGTACATTTGTCACGTGGTGACTGTTTGTATATGGTTTCTTGTATTGGTAAACAGATCGTGGTTAATTGTTCGTGTCTTTATACATAAGTAATAAGTTTTATTCGTTGATAGAGTGAAAAATGAGTAAAAGCAAAGTGTATTGCTCAGTTTACGGCTGTAAGTCGATGTATGGTTGGTTGGTTGGTTCTTAAGTTTAGGGGCTGCGACAACGCGGTCATGTAGCCCCGTGTACTTTGGGTGTGTGTAGAATCTGTCCGATAACCGGTGTTAATTGTGATGACTGTATTAGTGTGTGTATCTGTTTTTTAATTTTAAGTACTGCAACTTATAATTTTTCAAATAGTTCCTACTTTTGCCGCCAAGCGCCACCGTCAACGACTACTAGGTCTAATTCAGAACTTAGCTACTAGACGCCACCGCAGTCGGCGCTTGGCAACGAACGTAGAAACCTAAGAGCGTTGTTTACATTCTTAACCTATCCAATTTAGCTTCACACAGGTGCAATTAGTGGAAGGATCTTTAACATGCCATAAATCTATGACATGGGACCGCCGGCTTTACTTCCCCTCCGAAGGAAGGCATACTGAGGGATTTTTAACGCTCTTAAAAAATCCGACGGCTTCGGCCGGGTTTGAACCCACTATCTTGGGCATAGAAGCTCAGCATGCTACCGACTACGCCACCGAAGCCGCTAAGTCGATGTATAAGAGGGCTGCGGATATACGTTTTCATCACTTTCCAAAAGATGCAAATAGCAATAGCCGAAATGTGATGATACCTAATTAATACCTAATACCTAATAATAATACATTTCAACCCCGGGAAGGATCTAACACTTGTCGAGGTAGACAGACAGAAGACCTGCGACGTAAAGCCAGCGAAGGTTATTCAGTTTAAAAACAGCTGTTACGATGGGCGCGCTGGTAAGATTGAAGTTATTTGAATAATTAATTAAATAATTAATTATTGGCTGCTTGGTAGGGAGAAGGGATGAGTTTAACTTGTATTAAAACTCGGGGGCGACAGGAATTGCTTGATTTGGATGGTTAAAAGGTGGGTTTGGTGTTGAATATTTGAATGGTAGCGGAATCACTCATTCTACAGTGCCCACGGGAAGGCATATTAGGCCTATATGACTCGTAGTGGAATAGCTCGAATATCGAAGAACTTAGCGATTACGAGGTGTAGGCTTGGCGGAAAGGCTGGCGGATCATCAGTTTGACATCAATTCACGATATAAGTCGGAGCTTGGAACAGTGGCGTCTGGTTTACGTGGATGCTAGTCTCGGAATGATAAAAGTAGCACAGTTTCGGTGTGTTATTTATTTGTTTATGTACCGTATTTCTCTATTTGAATGTCCTCGGCGTTGACTCAGGATCGACATTTACATTATATTGCGCATAATAGTACCGAAATAATGTCCGAAGTGTAGCCCTGTGTAAATTTGAATCAGCTGATCTACATCAACCATAAAAACTGATGCTTGATAATATGCAAATGACACCAAAAAATCCAGTGGAACACACAAATTAGATCACGTGTATCGCACAGTTATACATATATACAATTAAAAATAACACTGTCATTACTTTAGAGACCACATTTACTGATTATAACCGAAAAATAAAAAGTGTTCCATATCAAACGCGTGTTATTGAGTATTTTAAACCCTACTTATCCAGACCGACCGCAGCGCCCCAAGTGTTAGTTTGAGTTGCCAATCCAGTCATTACATTCAGTTACTCAAGACCTGTTCCATCTTGCTCATCAACGCCCCAAGGGTGCCAACTTACAAAAATCAAATTTAATTACAGAACTACATTCACAAAATTACAGAAGCACATTCACAACAACAGATTTTATTCCCGTAGAATCAACTTCCCTTTCTTCCAGTTCCTGACGTAACTCCGAAACCTTCAGTGCTGAAAGTTTAACTTTCCTGGTCGTCATTTCACACTCTAAAATGCGGTACCTCAAGACTTTCACTATGTATTTACTCTATAGCCTGACCCCACACGTCTGACACCAGTTATGTTTACGGTTCTTGAAATAACCGGTCAGGCATATACAAATACACTACTTCTTTATTTATCAAACCTTACACTACTAAATATTAATGTAGTATTCATTAATATTTAAACTGGGAACGTCGAGCTCTAGTCTTTCTGAAACTACTACACTCCAAATCTCAACACTGCCTTTTCACCGAATCCTAAATCTCTTCTCTCCCGTATCGTCGCCTTCTCGATTCATCCACTGCCAGCTTGCCGGCCCAACTCACAATTGCAGCCAGCGCGCCACGCGCTCGCACGAGTCTGCCACCAGGTGCGCTCGAACGAGTCTGTCACAATATATTTTATATATTAGTATATTTTTCCACCCACAATGGGGTCATCCTCAGCCTAAAAAGAAAACCAATTAAGAATTAAAAACTAAAATGGCATATGAGCCTTAAATCTAAATTAAAATGAAAAATTAATGATAATAACAATAATAATTTATTGCAGCAAATAGCCATGCCGAGATACAAAACTAATACTGATAACTTAAATCTTACTCATCAAAGTGTCTGACAGGTTTTGTTTGCTATATATATAGTTATTCGCAGCAGAAGCGTGTTAGCGATACTTTCCTCTGGGCGCAGGAAATGGCGTGATATCTGTCACAAGCACTACCACACAGAGAGCAGGTGTATTGGGGGCCTGGGTCATGAAATCCTCTTGTTGTGCATATCTTAAAATGAAAACCGTGGACTGCAAAACGGGTGATCGTATGCCGTAGTTCAAAGTTGGCATTCATCAAGTCCGTCGACATAAGAGCTTCTGTGGAATAGAAATCAGGCCATATGTCATTACGCTTGAGGTTTAGTTCCTCGATCAGCCTCTGGTATTGCACTGTTGATGGTAGGGAGTTCTCCAAACGCAGGTCTTCTATGAAGAAAGTCTCCCTTGCTAGTACATACGTTAGACGAGATGGCGTGTATTTTGATAAGTGCAGAATTTTCTTTAGAAAAGTAGACTTAACTCTTTCTATCTCTCGAAGGTTACTTTGTGTCAAATGATCCCAAGTTATTTGAATGCCGTATGTCACTATTGGAGTTATTTTCGTTCTGAATAAATTCATTGCGGTTTGTAAAGATAGATTTCCCAGTTGCATTATGTCTTGCATTGCTTTTATGGCGGATGTTGTTCTATCCCTGACATGTCGCGTGAATACTGTGACAGACACGTGTGAGCGCACCTGGTGGCAGACTCGTGCGAGCGCGTGGCGCGCTGGCTGCAATTGTGAGTTGGGCCGGCAAGCTGGCAGTGGATGAATCGAGAAGGCGACGATACGAGAGAAGAGATTTAGGATTCGGTGGAAAGGCAGTGTTGAGACTTGGAGTGTAGTAGTTTTCAGAAAGACTAGAGCTCGACGTTCCCAGTTTAAATATTAATGAACACTACATTAATATTTAGTAGTGTAAGGTTTGCTAAATAAAGAAGTACGGTAGTGTATTTGTATATGCCTGACCGGTTATTTCAAGAACCGTAAACGTAACAACTGGTGTCAGACGTGTGGGGTCAGGCTATAGAGTAAATACATAGTGAAAGTCTTGAGGTACCGCATTTTAGAGTGTGAAATGACGACCAGGAAAGTTAAACTTTCAGCACTGAAGGTTTCGGAGTTACGTCAGGAACTGGAAGAAAGGGAAGTTGATTCTACGGGAATAAAATCTGTGCTGCAAGCGAGGTTAAGACAGGTACTGGTGGACACAGGTGAGGATCCAGAAACATTTCTTTTCGAGATTACTGGTGGGACTGAGGGTTTGTGTCAGGTATTAGAAAACTTGGAAAAGAAAATAGCGGAAAACTCAGAGAATTTGGAAAGGAAGTTAATGGAAAATACTGCCAACCTCGAGAGGAAACTTCAAGAAGTAACGCTCACTACCGAAACCAAACTGAGGGAAGAATTTCAAGAATCCCTGCGGAAGTTTGAGGACGAGCTTGCGAGCGGTGTGCTTCCAAATAAAGACAAGCAGGAAAACGAAATCATTACCGCTGGTGGACCATCGGAAGGTAAGGAGCGTATACCTGTTTCCGCGTTTGGTCGGACTGACCTGCCGACTTTCGATGGGAAGTCTGCGTGGGAAGAATACCTCACCTTGTTCGAGACCGCTGCCATGATTAATGGATGGTCGGATGCCACGAAGGCTTCATTGATGAGTTTGTCGCTGCGCGGGGAGGCCCTACGAGTCCTGCAGGCTGTTCCCTTGTCGGAAAGGCAGAACTACAACATTCTTGTACAGAAACTTGAAATGCGGTTCGGTCATCGTCACATGGAACAGCTGTATCGCTCCCAGTTGAGAAACCGTTGTCAGAGACCCAACGAGAACCTACAGGAGTTCGAAGCAGACATAGTACGTCTCGTTAGGAGCGCCTATCCAACAGTGCCCAGCGATGTGTATGAGAGTCTTGCTACCGAGAAGTTTCTCGATGGGCTCCGCGAGATTGATACGCAGCGGGCTGTGAAACTGGCGCGTCCGCAAACATTGAATGATGCCTTGACTCTGGCTCTTGAGTTTGAGGCTGTCGAACAATCCGTGCGCGGCCAGGCTCGCATTCGAGCTCTGGAGAGAGACAAGGAGGTCCAGCCAGTGCCTTCCATAGAAGAAATCGTGGAGAAAGTACTTCAAGCCTTGCAGTCCAAGAAGAAACGGACGAGGTGCTGGGGCTGCGGGGAGATGGGGCATCTCAGAGATCGATGCCCTAAGTTTATGAACGGGAAGCACCAGCCACAGGAAAACTAAACAGGGTTGATAATAATAATAATATCGTATGGCCTCGGGTGCCTGGTGCAAGCTTTGTTAATTGACACCCAGAGGGTAGCTTGCATGTCGAATTTCGTCGTTCCTTTGGACGCTATGAAAGTCAAGGAGGTTAGATATCTAAACTCCTTGACACTACAGCGCTTTCAAGTAGAGAATGGAGGAACTTTGTGTTGGCGGAAAATCCCGAGATTAATTTTGCCATTGAACACGGCCTACTGAATTCAAATGGGTTCTTTAACATGCCAACAACTTATGACATGAGTATCGTGATTTTTGTCGCCTTCAAAAATCACTTACCATGGCCAGGGGCGAACCTGCAATCTTGGGGTTGGTAGTCCGACACTATAACCACTCACCCACCGTGGCAAGCAACAGGGTTGATAGAAAGGGGGCGACTGTCAACCAGTGGCAACACCAGAAATGCCCCCACTTCTATCGTCGCGTCTCTGGGTTGTCAAGCCAAATCTATTTTTATTAGTGGCCATGTGGACGGAGAGCCCAGAGACCTACTGCTGGATACAGGGGCCACAATGACAATAATCAGACCAGGCATCGTGAGACGAACAGTAACAACCACGAGATGGACACTGCGAACGGCTACGGGGGAACCAGCCAACGTTCACGGGGAGGTAGACGTCAACTTCGTCATCGGTGATACCCAGTTTCGCCATCGTGTCTTGGTCGCTGAAGTGGAGGAGGACGTCATTCTCGGGATGGATATCATGACTGAGTATAAATTTAGACTGGACCTGGAGAGTGGGATTTTGAGAGTCGGAAACGAGGAAGTAGTGCTGCAGAGGAGGAACGCCTCATCGGTACGGGTGATCGCAGCGGTAGATGTTGTACTACCTGGGCTTAGTGAAGTGATGGTAGAAGGAAAGCTGGATGGTGGAGTTCCTCATGGCTGTGTCGTCATGGTAGGGCCTAGGTTTGCTGACGATGAACCTGAACGTGGAATACTGGTAGCCAGAGCTTTGGTCCGTGCAGGGGCGAAAATTCCTGTGCGAGTAATGAACCTTAATGATCGCTCGATAATCGTTCGGAAAGGAACCAGTTTGGGAAGCTGTTCGTCTGTGTCCTCCGTCGTACGCCAAGTACAAACAGCTACTTCCTCATCCGATATATCTTCGGTGTGGCTCGACGGTCTTATCGAGGCAGCGTGTCAAGAGCTTAATTCTGGGCAGAGCCGAGAAGTGAGGGAACTTCTTCGACGTCATAAGGATGCCTTCCAGGACGGGACCAGTAACGGAAGAACGAACGTGGTTCAACATCGCATCGATACGGGTGACTCAAGACCAATTCGCCAGACTCCCAGAAGATTACCACTAGCCAAGCGAGAGGAAGCAGAGCAGATAATAAATGATATGGCTCGCGATGGGGTGATTGAACCTTCAAGCAGCCCATGGGCTTCGCCAGTGGTCCTGGTGAAGAAGAAAGATGGATCTACACGGTTTTGTGTAGACTACCGTCAACTGAACAATGTGACGAAAAAGGACAGTTACCCACTACCACGCATCGATGACACCCTAGACACCTTGGGTGGGAGCACGATCTTCTCCACGTTGGATCTCAAGAGTGGATACTGGCAGGTAGGATTGGACCCCAGGGACAAGGAGAAGACCGCTTTTACGATTGGTTCTGGGCTTTGGGACTTCACAGTTATGCCATTCGGACTCTGTAATGCCCCTGCGACCTTTGAACGGCTGATGGATCGCGTTTTAAAAGGGCTGTCTTGGGAAACATGCTTGGTCTACCTGGATGACATCATCGTTCTGGGAAGAACTTTTGAAGATCACCTGAGAAATCTCGACCAGGTGTTCTTACGTCTTAAGCAAGCCAACCTTAAGCTTAACTCCAGGAAGTGCTTCCTGTTTCGGAAACAAGTTAACTACCTCGGCCATGTTGTTTCCGGAGAGGGAGTCACCGCGGATCCGGAAAAGATTAACACGGTGAAGGAATGGCCAGTACCGAAAGATAAGCAAGAAGTCAGGAGTTACCTCGGACTGTGCACCTATTACCGTCGATTCGTGCCAGGATATGCTAACATTGCTAAGCCTCTGACCAGACTTACCGAGGAAAGTCGGAGTTTTGTGTGGGACGCGACCTGTCAACAAGCCTTCGAACAACTGAAGGAGGTATTGACCAATGCTCCTATCCTGAGTTACCCACAACCGGAAGGACTATTCGTTTTGGACACCGATGCTAGCAATGTGGGAGTAGGTGGCGTGCTTTCCCAACTGCAAGGTAGGCAAGAAAAGGTGATAGCTTACTTCAGCAAGGTTCTTTCTAAACCGGAGAGGAACTACTGCGTAACTAGAAGGGAATTGCTCGCTGTAGTGAAGTCAGTGGAGCATTTCCACAAATATCTCTATGGGAGGAAGTTCCTTCTACGGACTGATCATGCAGCGCTTACGTGGCTACTGAGCTTCAAGAACCCGGAGGGACAGGTAGCCAGGTGGATTGAAAGGCTCGAGCAGTACGACTTCGACACTGAACACAGGGCTGGCCTTAAGCACCGAAATGCTGATGCTCTGTCAAGGAGACCATGCGCACAAGACTGCAAGCACTGCAATCGGATTGACGAAAAAGTTGCAGCAGTGAGAAGAAGCACTGTGATCGACGACCACTGGAAGGATGAGGAAATCCGTAAGGATCAAGAAAATGACCCGGACTTAAAACACCTACTGCGGTGGAAGACGTCTGAGCAACGACCGACTTGGGAAGAGGTAGCACCCTACACGCGCACTGTGAAAGCCTACTGGGCTCAATGGAATTCCGTGATTTTGGAAAACGGGGTGCTAAAGAGGGTACTGGGGAGAGAGGACGGGGCTCAGGAGAGGCTACAGGGTATTGTTCCACGAAACAGAGTGCCCGAGGTACTACAGTTGCTGCATGATGGAACCTCTGGGGGGCACCTTGGAGTTCGAAAAACCATGGAGAAAGTTCGAGAGCGGTTTTATTGGGCTAATTACTCAGATGACGTACGTGAATGGTGTAGGAAGTGCGTGGTTTGTGCCACTGCGAACGGGCCACAGAAGAAGGGAAGAGCAGCGATGAGACAGTACAACGTTGGTGCCCCGTTTGAACGGATCGCCATCGATGTAGCGGGCCCTTTCCCTACGACTGAGAGTGGGAATAAATACATCTTGGTGGCAATAGATTACTTCAGCAAGTGGGTAGAGGCATATGCGTTGCCCAACCAAGAAGCTGTGGTGGTTGCCGAGACGCTAATAAAGGAGCTGGTGAGCCGATTTGGTGTACCCTTGGAACTGCATTCCGATCAGGGGCGAAATTTCGAGTCGTCGGTGTTCCAGGAGATGTGCCAGATTCTCGGAATCCGGAAAACGAGAACGACTGCCCTGCACCCACAGTCCGATGGAATGGTGGAGCGCATGAACAGGACAGTAGAGAAATACCTGTCGAAAATTGTCTCCGACCACCAGCGGGACTGGGACAAGTTTCTCCACTTGTTTCTACTGGCATATCGCTCTTCTATCCATGAGACCACAGGCCAAACACCAGCTAATGTGCTGTTTGGCCGAGAACTGCGGTTGCCGTGTGACCTGGCGTTCGGTTGCAAACCTGAGGATAATGTCGTTGGGGAGGACTACATCTCCGGCCTTCGTCGAAGGATGGATGACATTCACGACCGCGTTCGCACAAACATTCAGAATGCGAGCGACAGGATGAAGGAGCGATACGACGTAAGAGCCGAATCAGGCGGGTACCAAGCAGGAGATCTAGTCTGGCTTTTCGACCCTAAACGACGGCGAGGGTTCTCTCCAAAGCTGCAACGCTCCTGGGACGGACCATATGAGGTACTGAAGAGGATTAACGACGTCGTCTACCGTATCAGGAGGAGACCGAATGGCAAACCCCGAGTGGTCCACTTCAATCGGCTGGCATCGTTCCTGGGCGACAACCATGACGAGGAGCACGGGCAACTCGCCCGTATATGTCGAGTCCCGGAGTCGGAACGATCGTTCGAAGAATTCATGTCCCAATGTGGTACTGACCGCAATGTTTGTTATGGCGTCAGTACTGAGATTCGGCAGGATTTATTCCAAACCTCCAGTGAGTATGCCTTGGCTCACTCTGTGGCTAAGGACCTGAGGATGAGCCAAGGAATCGCCCAAGTATTCCGGCGGAAGTATGGTGGGATTGAAGAGCTGCAGCGTCAAGAGCCTCGTGTCGGAAACGTGTTGTATTTACCCAGGAACGAGCGATCGCTATTCTATCTAGTGACGAAAGAACTTTCCCATCAGAAACCGACCTATCGTGCCGTCTGGGATAGTCTACTTGCGATGCGAGAGCTCCTACTGCAGCGGAACATATCCAGATTAGCTGTGCCCAAGTTGGGCTGTGGGCAGGATGGATTGGACTGGAGGATCGTAAGAAGCATGCTAGAAGAAGTCTTTCGGCGCACAGGGATTGAAATTCTGGCATGCTGCTGGTCCCAAAGACGAGGTGTCTGCTCCGGGACGGAACAATCTTAAGGAGGGGACAGTGTGACAGACACGTGTGAGCGCACCTGGTGGCAGACTCGTGCGAGCGCGTGGCGCGCTGGCTGCAATTGTGAGTTGGGCCGGCAAGCTGGCAGTGGATGAATCGAGAAGGCGACGATACGAGAGAAGAGATTTAGGATTCGGTGGAAAGGCAGTGTTGAGACTTGGAGTGTAGTAGTTTTCAGAAAGACTAGAGCTCGACGTTCCCAGTTTAAATATTAATGAACACTACATTAATATTTAGTAGTGTAAGGTTTGCTAAATAAAGAAGTACGGTAGTGTATTTGTATATGCCTGACCGGTTATTTCAAGAACCGTAAACGTAACAATACGTTCCCTTGCATTTGCATTACTACTCCTAGGTATTTGAAATGATTTACATTGACTAGGGGTTCTCCATTTAGTAGTATATGTTCATCTGCGGATAGTTTCCCGCCTTTACGGAATGCCAGCATTACTGTCTTGGTGCAGTGTATCGTCTTATCGTTTTGTTGAGCCCATGTGGTAAGTTTATCAATGGACGATTGCAAGGTTTCCTTTGATGTCGATGCCACAACCATATCATCCGCGTAGATGTAAATTTTCGCTCCCTCAAGGTAAATAGCCTCAATGACATCAGCTGTAGCGATGTTAAATACTAACGGGCTCAAAGGGTCACCCTGAAGTACACCATTTGTTTGTTCTACTCGTTCTGATTGAGCTATACTGTCGTCTATTTGTAGGCTGTTTTTGTGGAGAATGTCCCTTATTATCCCAAAAAGGTAATGTTCTTTTCCGATCACATTTTCAAGTTTCCTGAGCAAAGTGTTTCTACTCACTAGATCAAACGCCTTGGTATAGTCGACGAATACTGCATATAGCTTTCCTCTTTTCTGTCTTAGCGCGTCTTCTACATTCGTTAAAAGACAGTTAACGGCTTGTAGTGTATTCCTTCCTTTCCGGAAGCCAAACTGTTCTTCAGGTATCTTGTTGTCAACTAAATCTGTGAGTCTTCTAGTGAGTATTTTCGTAAAGATCTTAAAGATTGTGTTTTCCAAAGCGATACCACGATAGGAATTCGGGTCTCCTGTATTACCTTTTCCTTTATATAGCATCTTCAAAGTCGAGGTTCTCCAGTTTGACGGTATGTGACCTTGAAGTAAACATTCGTTCATGAGCTCTGCCCATAGCCCTTTTAACAGCGGTGCTGTCATCTTCAGGTGCTCGTGGTGAATAGTATCTGGACCACATGCTTTCTTTTCTGCGCAGTTGTTTATCTCAATTAGGACATCTTGTGCCGTGAACGGCACTGGTAGTTGAGAAGGGTTGCTAACCTGAATAGGTCTGGTGTCCCGCGCTTGTAGGTTTGCGGTAAGATGCTGAATCCACGTTGTCATAGGAATGTCCTTTGGGAATTTGGGTCTTCTGGGATTTAGGGCTGAGAAAGGGTTTGTTTCAGCCTCCTGTATTAGTTGAGCTTCCTTCAATTGTTGATAGCTTTCCTTTGCTCTTTTAACTACCTCCTTATAATATCTTCTTTTCTCGACATACTCTTGTAGTGCTGTATGAGTACTTGCCCTTTTTATCTTGTGTAATGCTGCGAGTGTCTCCTTCCTCCGTTGGTAACATTCGGTAGTGAACCATGGTTTTGCTCTTCTTGTATTTTGACGTATCTTAGGAGTTGCGTCCTTGATATGATTCTCGATCAGTGTTAGCGCGGCGTCTATGTTTCCAGATTTGATTATGTTCGTGATTCCTTCCATGTCTATAGTGGTCAATTTGTTCATGTCTATTTTCCGCGAAATAGGGGTTCTGGAGCTTTTTTGAATGTTTATATTGATGTTAACTGAGAGGGTGGTTGCTATTGGGAGGTGTTTTCTTGCTACAACATTGGATAGTACTTCTCGATGCAATGTTTCTATGTCGTTGCTTATGAATAAGAGATCTATCGTGCTTGTGCCATTGAAAGTTATGTATGTCTTCTCATCACTTTTGTTCGTTAAGGAAAATCCCTCTTCTTCTAAGTATTCAAGTAACGCGTTTGTTTTCCTGCATGGGACATCAATGCGGCAGTTGAAGTCTCCGGCTATCATTATCGGATTTGTGGTAGGTACTATCGACATTGCTGTGCCTAATTCGTCTATAATGTCTACTTCTGTTCGGTCTGGTTGGAAGTATGCGCACAATATTGATAGCCTGTTCGTTAGTACCAGCATCACATTGTCAGTTTCAAACGGTTTTGTGAATGGTGATAGAGACGGTTTGAGTAGGCAAGAAATGCCGCCTTTAGGCCTGCCTTTGTCTCCCTTTGATGCGTACCTGTGGAGGCAGTAAAAATTATGCGTTTCCCAATGTTTTGTGAGGTAAGTTTCATTAAGAATGACAATGTCGTATCGTTGTAGTAGGTTGTTCGGGGCAAGGTCTAGCGCACTTGTAATTCTCTCAATATTCCATAGTAATGTCTGTAACCTGATTGAAATAGTCTTATCTCTCAGTTCGCTAATACTTGGATTAATATAGTTTACTTGACTTGAATTTGTATCCAAAAGTCATTGGGTGGGCTCACTAGTACTTGTAGATATGAGTCCTGGACGTTGTCTTGGGAAGCGGTAGGGTCGTACTATCACATTTCGCGGCCAGAACAATGGATCCTTAGTTTTTTCCAGATCATCGAAGTTGAAACTCACTTTAAAAGCCTTGTTTCGCCCCCTAATATCTATCTCTTCACATGTTATATTTTCTACGATACCCCCCTCTTGGAGATGTGCTATAATGTTTTCTGCTTTGGTCTCTTCATCAAGTCTTCCTACATATAATCAAGCTTTGCGCGGTGCTGCCTTCAGCCTGGTATTCTCCTTTGTTCCTATTATTTGTTGACTCCCTCGTTTGACCACCTCCGTCCATTGACCATTTGGTGGTCGATCGGCTGGTTCTTCACAAGGAACTTGAGAACATAATATTGTTCATCCTTCCTTCTTACGTTGATCTGTCATTATTAGGTTATGTACATCGTTTCCTTCATATGCCATAACGTCGCATGACTGAATTGGTGGTTTAGGAGCCCGTGACTTTACTGTCTGTGGTTCAGTATGGTTGATTATGTTAGGGGTCAATGCTGATTTAATTCCCGTCTTTATAGCTTCTTGGATGCCTTCCATCATTGATTCTATAATGGCCTTCATTTGCGTTAATACATTTGTTGTTACTCTTTCTTCTATGTCGGCCATGCAAAGGAGTTTTGGTTTACATTCAGAGCATAAACACGTGAGCTTGCAAGTTTTCCGTCTCATTACGTCAAATTCACCCTTTGTCAGCCCGCAACATTCTAAGTGCTGCCATTTATGGCATTTTTCACATTCTATGGCGTCTTCCTTATTATTTACTCTCATGTTGCAACTGCTACATTGAGCTAAGTCGGTTATTTGCTCATTGACCATTATGAGTTACCAAACTGACGCGGGATACGTTAGAAATTAGTACCTAGTGATACTCGCGGTTGTTACTGTCAACAATAATTCGCGGGATACGGGAGAATATTTTCTCTCTCGTTTGTCTCGAATATTACGGAATTTAGTAAATATGGCTGAAGATTTTCTGTGTTTAGTTTGATACTAACCTTATGTGATTACAATGTATTATTATACCAAATCCACACGCTGATGGTACATACAATTACGCAATCTTATAGTAGAGTATTAGTTACACTTTAAATTGTTTTGTATTCTCTATTGTTCGAGTTAGACACAATTATTATGCACATTAACACGTCATACGTCATTAATTTTTCACTTGTTTAATGATTATTAAAGATAATAATTGTAATAAATAAAATATAGTAATACAAATGCATATCCTTACAAATGTAGTATTAATTAAATAAATATACTGTAAGATTGGTCTTTTAACAATAATTTTAAAAAAGTAGTTAGAAAATAAGAACTATTAACGGTGAGTGTAAACATGTTAAGCTTAATTTTTTTTATAAAAATATACACAAAATAATTTAAAAAATCAATAAAATAATTCAGTTCGGCGCTTGACTTAAATAAGTTGAATCCTCTTCAACACGGAGATTATTAACGATTTAGAAAAGGTGCCAACCAGTATTAAGATGACATGAATAACCTAACAGATAGGAAAATAAAACATGTCAGAAAAAATGTATATAAATAAACGAAACATAATTAGCCAGCATATGAAACTGATAAAAATCTACTTTTAAATGATTTATTATCACCTACCTCGTTGTATGGGATGGAGAAATTCGGAAATTCGTACAAGAATTTGAGTTGAAATGCCCAATATGGATATGTGGCAATTCTAATAAATGTCCAAGACATTTAGAAAAAAAAACGGGATTCTTGAAATGGAATTACGGTATCAGAAGTTCCTCTTTAAATTTGCCAAACAGTGTTAGGCTATGTATTTGCCGCTTTAATGCAACCGTCTATGGAGAAAGAAATGAATAAATATAGTAATCAGTCTTGATTTAAAAGGAGGTATTAAATGTATTGGTCATACTATTAAGTAATCTTACCGTGTTGAAAATTCTCCCGTAGTACCGTATGTAATGCATACATTAAGTATTTATCAGATCAATGAAGTATAGGTGGCATGCCATTATTAGTAATCTAGGTGAATAAATATATGTCAACGAGCTTTAAGGTTTGGAAGCTTAGAGCATAAATACAATAGAGGGCGCATTGCCACACTGCGCCTGTACTGTGACGTGAAACCAACATCTCGATCAGCTGACTGAAGGGTAATGGCTCAAGACCGACTACAATTGGCTAATGGCGAATGCTAAGCAACGTCAAGGAATACAAAAGGAGCTCCATATTGGATAATTCTATCATCACTATCCGCAGTTCCCTTCAGTCAGCTGATCGAGATGTTGGTTTCAACAATGTGACGTCATCAGCCATCTATTGAATTCATGGTCTAAGTTTGGAAGTATTGCATTCTTTAGGTTACCAAAGTGTAAGATCTAGTTTCCAAGGAGATATGGGAGTGAAGTTCAATAAAAGTTCCGTTGTAGCGTTGCTATGCATAAAATACCCGCTAATATATGCTTCATTTATTGAACTTCACTCCCATATCTCCTTGGAAACTAGATTTTACACTTTGGTAACCTAAAGAATGCAATACTTCCAAACCTTAAAGCTCGTTGACATATATTTATTCACCTAGATTACTAATAATGACATGCCACCTATACTTCATTGATCTGATAAATACTTAATGTATGCATTACATACGGTACTACGGGAGAATTTTCAACACGGTAAGATTACTTAATAGTATGACCAATGCATTTAATACCTCCTTTTAAATCAAGACTGATTAATATATTTATTCATTTCTTTCTCCATAGACGGTTGCATTAAAGCGGCAAATACATAACCTAACACTGTTTGGCAAATTTAAAGAGGAACTTATGATACCGTAATTCAATTTCAAGAATCCCGCTTTTTTCTAAACGTCTTGGACATTTATTAGAATTGCCACATATCCATATTGGGCATTTCAACTCAAATTCTTGTACGAATTTCCTAATTTCTCCATCCCATACAACGAGGTAGGTGATAATAAATCATTTAAAAGTAGATTTTTATCAGTTTCATATGCTGGCTAATTATGTTTCGTTTATTTATATACATTTTTTCTGACATGTTTTATTTTCCTATCTGTTAGGTTATTCATGTCATCTTAATACTGGTTGGCACCTTTTCTAAATCGTTAATAGTCTCCGTGTTGAAGAGGATTCAACTTATTTAACTCAAGCGCCGAACTGAATTATTTTATTGATTTTTTAAATTATTTTGTGTATATTTTTATTAAAAAAATTAAGCTTAACATGTTTACACTCACCGTTAATAGTTCTTATTTCCTAACTACTTTTTTAAAATTATTGTTAAAAGACCAATCTTACAGTATATTTATTTAATTAATACTACATTTGTAAGGATATGCATTTGTATTACTATATTTTATTTATTACAATTATTATCATTAATTTTTCATTTTAATGTAGATTTAAGGCACATATGCCATTTTAGTTTTTAATTCTTAATTGATTTTCTTTCTAGGCTGAGGATGACCCCATTGTGGGTCGAAACATGTACTAATATATAAAATATATATTTATGTATTGATTTGGCGTATAATTTAAACGTTTAATTCTAACATCAATACGGATATTTAAAAACATTTGTTATCAATGGCAAATGTGTTTGCATTCAGTAAAATAACTCAAAATGAAGTACAATAACGAAATAATGATTCACCACAACACATTTAAAATGTTCATGATTGTTCAGATGTTGGTTAAGGCAGATCTACCCACACATTTACGCACGTGAACTTAGGTTCAGGACGCCTCGTTAGTGATCCCTTGACATAGCCAGGGACTCAAATTGGGTCGCCTACCTCCCTTTTGAATATGACACTCTTTGAACTTTGATTATTATTATTATTATTAATGCTGCTGGCATGTAAAGAACATTCTATTCTAGTTCTATGTTGATGGATATCAATATTTTACTGACATATGTTGTTATTTCTTTCTATATTTATGCTTCACGTATAAAATAATCCCTTTTTCCATTGCCTTGGGGGCGGACCCCCTCCTCTTCCGCTTTTCTGTCTGCCTTTCATGGCTCTCTTTCTTCCATGCCCCTCAATCCTCATGCTTCGAGAGTTGAGGGGATTTTCTTCCTTCCTGTCTTTTATTTACCTTATTCTTCTTTTTATTTTCCATTTCCTCTTCTCTAGTAGCCTATGTACTCTGAGTCTGTAGTTAATTTCATTCATAGTGTCCATTTCATTTTCATGATCACCCAAACCATTACGAACCGATAGCCCAGATGTTAAGCCCCTTAAAACAACACTAATTATCATCATTATTATTCTAAACAGGAGTAGCAGCCTTTCAGAATTAATTCTTTAGTTGTATTAAAGACAGTGTAGACATTGATAACATTAGCCAATTAATGACTAAGCTGCGTATTGCTGCATGGCTAAAAGGAACGAAAAACTGCAGCCGTAAGGTTCTTCCCGAAGATATGCACCTCTATATGAATAATTACAGGGCCGCCGAGAGGGAGGGGCCCGTAAGCAATGAGGGCCCGTTAGTGGTGCGCGTTATTTGCAGTTTTTTGTTCTTACTTTTGCTTTATGTCAAATGTATATGCAGAATAAAGATGTCGATTTGTCTACAGCTCTACATAAGAAATCTCTTGTTACTCTCTTTTAACTGTCAAGAGAAATGATGCAGAAAAAAACTTCCGAGGCATAGGCCGACAATGCGAAAGTATTGGCAGAAACCATTCATTTGGCAAAATAAGTTCCTGGATACTGGAAGTTATACACACACACACAAAAAAGGAGCGAGCCTTACAGTAGTCGCATATGATGTGTAACATCTGACATGTTATCCTACTGTGAAATTGAGATGACCGGATAACGAACAGCACTAAAGAAAATACAGCAATAGAAACTAAAGAGCACAAATTGTAAAGGATGTTTTAGATGACAAATATAAGTTGTTCTGGAACACGAAATGAAGACACTACCAAACAGCGGTCACACCCGAAACTTTGTATGTGGCAGAATCATTTAAAATAATAAATCATAATTGTTTTCAGCAAATATGATATACTGTAATGAATATTTTCACACCAAAGAACGACAACTTGAAGGTGATTTCTTGTAGGATTTCGCCCCTTAAAACAACAATAACTAACTATTTATTTTAGGAATATTTTTAATGGAGCCTCCAAACCTTGAAGTAAACCGTATGCGTTATACTTTCCTCATAGACACATGGCCGACAGTACATCGTGGTACCTATCTCCGCCACCGCGCGCTCATTGTCTCCTCTTGCAGATTACCGTCCCATTTCCGTCCCTTTTCTAAAATTACTTCCACGACATAGCCACTTGGCCGGCAGTACGTCGTGCTACCAATCTCCGCCACCGCGCGCGCTCATTGTTTCCGTCCCATTTCCCGCCCTTTCCCAAAATCACTCCCACAAAAAGTATCCAGCAACCGAGTGGAAAGATGTTACACATCAAAAAGTTTCAATGTGCCTTATTCTACCCCAGAAGAGTATTCTATGTATGGCTGAGTCAGGAGTTACAATTACTGTTAAGGAGTAATCTACTACAATTTAGTGTTGAATCTGCAATCAAATAATGCGGAGTTTTAAAACACTCCTTTTTCATTACGTGCTGGTAATTAAAGTGAAGACTTACAGAATAGCAAAATATTCCCCTGCGTGCGCATACACTTGGCGAATACGTTGACTTGTACCGTTGCCAACGAGATATTATTGCCTACTGAACAAGACCGGGAAATGTTCGCTAGTTTAAAATAATGCCCATATTGGGTTCACAACATGGCCATCAGATCATTCTAAAATGTGTGGCATGTATTAAAAAAAGATACGAGCCTTACAGTAGTCGCATATGATGTGTAACATCTGACATGTTATCCTACTATGAAATTGAGAAGAAATGTATGTGAAGTCATCTGACATGTTATCCTACTCGTATACTACACAGCTTCCGCGTTCTTAAAATGTTAATTTACGCTCCGTTTTCATACTGGTACTATGATGAATGTATAGATTGAATTGGAGATATGCTACTGTCACATTGTTTGAACAAACATCACATATTATATTGTAAATTAAGAGGAGGAATGAAACCATAGTCTCTAGCCATCTATAGACTACCGGTACTAGAAATAATGTTCAATACAATCAAATTTCCCAACTCATTCTTGGTGCAAACTATTGTAAATAAAATTAGATAAATAGTAATTTCATGTAGATTCTGTTAAAATGACGAATGATGTTATGATAGATATTGTTTAAATCGATATACCGGTAGCAAAAAAAAAAAAAAAAAAAAAAAATGCCGGGACTGGGGTTCGAACCTGAGAGCTCATGAATCACAGACCAAGATGTTATCCACGCAGCCATTACAACCACAGAAATTTAGAGTACAAGACATTTACTCATTTTTACGTGCCGGTAGTAATATGGAAGTATTTGTTTATGCTCCATTAATATTTTGCTTTTCTTCGATAATGTAAAGGAAATTCCTATAGCGGTCCGTGAAAGGCTAGCCCAGTTCCCGTATAAAACATCGATATATTACATTGATCACAGCATTTTCGCAATGTGGGTTAATATCTGAATAGCCATTGTGCAGAAACATAATACCGGCTTTGCCGACTAGTTACAATGTTTCATATTAAAGAATATCTTCATTTAAAAATTGATACGAAGACTTTGAACACGTGGTTTGTGTTTCAATCAGTTGACACCAGAGTTCGCATGAGCGTATCAAAGTGTTGAGCTAAGTTACTCGGGGAGTGGATGCCCATCACTTTTATCCAGAGATTGAAAAACAGACTCTTAATAAATCATAATTGTTTTCAGCAAATATGATGTAATGAATATTTTTACACCAAAGAACAACAACATGAAGATGATTTATTGTAGAAATATCTGTAATGGCGCCTCCAAACCTTCAAGTAATTCGTATGTGTTATACATTCCACATGGTACCACTGCCAGCTGGATAACATACCTCCTGGCTGCTAAAGCAGCGATCCAGCTGGCAGTGCGTCTTACACACTTCCGTCCCATTTTTCAAAATCACTCCCACAAAAATATCCTGCAACCGAGTGGAAAAATGTTACACATAAAAAAAAATACTGAAATACGCTGGCAGGAAGAACAGGACATTTGGTCAGGAGACCTTAGGGTCATTAGCACTAAATCAAACAATGGACAAGCAGGGGTTGGTCTCATATTGAGTAGGAAACTTGGACAGCGGGTGGAATATTATGAGCAATATAGTGAACGGATTATTGTAGCGAAATTCAATACAAAACCTACGTGCACCACAATGGTACAAGTCTATATGCCTACCAGTCAGGCTGATGATGAAGATGTTCAAAAGGTCTACGAAGAAATAGATGAAATTCTGAGGTATATCAAGGGTGATGAAAATGTTATAGTAATGGGAGATTGGAATGCTGTGGTAGGAAATGGAAGAGAAGATAGTAGGAGATTTCGGATTAGGTGAAAGGAATGATCGAGGAAACAGGCTGATGGAATTCTGCACCGAGCATGAGTTGGTCATAGCTAACACCTTATTCAATAACCACAATAGAAGAACATACACATGGATGAGACCAGGAGATACAGGGCGTTACCAAATCGACTTCATTATGGTCAAGCAGAGGTTTCGAAACCAGATTTAGGATTGTAAAACATATCCCGGTGCTGACATAAACTCTGACCACAATCTGGTTGTTTTAAAATTCAGATAAAAGTTGAAGAAACTGAAGAAAAGTCAAAAGCCAAAAGTGGGCAATAGACAGACTGAAAGAGAAGGATGTAAATGAAAGATTCAAGAAGAGTATAAAGGAAGGACTAATGAAAAACCCTAAACAAACTTCAATTGCACCCGAATCGGCAGTTTTGAAGAATGAAATAACAAAATCCGCAGAAGAAAACATTTTTAGGAAAGAAAGAATAGGTAGAAAACCGTGGATCACTCAGGATATACTAGAATTGATGGATGAAAGGCGAAAACACAAGAATGTAAGAGATGAAAAGGGGAAAGCAGAATACAGACGTCTGAGAAATGAGGTTAACAAGAAGAGCAAGGAAGCAAAGGAAGAATGGTTGAAAGACAAATGTGCAGGTATAGAAAATTGTCTGAAATAAGGAAAAGTAGACAAAGCTTATCGAAGGATTAAGAATACTTTCGGGGAAAGGAAGACTAAGTGCTTTAATATTAAGGACTCAGATAGAAAACCTCTAACAGATAGGAAAGAAAAGGTGGAGAGATCGAAAGCTTACATAGTGTGTTTGTATAAGGGAAAGGTTATTGAGAATCATATAATGGAAAGGGAAGAGGAAATTGATGAGGATGCAAAAGGAGATTTAATATTGAGATCAAAATTTGACAGAGCATTGGAAGACTTAAGCAAGGACAAACACCAGACATAGATGATATACCGATTGATGCTACGCTGCATAGGAGATGAAGGTCTGATCAGGTTATATCACTTGGTGTGTAGGATTTATGAGACAGGTGATGTAGCCTCTGATTTCAAGAAGATTGTTATCATCCCTATAGCGAAGAAAGAGGGAGCTGACAGATGTGAAGATTACCGTACAATCAGCTAGATTACTCATGCTTCCAAGATCCTGTCTAGAATAATTTACAAGAAGATGGAAAGCCAGATAGAAACGGAGTTGGGTGAAGACGAGTATGGTTTCAGGAGAAATGTAGGAATAAGGGAGGCTGTACTAAGTCTTAGGCTGATTTTGGAAGGTAGAATAAGGAAAGCTAATAGAACGTTCATGGCATTTGTAGACTTAGAAAAGGCTTTTGATAACGTTGATTGGACTAAATTGTTTGACATTTTGATAACGATTAGAATAAAGTACAGGGATAGGCGGGTGATCTACAATCTATACAGAAACCAGACAGCAGTCATTCGAGCTGAAGGACATGAGAGAGAAGCTGGTATTCAGAAATGTGTAAGGCAAGGCTGCAACTTATTACCCATACTTTCTAATCTTTGCATTGAATAAGCAATGAAGGAAATTTGAGAAAAAATTAAAGTGGGGGTGAAGATTCAAGGAGAAATAATTTCAACCCTGTGATTTGCCAATCACATGATCATCTTGGCTGACACGCCTGAGGATTTGAATTAGTTTTTGAATGGTATGGACTCCGTCTTGAGGAAATAATTCATGATGAACATTAATAAATATAAGTAGGGGAGTAATGACAGTTCCAACGCACTTCAGAACATACATGTCGTTACTACTAAGCCTCAGCCATGTAATATTTGTTGATATCTCGCGAACCCATGGTCGGATGTTGACATATGAGGTGTCGTTGAACTCGAGCTGACGTCCTCTTTCCTACTGACCATGTATTATATTTTTCAAAAATTCTTTGAATTTTTTGTTTACGAAAATAGGCGATAGTTTGAAAACCAAACAGGATAGAACGTTGTGCCATGGCTCAAACGAATGGTCTTTATGACCTTTATTTTCTATAATAAAACTTTTTTACTTTTTATGTTTTTTTGAAAACACTCGAATTTTGAAAATCCTATATTTTGGAAACTAGAAATTATACAAAACAAGTTTGTTTGACGTAAATCAATGGTCCATACCCCCCCTACCCCCAAAATAAATTTCAAGTCTCTAGGATGAAAACCTGCAGTAGTGCGGTAAGGGGGGAGCTGCTTACAAAAGCAAGTGGTGAGCCCCTGCGACCTTGGAATGGAAGGAGTGATGCTAGGAGGGCGTGCTTGGATTCGTTTTTTTCGTCTCGTCGTGCTCTTTACGGGAATGTAGGTGTCGAAAAGGTGAAAATCTGGAAACGTGGTTTTTTTGGGGGGAAAACCATGATTTTGAACCTTTTGCTATATCTCGCGAACCAATTATGCTAGAGGTGTGTTCGACAGGTCCAAGTACTCGGGGTGATGTCCTCTTTGCTATGGACTACTCGTTGTAATTTTAAAAATTTCGGAAACGCGATTTTGGGGTAAACACGTGTTTTTTGTGATTTTTGCCGATATCTCACGAACCCATAACCGTAGAGACGTGTACGAGGTGTCCTAGGACTCGGGCTAACGCCCCCTTTCAAATGTGATAGATATTTTTTCCAAAAAAATAATTCACAAAGGGCCTAACGCCGTACATGTTGAAAAAAAATTCATTACCGTTACTTGTTTATAATGTTTATAAAGCGTGGTGGTTGAGAGAGACGATACGGCTGGGTGTGTGTGTATTTCAACGAACCTGTCGCTGACCATGGTGGCTGTGTTCAATAGATCAATCGCTATTTCGGCGGGTCGGTGTATGACAGAGCGAGCGTGCGTTTTTTCTCACATTTTACCTTTAACGTGTAAACGGTGATGAGAACTTGGTTCTATGTTGGTCGAAGCGAGTACAGAAAACAAACTTGCCGAGGAGCAGGAGGTGAATGTCATTTGAGCTTATTGGAAGGCGTTGATCTGACTTGACAACAGGTGACGCTTGAAGGTGAAATAATCTGACCATTGTGGTGGCAGGGAAGAGCGAAAGGCATGTGAACACATGTGTGAAACCACAGGCAAGCTAAACCAGTGACATCCTGTCTTGCTTCGTACGTGACAAAATGCAAGTTCAGGTGAAATTTGATCTACCACAGGTGTTCACTTTGGGTGTTAGCTGTCCACGTGCGCGATAACTGTTAACAAGTTATATCCTGTCTTGCTTCGTACGTGACAAAATGCAAGTTGGCATGAAATTTGATCTGCCACAGGTGTTCACGTTGGACGTTAGCTGTCCACGTGCCTGATAAGAGAATGTTCAAAGCGTGGGAATCGCTGAATCAGTAAAAAGTATGATGCAACTTGTCGGAATGATGTCACAACCAATAGATAGGCAAGAGCTGCAAACACCAGTGGTGGGAGGTGAAGGGAGGGAAAGGAAAAGGAAGGAAGGAAGGAAGCTTGTAGTTTAACGTGACCGTTAATCTTGAGATCATGAGCCACGGGACCTCCTTTTTACGTGGAATCCGAACCACAGGACATGGCATTTCACTTCGAAAATCTCACATGCATTGACCGGGAATCGAACCCGGACCGCCTTGGTGAAAGGCATACAGCTAGACCGCTGAGCCACCACGCCCCAAGGAGGGAAAGGGGGATGGGTAATGTATGAGAGAACACAGGTGGAAAGAGAAAGAAATATGTGGAGCTGAGGACTGTACACATAGAGCTATAGGTGGTGTACAACATGTGTGAATAAATAAATTAAAAAAATTGCACAGGTTCACACAACATAGACTGTATTATTGCCATGGCCAAGCACTCACATTAAGATCATTTACAAAATCATAAAATGAAAAATAAAAAATCTTGTTTTGGAAATATCGTTTTTCAACATACACAAAATAAATATATAAAAAATTTGTAAACAACAAAATGGAAAATCCATGGTCAAGCACTCACATTAATATTATTTTCAAAATCATAAAATGAAAAATAGAAAATCTTGTTTTGGAAATATCGATTTTTTTCAACATACACAAAATAAATATATAAAAAATTTGTAAACAGCAAAATGGAAAATCCATGTTTCCATATAGACAAAATTTTAAAAACCTTAAACGGACATTTAAGAAAATATATGCAAATGGGAAATTGACAAATGTGTAAATATGAAAATGGAAAAATCCATGTTTCCATATCATGAAATTGAAAAACATCAAACTGTCATTTAAAACAATGCAAATGGAAAATTGACAAATTGCAATGTGTGAAATGTGAAATTGAACAAATGGCTATCATTATTTAAAAAAAGAAAAGAACATAGTGCTCTATGGTTGAGGTGTGAATCAAACCCTCTCTACTTATTTGGACCACCCGAGACTGAGTAGACTAGTTTTAGTTATCATACCACTTTTAAAAGTTTGTGTTAAATCTAGGAATTGAACCCAAGAGCTTGTAGGGGAGATCCAAGGTTATAATATGTTAAACAGATAGCCTTGAATGTAGTGTGTGGTAGCTATATAGAAATGAGACGTTTCGCTCGGGGCAGGGAGGCATAGAGATCTGCATCAAACCAGTCAAAAGACTGACGACTCAAACAACAACATGTAGAGCTCACCAAAATAATGTTGTGTAACGGTAAATGTTAGTCAACGAACAGTAATGCATTACTAAAACCCATGACACGATACCTAAGAGCTTTTCTAAAATTATTTTAAAATGCCTTTAACCGTATATTAAACACCCAGTTCACAAGACTCATAACTGCAATGTTATGGTCAAACAAAACAAAATCTATATTTCAAAACAAACAAGTGGTTTAGTCAATGTATACTGGAAAAAGTTTTATAAACACTCAAGTCCACAAAAATAATTAAATTAGTAACAGTCAGGTTGACCGAGTGGTTATGGTGTTTGACTTAAGTTCAAATTTTCTGTACAAGAAAGCAAGGGTTCGAATCCCTTACCTGATATAACTATTGCCTCAACATGGCTTGACCACACTGTATTATTGTGTACTCGGTACACAAACCATAAATAGAGTGTATTGTTTAAGGTCACTCTCTTTGCGAACATAGTCAGAGAATGTTGATGGTTAACAATTGCATTAATAGTGGGACATAGGGATAGCAATTAAGAAAAACAGACAATACCCATACACTATTTTTATTTATTTAATGTAAGTACTTGTACAATAGTTATATACAAACTACAACTCTCTTTTGTCTATTACTATCTAGTCCTTTTCGATCCACTTGCATATCAAGGGCAGATGACTTTGTAGTTCAGCCCCTTCAAACAACAACACTACTTTTTGCATAGTCTGTGATGTTGATGACTCTTGATGCGTGGAAGATGGATACAACATAACTTTTACAACAGGGGTTAAACGTTGCTCAACAAACAATGCACTATTTTGAGTAGCAACATCTTTCTCTTGTACTAACTTTTTAGCATTCTGATGATTTTTTGTCAATACCATCAGTGTTTTGTCTGGAGCACTACATTGATGATCACTCACACTTAAAACCACACTATTTCTACTTTTCATATTGCCTCGACATGTTGTTGACCTCTGTTTCGAGCATTGCCAGAATATTATTCCTTTTACATTTTGTCGTCTATAGTTATAAGAGTAGCCTTTATAGAGTACACGTTGTTTACCTCGGTTAGTTGGAGTAAGTTCCATAGTAGTAACTAACCTGTTAGTATGATTTGCACGCTACAAAGGTTATCTCGGTTCTGGTAATAGAATTATTTAGCGTTGGCTTTTATATTTAATATGTACAGTTTAAAGTGATAGAAAAGTGGTAGAAACGTGGTAGCAAAGTGGTAGACAATTGGTAACATAGTGGTAGAAAAGTGGTAGCAAAGTGGTAGAAAAGTGGTAGAAAAGTGGCAGAAAAGTAGTAGAAAAGTGGTAGCAAAGTGGTAGAAAAGTGGTAGAAAACTGGCAGAAAAGTAGTAGAAAAGTGGTAGCAAAGTGGTAGAAAAGTGGTAGCAAACTAGAAAAGTGGTAGCAAAGTGGTAGAAAATATTACATGTATTGTTAAGAAATAGTTTAAGCGGTTACATGGATTCATTACACTATAATTTTAGCATCACGAAGCTCATTTTCTATATCCAAAAGTTCTTCCTCATATTTAGTATGACCAGCCTGTTTACAGGTATGCAAGTACTGAAGCCGCTGGATTAGCTTACTGGGATTGTTCCAGTAAACAAATTTAACAAATGATTTTTTTGGGTGTAAACCATTATCATCATCATCATCATCATTATCATCATAATCATCATCATCATCATCATGGTTATCATCATCAATATAATTATCATCAATATAATCATCATCACTATTACTATCTAATCCTTTTTGTTCATCTTGCAATGCAAAAACCTTTGGCATAGTTTGTGTTGTCTTTGATAGTGTTAGAGGTTTCTTAGACGTTAACGACTGTCCTAACATGTCTTTTCCAGGAGATAATAAATGCTCTTTAACAAACAAAGCACTATCTTGAGCCACACTATTTTTTTCTTGGTCTTGCTTTTTTACCTTGGTTAGAGTATTTTGTCCATTTAAATGAGTATTATTTTGAGATTTACAATGATGATCGATTGAAATAAGTATGTTGGAGCCTTTTGTCTTAATCATTCCTCGACACTTTTTAGATCGTTGTTTCGAACAGCACCAAATAACAGTTCCATTTTTATTGGTTCGTTTCACAATATATGAATATCCTTTATAGTATGCGTAAGGCTTACCATACCTAGTCACTGATACTTCCATGTCAACTGTCAAGCATAGACTAAGCTCTAGTAAAGTCAACTTGGTAATAAGAATACTAGTTTAATGTGAGAGAAAATATGGATCCAAAGAGTTCAGGTAAAAGTGGAAGCAAATAAGCAAATATTAGAACCAAGAGTGGGGTTAAAAGTGGTCGCAAAGTGGTAGACCCATTACACAATAATTTCAGCATGACGAAGCTCTTGTTCAATTTCTTTGATTTCCCAATCGTGACCGATATGCCCAGCTTGTCGTAAAGCATGCAATTGTCGAAGCCGTTGAATTAGCTTACTGGGTTTGTTCCAGTATACAAATTTAACAAATGGATTCTTAGGTGTAAACAAAGCACTACCATTATCATGATCATTATCATCATCATCATTATCATCATCATAATCACCATTATCATCATGACCATCATCACTGTTACTATATAGTCCTTTTTGATCCTCTTGCAATACCATTTTATTTATAGTCTGAGTTGATTTTGATAGTGTTGAAGGTTTCTTGGACGTTGACAATTGTCCTAACATGACGTTTTGAGGACATGATAAGTCCTTTTGAACAAACAGTGCACTATCTTTAGCCGCAATATCGTTTTCTTGAACTTGCTTTTTAGCATTTTGATAATTGTTTGTAAACAGTAAGCGTGGTTCGTTTCGAGCACTACATTGATGAACACTCACACTTAAAACCTTTCCATTTTTACTTTTCAGATTGCCTCGACATTTTGTTGACCTCTCTTTTGAGCATCGCCAGAATATTATTCCATTCACATTCTGGCGATTATAGTTATAGGAGTAGCCTTGATAGAGTGCACGTAGCCTACCTTTGTTGGTTGTAATAAGTTCCATAGTAGTAACTGACCTGTCAGTACGATGTTCACACTACAAAGATTACAATTGTTTTGCTGATGGAGTGACCTACCATAAGCTTATATATTGGCTTATGTGTTGGCTTTTTGTGTTGGCTTTTTGTGTTGGCTTTTCGTGTTGGCTTTTCGTGTTGGCTTTTTGTGTTGGCTTTTCATGTTGGCATTTCGTGTTGGCTTTTGTGTTGGCTTTTCGTGTTGGCTTTTTGTGTTGGCTTTTCATGTTGGCATTTCGTGTTGGCTTTTGTGTTGGCTTTTCGTGTTGGCTTTTTGTGTTGGCTTTTTGTATTGGCTTTTCGTGTTGGCTTTTTGTGTGGGCTTTTTGTGTTGGCTTTAGTATTGGCTTTTGTATTGGCTTATTTGACAAGTTATTTGTGTCAATGTATTTAGTGGATTTTTTTGTTGGTGTTGGAAAGTAGTTGAATGAGAGGGAATATTTAAAGACTTAACCTCAGCTCACTAACCTAACCTAACCTAACTTTACCTAACCTAACCTAACCTTTCAACTCTCAGATATTAATTAAATTCTGTGCATAGTCGAGTTGGAACCCAAGACCTCAGGGGTAAAAAAACAATTATTTTGACGGCTTATTTTGGTAACTTATTTTAATGGCTAACCTAACTTTACCTAACCTAACCTAACCCCAGCTCACTTTGGATATTACTAGTAAGTGTTCATATCCTCTGCTAGGTAGCATGCTAGTAGTACAGGTAGTGCTCATATTTACCGCTAGGTAGCGGAAACATACTTTGCATGTTGCATTTGACACTTGTGAAGTTTAACCACATGCAAGACGTGCTTGTATAAGTTCTCTATTTAAACTCAATATACAATTAACCACTAAATGTTCAGAACTAACATGTATAGCCATGTTTAGGGTATATAGGAGATCCTTAGAAGAAAGGCTGTCTAACCCACGAGTGTACAGCCTTGTCATACGCAGTAAGCACCTGTTGGCAGAAAACAACAACAACAACAATTTGAGAAAGCCAACAAAAGACTGTTTCCTTTAAATACCTTAATGGATATGTTGTTGGCTTTCTCAAATTGTTGTTGTTGTTGTTTTCTGCCAACAGGTGCTTACTGCGTATGACAAGGCTGTACACTCGTGGGTTAGACAGCCTTTCTTGCTAAGGGTCTCCTATATACCCTAAACATGGCTATACATGTTAGTTCTGAACATTTAGTGGTTAATTGTATATTGAGTTTAAATAGAGAACTTATACAAGCACGTCTTGCATGTGGTTAAACTTCACAAGTGTCACATGCAACATGCAAAGTATGTTTCCGCTACCTAGCGGTAAATATGAGCACTACCTGTACTACTAGCATGCTACCTAGCAGAGGATATGAACACTTACTAGTAATATCCAAAGTGAGCTGGGGTTAGGTTAGGTTAGGTAAAGTTAGGTTAGCCATTAAAATAAGTTACCAAAATAAGCCGTCAAAAATAATTGTTTTTTTACCCCTGAGGTCTTGGGTTCCAACTCGACTATGCACAGAATTTAATTAATATCTGAGAGTTGAAAGGTTAGGTTAGGTTAGGTAAAGTTAGGTTAGGTTAGGTTAGTGAGCTGAGGTTAAGTCTTTAAATATTCCCTCTCATTCAACTACTTTCCAACACCAACAAAAAATCCACTAAATACATTGACACAAATAACTTGTCAAATAAGCCAATACAAAAGCCAATACTAAAGCCAACACAAAAAGCCCACACAAAAAGCCAACACGAAAAGCCAATACAAAAAGCCAACATGAAAGGCCAATACAAAAAAGCCAACACGAAAAGCCAACACGAAATGCCAACACGAAAAGCCAACACAAAAAGCCAACACGAAAAGCCAACACAAAAGCCAACACGAAATGCCAACATGAAAAGCCAACACAAAAAGCCAACACGAAAAGCCAACACAAAAGCCAACACGAAATGCCAACATGAAAAGCCAACACAAAAAGCCAACACGAAAAGCCAACACAAAAGCCAACACAAAAAGCCAACACAAAAAGCCAACACATAAGCCAATATATAAGCTTATGGTAGGTCACTCCATCAGCAAAACAATTGTAATCTTTGTAGTGTGAACATCGTACTGACAGGTCAGTTACTACTATGGAACTTATTACAACCAACAAAGGTAGGCTACGTGCACTCTATCAAGGCTACTCCTATAACTATAATCGCCAGAATGTGAATGGAATAATATTCTGGCGATGCTCAAAAGAGAGGTCAACAAAATGTCGAGGCAATCTGAAAAGTAAAAATGGAAAGGTTTTAAGTGTGAGTGTTCATCAATGTAGTGCTCGAAACGAACCACGCTTACTGTTTACAAACAATTATCAAAATGCTAAAAAGCAAGTTCAAGAAAACGATATTGCGGCTAAAGATAGTGCAGTGTTTGTTCAAAAGGACTTATCATGTCCTCAAAACATCATGTTAGGACAATTGTCAACGTCCAAGAAACCTTCAACACTATCAAAATCAACTCAGACTATAAATAAAATGGTATTGCAAGAGGATCAAAAAGGACTATATAGTAACAGTGATGATGGTCATGATGATAATGGTGATTATGATGATGATAATGATGATGATGATAATGATCATGATAATGGTAGTGCTTTGTTTACACCTAAAAATCCATTTGTTAAATTTGTATACTGGAACAAACCCAGTAAGCTAATTCAACGGCTTCGACAATTGCATGCTTTACGACAAGCTGGGCATATCGGTCACGATTGGGAAATCAAAGAAATTGAACAAGAGCTTCGTCATGCTGAAATTATTGTGTAATGGGTCTACCACTTTGCGACCACTTTTAACCCCACTCTTGGTTCTAATATTTGCTTATTTGCTTCCACTTTTACCTGAACTCTTTGGATCCATATTTGCTCTCACATTAAACTAGTATTCTTATTACCAAGTTGACTTTACTAGAGCTTAGTCTATGCTTGACAGTTGACATGGAAGTATCAGTGACTAGGTATGGTAAGCCTTACGCATACTATAAAGGATATGCATATGTTGTGAAACGAACCAATAAAAATGGAACTGTTATTTGGTGCTGTTCGAAACAACGATCTAAAAAGTGTCGAGGAATGATTAAGACAAAAGGCTCCAACATACTTATTTCAATCGATCATCATTGTAAATCTCAAAATAATACTCATTTAAATGGACAAAATACTCTAACCAAGGTAAAAAAGCAAGACCAAGAAAAAAATAGTGTGGCTCAAGATAGTGCTTTGTTTGTTAAAGAGCATTTATTATCTCCTGGAAAAGACATGTTAGGACAGTCGTTAACGTCTAAGAAACCTCTAACACTATCAAAGACAACACAAACTATGCCAAAGGTTTTTGCATTGCAAGATGAACAAAAAGGATTAGATAGTAATAGTGATGATGATTATATTGATGATAATTATATTGATGATGATAACCATGATGATGATGATGATGATTATGATGATAATGATGATGATGATGATAATGGTTTACACCCAAAAAAATCATTTGTTAAATTTGTTTACTGGAACAATCCCAGTAAGCTAATCCAGCGGCTTCAGTACTTGCATACCTGTAAACAGGCTGGTCATACTAAATATGAGGAAGAACTTTTGGATATAGAAAATGAGCTTCGTGATGCTAAAATTATAGTGTAATGAATCCATGTAACCGCTTAAACTATTTCTTAACAATACATGTAATATTTTCTACCACTTTGCTACCACTTTTCTAGTTTGCTACCACTTTTCTACCACTTTGCTACCACTTTTCTACTACTTTTCTGCCAGTTTTCTACCACTTTTCTACCACTTTGCTACCACTTTTCTACTACTTTTCTGCCACTTTTCTACCACTTTTCTACCACTTTGCTACCACTTTTCTACCACTATGTTACCAATTGTCTACCACTTTGCTACCACGTTTCTACCACTTTTCTATCACTTTAAACTGTACATATTAAATATAAAAGCCAACGCTAAATAATTCTATTACCAGAACCGAGATAACCTTTGTAGCGTGCAAATCATACTAACAGGTTAGTTACTACTATGGAACTTACTCCAACTAACCGAGGTAAACAACGTGTACTCTATAAAGGCTACTCTTATAACTATAGACGACAAAATGTAAAAGGAATAATATTCTGGCAATGCTCGAAACAGAGGTCAACAACATGTCGAGGCAATATGAAAAGTAGAAATAGTGTGGTTTTAAGTGTGAGTGATCATCAATGTAGTGCTCCAGACAAAACACTGATGGTATTGACAAAAAATCATCAGAATGCTAAAAAGTTAGTACAAGAGAAAGATGTTGCTACTCAAAATAGTGCATTGTTTGTTGAGCAACGTTTAACCCCTGTTGTAAAAGTTATGTTGTATCCATCTTCCACGCATCAAGAGTCATCAACATCACAGACTATGCAAAAAGTAGTGTTGTTGTTTGAAGGGGCTGAACTACAAAGTCATCTGCCCTTGATATGCAAGTGGATCGAAAAGGACTAGATAGTAATAGACAAAAGAGAGTTGTAGTTTGTATATAACTATTGTACAAGTACTTACATTAAATAAATAAAAATAGTGTATGGGTATTGTCTGTTTTTCTTAATTGCTATCCCTATGTCCCACTATTAATGCAATTGTTAACCATCAACATTCTCTGACTATGTTCGCAAAGAGAGTGACCTTAAACAATACACTCTATTTATGGTTTGTGTACCGAGTACACAATAATACAGTGTGGTCAAGCCATGTTGAGGCAATAGTTATATCAGGTAAGGGATTCGAACCCTTGCTTTCTTGTACAGAAAATTTGAACTTAAGTCAAACACCATAACCACTCGGTCAACCTGACTGTTACTAATTTAATTATTTTTGTGGACTTGAGTGTTTATAAAACTTTTTCCAGTATACATTGACTAAACCACTTGTTTGTTTTGAAATATAGATTTTGTTTTGTTTGACCATAACATTGCAGTTATGAGTCTTGTGAACTGGGTGTTTAATATACGGTTAAAGGCATTTTAAAATAATTTTAGAAAAGCTCTTAGGTATCGTGTCATGGGTTTTAGTAATGCATTACTGTTCGTTGACTAACATTTACCGTTACACAACATTATTTTGGTGAGCTCTACATGTTGTTGTTTGAGTCGTCAGTCTTTTGACTGGTTTGATGCAGATCTCTATGCCTCCCTGCCCCGAGCGAAACGTCTCATTTCTATATAGCTACCACACACTACATTCAAGGCTATCTGTTTAACATATTATAACCTTGGATCTCCCCTACAAGCTCTTGGGTTCAATTCCTAGATTTAACACAAACTTTTAAAAGTGGTATGATAACTAAAACTAGTCTACTCAGTCTCGGGTGGTCCAAATAAGTAGAGAGGGTTTGATTCACACCTCAACCATAGAGCACTATGTTCTTTTCTTTTTTTAAATAATGATAGCCATTTGTTCAATTTCACATTTCACACATTGCAATTTGTCAATTTTCCATTTGCATTTTTTTAAATGACAGTTTGATGTTTTTCAATTTCATGATATGGAAACATGGATTTTTCCATTTTCATATTTACACATTTGTCAATTTCCCATTTGCATATATTTTCTTAAATGTCCGTTTAAGGTTTTTAAAATTTTGTCTATATGGAAACATGGATTTTCCATTTTGCTGTTTACAAATTTTTTATATATTTATTTTGTGTATGTTGAAAAAAATCGATATTTCCAAAACAAGATTTTCTATTTTTCATTTTATGATTTTGAAAATAATATTAATGTGAGTGCTTGACCATGGATTTTCCATTTTGTTGTTTACAAATTTTTTATATATTTATTTTGTGTATGTTGAAAAACGATATTTCCAAAACAAGATTTTTTATTTTTCATTTTATGATTTTGTAAATGATCTTAATGTGAGTGCTTGGCCATGGCAATAATACAGTCTATGTTGTGTGAACCTGTGCAATTTTTTTAATTTATTTATTCACACATGTTGTACACCACCTATAGCTCTATGTGTACAGTCCTCAGCTCCACATATTTCTTTCTCTTTCCACCTGTGTTCTCTCATACATTACCCATCCCCCTTTCCCTCCTTGGGGCGTGGTGGCTCAGCGGTCTAGCTGTATGCCTTTCACCAAGGCGGTCCGGGTTCGATTCCCGGTCAATGCATGTGAGATTTTCGAAGTGAAATGCCATGTCCTGTGGTTCGGATTCCACGTAAAAAGGAGGTCCCGTGGCTCATGATCTCAAGATTAACGGTCACGTTAAACTACAAGCTTCCTTCCTTCCTTCCTTTTCTTTTCCCTCCCTTCACCTCCCACCACTGGTGTTTGCAGCTCTTGCCTATCTATTGGTTGTGACATCATTCCGACAAGTTGCATCATACTTTTTACTGATTCAGCGATTCCCACGCTTTGAACATTCTCTTATCAGGCACGTGGACAGCTAACGTCCAACGTGAACACCTGTGGCAGATCAAATTTCATGCCAACTTGCATTTTGTCACGTACGAAGCAAGACAGGATATAACTTGTTAACAGTTATCGCGCACGTGGACAGCTAACACCCAAAGTGAACACCTGTGGTAGATCAAATTTCACCTGAACTTGCATTTTGTCACGTACGAAGCAAGACAGGATGTCACTGGTTTAGCTTGCCTGTGGTTTCACACATGTGTTCACATGCCTTTCGCTCTTCCCTGCCACCACAATGGTCAGATTATTTCACCTTCAAGCGTCACCTGTTGTCAAGTCAGATCAACGCCTTCCAATAAGCTCAAATGACATTCACCTCCTGCTCCTCGGCAAGTTTGTTTTCTGTACTCGCTTCGACCAACATAGAACCAAGTTCTCATCACCGTTTACACGTTAAAGGTAAAATGTGAGAAAAAACGCACGCTCGCTCTGTCATACACCGACCCGCCGAAATAGCGATTGATCTATTGAACACAGCCACCATGGTCAGCGACAGGTTCGTTGAAACACACACACACCCAGCCGTATCGTCTCTCTCAACCACCACGCTTTATAAACATTATAAACAAGTAACGGTAATGAATTTTTTTTCAACATGTACGGCGTTAGGCCCTTTGTGAATTATTTTTTTGGAAAAAAATATCTATCACATTTGAAAGGGGGCGTTAGCCCGAGTCCTAGGACACCTCGTACACGTCTCTACGGTTATGGGTTCGTGAGATATCGGCAAAAATCACAAAAAACACGTGTTTACCCCAAAATCGCGTTTCCGAAATTTTTTAAAATTACAACGAGTAGTCCATAGCAAATAGGACATCACCCCGAGTACTTGGACCTGTCGAACACACCTCTAGCATAATTGGTTCGCGAGATATAGCAAAAAGTTCAAAATCATGGTTTTCCCCCCCCCCAAAAAAACGCGTTTCCAGATTTTCACCTTTTCGACACCTACATTCCCGTAAAGAGCACGACGAGACGAAAAAAACGAATCCAAGCACGCCCTCCTAGCATCACTCCTTCCATTCCAAGGTCGCAGGGGCTCACCACTTGCTTTTGTAAGCAGCTCCCCCTTACCACACTACTGCAGGTTTTCATCCTAGAGACTTGAAATTTATTTTGGGGGTAGGGGGGTATGGACCATTGATTTACGTCAAACAAACTTTTTTTGTATAATTTCTAGTTTCCAAAATATAGGATTTTCAAAATTCGAGTGTTTTCAAAAATACATAAAAAGTAAAAAAGTTTTATTATAGAAAATAAAGGTCATAAAGACCATTCGTTTGAGCCATGGCACAACGTTCTATCCTGTTTGGTTTTCAAACTATCGCCTATTTTCGTAAACAAAAAATTCAAAGAATTTTTGAAAAATATAATACATGGTCAATAGGAAAGAGGACGTCAGCTCGAGTTCAACGACACCTCATATGTCAACATCCGACCATGGGTTCGCGAGATATCAACAAATATTACATGGCTGAGGCTTAGTAGTAACGACATGTATGTTCTGAAGTGCGTTGGAACTGTCATTACTCCCCTACTAATATAAAACAAAAATTTTGGAATGCAGCCGAAATAAATCAGAAACCTCTATGGACATCAAAATGGCAGGTGAAAAACTAAAGGAAGTAGGAGACGTCTGTTACTTAGGAAGTAAAATAACCCGTGATGTACAAAGCAAAGAGGATATAAAATGTAGGTTAGCTCAGGCAGGGAAAGCAGTTCTACAGAAAAGGGATCTGTGGACATCGAATATAGATTTAGGTATTAGGAAGTAATTTTTGAAGGCCTTTGTCTGGAGCGTGGCACTCTATGGAAGTGAAACTTGGACTATTGGTGCAGCAGAAAAGAGGAGAAGTGAAGCGTTTGAAATGTGGTGTTACAGGAGAATGCTGAAGATCAGATGGGTGTATAGGGTTACAAACGAAGTGGTATTAAAGACTAGTGGGAGAGGAGAGATGTTTCTGGCGACTGCTAATGAAGAGAAGAGATAGGTTGGCAGGTCACAATATTAAGACGCCCAGGAATAGCAAGCTTAGTTATGGAAGGAAGGGTCGAGGACAAGAACTGTAGGGGTAGACCAAGGTTAGAATAAGTCAAACAGATTGCCTCAGATGTAGGGTGTGGTAGCTATGTAGAGATGAAACGATTAGCTCAGGACAAGGAGGCTTGGAAATCTGCATCAAACCAGTCAATAGACTGAAGACTCAAACAACAACAACAAATGCCAGATACACACATGGCTGATAAACGCTACACCAGAAAAACTTAAGATGCCATGCATGTCAACCAAACCACCTGGATTCGATTTGCCAAGCAAACGTCTTGATGTTACAGGCAGAGAACATCATAGGTTCGAGTCACCGAATGGTAGCGGATAAAGCCGAAGTGTAACGATCGGTTGCGAAGTAAGAAGCGCGCTTCAAGTAATATTGTGTCTAGGGCGCGATCTGTGGACATAATAGATTTTGAGTTCTTGGATTTAATTAAGGTAATTTCCACATCAGGAGTACTTGAAGTTCTTAAGAAACATGCAGCAACCTTAAAGACCACAATGCACAAGATCCCTTGCCTAAAATCAATGAAATGCCCCAAAAGAGAAGAATTGTTCAACACAGAAGAATCTATTTTACCAAACAGAAGAAAACGTCTCATGGAGTTATTCTTCCAAAATCTGGTGCAGCAGATGCCCAGATCATAGCGGTTTCTTTGCTGCAAGGTTGGAAGCGAGCAATTAGTGCCACTGAGGATAACGAAATAAATGGATTTATATAACAGTTACAGAGGCGTGCAAATTATTATTAGACTAAACTGTAACAATTTTTTATCATAATCAGTCTATTGACCATCTGGTTACATATTTTATTGGTCTATTTAGTAATGATTTCTCTCCTATGGGCTTACGACCTTTCCGATAGGGAATTGTGTCTGTATATTTTCTGTATCGGGGATTCCAAGGAACACCTGAACTGGGTCCGTTTCCTATTTTTACCAGAAGTTTGGGTATACCCTCTATATCAGGTGGCTTAAATCCATGGTCCACGAGTCTTAAATTAGTTCACGAGTGGCTCATCAGTAAAAAGATTGTGAATCCCTCTGCTCTAAATGAACACGAGAATTAGAATTAAGTAATCGAGTTAAATCGCTTGACATTCTCTATTATCATGGTTCCTCTTTTAGTGGAGATTCTAAAAAAATATTTTAATGCCAGTTTCTTAAAATGAAATATAAAAGGGACACTGGGACTGAAAGTTTAGTGAAATATGTGAAAAATATCGATATTCGTCTTTTTTCCATATTAATACACCCCTATTCCCTGCGGATCAGATAGTAGTGTTTTTTAAAATCCGAATTCCGCCATTTTTAAAGCCCTAGAGTAGCTTTTAAATGCCTGGTGTGCAGTCCTTTAAATGCCCCAGCACAGGAAGTGCCCTGAAAGTTCTGAGTCATGGTGCTTCTACAATCGAGGTATCGCAGCTGGTAAAACACCACAGAGTCATGACAAAATGGCTGTAAAGCTTTAAGAACTCTTAGTTGTCAAGATTATGCCTGTTTATCAAAGGCTGGCATCAGATGAGCTACTATCCAGATAGATCCGGGGTGCTACTGCAAATTAGAATGAGTTGCTGCATTCTGTTATCTGGAGGACGTGACCAAAAGAGATTCTTATTTCACGGAAGTGACTTGAAATTGCTGTTTGTAATTCTGCAGCAGAATTCAACATGGGGTGTAGTGCAACAACAGAGTTGAAATCAGGAATAAGACTAACTTCAGTATCTCATGTCACAAACACTTGAAAGATGTGACAGTGCAGGAAGTATGAAAGTCTGCGGTCATCATTGGAGAAGCGAAAGGCATATCGACGGAAGGTGAAACTGACAAAAATGAAGAAGGAGGCTGCAAAACAGAAGAAGGAGGGTGTCACCTATGCTGAAGGACAGTTCTATGTCCTTGGTAAGCTGAAACCTTATAAATTGTGCGTTATTTTAGAAAATTCCTGTTTTCTCTGTTTCACTTTTTCAGGCATTCAAAATGTCACTCGCGTCATAAATCTTATGATATTGCTTTCAAGATGGGCATTTATTATCTTCATTGCAATTACTATAAACCTGCGGATCGATTTTAGATTGCACTTTTGGTCTGGCTGCAAAAAAAAAAAATCAAACTGGAAAAATTCAAGATTTTTTGTAGAAAAAAAATTGGATATGAAAAAATAAAAATTTCTTCACACTAATTAAAGCAATTCAAAAACAGATCCGTAGGTTTCTTCCAATTGCTATAGTGAAATAGAATATTACCTAAAAGTTACACTATCTTGATTTTATTTTAACGCGGCTGACCTTTATAAAACTTGAATAATTAGCACAATAAATGTACAAAATAATTAATGTCTGAAGAAATAATCAACTTACAATGCTCAAGTTTCCCACAGAGTTTTACAATATAACTATTCATAACCATATAAAATTTCAAAGCTGTACCTCAGTTTATATAGAATTTGAAAATTTAATTCCCAGTGTCCCTTCTAAATGAACACGAGAAAAAGAATTTAGTAATCAAGTTAAAACGCTTGACATTCTCTATTAGCATGGTTCCTCTTTTAGTGGAAATTCCAAAAATAGTTTTAATGCCAGTTTCTTAAATATAATTAGTACTTTTGGTTTAACACTGGAAATAAATTCATCGGCTTGCACGGTTTTGTTACCACTGTAGATTAGTTCATGAAAAGAATAAATGAAATGTTGGAGAACTGGTGTTGATTCTAATAAGTTGCACACCTCTGTATGTGAAGTGGTCTGTTTTAGATAGCTTCCAATGTAACCAAAACACAAATCATGTAAACATTGAGGTTTATTTATGTATTTATCGTATGGCTTTTAGTACCGGGAGTGTCCGAGGACATGTTCGGCTCGCCTGAGTCTGTAGCTGCTTCCAGCGGACACCATTAAAGGGTGAGCTACAAGTTCCGTTCAATAACTTTCGCCACCAGATATCAATGATACCTAGTGGTGAACGTTGGTACTTTGATAGAGCGTTCCGACGAAATCTAACCTAACAATTTAGCTTCACACAAGTTTAGTCCGTGGAAGGATCTTTTACATGCCATAAATCTATGACATGGGACCACCGGCTTTACTTCCCCTCCGAAGGAAGGCATACTGAAGGATTTCTAACGCTCTTGAAAAAATCTGACGACTTCGGCCGGGTTTGAAGTAAGTTACCAACATGGTCGTGTTTCACTACCCATTGCTCATTTCTGCTTTACATAAGTTGTGAATAGCCTACTCTCAAACCCTTGGTTGGTTGGTTCCTAAGTTTAGGGGCTGTGACAACGCGGCCATGTAGCCCCGTGTACTTTGGGTGCGTGTAGTATCTGTCTGATAACCGGTGTTAATTGTGATGACTCTATTAGTGTGTGTTATCTGTTTCTTAATTCAAGTAAGGACTGCAGACTCTTGAATTTTTCAAATAGTTCCTACTTTTGCCGCCAAACGCCACCGTCAACGACTACTACTTCAGAACTTAGCTACTAGACACCACCACAGTCGGCTCTTGGCAACGAACGTAGGAACCTAAGAGCGTTGTTTACATTTGAACCTAATTTAGCTTCACACAGGTGTAATTAGTGGAAGGTTCTTTAACATGCCATAAATCTATGACATGGGACCGCCGGCTTTACTTCCCAGCTCCGAAGGAAGGCATACTGAGGGATTTTTAACGCTCTTAAAAAATCCGACGACTTCGGCCGGATATGAACCCGCGATCTTGGGCATAGAAGCTCAGCATGCTACCAACTACGCCACCGAAGCAGCCTACTCTTAAACCCTGTAATGCACATTATCATTTGATTTGATGACACGGACTACAGTCTTCTCTAAGGCAGGACCCTAGTCACGTTTCTTAGATGACTTGGCCTATAGTTTTCTCTATGGCAAAATCTTAGAAACCCTTCTTTTTAGATGCCTCGGACTGGTGTTGTTGTTTGAGTCTTCAGTCTTTTGACTGGTTTGATGCAGCCCTCCACGCCTCCCTGTCCTGAGCTAATCGTTTCATCTCTACATAGCTACCACACCCTACATCCGAGGCAATCTGTTTAACATATTCTAACCTTGGTCTACCCCTACAGTTCTTGTCCTCGACCCTTCCTTCCATAACTAAGCTTGCTATTCCTGGGTGTCTTAGTATGTGTCCTACCAACCTATCTCTTCTCTTCATTAGCAGTCGCCAGAAACATCTCTCCTCTCCCACTCGTCTTAATACCTCTTTGTTTGTAACCCTATCTACCCATCTGATCTTCATCATTCTCCTGTAACACCACATTTCAAATGCTTCAATTCTCCTCTTTTCTGCTGCACCAATAGTCCAAGTTTCACTTCCATAGAGCGCCACGCTCCAGACAAAGGCTTTCAAAAATGACTTCCTAATACCTAAATCTATATTCGATGTCAGCAGATTCCTTTTTTGTAGAAATGCTTTTCTTGCCTGAGCCAACCTACTTTTTATATCCTCTTTGCTTCGTCCATCACTGGTTATTCTGCTTCCTAAGTAACAGAAGTCTCCTACTTCCTTCAGCTTTTCACCTGCCAATTTGATCTCCATAGAGGTTTCTGATTTATTTCGGCTGCATTCCAGTATTTTTGTTTTACATTTATTAATTTTCATCATGAAATCTTTCCGTAAGACAGAGTCCATACCATTCAAAAACTCATTCAAATCCTCAGGCTTGTCGGCCAAGATGACGATGTCATCAGCAAATCTCAGAGTTGAAATTATTTCTCCTTGAATCTTCACTCCCACTTTAAATTTTTCTCTAATTTCCTTCATTGCTTGTTCAATGTAAAGATTGAAAAGTATGGGTGATAAGTTGCAGCCTTGCCTTACACCTTTCTGAATACCAGCTTCTCTCTCATGTCCTTCAACTCGAATGACTGCTGTCTGGTTTCTGTATAGATTGTATATCACCCTCCTATCCCTGTACTTTATTCCAATCGATTTCAAAATGTCAAACAATTTAGTCCAATCCTCGGACTACAAGCAATGAATCATAATATGCACTTACCAGGATGAGGACTCAGGATGCGTACTCCTTGAGATTCTGCGTAGGTGCTTTGCAGCATCACCATGCCAACCAAAATAAGCAGGGCTATCTTCATGTTTACCTGCAACGAATATCAGTAAATCACACAAAGAGGTAGTAACGTCATATATGTTAGAATTAGATGTAGGCCTTCTGTATTGATTTGCGATATACTCATTGCGGGAGGATCACAGGACGGTAACATCTGAAAATGAGAGGCCAACAAAAGCCAAACTAAATCCATTCATTCATGCATTCATTCGTTCATTAATTCGTTCATTAATTCGTTCATCCATTCGTTCATTCATTCATTCATTAGTTCATTCATTCGTTGTGTAATGTACTAAGCCTTATTTCGCCTGCATGCAGCCTTTTTAAGGTAATATGGACCTAGGTATGTAACAAAAAACTTCGAAAATGGGATTTTAGGGCTCCAGGACTAATTGTAATTTAAGTCACTGGATTATGTTGAAAAATAAGTATTGTATAACTCATAAATCATCATGATACATCGTGAAAGGACATGCCCTTTTCATCTGAGTCTCCTGTAAATGTTTTCTAGTAGTTAACTGTGAGATCAAAATTAATGAGCACACACACCTTTTATTGAGAGATGCGCAGTCTTCATGTTGGTAATACAGATCAATTCGAGTATATTTTACCAGATTATTTTGTTCCTGTTAGGGGAACAGGAAAGTTCTTGATTTACCATTTAGGTAAGCCAATTCAATCAAAAATTAACTTTTTCTTTTTTCAGAATTGACTTTTTATTCTTTTGTGCTATAATTCGAAAATTACAGGACCAAAATACATGAAACTTTTCTTGTGTAATAATATATCATTGAGAAATAGAAATACTTGGTGATTTGGTTATTGATTTGAGGGGCTTGATCCCCGTGTAGTTGGGTGTGTGTAGAAATTGCCGGATAACCTGTATTGATGTAATGACTGTAGCAGTGTGTGTAACTGTGTCAGGGTCAGGGATGGGGTAGGCACCCCGGGACTTGATGTTAAGTAATATCCTAGCATTTTCATGGAGAGAGTGTGGAAGAAAACGGGGGAAAGTCTACACTCAGGATAGCCGCTATCAGCGCAGCGCCGGAATTCAAACCTACGATATCTGGACTTACTGCAGCTGCCCTCGCGATTGCAGTGCATGTTTGAAGAGCACGGCTACGCCACGGGACGAAATGCTTCATGAATTTGGCTTGAGTAACTATAACCCCCGCCCATTGGTCAATCCTGGCTACGCTACTGGTAGTCGGTCTTGGATTGGTAAGTCCTCAGCTGCTACGTTTTCCCGCGAAGAATGTTGAAGTGCCTGTACTATTTTAATTTGCTAGTAATATAGTGGTGTGTGGTATTATCATTTTAAATGATCTTGTCGACTTCGTCGTTACGCTGGGGTCTGGCGTTACGTTACGGTGACGGGACGAATGTACCTAGATGCACTGAGGTGTGTGACGTCATAGTACCGCTTGGTGCATGTGTTCCCCGACAATCTCTACTTCGTTAGTATAAGACAAAAATCCCCGATTCTTGGATGTCACGGGTAATCTCAAGAACCACTGGATGGATTTTGATGCGGGTTTCACCATTCTGTAAAGGATATCTCGAGAAAAGATTCTGTAGAAAATAATTTATGTATAATCAATGGAAGCCAAGCAGTAACGATTTCAGTGAAAAAGTCGAAAACAAACTCGGTGTCCGTGCGCTTCTTAAGCCTACGCTGGGCAAACCGTTCAAAATATCAATATACTATGAGCGTAAGAATTGGTCAGCATGAATAGTTCTACAAAAATGTCCGCGAGAGCATATCTCTATCTTCAATACATCGCCCACTATAAATGTTTTTAGACTGGATGGAAAGGGCACGTCATCCAGCCATTTCCCTCCTTTCTCCGTGCGCTCTGGTGAGCGTGACGGCATCCCACGCGCTGGACCTTGCTTTGCCCTTGGTTTGCACTTGCCGTTCGCGAGTAATTTGAAACAAGGTATAGTATTATAATGCAAGATAAGTCTCTCTCTCTGTGGTTAACAGCCGTGAGGCTGGTTGGCAGCAGCTCTCCATTCTTCCCGTCTCTCAGTCTTCCTCTTCAGTTCACAGTATGAGCCACAACCCATATCTTGCAGTATTTGACTCATGTACTCCAGTCTGGGTCTTCCTCTACAATTCTTGCCGTCTACTGTTCCCTCGATTATAAGCTTAATCAGTCCATTGTGTCGCAGTATGTGGCCCACGAGGTGATTCCTTCTTCTTTTTAAATATTTAAGGAAACATCTTCTCTCTCCCACTCTTCTAAAGACTTCCTCATTTGTGACCATTTCTTTCCAACTGATTTTCATAATCCTTCTATAGCACCAGGTTTCAAATGCCAGTAGTCTTTTCCTCTCTCTCTCTCCTATTGTCCAAAATTCGCTGCCATATAGCGCGACGCTCCATACATAGGTATTTAACATTAGTTTCCTCACATCAAGATTGATGTTCCTTGCAGTAAATAGGTTCTTCTTTTTATAGAAAGCGTTCTTGGCTTGGGCAATCCTACTTAATATCTCTCTGCTGCTTCTTCCATCATTCGTTATTTTACTTCCCAGATAATTAAACTCATTCACTTCGTGTATCTTTTCATTTCTTAACTCTATTGTTGTCTGGTTTTCGCCATTTCTACTGCAGACCAAAATTTTTGTTTTGTTTGTATTTATTCTCATATTAAATTCTTCATCCATTATTTTGTCCATCTTGCTCAGGATCTTTTGTAAGTCTTCTTCACTTTCTGCAATTAGCGCTATGTCATCAGCAAACCTTATCATGTCAACTTTTTCTCCATGAATATTCACTCCTGTGGCAAATTCTTCTCTTACTTGGTCGATCGCCTTTTGTACATATATATTGAATAGATATGGGGAAAGGGAACAACCCTGCCGTACACCCTTTCTGATGTGTGCTGTTTCTTCCTTGCTACCACAACAAACTATTCCAATTTCATGCTTATAGATATTGTAGATCAGTCTTCTGTCTCTAAAGTTGATACCTGTTTGATGAAGAATGCTGAATAGAACATTCCAGTTCACATTGTCAAACGCCTTTTCAAGGTCGACAAACGCTAAGAAGGTAGGTTTGCCTTTCTTCATCTGCTTCTCTATCACTTGCCTCAATGCTAAGATTGCTTCTCTTGTTCCTACTCCTTTCCTAAAACCAAGTATTATGCAGATTATTTTCTAACATGTCAAGAGTTTTTGGCTTCGAGCGAAGCGAGAAGCCTCCAGCCTTTCTAGCATTTTTCAGCATTTGTAGCATTACAAATGATACAAAGTCTAGTCTTTCAGAATGACTGCCACTTTTTTATATTGTTAAGGAGCAAAATCTACTAGTACAATCATGTCGTGCAGTACACAGAAGAAAGTGGACTCAGAACACCGTCAGCTTAAGGAAGAGTGAATGAAACAGTTTTGCTGGTTGTCAATCAATAGTCTATGTTTCATTTTGTGAAATAATTTTCCAGGTTCTTGGATCATAACACAGTTGTACTTTGCAATTGCGACTTCGGTTAGATATTGTACCTAAATTCTGCATTTTTTTTACACTTCCGGCCCCCTGAATACTCTAAATAATCGTAATATTAATCTGTGTAGCCCTCGGGAACATTCATTTGAGAAGGCCTGCAGTAGTCAGGTGCAAGTTCTCGAAACTGGCCTCACTTTTAAAGTGGACAAGTTGGATCAAGCCGTGAGGTGAAGAGAATGGGGGAGGAAACATTGCCTAAGAGGCTAAGACAAGCAGAGGTAGACCTATAATATAGAAAACGATGGTTAGATACATGTCCAGCTATTTCAAGTTTTTTTTCCGTGTAGCCTCCTGAGAGGCCGAGTGCAGGTCTTTATATTCGACGCCCGTGGGCGACCTGCGCGTCGGGATGAGAGATGAGATGAATGGGTGAAAGTGGGCAAGGATGTGGAAGGAAGCGGCCGTGGCCTGTCAGAAGGTACTGTCCCAGCATTTTCCTGGTGTTGAAAATGAGAAACCACGGAAAACCATTTCAAGGATAGCCGACGGCGGGGCTCGAACCCACGCGTCTACCGAGTCAGCAGAGAGCTTGGCCTCATGACCTAACGCCGCGCTTTAGCCAGCGTAGCCACTACTGTCGGTTATTTCAAGGTGATAGGAGAGGAAGCGGATGTGACCGCCGAGCTAACTTTATTTATTTATTACTAGCTATTTTACCCGGCGTTGCCCGGGAGGTGTATTTACATGTTATAGAAAGATACATGCCAATATATTTTGCAAAATATATTTACTTTGTCCCTAAGAGAGTTTAAAACATAGTTCACCTGGACTCTGAAGTTTATAAAGTGCAATATTAACTCACAGTAAATCTAGGCGAAAGGTACTGTGGAGTACAATAACTTAGTAGAGAATGCATCAATAACAAAGAAGGGCTGTATATGCACATTTCTCAAGGACCTAGTCTCACAACTACAGTACATTCCTGATATTCTTCATTTTTTCTTGTATGGGTGTAATTTAGACGTTTTGTTCACATAGTTATCTTACATTTTTAAATTGTTGCATCTACCACCTTGGAAGGAAACAATATTTAAATTATTCTATTTTTGGAATATAAAGTCATCATTCTGGACTCAGATATAGCCTACTTACGATATTTAACCCCGCACAAATGGTGAGATTAATGAGAAATGGCTTATTCATGTACATAGGTCAGTGTGTAGGCTACTATAGCTGCATATTAGGGAATGGTATTGCTGTATTTCCATGCCTATTATATCATATTGGGTGGCTTTGGCGGCGTATTTGGTAGCATGCTGAGCTTCAATGCCCATGGTCGCGGGTTCAAACCCGGCTGTAGTTATCGGATTTTTGAAGAGCGTTAAAAATCCCTCAGTATGCTTTCCTTCTGAGGGTAAGTAAAGCCGGTGGGCCCATGTCATAGATTTATGTGGTGTAAAAGAACCTTCCATTAACTACACTCGTGTGAAGGTAAAATTTGTAGGTTAAACTTGACTAACGCTATTAAATTCCAACGTTCACCGTCAGGTTTTGATTGCGGCGGTATCTATTAGCCAAGTTTGCAGCTAGGTGTCATTGACGGTAGCATTTGGTAGCAAAAGTAGGAATTACTTAAAACTGACTGCCTGTAGTCCTTACCTGAATTACATATAACACAAAATAATACAGCCGTCGCAATTAACAACGGTTATCAGGCGGATTCTACACACACCCAAAGTGCACGGGGCTGCATGACCGCGTTGTCGCAGCCGCTAAACAGAGGAACCAACCAACCTATCTCACCAAGTTAAAGTAAATGCAGCAACGTATAATCCCAGTATAATGTCAAATAATATGCATTGATTGAGAACACATTGGGCCTCTTTAGCCCTAAAGTATTTCGTAAGATAATAAATATATTCTCTAAACTTATACCGTAATGATCTCTAAAATGCTATAGCGGAGTTCGGGGAATTCATGATAACTACACCATTATACAATATAATTCGTCAGTAAGCACTAAAATGGCTAATACATAGCAAATCAGCAAAATGTTGGATGAACACACGTTTTATTTGAAGAAATAGGAGATCAGAAACATGATCAAAGAACAACACTCGTTTGTCAATAACCAAACTGGTAGTCATGGCTACCGCTAACCTTAGCCAACACTTTATTTATATCCTCTTTGGTCAACACTAATATCTTTGGATTGTCTCTGTCCATTGCGGTACCTGGTGTCATTCTCTGTTACTACCGCCACATCGGTCCTGGTGGCAAATTGTGTTACTACCGCCGTAGCTACTGTTTGGTCCTAATCATCCAAAATCGAATCACAAAGAAAGTAATGCTACTTTAAGAACAATCTGCAATAGTATATCGAATGCAGGGTTTGCCTATGTATTTCTCTTTTAATTTAATTTCCCTATTACGACCCCTGTTAATAAAAGAGATGAAAATGAAAATCCACAGCCTGCTTTCAGTCTCCGACCGGGTCAGAGATACGGTTTCATATTTTTATTGCGTTCAGATTTCTAATGTTTTTATCGTGCCTTAGATAATAGATGGTGTAGCCACTGCCTGCTGGATCGCATCCCTCCTGGCTGCTTTAAACTGCCTGCCCATTAAACGATTACAGTATTGGTTTATGCGTACAACCTCGTTTCCAAATCCCCCAGGGGCTCACATCTAGTGGGAAGTGGGTTGGCGACCTCGGGCCCCCAGCTGAGTCTGGCATTGCTTCCACTTACATGTGCCGGGCTCCTCTCCGTCTTCTTTCCTGACGACCTCACTTGGTCAACTCTTCTTCACTTCCGACCCCGACGGTATTAGGGTATCCGAGGCCTATGGAGTCTCTTCCTTTCCCGCCTTAATTGGCCCTTGTCCCATCTTTTCTGAAACCTCCTTCTGAGAGGGGTCAGCCTCTTTAGCCTACTTTTCACATTTTGCAAAAATGAGGAAAAAGTAGACTTATGAGATCGATCCGGGAAAATGTGTGTCTGTCTGTCTGTCTGTCTGGCTGGCTGTGTGTGTGTGTGTGTGTGTGTGTGTCCCTATCAACTTCTAAACGGCAGGAGCAATCAAAACAAAATTTGGTAGGAGTAAAGATCTATACCTGAATATCTCACGGCCATATTTGAAAATGAAGTCAGTGCTACCAACTGCTGAAAAAACGCACTAGAAATTTGAGCTCCATGTTGGACATCATGCAAGGTATGCATGGGAGCTATTCCAAAATTGGCACACATGTAGATAATACTATTTCAGTTTAATTTCCAGGAGGCCAACCATGACAGTGTTGCCAAAATAATTTTAAGCCTTCTGATAGGTCCAATGTTTAAATGCATATAACTTCTACACTATCAATTGGATTTCAACCAAATTTTGTATGTAATATCTGTGCATAAACAGATATAACTGAGCATATTCTTAAGAGCCACCAGGGCTGCCAACTGTTAATAATTGCTCTCTCTATTTTTTTTAACCAAATACCAATATATCAGAAAGTATGCAAGCCAACAGCTTTAAACTATGCACACGTATATTCTGACATTTTAGATTAATTTCGAGTAACTTATATACGTCAGTTCTACCAACATGATTATAAGCCTGCTGGCAGTACCAATTTTTAAATACATGTAACTTCTATACTATCAGTTGGATTTCGACCAAATTTCGTATGTGCTATGTGTACCATAACAGATATGAGTATAAGTATTGTTAAGAGCAATCAGGGCTGCCAACAGTTAATAAATGCTGTCTATATAATTTTTACCCTAATATCAATATATCAGAAAGTGTGCAAGCCAACAGCTCTATACTTTGCACATGTATAGCACCTGACATTCTAGATTAATGTGGAGTAATTAATACAAGGCAGTGCTGCCAACATGATTCTATGCCTGCTGATATGTCCAATTTTAAAATACATGTAACTTCTATACTAACAAATGGATTTCATCCAAAATTAGCACACCAAGATATCATAATATTTCAGATTATTTCTGACCAGCACACGCGAGGTATTGTTGGCAACATGCTTTTACACGTGCTGATAGATCCAGTGTCTAACTGCATGTAACGTCCATTGGACTTCAACCAAATTTTGTATTCTGTACCTTAAGAGATGGAACTAAGAATATATTCAGTCACCAGGGCTGCCAACTGTAGTGCTCTATTAGGCTACATTATACCAGGTATATTTTGAACTAATTAGATATTTCGATATTACCAACTTAATTTCGTCATTATTCTAGATAGGTTCATATACTGTAGAGTAATCATTGGCATGAAAAGTAGGCTTTATAGTTCTTCACGGAACTTCTTGTTTTCATTTCATGTTATCTCCTGCCTTCTGCTCATGGCCCACCAGGAGTCAGGGTGTATGTAGCCCCACAACGTCTGGTGCACACTGGATATTGCTACACCCTCAGGGGCTCACGGCTGGTGAGTTCGGGAGTTGGCGACCCCGAGGGATTCCTGAGCTGGGTCTGGGGTTCCGCCTTTTATCCATTACCTCTGGGGTGGACCCTCTCCTATTTCACATTCCTATCTGCCTTTCATGGCTCTCCTTTCTTCCAAGTCCCTCAATCCGCATTCTTCGAGGGTTGAGGGCATTTCTTTTCCTCCTGTCCTTTATTTGCCTTATTCACCTTTTGTTTCCATTTCTTCTTCTAGTTAGTTCTTCGTTAGTTTTAGTTATAGTTTACATTTCATTATCATCTTCACGATCAACCAAACCATTAGGGGCTGATAACTTAGATGTTAGGCCCCTTAAAAACAATTATCATCATCATCATCGTTTCCAAATATAGACGCTAAGAGCAGCACCAACGCACTGTGATTACCGCTTTTTCAAGTCACTGTTACAGACATTTGTTTTGTATGGATGTTAATGGTGGAGTTGTGTTTTGTATTTTATGATGGCGTACTGCTGTGTGTGCTTTTTTAAATCAGAACAGGGCAAGTTTGAATCCCAAGGAATCTCATTTCATGAGTTACCATCGGACAATTCACTTGACTTATAAATACACACACTAATACAGCCAACAAAATAAGACGGATTATCAGAGGAATTCAACACACCGCCAAGTACACGGGGCTACATGAGCACGATGTTCCAAAGCCCCTGAATTATCAACGTTCCATTCTTCGGCGACCGGAGGCATTTCTTTTACCTGTCTCTTATTGCCTCATTATTTTCTTTTCATCTCGTCTAGTATGTAAGTTAGATTTAAATTAGTTGGAAGTAATAGTATTTTTATTATCATCTGTACCGTATAATTACGGGCAAATGAGCTAGATATTTCGCCCCTTGAAAACAATCACCTCCACCACCATGTATGTTTCGCTTTCCTTTAAATTGAAAATTTGCCCGTAAGTATGTGTCTGAATTAATAACATATTCTTTATGCTGATTGAATAACAAAATAACTAACTTAGTGCCATGTTTTCGTGTTCTTTCAATATCGATATTAAGCCTCCAAAGTTAAAAACCCTTCGTTTCAGGTATCGTCGCCTTAAAAAGCCGCGGTAGGTTGACGCTACAACCTAATGGTGAATTAATATACAGTATATCCTGTACGCGTCTGAGTGTTGGTTGGTTGGTTGGTTCCTTAGTTTAGGGGCTGCGACAACGCGGTCATGTAGCCCCGTGTACTTTGGGTGTGTGTAGAATCTGTCTGATAACCGGTGTTAATTGTGATGACTGTATTAGTGTGTGTATCTGTTTCTTAATTCAAGTAGAGACTGCAACTTTGAATTTTCAAATAGTTCCTACTTTTGCCGCCAAACGCCACCGTCAACGACTACTAGGCCTAGTTCAGAACTAGCTACTAGACGCCACCGCAGTCGGCTCTTGGCAACGAACGTAGCAACCTAAGAGCGTTGTTTACATTCTTAACCTATCCAATTTAGTTTCACACAGGTGTAATTAGTGGAAAGATCTTTAACATGCCATAAATCTATGACATGGGACCGCCGGCTTTACTTCCCCTCCGAAGGAAGGCATACTGAGGGATTTTTAACGCTCTTAAAAAATCCGACGGCTTCGGCCGGGTTTGAACCCGCTATCTTGGGCATAGAAGCTCAGCATGCTACCAACTACGCCACCGAAGCCGCCCTCTGAGTGTTGAATGGGCAGGTAGTTTAAAGCAGCCAGGAGGGATGCGATCCACCTGGCAGTGAAAATGCCGCGGCGATCACAGTTGGTGCTGCAGCCTATCTTGTGTTAAATTGACAGGCAGTTTAAAGCAGCTTGGAGAGATGCGATCTAACTGGCAGTGGGTGTAGCATGCTTACCGAGATAGATAGATAGAAATTTGGTTGTCTCGTCATGAGCTATTGTTACCATGGAGATGCCGGCCTTGCCATTACTTTATCAGTTTACTAGCAGAAGTACCCGTTCTTCGAACGATGTTCGGTGTTAACACCAGACATTATAATAATAATAATAATGTTATTGGTGTTACGTCCCTTTTAAGTACTGTTGCTTTTAGAGACGCACCAGACATTATCAATTGAGCTACTGTTGCAATGGTTAGTGGCTTGTCATTCCTTCATAAGTTTATCAGAACGAAGTTAGTTTTCTGGGAATATCACACACACTGTTAATTTAAGGGCCTTATAATGTGTTTTTCGGAGACCCTTTATAGACTCGCGAATTTTTTGTCTCACATTGAGAAGTGCAACATATGCTTTGGTCGTCCTTCTAGGATAATTTTTATATTTCGCCTATTTTAGCATGTATTTTGAGAAGTTTTTCCCTATATCCACCCTTCTACTGTATGAAAAGTACGGTGAAGAGTTTTTAAATGATTGGTGTATTGACTCATGTTTACCATACCTAATTTTACGATGCACTAAGCATCCGAACATGAGTTATAGGCGTACATAAGGATACACAGAAAGACAGACAGACAATTCTATTGTCTACAACATATCACCCAGAAATTCAAATATGGGTATATCTACCACACAGTATCAAAGAAAATCATCCTTACGATGAACCCGTATGTCGACAAAAAAAAAAAAAAAAGATTAGTTGAAATGTGCTCTCAAACTAAATTCACCTAACGTGTACTTCCTGACATGAAATAGAATTGAAAGCCTTGTAGATGAAACGCAATACACGTCACATAAAAACTGACCCTCTACGTTGTGTGGGGCCCCCATACACAGGAAAACCTCTATCATAAATTATAAAAGCTTGTGGTGCATGACAATTCAGGTTCTTTAGTCTCAAATGGCCCAATTCCTAAAAGCCGCAAAAAATGCTGATTCAATTCAGGAATTTTTGAAAATAATGTTGTTGTTTGGAGATATAATAGACCTTCTGTACTATATGTCGCACGTGAAACTTGCATGAAAAAATCCTAGGTTACCCCTTGACCCCTATAATTGCATTGATGAATTATACAGTCTACGTTGGTTCCTTGATAACCTTATATTTGCAAACTTTCACAGAAATGTAATAAATGTAATACATTGCTTCTTACTGAAATAGATGGAAAGTTGGATGCCACCCCTTGAGATAATGTTGTCATAGTTACCGATTTGCATTCCTCCATTAGTTTACTAAATTAAATTTAATTCGTTTTCTGAGAATGTTTCAGAAACTGTTGGTTTTAGAGCCTTATAATGTAGTTTCCGAGGACCCTCGAGTTTTATTTCTCGCACCGAAGGGCTTTGTCTCGTCGTTGTACGCCATAATATAATACTAATAATAATAATATAATATAGGGATAGGAATATAATAGATCTGCCATACCACACCCGCAGGTGTAAATCGCGCGAAAAATTCTAGACTACCCCTTGACCCCTTAAGCGCATTTTACGTATTGATGAAATTTACAGTTTAATTTGGTTCCATAATAACCATCTAGCCGTTTGCAAACTTTCACACTACCGTAATGTAATTAATGGAATTGCATTGCGTCTTACAGCAATAGATGGACCTCTGAGAATCTGTTGCCATGGTTATCGGCTTGCATTCGTTCATTAGTTTATTAAATTAAATTAGCTTTCTGGGAATATCTCAAAAACGGTTGGACGTAGGACCTTAAAATGTGCTTTTAGGGCCCCCGAGTTTTGTCTTTCACATTGAGGGGCTGAAAATGAGCTTTGTCTCGTCCTTCTACTCCTATTTCAGCATGTATTTTAAGGGGGTATGCCCCCTTTTATGATAGGTACAGAGAAGAGTTACATCAATGATTAGTGTCGTGCCTCTGATGGATATCTGTACCAAATTTTACGTTGATACACCCAGCCGTTCTCGATTTATAAGGGAACAAAGTTGTCCACAGACAAACAGACAGACAAAAAATATTTTCGCGCGCATCCGTCATAAAACAGTATGAAACGCGTAAATAACTCAAATTTCCGTAGAAATTCAGAAAAAAACAGACAAACATTCATTTTTATATATGTAGAGATATACTGCACCGCTCGGTGTTGACCGTGTTTTATTGCACAAATTATGTTTTACTCGCTAACCGTTGGAGATACACGAAAAGTGATAAGGACCTTTTGGATAGAAAATTGAATGATAAAGCTCATGTATGCCATCAAAAGGTCGCTATTTCTTAGCGTTCTCTTTTTATTTGAAATGTAAATATCAAATTTTGAAACCAATGGTTGTAGTGACCTCATAAATGTGGGTTTTACTCACTAACCGTTGGAGATAAACGAATAGTGAAGCTCGTATGTACCGTCAAATGTTTGCTATTTCTTAGCGTTCTCTTTTTATTTGATAAGGAAATATGAAGTTTTGATTAAAGTGTGTAGTGACGTCACTAAAATGGTCGCCATTTGTTAATAGTGCAAAATATCGAAATAAAACGTATCCTATATGTAAACCTGGTAAATCAGCTACATCCATGCGAAATTTCATTTAAATCGGACCAGTAGTTCTTGCGTTATTGAGTAGCACACAGACAGACAGAAAGACAGACACACACCATCTCATTTTTATATATTAGTATAGCAGAAGTACCCGTGCTTCGAACGGTGTTATATATTAGCACCAGACATTATCAATTGAGCTACTGTTGCAATGGTTAGCGGTTGTCTATCCTTCATAAGTTTATCAGAACGAAGTTAGTTTTCTGGGAATATCACACACACTGTTAATTTAAGGGCCTTAAAATGTGGTTTTCGGAGACCCCTTATAGACTCTCGTATTTTGTGTCTCACATTGAGAAGCGCAACATATGCTTTGATCGTCCTTCTAGGATAATTTTTATATTTCGCCTATTTTAGCATATATTTTGAGAAGTTTTCCCCTATATCCACCCTTCTACTGTATGAAAAGTACGGTGAGGAGTTTTATAAATGATTGGTGTATTAACTCATGTTTACCATACCTAATTTTACGATGCACCACGGATCCGAACACGATTTATAGGCGTACATAAAGATACACAGATATGTCTACAACATATCACCCAGATATCCAAAATGGGTATATCTACCATACAGTATCAAACAAAATCATCCTTACGATGAACCCGTATGTCGACAAAAAAAAAAAAAAAAAAGATTAGTTAAAATTTGCTCTCAAACTAAATTCACCTAACGTGTACTTCTTGACGTGAAATAGAATTGAAAGCCTTGTAGACGAAACGCAATACACCTCACATAAAAAATGACCCTCTACGTTGTGTTAGGTCCCCATACACAGGAAGACCTCTTTCATAAATTATAAAGGCTTGTGGTGCATGAGAATTCAGGTTCTTTAGTCTCAAATGGCCCAAATTCCTAAAAGCCGCAAAAAATGCTGATTCAATTCAGGAATTTTTGAAAATAATGTTGCTGCTTGGAGATATAAAGGAAGATTGTAGTTTTACGTGACCATTAATCGCGAGATCATAAGCCACGGGACCTCCACTTTACGTGGAATCTGAACCACAGGGCATGACATTTCACTTTGAAAATGTTTGGAGATATAATAGACCTTCTGTACTATATGTCGCACGTGAAAATTGCATGAAAAAAATCTAGGTTACTCCTTGACCCCCTTAATTGCATTGGTGAATTATACAGTCTACGTTGGTTCCGTGATAACCGTATAGCCATTTGCAAACTTTCACAGAAATGTAATAAATGGAGTGACATTACTTCTTACAGAAATAGATGGAAAGTTTGATGCCACCCCTTGAGATAATGTTGTCATGGTTACCGATTTCCATTCCTTCATTAGTTTGTTAAATTAAATTAAATTAGTTTTCTGGGAATATTTCAGATATTTTTGGTTTTAGGGCCTTATAATGTAGTTTTCGAGGACCCTTTAGGGCCCCCAAGTTTTGTTTCTGGCACCGAGGGGCTTTGTCTCCTCGTTGTACGCCATAATATAATAATAATAATAATATAATATAGGGATAGGAATATAATAGACCTGCCGTACCACACCCGGAGGTGTAAATCGCGTGAAAAAATTCTAGTGTACCCCATGACCCCCTTAAGCGCATTATACGTATTGATGAATTTTACAGCTTAATTTCTTTCTGTGATGACCTTCTAGCCGTTTGCAAACTTTCACACCAATGTAATTAATGGAATTGCATTGCGTCTTACAGCAATAGATGGACCTCTGAGAATCCGTTGCCATGGTTTCCGGCTTGTATTCGTTCATTAGTTTATTAAATGAAATTAGTTTTCTGGGAATATCTCAAAAGCGGTTGGTTTTAGGGCCTTAAAATGTGGATTTCGGGGACCCATCGGGGCCCCCGAGTTTTGTCTCTCACATCGAGGGGATGAAAATGATCTTTGTCTCGTCCTTCTACTCTTATTTCAGCATGCATTTTAAGGGGGTAGGCCCCCTTTTATGAGAGGTACGGAGAAGGGTTACATCTATGATTAGTGTCGTGCCTATGATGGATATCTGTACCAAATGTTACGTTGATACACCCAGCCGTTCTCGAGTTATAAGGGAACAAAGATGTCCACAGACAGACAGACAAACAAACAAACAGGCAGACAGACCAACACTTTTTTTTGCGCGCATCTATCATAAGACAGTCTGAAACGTGTAAATAACTCAAATTTCCGTAGAAATTCAGAAAAAAAACAGACAAATTTTATTTTTATATATGTAGAGATATACTGCACCGCTCGGTGTTGACCGTGTTTTATTGCACAAATTTAGGTTTTACTCGTTAACCGTCGGAGATACACGAAAAGTGGTAAGAACCTTTTGGATAGAAAATTAAATGGTAAAGATCGTGTATACCATCAAAAGTTTGCTATTTCTTAGCGTTCTCTTTTTATTTGAAATGGAAATATGAAATTTTGAAACCAAAGGGTGTAGTGACGTCACAAATGTCGGTTTTACTCGCTAACCGTTGGTGATACTCGAAGAGTGATAAGGACCTTTCGGATAGAAAATTAAATTTCAAAGCTCGAATGTGCCTTCAAAAGTTTGCTATTTCCTACCGTTCTCCTTTTATTTGATATGGAAATAAGAAATTTTGAAACCAAAGGGTGTAGTGACGTCACTAAAATGGTCGCCATTTCTTAATAGTGCAAAATATCGAAATTATAAGTATCATATATGTAAACCTGGTATTTCAGCTACATCCATGCAAAATTTCATTTTAATCGGACCAGTGGTTCTTGCGTTATTAGGTAACAGACAGACAGACAGACAGACAGAAAGACAGACACACACCATCTCATTTTTATATATTAGTATGATTTCTATACCGGTATTGGAGAGCGCTACATGCATCCAGTCGGCAGTGTCTCGTCAATAGCTACTATTGCCTGGAAACGACTGCCTTAGCTGTCATTTGCGTTACGTTTTATAGTGACTTTTATTCTTTTTGTTTTATGTCACGTCACGGGATAAAAAGTATCCTATGTCCGTCTCCTGGTTCTAAGCTACCTCCACACCAATTTTCAGCCAAATCGGTTCAGCCGTTCTTGAGTTATAAATAGGGTAACTAGCACGACTTTCTTTTATATATATAGATTTATCGTAAGGCTTTAAGTGCCGGGAGTGTCCGAGGAAATGTTCGGCTCGCCTGAGTCTGTAGCTGCTTCCAGCGGACACACTTATAGGGTGAGCTACAAGTTCCGTTCAATTTCAAGTACAGTGAAACCTCTCAAATCCGAACCCCGGAAATCCGAAATCCTGGGTAATCCGAACGACTTCTTTCCGAAAAACTTTTTAAGTTGGAAAAACACACGCAAAAAAGAGAAAATTATTTTGTCATAAAGCAATTATATATTCGACATTATAACCTTAATTTACATAATTCTTTGAGAAATTAACAAAGAAGTACAGTTAACATACCTGACAAACACGCTACAAACTTATCTCATCCAGGATTGAAAAACGGATTATTTGGTTAATGTAATTCCTTACGTTAATCACTTTGCAAAAACAATGAAATAACAATAGAAACACACTAGAAATCAGTTATCTTCAATTGTCGAAGTGATGAAAATTTTCCCGCGGTGACAATTGTCGCCAGGGTCGCATGAACATGACATCGTTTGGCGTGGCAGCAACGTGTTGTTCTACGAAGCACAATGCGACGTTAAGAGCAGATGCAGCTTCAGTATAAGTCACATTGTCTGTCGAAGTTTCTTCATCCTCACTGTCACTAGCCTATCTCGCTCAATGTACAGTCCGATACCGTAACGAGGGCTGGTTATTATGTTAGGTTATGCAAATTTTTCGGATAATCCGAACAAATTGAAATCCGAACAGGCTACAGCCCCTATTAGTTCGGATTTGAGGGGTTTTACTGTAGTTCCAACTTTTGCTACCAGATATCAATGATACCTAGTGGTGAACGTTGAAACTTTGATAGACCGTTCCGACGAAATTTAACCTAACAATTTAGCTGCACACATGGTTAGTCTGTGGAAGTATATTTTACATGCCATAAATCTATGACATGGGACCGCCGGCTTTACTTCCCCTCCGAAGGAAGGCATACTGAACGATTTTAACGCTCTTAAAAAATCCGGCGACTTCGGCCGGGTTTGAACCCGCTATCTTGGGCACAGCAGTTCCGCATGCTACCAACTACGCCACCGAAGCCGTGCTAACTGCTAATAGGTGACTCGTCCGCACACAGAGGCTTGTAGACTACTTTTTTACTTACTTAATTCCTGCCGCTCCTTCCGGAGCATAGGGCCTTGGCGAAATTTCTCCACGCAGTACGGTTCCTAGCCATTCTCTTCACTTGACTCCAGTTCTTGTCCACCTCTGCAATGTCCTTTTCGATCGTCCTCTTCCAGGTCTTCTTAGGTCGACCTCGCTTCCTGGCGCCTTGAGGATTCCAGTCTAGCGCCGCCCTCTCAATAGCTCCGTCCGGCTTCCTTAGTGTGTGACCAATCCAGCGCCATTTCCTCTCCTTGATCTGGATGCTAATCGGTTGTTGATTGGTGATGGTCCAAAGATCTTCATTTGAGATTATGTCCGGCCACCTCACATTCATGATGCGACGCAGACATCTGTTAATGAACACCTGTAGCTGGTTGTTGATCGGTTTTGTGACTTTCCATGTTTCACAGCCGTAGAGAAGAATCGACTTTACGTTGCTATTGAAAAGGCGGAGCTTGGTCTTCCTGGAAATGTTTCTATTTCTCCAGATGGGGTAGAGCTGGACAAAGGCACCATTTGCCTTCCTGATACGGCTTCGAACATCTTTCTCTGCTCCCCCATCATTTGTGACTATACTTCCAAGGTAGAGGAAGGACTCAACTCGCTCAATGTCCTTTCCGTTGACTGTCAAACTAGTCGTGATGTCAGAATTTATCCTCATCTCTTTGGTCTTGTTGGTGTTGATCATCAGTCCTGCACGTTCTGCTTCTCTCTGCAACCTCCCCAGCTTATCTTCTATGTCTCGGTACCGTTGTGCCATAAGACAAATGTCGTCTGCGAAATCCAGATCTTCTAGCCTGTCATTTATACCCCATTGAATACCCCTCTTCCGTCCTCCAATTACCTTCTTCATCACACTATCCAGGACCAACTGGAACAGAGTGGGGGAGAGGACACACCCCTGTCTCACTCCGGAACTGACCTTTATCTTTTCTGTTAATTTGCCTTCGTGAAGAACCTGGCACTCATACCCTTCGTACATCTCTTCCATGATTCTGATGATCTTTGTTGGAATTTTATATTCCTCGAGGGTCTTCCACATGATTCATTGATTTACGGAGTCGAAGTCTTTCTCGAAGTCAACAAATGTGAGGTAAAGGGTATTCCGCCACTCCAAACTCTGCTCCAGGATGATTCGGAGGGTGTTGATGAGATCCACACAGCTGCGATGTTGTCGAAATCCAGCCTGTTCCTTCCGAAGCCTTTTTTCTACGCAGTCTTTTATACGATTCCGGATGACTCTCGCCAGCACTTTGCTTGGAATGGACAGCAAGGTGATACCCCTCCAGTTGTTACAGTTTGTGGTGTCCCCTTTCTACGGCAACTTGACTATCAACCCCTTCTTCCAGTCGGTTGGTATTTTCTCCTTCCAGATCTTCACCAACAGCGGGTGCAGCAGATCGATCGTAATATCCAGGTCTGCTTTCAGTACTTCCGCTGGGATATTATCCAGGCCTGGTGCCTTCCCGCATATCATCTGCTTCAACGCTGTCCGTATTTCGCCCCGAGTTGGGGAGTCGAGGCTGATGCTTGGGTCACTTTCTGCTTCCTCTTCATCTTCTCCTCGCTGCTTACTTTCTAGTCCTCTATCTCTATTAAGAACCGCCGCAAAGTGTTCTATCTATCTTGTCAACTGCTGTTCACACGTCGTGAGGATCTCGCCGTCTTGCTCTTCACAGGCCTAGTTTTATTAAAACCTTTCTTCGAAAGCATCTTTGTGATGCCATAGAGCTCCTTAACGTCCCCCCTTCTTGCCGCTTCTTCTGCTTTCTCCGCCTGCTCATCAATCCGCCTCCTATGATCCTTCCGTACACTCCTATTTACCTCCCTGTTTGCTGTTGAATACTTTGCTTGTGTGAGAGCCTTCTGCTGCCTAGTCTTGCAGGTGTTGAGCTTGGCCTTAATCTCCTTCCTATAATTAATCTTGTCCCAGATCTGATCGGATATCCATTCTTTCCGCAGGTAGTTCTTGTACCCGAGCTGCATCTCACTGGTTTCCACGAAGATATTCTTTACCTCGCTCCACACAGTCTCCACGTCCTTCTCTGTCTCGGAGTCCAACACCTGGAATTTATTTCTGAGCTCCAGTTTAAATTGGTCCAATCTCTGCTGGTTCTTAAGCTTGCCCACATCAAACTTGTTGTGCCGAGTGTTAAATTTTCGTCGGACTGCGACGATCTTCATGCGGAAGTTGGCAACCACAAGATGATGGTCACTACCAACGTCCGCTCCTCTCTTGTTCCTAACATCTTCCAAGCTTCTTCTGAACCTCCTGCTCACCGCGATGCGATCAATTTGATTTTCTGTGACTTGATCAGGAGACACCCAGGTGACCTTGTGGCACCGCCTATGAGGAAATACCGTGCCACCCATCACCAAATCCTGACTGGCGCAATATTCCGTAAATTTCTCCCCATTATCATTCATCTCACCAAGGCCATGTTTACCCATGATCTGCTCCAACCCCTCATTGTTTGAGCCCACCTTCGCGTTGAAGTCTCCCATAACAATGAGAATGTCCTTCTTACTTGTTTGTCTTGTGACATCTCGCAGCATTTGGTAGAATTCTTCCGCCTTCTCTGGCTCCGATTGTTCTGTAAGCGCATAGCATTGGATGATGATCACATTCCTGATCTTTGTCTTGAACCTAGCAAACATGAGCCTACTAGAAATTGGCTTCCACTCCATAAGGCTTCTCTTTGCATTTCTGTTGAGCAGCAACCCCACTCCATCCCTGTGTTCTTCATCATCGCCCCCAGAATAGAGAAATGTAATTCCATCTGTTGTCTGTATTTCACCAAACCCTGGCCACCTCACTTCACTCAATCCTAGGATATCCAGCCCATAGTTCTTCATCTCCCGTGTCACTTGTTTCAGTCTGGTTTTCTCCATCAAGGTCCTCACATTCCAGAAACCGATTTTCGTAGTCCTCTTCATGCCAAAAGTCGTCATCAGGTTATCCGTCCAGTTTTGTAAATTCGCTTCAGTTTCCGTAATCAGTTTATTTAAGAGGAGCGAGTGATTAACCCACTGCCTCCGAGTGCCTTGGAGGGGCTGCCACCTTAAGCCTGAGGCACCAGGCTGATTTTCTGTCAGGGTTTCTTCCCTTAGCCTTTGAAGAACCAACTCCAAACTACAAGGCAGCAGTTGTTTCACCAGAGCCCCGTTAGCCGTAATTTCTTCAGGGTTCCTGTAGGGCCTTCACAGCTACCGTAGCGGTCTTGAGTCCCCACTGTACTTCACCCCTACAGGCAATCCCCTATTTAATTACGTAGCCCATCTCCCACGACGAGGACGAGGTGTTGGATTTGTGGGAGACCTTGCAGACTAGAGTTGTTGTTTATTCTTTAAGGGTCTTTGCGGCATCGTGGTCATGTAGCAACGTGTACCTTGGGTGTGTGTAGAATCTGTATGATAATCGGTGTTAATTGTGAAGGCTGTATTAGTGTGTGTTATCTGTAATTCAGGTAAGGACTGCAAACGATCAATTTCAAATAGTTCCTACATTTGCTACCATCAATGACACCTAGCTGTGAACTTGGCTACTAGACGCCGCTGCTACTGGCACCTGGCGTTGAACGCTGGAACTTAATAGAGCGTTAATCAAATCTAACCTAACCAAATTTAGCCACACACAATTATAGTTAGTGGAAGGTTCTTTTACGAGCCATAAATCTATGACATGGGCCCACTGACTTTGCTTCCCCTCCGAAGGAAGGCTTACTGAGGGATTTTTAACGCTCTTAAAATTCGAAGCCTCCAGCCGGGTTTGAAACCGCGATCTGGGGCATGGATATTCAGCATGCTACCAACTACTGTACCCCACCGAAGCCACCTCTTTGACTTTAACAAGCCAACTTCACTATACCATTCAACCTGGATGAACGCTTTTTCCTGTCTTTACACATTGTTGTCCCAAGACATGCCTTTGCAACTTCTAGAACTGCATCCCTGTATCCTGACCACTTCGTTTCAATATCCTGCAATTCTTTACCATCTACTCTCTGAAATTTCTCATTAATCATTTCCATGAATTTGTTCCTTATCCTCGAGATTTTTAACTCTATTCCATCCGCAAACAGACCTCATTTACTGCACTTTAGGTCTAACAATGCTTAATTAACAGCAAATTAGTTTGTTGTCCGTTCATCAGAAAAGCCCCTGAATGACCTACAATTCCTTATCAATTTACTAAATTGAAAGTCAATAATAATATACTCGTAGACTATTATCGATCTTGTTCCTCTTCCCTCCCATGTTGATCTGTGAATCTGCTTAATGCTTCAAGAAAGAGTTCGCGACTGAACCCCAGACAAGGAATCTGTTGACATCGAATATAGATTTAGGTATTAGGAAGTCATTTTTGAAAGCCTTTGTCTGGAGCGTGGCACTGTATGGAAGTGAAACTCGGACTATTGGTGCAGCAGAAAAGAGGAGAATTGAAGCGTTTGAAATGTGGTGTTACAGGAGAATGATGAAGATCAGATGGGTAACAAATGAAGAGTTCTTAAGACGAATGGGAGAGGAGAGATGTTTCTGGCGACTGCTATGAAGGGAAGAGATAGGTAGGTAGGACATATACTAAAACACCCAGGAATAGCTAGCTTAGTAATGGAAGGAAGGGTCGGGAACAAGAACTGTAGGAGTAGACCAAGGTTAGAATATGTTTAACAGATTGCTTCGGATTTAGGGTGTGGTAGGTAGCCTATGTAGAGATGATACGATTAGCTCAGGACAGGGAGGCATGGAGGGCTCTCATACCTCTCAATCTTATTTCCTATCCTAGCATTGAAATGCCCCATCAGAATTACACTATCCTTATTGTTAACTCTCATTGCCACATCACACCGTAGCTCATAAAATCTGTCTGTCCTGATCCGCTCCTTCATATGGAAGCGTACACTGTAAAATCTAACCACATTAAACATTCATTTACATAACTCACTGAACCTGTGTTACGCTCAAAGGTTCTATAATATAATATAATATAAAAATAATACAGGTAAAAAGTAACAATAACAATAAACTAACAAGTAGTTCCGTGAAGAACTATACAGCCTATTTTCATAAAATCCTACTTTTGTTAATTGCCTCTATCTACATACAAAATTTCAGTTTGCTGTAATAGATTCGTAGATATTGAGAACCGACTAAATATTTCGGATGGTCGCCATGTTGGATTTTATATATGTAGGTCCTAGAGTTATGTACTGTTACATGAAGATTATTGTGTACGTGTAGCATTCAAACTTCAATCGCATGATTAGGACACAAGAATTTACAAGGAGATTTTAAAATTTCGCACAGCTGCCATCTTGTGGTTATGGAAACAATTGAAATAAATTAGATGCCAGTGGATTAACATTCGTATAAGGATTTACTGTACCAAGGTTCACTGCACTCGGATGGTTAAATTGCGAGAAAAAACATGTGAATATTTAAAATTCGCGTCGCCGCCATGTTGGATTTGTGATCACCAGGTTATTTAAAGTCCTATAGGTGAACTTGAAGTTCATAGCCTCTATGAACATAAAAAAATCAGTTTGATTGCTATAGGCCTAATAGATTCGTAGATATTGAGAGCCGTCTAAATATTTCGGATGGTCGCCATGTTGGATTGTTAAATGTGTAGGCCATAGAGTCATGTGCCATTAAAGGAAAATTATTGCGTAGGCTCATTATTCAAACTTTCACATCGTTCGCATGATTACGACACAAGAAATAAAAACTTAATTTTAAAATTTGTAAAGCCGCCATCTTGAGGTTATGTAAACAATTTAACTAAATTAGATACCAGTGTATTACGATGTTTATAAACATTTCCTGTACCAGATTTCATTGCGGTTGGAATATTAAATCGCGAGAAAGGTCTACTTGAAATTTTCAAATTCGCTTGGCCCCCATGTTCGTTTTGTAGTTAACCGGTTTTTGAAAATCTTATAGATGAACTTCAAGTGCCCCCTATCTCCGTTCAAAATTTCAGGGTGATATGGCTAATAGTTTCAGAGATATAGAATGCCGGTGAAATATTTCTCACATCCGCCATCTTGTGGTTATGTAAACAATTGAATCAAGTTAGATGTCGGTGCATTACAATGTGTATAAACATATACTGCACCGAGCTTTATTGCGTTTGGTTGGTAAAATCGCGAGAAACGTCTATTTAAAAGTCGCAAATTCGCGTGCCCGCCATGTTGGTTTTGTAGTTACCAGTTTTTCAAAAGTCACATAGGTGAACTTCTAGTAGTTTCCTTTATCACCGTAAAAAATCCAGGGTGATATCGGGAACAGTTTCGGAGATATTGAATGCTGGTGAAATATTTCGCACAGCCGCCATGTTGGATTGGTGAGACGTAACAAAATTTGAAGGGCACGGTCGGGGTCGTCGGGATTAGGGCAATGAACTTACCGAGTTTCATTGAAATCGCTCCAGCCGTTTAAAAATTATTAGGGGGACACACACATACACGCACACACTCCTCACACACACACGGAAAAAAGGTGATCTTATAAGCCTATTTTTTTTTCAAAATTGAAAATAGGCTAAAAATGGCAAAACGTGAACTGAAGAGAGGAAGGAACAGCATAGGAAACGAATGCAGGAATACTGGGCGAACGTTAAAGCACAGGCGCAAAGACATGGAAAAGGACAGTTGAAATAGCGTGGACCGTAGATGGCCGAAACGACAGCAATAATAATAATATTAATAGTAATAATAATGATAATAATAATAATAATAATAATAATAATAATAAAAACTGCGATAATAATTATAGTTCTCAGTTTTCTCAAGACTGATTGCGTGGTGCAGCGGTAACGTTCTCGCCTAGGATCGAATCTTGGAGCAGTCAGTTGGCATTTGCGAGTGCACAAATGCGAAGGAGCCGTGTCAATACATTTATTGGCACGTTAAAGATCCCAATCGGGGCAAAATTCCGGCACCCCGGCGTCTCTAAAAAATGAGTAGTTAAAATGGACGTAAAACCAATAACATTATTATTATTATTTATTTTTCTCAAGGAAGAAAAGACAAAGGGAGTCTGTATCAGTGAGATATAGAAAGATCTGCAGAAGATTAGGATCTTATGTGAAGATATCCAGGAGGGTGACCAGCTTAAGAGAAAACTCCTAGAACATCAGAGTTTCCAATCCAAGTTGACGCTGAAAGCTGGAAAGGCGTGGCTGAAAGAGGGGAAGGAACAACACCGTCTATGAATGAAGGAATAATGGACCCACTTTAAAGCTCAAAGGAAACAGTTGAAATGACGTGGTCCTTAGTTGGACGAAACGAAACAATAATAATAATGATAATAATAATAATAATAATAATAATAATAATAATAATATAATGTGTTGATTTTGTTGTTCATTTATTTAAGGACTTTTCGACATCGTGGGTATGTTGACCCGTGTACTACGGTGTGTGTGTGTGTGTGTGTGTGGAATCTGTGTGCTAACTTATCTTGTGATGGTTGTACCAGTGTTTGTATCTGTCATTGGGTCTAGGGTTTGGGTACTATCCTGACATTTATGTGAAGTGGATGTGGAAAACCACGGAACACAACTTAAACGAAGGCCGAAGTGGAATTCAAACGAACTTTTTCTCAGTTCTGCCTAACGAAACTGAGCCCTGAGACCAGAAATAAAATTCTTGGCAGAGTCGGGAGTCAAACCCAAACCTCCGCGATGACCACCAAGAATGTTAGCCACTACGTCATGAGGTGGACAAAATATTAGAGTATGAGATAATTTAAGAGTAGACTTACCGCGTTGTGTCCCTGTGGGTTGTTGCGTTGATAATATGGTTGTCGGTGACTTGAGTCAGCGTTATATAGCTTCTCTCCCGTCTAGGTAAAAGGAAAACTTTGTTTCGCCTGTCTCGAGGCTGGCTAGCAACCAATACGGATGTTATTTATGAAGATGACTTGCATGAAGGTGGCCATCTCAGTGTTTGAAGACATATTACGTGGAATATTGCATAAGTTCAAAGCGAAGGTCAGACAGATATTCAATCCTCAGGCTATTGAAAGTGTTCGTGCAATTCATTGGGAGGTTAAGGTTACTTCAACCTTTCCAATGCAATGTTATTCATTTTGTGGTTCGCGTACCCAGTATGGATAGCCAGAGCCATGTAAGATTCCGGGGGTTCTCAAACTTTTTCTGTCGCCACCCCCTTCTGAAACATGAAATATCCAGCCCCCCCCCCCCGTTTTTCTTGTCCTTTGTTAGGACTGAATATTTCCGACCACGTTCATTGGATCTATTTTTACCACTGCTAATAAGCCACTTATCCATGAGCAGTGGCGTTACCCGCACTAGAATTCACCTGTACACTCACTGTCTTTGAACTGAATGCAAAGGCCTGGATGAATTCAAGTCGATAATGGCAGAAATAGAAGAATCTATTCTTTTAAGGAAGTGGCGGTCACATTGTCAAGCGACTTATTGTCACTAGTGGGTGAAAGGGTGCTGTGTGGGAAATGTTACTCTACACCTTTTCTCCGAATTCCTGCGGGCAGGATCTACTGGTCAGTTGTTGTGAAATGAAACGGCAAAAGTGCGAGTTTATTGGTCTTCAATGGTTGTGGGAGCTTCCAGCCTATGAGAGGTTCATGGATATGAGGCTAGCAATATTTGTCACAGAATTTGAAATATAATTATTTCAATCAGAGACAGTGCCCCTCTGTATAACTCACTGCGCCCCCCACTTTGAGGAACTCTGGATTAAACGACCACCTCGTAGTATTGCGGTAGCATTGTTGGCTGTCATCCCGGAGGTCTGGGTTCGAATCCAGGCTCTGACAAGAAATATATTTCTGGTCTGAGGGCTGGGGCGGTGTTCACTTAGCCACATGAACAGGGACCGGATTTTTAGCCTACTTTCAATTTTTGCAAAAAAAAAAAAAAAAAAAAAAAAAAATTAGATTTATGAGATATTGACTGGTCCAAAACGTTGTCTGATGTGTGTGTGTGTGAGTGTACGCTGTATCTCTGTCCCCCTCCCCCCCCCCCCCTCCTGTCAATTCAAACACGACGAAACCAATTTCAACGAAATTTTGTACAGAGGTAGCACTATCAAAGGCACCTCAGTGTCATGTTTTATATTGCCGCCATCTTTACCAAAAAGGGGGCGTGGTGGCTCAGCGGTCTAGCTGTATGCCTCTCACCAAGGCGGTCCGGGTTCGATTCCCGGTCAATGCATGTGAGATTTTCGAAGTGAAATGCCATGTCCTGTGGTTCGGATTCCACGTAAAAAGGAGGTCCCGTGGCTCATGATCTCAAGATTAACGGTCACGTTAAACTACAAGCTTTTTTTTCTTTACCAAAACGTAATGGCGGCCACTCAAACGGTCAAAGCTTAAAATTAAATTACGACCAAACTAATCACCGGATCATTACCAAATTTTGTAAAAACATAGATTCGTAGGGGCGCGTCTTGTGCCTAAACTACATGGTCATCAACCGCACCATTTTAGGATGGCGGCTGTGTGAATTATGCAAACTTTATAATCCATAACATGGGACCCATCAGTTCCGATTATCGAACCGAGAATCGTTTAAACTGTTCTAATGGACGTGGCCCGTTTGAAATTGAAAGTTTATACTGTAATATTATAGTGCAGAAGTGACATTAAAAAGCTGAGCCGTCTCGGTTACTAGACAAGATGGCAGCTGATCTCTCGTTCTGAGCTATATTTCACTAATTTGAGTATGTTGCATACACTATAGCCTACTGATAGAAATAATACGAACTTTATATGAAAAGAACTTGGTTTGAAATATACTCTAGCGAAAAAATCGTTTACTCAAAGTCAGTATTTGCTAAGGCGTTGTATCTAAATCAATTGGTTACGTAGAAATTGGCAGAAAATATTAGGCTCCGTGTTTAAAGCTTTGGTCTTTGACCCGGTCGGCTAGGGTTCTAGTCCTAACCGAGTTATATTCTTTTGCTTGTTTTCTTTTTAATATTGATTGTGTTTAGAGTACTGAGAGGTTATACAATTAAGCGTTATTTTGTGCATTTTGCAATGGAAAATATATATTCAATTAAAACAATGGTCTCCAATGGATCTGCACGAGTAACATCTACTAGCAACCAGTTGGACTACAGTATGCGGAAGCTATCCACAGCCTACTAGATGCGAGCTGCACTCTCTACTGGCCAGTTAGTGAACCCATGCCAGCGGTGTAATTGAAAATATCCTCTTGTTGCAGATGGAGCGCACTCTCAAGGATAGACTCGATTAAAAATTAGGTGTGTAGTAGGTATATTAAATGTGTTTCTCCCAGTGATACGTTTAGACCAATGAAGTTTCAATTATTGTAAGTAGTCGGTGTTAATATACTGATTTCCTATGTTGTTTGGAGTGTTTCCTGATGAAATTGCAAAATGCTGGGGTAAATTAAATTTTAAACTATGGTTTGAAAGCCGCTGCTCAAATCCAGTATGCCAATTTGAAGAAAATAGGAGGTGATAAGGATAAAGAGTTATAACTATATCCATACATGTAGGAGAAAGTAGGCTATATGTTCTTTCCTGAACATCTTGTTTGAAAATTCATATGCGCATATGCTAATGCATATGCTGAGGGTTTAGTATACTTTTTTGCATATTCTGAACATAACAGCATATTTGAGCATATACTGTACAGTTGAAATTGAGTATATTTTAAAACATCTTGAACAAAATAGGTTTCGCCTGCGTGTTGGCCATCCCTTGTAAGCAACTTTCTGAGCAACAGATTTATTAATAAGTAATAACTAATATTTTAAGAAAGCATGCTGCCTGGTTATCTCAAGAAGGGAATGGGGAGGGACATTCCTTTCACCATCTGGACAGTATCCCTTGCAAGCAACTTTCTGAGAAACAGATAACGAGATGAGTCCGATGACAGTACTCATACTTACGCAATGCTGCCTGGCTATTTGAAGAAGGGAATGGAGTGGGGCATTCCTTTCACCATCTCGACAGCCAGTAGCCCAGGGTTAGTTTTGTGAGGAGTTTCTTCAGTTAATGTGTTGTTATTCTTAGTCTGCATATCTCTAACTCAAAATGCCCAAAGAGAAGAGCAGCAGAAAGTATTTATTAAAACAGTGGGTGTCAGATAATAGTGATTATTCTACTGATGGCTAGGGACTGGACATTTATGTACAGAAAACGATCAAACTAGACGTAATTTGTCTCCTGAAAACATTGAAAAACTCGCAATTGTCTATTGTGATGCTCCATTCTGCAGTGAATGGGTGAGTAAAGAAGATTGGCTTATTGCAAAGTGCATATTTTTAGCCTATTTTCATTTTAGGCTTATGAGATCACCTTTTGTCCGTGTGTAAGTGTGATATTGTGTGTGTGTGTGTGTGTGTGTGTGTGTCCCCTAATAACTTCTAAATGGCTGGAGCGATTACAATGAAACTCGGTAAGATCATAGCACCATTCTGGCCGACCCCGACCGTACCCTCCAAATTGTTTTGTGTCTCACCAATCCAACAAGGCGGCAGTGCGAAATATTTCACCAGCATTCAGTATCTCCAAAACTATTACCGATATCGCCCTGAAATTGTGTACGGCAATAAAAGGCACTACTAGAAGTTCACCTTTGAGACTTTCGAAAATCTGGTAACTACAAAACCATCATGGCGGCCAAGCGATGTCGAGACTTTTAAATATACTTTTCTCACGATTTAACCATCCAAACGTAATGAAACTTGGTACAGCAAATGTTTTTATACATTGTATTGCAATGGAGTCTAATTTAGTTCAATTGTTTACATAACCTCAAAATGGCGGCTGTGCGAAATATTTCAATGGCATTCAATATCTCCGAAACTATTTATGATATCACCCTGAAATTTTGTACGGTAATAAAAGTCACTGCTACAAGTTTATCTATGTAACTTTCATAAACCTGTAAGGTATAAAACGAACATGGTGGCCAAGCGAATTTGAAACATTTTAATAGACTTTTCTCGTGATTTAACTCTCTGAGCGCGTGAAATGTGGTACATTAAATGATTACACATATTGTAATGCACTGGCATTTAATTTAATTCAATTGTTTACATAACCTCAAGATGGCGGCTGTGCGAAATTTTAAAATTAATTTTTTATTTCTCGTGTCGTTATTATGCGATCGAAGTGAAAGTTTGAATAATGAACCTAGGCAATAATTTTCCTTGAATGGTACATAACTCTATGGCCTATACATATAACAATCCTAAATGGCAAGCATCCGAAATATTTAGACGGTTGTCAATATCTACGAATCTTTTACAGCAATCAAACTGTTTTTTTTAAATGTTCATAGAGGCTATGAACATAAGTTCACCTATAGGACTTTCAGTAACCTGGTGAGCACAAATCGAACATGGCGGCGACGCGAATTATAAATATTCCAATGGACGTTTCTCGCGATTCAACTATCCGAGTGTAGTGAAACGTTGCACGTTAAATGCTTACACAAATGTTAATCCACTGGCATCTAATGTACTTCAATTGTTTGCATATCCACAAGATGGCAGCTATGGGAAATTTAAAAATCTCGTTTTTCCTTCTTGTGTTCTAATCATGGGATTGAAGTTTGAATACCACACGTGCACAATAATCTTAATTTAATAGTACATAAATAAAAAATCCAACCTGGCCACCATCTGAAATATTTAGACGGTTCTCAGTATCTACGAATCTATCACAACCTTCAAACTGAAATTTTGTATGTTGATAGAGGCAATTAGCATGAGTAGAATATATGAAAATAGGCTTTATATTTCTTCACGGAACTACTTGTTCAATAGTCCAAAATATCGAAATCAAAAGTATCCTATATGTAAACCTGGTAAATCAGCTACTGTACATCCATGCAAGATTTCATTTAAATCGGATCAGTGGTCCTTGCATTATTGAGTAACACACAGACAGACAGACACATGCCATCTCATTTTAGCCTATTTTCATTTATGAAAAAAGAAGGCTTATGTGCGTGCGTGTGTGTGTTGGTGTGTGTCCCCCCTAATAACTTTTAAACGGCTGGAGCGATTTCAATGAAACTCTGTGCGTTCATAGCACTATTCCGGACGACCCTGACCGTGCCCTTCAAATTTTGTTACGTCTCACCAATCCAACATGGCGGTTGTGCGAAATATTTCACCAGCATTTAATATCCACAAAACTATTACCGATATCATCCTGGAATATTTTACGGTGATAAAAGGATCTACTAAAAGTTCACATATGGGACATTTGAAAACCTGGTAACTACAATACCAAAATGGCGGCCAAGAAAATTTGCGACTTTAAAATAGACGTTTCTCGCGATTTAACCAACCAAACGCAATAAAATTGGTACAGCATATGTTTATACACATTGTAATGCACCGACATCTAACTTTGCTCAATTGTTTACATAACCTTAAAATGGCACCAGTGCGAAATATTTCACTGGCATTCTATATCTCTGAAACTATTAGCGGTATCACCCTGAAATTTTGTACGGAGATAAAGGGAACTACTTGAAGTTCATCTATAAGACTTACAAAACCGGTTAACTAAAAAACGAATATGGCGGCCAATTGAAGTTAAAAATTTTAAATAGACCTTTCTCGCGATTAAATGTTCCAAACTCAATGAAACTTGGTACAGGAAATGTTTATACACTTTGTAATGCACTGGAATCTAATTTAGTTCAATTGCTTATATAACCTCAGGATGGCGGCTGTGCGAATTTTAAAATTAAGTTTTTATTGCTTGTGTCGTAATCATACCATCGAAGTGAAAGTTTGAATAATAAACCTACGCAATAATTTTCCTTTAATTGTACATGACTCTATGACCTATACATATAACAATCCAACATGGTGACCATCCGAAATATTTAGATGGATCTCAATACTACGAATCTGTTACAGCAATCAAACTGATTTTTTTAATGTTCATAGGGGCTATGAACATAAGTTCACCTATTGGACTTTCAATAATCTGGTGGTCACAAATCCAACATGGCGGCAACGCGAAGTATAAATATTCACATGGTTGTTTCTCGCAATGTAACCATCCGAGTGCAGTGACACTTGGTACAATAAATCCTTATACAAATGTTAATCCATTGACATCAAATTTTTCCAATTGTTGCCATAACCACAAGATGGCAGCTGTGCGAAATTTTAAAATCTCGGTTTTTCTTCTTGTGCCCTAATCATGCGATTCAAGTTTGAATACTACACGTACACAATAATCTTCATGTAACAGTACATAATTCTAAGACCTACATATAAAACATTCCTACATGGCGACCATCCGAAATATTTAGTCGGTTCTCAATATCTACGAATGTATTAGAGCAATCAAACTGAAATTTTTGTATGTTGATAGAGGCAATTAACTTAAGTTGGATATATGAAAATAGGCTGTATAGTTCTTCACGGAACTACTTGTTCACTTTTAAATACATGTTTTCTTCATTTTTAGTCCATAATTGCATGCATATTTGAATCGTTTTCAGTGCATAAATTATTTATTTATTTAAATATAGAGCATAAATGTCCGGTCCCTACTCATGAGGCAAAACTGAGAAAAGGTAGGTTCAATTCCCACCTCAGCCATCCTAGAAGTGGTTATCCCTCTTCTACTCCAGGCAAATGCCGGGATAGTTACTACTTAAGTCCACGGCCGCCTCCTTCTCAATCCTCACCAGAATTACAAATATACACACCAATACAATCATTACAATAAGACAGGTCATCAGACATAAATATTACACACAGTCAAATACACGGGGCTGAAAGACCACGATGTCCCAGCTCCTTAAATTAAACAACAAAAGCAACAACAACAACGACAATAAAATATGATTAAGCACGTGAAAGCAAATTACTTAAACGTTGAAACAAATACGAAGGACATGATGTTGTTAGCAAGTTAGATGCCGTATTTATTTATTGGATCCAAAACTCCCTTGTTCGATCTCCGACTCTGTCAAGAAGCGGGATATATTCAGTCTCATGAATCAAAATTGAGAAGAGATGGGTTCGATTTCCACCTCAGTCATCTTGGAAATGGTTTTCCGTTGCTTCCCACTTCTACTCCAGGCAAAATGTTAGGATGGTTTCTAACGAAAGGCCACGGCCGCCTCCTTTAAAATTCTATCCTGAATTACAAATACTGTACACAGATTACTAAAGCCATTACATTGACACGGGCTTTCAGAAACTTTCCGCACACCCACTTATGGCAATTACACGGGGCTACATGACCACGATGTCGCAAAAGCCCCTAAATGAATCAACAACAACAATTTCGTTACTGTTGTGAATTAACGCTGGAATTAAAAAACAAAATTGTACCCGGATTACGGATGCCACCGTATTTACTTTTTGCATTAAGAACAGCAGAACGTCATTATGAAGTTTGAACAGAGCGCTGAGACAGCTAGTTCGTCGCGCCGAGCAAGAGGATGCGCTAGGAAGATGACCTGTGGCGCCGACGGTAGAAACACCAAAACTCATTGATGGTAAAATAAAATTGCCGATTTGAGGTCTAGAAACTAGTAGATATTACTGGCTACGGAATTTTAAGAATGCAGGAGGGATTTGAGGCAAATCGGACCAGTAGTTCCAAAGTTATGAGTACTTTTATAAAAAATCACATGTTTCAAGAAGGAAAGAGGCCAATGCTTTGGAATAGCGGGGCGTACTCACCGGATGGAACAGCAGACACTGTGAATTTCAGCTCCGTAATCGTATATAAAGAGGCAGTTTTCAAGCAATGTTATGTTATTATTTCATCAACAACCGGAGTGTTACCGTTGTAACGTTCGTCAGACCACGTGCTACGTTGAACATAGTCAGTCACAATTGTCAAGTAAATGGACTTAGTCTCTCAGACTTAACCAGCTGCACTACAGTGAAATAAGCACTTGGAATTATCGCGTCATGTATGTATGTATGTCTACCCCTTATTATTCCCGTTTTCCAACGGGGTCGGGGATGAGATGCGATGGAGGTCTTTGTGGCGATGGTTTTTACGGCCGGATGCCCTTCCTGACGCCAACCTCATCAGAGGAGTTAATGAGAGATGAAATGAATGATGGTGAATGAAACTGGGCAAGGATGTGGAAGGAAGCGGCCGTGGCCTGTCAGAAGGTACCGTCCCAGCATTTGCCTGGTGTTGAAAATGGGAAACCACGGAAAACCATTTCAAGGACGGCCGACGGTGGGGCTCGAACCCACGCGTCTACCGAGTCAGCAGAGAACTTGGCCCCATGACCTAATGCTGCGCGTTAGCCAGCGTAGCCACTACTGTCGGTTGAAAATTAGACTACGATATTGGGGCCATTTGTTATGAACAGATTGTGCTGGAGAATATCCAAAACCCAAAGTTAGGAGAGTAGAGGGGGATATCTACAAAGTAGATATGACATGAGGTACACCTCATTACCCGACAACAGGTTAGTCTACGACAGCGGGACAGATTTCAGGATACGGTTCTGTTACAGAGCATATCTGTTTACTCGCACAGGTTAATTTATGGCAGGCATCTTCGTTTTCCAAATACTCCAACGACAGTAAGCGTATGTTCGCTGAAGTCAAGTCGCTATTTATCACTGAGCTGTTACTAAGTGGCATAAGACGGAATGCTATATTTTCAAGCTGTGAAACCACAGTTGGCAGATACCTTCGCAGCCTATCCCCTCGTCATCCAATAATACCCGCTTTGTGCATGTGGCACTGCTTTCATTCATGCGCATTCTTCTCTAATGTAGGCATAATAATGCTGTACTTATCAAACTCTGTGAGTTGTTACCCCCTTTGCTCCCTAACCACTTTAAGTTCTTTGGAAAGATGCCGCACCCTACCGCCAGTAGAGCTAATGGATCTAGTGCAGGCTGTTCCAAATCCACGAGTTAGAGTATGCGTACCATAACATCAATGATAAGCCAGTTCTGCCAGTTGGTAGCTAAGCTGTCATCAAAGCTATGTACATAGTTGCATAACGATTACTGGGAATCATATTTGATTATCTGTGAGGTTATATGTTCAATTTATAAGACTGAATTATGCATAGGTTAACAAATAGGTATTTTATCAAGAGATGTATCACTGTAAACAATAATTGGATGCTATTCCACCCCCTTAAACAACAAAAATCAGTAAACCAAGTTAAATAGAGGCTTCATAATACAACAATCGCCACTATCTTAGTAGTCATACACAGGATGTTAAAAAAAGCTAAATCTTTTGTTTTCCATTTCCTCTTCTACAGGGCGCCCGAGAATGTTCTCCGCAGTGGGTACATGCAGCTGTGAGTGGTTGAGTCATGAGTTTAGTTGGCTGCACTGCACCGTGTCCTTCAAAGCGGGACTCCCCGTGTCGGCTGTCAGTGTGAATTGCGATAAGCGCGCGAGCTTGCATGTCTTAAGTGTGTATTACACTAACCGAGCGTTAGGATAGATTATTGGAAGAGTGCAACAGTATACTGGCAGTAATGTTGACTACTGAGGAGATTTTCTTTGGTGGAATACCTTTTTCGCGTAGGCGATCGGTTTACATAAAATATACGATTTCAGGCGCGGTTTCCTAATTCAAAGTGTCCAAACCGCGATACCGTTCGGCATTTGGTAAGTAAATTTCGTGTGACTGGCTCAGTTCACGATGTACCGGGAACAGGCAGGCCTACGCTCTTAACAGACGAATAACTTGATGAAATCTCCGATATAATGCTGCGTAGTCCAAGTAAATCAACACGAAAATTAGCTCAACAAACAGGAATCTCTAAGTCGACAGCACATAAAGCTGTAAGAGACAAGCTTCAGTTGTTCCCTTATAAAGTTACCGTGGTTCATGAATTAAAACAAACTTGATTACTGAAAGAGAGTGATGTACTGCGAATAGTTCCAGCATCTGTTATGAATGGCTGTGGTGAGTACAAAGTTAACTGTTTATTTGTTATGATGCAAGCGGCAGCCGTACTACCAACGTAACTGAGGTAGCTAGCTCTCGCTGAGGCATGTAGGCGTTGCGGAGAACATTCCCGGACTCACTGTAGAATGTACCGTACAGTAAGTATGTAGTTAGTTTTAGTTGTAAGTATGTAGTTAGTTTGTTCATTAGACATATGTCATTGTTCTATTAGACTGTGGTGTGTGAGTATGTCTGATGGCAGTTGCATTGTTTGGTAGATAATAGTTCATTGCTTCATTAGACTGTGATGTGTGAGGGTGCATGTGAGTGTGCCCGGTGACAGACTGTTTTTGTGGTAGTATTTATTGTTGATGGAAGTTTAGTATTTTTTTCGTTAGTAGAATTTTGGTATTTAATTGTTAGTAGAAGGTAGTATTTTTTGTTAGTAGAATTGCTTTTTATTATTCTGTAAGGGAGTAGCAGCCTTTCAGAATAAATCAATTCTTTACTTGTCTTATAGACGGTTAAGATATTGATAATATAAGCCAACTAATGGCTACACTGCGTTCTGCTGCACGGCTGAAAGCAACGGGAAACTACAGCCGTAATGCTATTCCCGAGGATATGCACCTCTCTATGCATAATTACATGTGATGATGATCTCCTCCCTTGTAAAATTTCAATCCGGAGATAAACTAGTCCATCGTTCGGATCTCCGGGTGGGGACTACTCGAGAGGGGGTTAACATCACAGAAGTGACAAAGAGGAAATCTGACATTCTACGGATCGGAGCGTGGAATGTTAGAAGTCTGCTAGGAATTGGAAGGTTAGAAAACTTAGAAAGGGAAATGGATAGGTTGAGGTTGGATTTGGTTGGGATTAGTGAAATGCACTGGCAGGAAGAACAGGACTTTTGGTCTGGAGACTATAGGGCCATTAGCACTAAATCAAACAATTGCCAAGCAGGGGTTGGCCTCATATTGAGTAGGAAACTTGGACAGCGGGTGGAATATTATGAGCAATATAGTGAACGGATTATTGAACCAAAAATCAATACTAAACCTACGTGCACCACAGTGGTACAAGTCTACATGCCTACCAGTCAAGCTGATGATGAAGATGTTGAAAAGGTCTACGAAGAAATAGATGAAATTCTGAGGTATATCAAGGGTGATGAAAATGTTATAGTAATGGGAGATTGGAATGCTGTGGTAGGAAAAGGGAGAGAAGGGAAGATAGTAGGAGATTTCAGATTAGGTGAAAGGAATGATCGAGGAAGCAGGTTGATGGAATTCTGCACCGAGCATGAGTTGGTCATAGCTAACACCCTATTCAACAACCACAATAGAAGAATATACACATGGATGAGACCAGGAGGTACAGGGCGTTACCAAATCGACTTCATTATGGTCAAGCAGAGGTTTCGAAACCAGATTTTGGATTGTAAAACATATCCTGGAGCTGACATAAACTCTGACCACAATCTGGTTGTTATGAAATGCAGATTAAAGTTGAAGAAACTGAAGAAAAGTCAAAAGTCAAAGAGGTGGGCAATAGACAGACTGAAAGTGAAGGATGTAAACGAAATATTCAGGAAAAGTATAAAGGAAGGACTAATGAAAAACCCTAAACAAACTTCAATTGCAGACGAATGGGCACTTTTGAAGAATGAAATAACAAAATCCGCAGAAGAAAACATTGGTAGGAAAGAAAGAATAGGTAAAACCCGTGGATCACTCAGGATTTACTAGAATTGATGGATGAAAGGCGGAAACACAAGAATGTAAGAGATGAAAAGGGGAAAGCAGAATACAGACGTCTGAGATATGAGGTTAACAAGAAGTGCATGGAAGCGAAAGAAGAATGGTTGAAAGACAAATGTGCAGGTATAGAAAATTGTCTGAAATTCGGAAAAGTAGACACAGCTTCTCGAAGGATTAAGAATACTTTTGGGTAAAAGATGACTAAGTGCTGTAATATTAAGGACACAAATGGAAAGCCTCTAACAGATAGGGAAAAAAAGGTTGAGATATGGAAAGCTTACAAAGAGTGTTTGTATAAGGGAAAGGAGTTTGAGAATCATGTAATGGAATGGAGGAGGAAATTGATCAGGATACAAAAGGAGATTTAATATTGAGATCAGAATTTGACACTCAATGTGAGATCTGTTCTGGACAGAACGGAGGCAGTCAGGTTTTTGTCCGGGTACTCCTGTATTCCCTGTCAAAATTTCATTCCAGCAACACTCTCCACTATCATTTCATTTCATCTGTCATTCATTTAATCATTGCCCCAGAGGAGTGCGTCAGGCCTCGGCAGCCGGCACAGTTCATATCCTCGCCGCTAGATGGGGGCTTCATTCATTCCATTCCTGACCCGGTCGGAGACTGGAAGCAGGCTGTGGATTTTCATCAGAATTTGACAGAGCATTGGAGGACTTAAGCAGGAACAAATCACCAGGCATAGATGATATACCGATTGACTTGCTACGCTGCATAGGAGATGAAGGTCTGATCAGGTTATTTCACTTGGTGTGTAGGATTTATGAGACAGGTGAGGTGCCCCCTGATTTCAAGAAGAATGTTATCATCCCTATACCAAAGAAAGTGGAAGCTGACAGATGTGAAGATTACCGTACAATCAGCTTGATTACTCATGCTTCAAAGATCCTGTCTAAAATAATTTACAAGAGGTTTGAAAGCCAGATAGAAACGGAGTTGGGTGAAGACCAGCTTGGTTTCAGGAGAAATGTAGGAACAAGGGAAGCTGAACTAAGTCTTTGGCTGATTTTGGAAGGTAGAATAAGGAAAGATAAGAGAACGTTCATGGCATTAGTAGACGTAGGAAAGGCTTTTGATAACGTTGATTGGACTAAATTGTTTGGCATTTTGAAATCTATTGGAATAAAATACAGGGATAGGAGGGTGATATACAATCTATACAGAAATCAGACAGCAGTCATTCGAGCTCGAGGACATGAGAGAGAAGATGGTATTCAGAAGGGTGTAAGGCAAGGCTGCAACTTATCACCCATACTTTTCAATCTTTACATTGAACAAGCAGTGAAGGAAATTGGAGAAAATTTTAAGTGGGAGTGAAAATTCAAGGAGAAATAATTTCAACTCTGAGATTTGCCGATGACATCGTCATCTTGGCCAACACGCCTGAGGATTTGAAAGAGTATTTGAATTGTAAGGACTCCGCCTTGCGGAAAGAATTCATGATGAAAATAAATAAATATAAAACAAAAATATTGGAATGCAGCCGAAAGAAATCAGAAACCTCTATGGACATCAAATTGGCAGGTGAAAAGCTGAAGGAAGTAGGAGACTTCTGTTACTTAGGAAGCAAAATAACCAGTGATGGACGAAGCAAGGAGGATATAAAAAGTAGGTTGGCTCTGGCAAGGAAAGCATTTCTACAGAAAAGGAATCTGCTGACATCGAATATAAATTTAGGTATTAGGAAGTCATTTTTGAAAGCCTTTGTCTGGAGCGTGGCACTCTATGGAAGTGAAACTTGAACTATAGGTGCAGAAGAAAAGAAGAAAATTGAGGTGTTTGAAATGTGGTGTTACAGGAGAATGATGAAGATCAGATGAGTAGATAGGGTTACAAACGAAGAGGTATTAATACGAGTGGCAGAGGAGAGATGTTTCTGGCGACGGCTAATGAAGAGAAGAGAGAGGTTAGTAGGGCACATACTAAGACTCCCAGGAATAGCAAGCTTAGTTATGGAAGGAAGGGTTGAGGACAAGAACCGTAGGGTTAGACCAAGGTTAGAATATGTTAAACAGATTGCCTCGGATGTAGGGTGTGGTAGCTATGTAGAGATGAAACTATTAGCTCAGGACAGGGAGGCATGGAGAGCTGCATCAAACCAGTCATAAGACTGAAGACTCAAACACACGCAAATATGAACTTTGAAAAAGTAAATAGTTTGTTTAAAACAACAGGACAGTTTGATATGACATCAATCACAATATCGGACAGTAGCAACAGTTATCGCGAAGTGGATCGGTGCTAATTATTAAACGCGAATATGTGACGTTAAATAACGATGATGATGATGATAATTGTTGTTTTAAGGGGCCTAACATCGAGGTTAATTAAATAACGAAAGGATAGGGTAATGATGGAGGAACCCGAAGGTGAACTGAAGGTGATGCTGATGGCCAGGGAAGTTTGCCATGCTAATTAGAATGTGACGTCGGCCAAGGGCCTGTAACAACATGAACATCAAGAATACGTGAGCCACATTCTTACACGTACTATTACTAGAGTAGAGTAGTTGAGGAGTTCTTTATATTTTTCATTCACTCAGACATTATCAACACATTATTTTTGCTTCGTATTTTTGCTTCGTCCAGACAGTTATGTCTAACAAGATATTAGTTAGAGGAACCACTGCTAGTTTTCTCAAGTGTGAAGTTGTATTTTGAGAAAATGTATTTCATAGAATTTCCAGGTGACATAATGAATTAATTAGTTGATTTGAATGCCTTGAATAATATGAAGGAAGCTTGGATCATTCAGATTATTCAACATAAAAATAAAAAATAATCTGTGATAATTATAAATAATTATAAATAATTGTGAAATAATTAAATGAATTAAATTATAAGAAAATTCAGGGAAAGTGATTAATAATTTAATTATTTAATGACATTTATCATGTTATAATAATAATTAATTTGATTTAATATTATAAATGTTTGAGTATTTCAGTGTGAATATATTTCAACAGCAGTAATAATAATAATAATAATAATAATAATAATAATAATAACTGATTATTTAAAATGTATATGGAAATAAATATTTTACAAGTCAGCCAGCAATAAAATGGAGAGTCAGATGACATATTTATGAAATGCACCACAATAAAATTTAAGAAATGAGTAGAGAAACGGTAGGTTAGTAATTAACGAACATGTATAAAATAGGATGCAGTATTGTTAAATTGAGGCAGGAAAAGGATATGACCAGGATAAGCTAGAAATATTTTTCTTTTAGAAGACATTTTATCGCACAAGATCTAGGTGATGTAAGAGTAAAAGACAGAAGGCGTTTTGTGTCAAGACAGGAATATTGCACAATTAATAAAAGAATAAATCATATATGATGGTTATTTTGTTGTAATGAATATTATGCGACGCGAGTGTCGGCATTGATATAGAAGTTGTATGGAGGCTAGGAGCCGTCCATTGGAATATATATTTCCATATTGTTAGGAAGAAGTTGGAGCAGAGGTTGCTCAGTTGTGAAAAGAAGCGTTGAGTCAAGTAACCGCCCCATATTTCTGTCCAATTCTAGTACTGTCAAATGATTTCACGCCAAATACCTGGCCATCATCCCAATTTACAGTTATTGAGCCTACCGAATAAAAGATAATTAGTTTAGTTAAAACCTAACCGGATCCTGAACGAAATAAAGATTTGAATTGCAAAACAAGTTAATTTGCTTGAATGTTATTTATTCTAATAATTTTGAGGATTATTCGCTGAACTTAATTATTTTTGATAATAATAATAATATTAATAATTTTGCTGATATCTTTGAACTTAATAATTTTGAGAACAAACTGGGATTATGATAAAATAATTGACAATGATATGAATGATTAAATGTTTGTGGTAATGTTGATAACAATTTACGTTAAATTACACAATATGGTTATTAAAAAAATTACATCTTTAAAACATGGAAAATTTATAGTTGTTTTTGTAATGTTAAAATTAGTTAAGGATGATAATTATGTAGATGCTGTAAATATTTTAGCAAAGATTTGAACAACAACAATTTGAATCAAATACTATTTGAAAAATGTTCAATGGAACATTGAGGAAACACAATAATATTAATATTCTGACATTATGTGGTCGAATATTGGTATTTTTCCAACCTAATGATTCTAAAAGAAATAACTTGCATATTTGTTCCTACAATATCAGGAATGCAATCTTTTAAAATCACGTGATATGATATTTTTCCATTGAAACAAATTTTTGTAAACTTGAACCAGCAGAACATAAAACATAAAACCATAAATGGCATGTTTATTCAAACTTGAAGAAGAGTGAAGTGTGTTCAAGTAGAGGTCAATGAACTATTAATTCATCCCGACCACCTATTGTGTAAATAGTGAAAATTTAGAATATATAAATGATACCAGATGGACTAATAATTTCTGGCTATCAAAATTTAGGCTTGGAATATTTATTCTGGTGTTGATTATTTTTTTCGTGAGTGATATTTATTTTGAATGATTTTGCATAAACTATAAAAATTTTAATTGTAATAAAATGAGATAATTTTAAAGAAATTGTGATATTTTCCTTTCTCCTTTCTCACTCCCTTGCTTGCCTATTGCCGAGATCAGTTAAGCCAGCGTATATTTTAATTTTCTCCCAGTTAGACCCTGAGATGTTTTATCTCGTGCTGAACTGATTTCGGGAATTGGTAAAAGTGGTCGTTGGACTTAGGTCTAAACGGGCACAAACATATTCGGTAAATACGAGTAATATGTCGCATACTTTCTCCTAAATGTATGGGTATAGCGCTTCGTCCATATCAGAGAGTATAATAGAATGTTCTTGGGATGATTGTTACGTGTTGCATCCCTCATATGACACCTAGTTTACTAAGTTTCGTCGTAATCTCTCTTTAGCACCCAGAGGAATTTATTGGTACATTAGAAAAGTTCGCCCATCCACTATGGAATCGTTTATCTTGAGCCTTCTTCATAGAAAGCCTTTTATGTGAGACTACATACTTGCTGCGTTTCGTTATGAATGGTGCTAGGTTACTTATTGTTGTTTTAAAGAGCGGATCATGATGATGATGACGATGATGGTAATTGTTAATTTAATGGGCCTAACATCTAGGTTATCAGTCCCAGGAGCGGAACAGCGAGGTCATCTGCCCGTAATAAATGGTGGATTGGCGATATTAATATCGTATGTGTTCAAGATGGCATGATCGTGTTATTCATTCATTCATTCGTTTATTTGCAATTGGGGGTGTGTCCCCCGGTGGCAAATTAGATTTACATAACAAATAAATAATTGTACAGAACAATTCACTAACAATTAAACTGGAGTATTCACACAAATAGTCAGTCTTTTCTTAAACACACCTATATGTTTGGGAAAAGGCTCTAAGACTGCGGCAGGTAGAGAGTTCCAATTATCAATGGCACGGTTTACGAAAGAATATTTACCATAATTTGTTCGCTGTGGTCGGCCCTTAACTTTGAAAGGGTGATCGCTCCTACCCATGTAAGTAGGCTTTTCCATACGTTTGCTAAGCTCACCCCATGCTGGTTGATTTGTATACGTGTTGTACATAGCGCAGAGTCTAGATTTCATCCTCCTAGCCTCAAGTGATTCCCACCGAAGTTTCTTTAACATACGGCTCACACTGCTCCTGGGATTAAAGTCAATGAGCACAAATCTAGCTGCCTTTCTTTGTACCATTTCCAACTCATTTAAGAGCCCTACTTGATATGGATCCCAAACCGCCGAGTCGTATTCCAGAATAGGTCTTACAAGTGACAAATATCCTAATTCTTTAGCAGAGGTACTACTTCCTTTTAATACCCTCATTACAAAGTGCAGGGATTTGTAAGCTTTAGAAACTTCACATCCTATATGACTACTCCATTTCATATCATTTCTTACGTGAACGCCCAAATATTTGCAAGAATCTTCTTTTACAAGTATTTCCGAGCCAATGTTATATTGAAAATCTTGCCTTCGCACTTTCCCTATTTGTATTAGACTACATTTTCATGTGTTTATTTTCATTTTATTTTCAATCGCCCACTTATAGACCAGGTTAAGGTCATCTTGAAGTACTGCATTGTCTTGTGAGTCATGTATCTTTCGATATATTACACAATCATCCGCAAACAATCGACAGTCACTGCGAATCCCATTTAGTAAGTCATTTATAAACGCCAAAAATAACAAAGTTCCGATTACGCTGCCCTGAGGGATACCCGACGTTACGGTAATTTCATCCGAGAATCGGCCTTCAACTTTCACTTTCTGGGAACGACCCGTCAAAAATTCTTGGATCCATAAAATTACTTTTCTATCAATCTTCGTCGAAGCTAATTTAAGGAGTAGCATGACATGCGTTACGACATCAAATGCCTTCGCAAAATCTATAACTACGGCGTCGACTGAAACTCCATCGTCTAACGATTCGCTAATATCTTGAAAAAGTGATAGCATCTGACTCTCGCATGAGTAACCTTTCCGAAATCCATGTTGCCTATCATTAAACCATGATAATGTTTCCCACTGTTCCCTCAAGTAGTCGCAAATGAGATGCCCCATCTGTTTACAAACGATGGACGTAAGACTAACCGGCCTGTAGTTGCTCAATTCAAGTCTGCTCCCTCCCTTAAATATTGGGACTACCGTAGCTCTTTTCCAGTCATCCGGGATTTGCGCATTGTTTATGGACACATTAAACATCACCTCTAAGTATCGTGCCACTGCCCTACCTCCTAGTTTTAGTACTTCACTAACAATATTATCAGGACCCTTCGATATATTGTAACGTAATTTTTGTATTAGCTTTACAATTGCTGACTGGTTTATTTGGAGAAGTGGAGTCCCTGATTCACCGTTAAGGTCCAACACACAGCTATTGGATTTATTGAACACACTACCATAAAAGACATTTAATTCATTAGCAATGGCCTGCTTCTCAGTAATTAATTTACCGCCACCGGACATTATCATCGACAAATTATTTGAATTTCCCTTTCTTCTCCTAACATAACTGTAAATATTTTTCCACCCATCGCCTCCCGAACCAAGTAAACCTTGCATATAATTGTCATGAGCATCCCTCTTTTTTAAGACGAGCTCTCTTGATAAGGACTGAAATTTCAACATATACTTGTCACTATCATGTCTTTTATTGTATAATTTCCTAATTTTCCGTTTAAGACTCCTGATTTCCCGTGTGTAATACTCAGGATCTGGGTTTTGTTTCAGTAATTTAAATGGAAAAAAATTATCAATAGCGCTATTTAAAATTTTCAAAAAGTTAGTCCATAGGATATTAATGTGATTTCCTTCCGATGCCCATCCTACAAATAGCTCATTCAAATACCCCTGAAATTTGCCCTGATCCGCCCTGCTATACTGGAATATGATCTTATTTGCTACATCAGAGTCTAATTTTGTAATGTCACCGTATCTAATATTTAATTCAACCCCAGAATTGTCACTAATTCCTGGTACTTTCAGACAGTTAATATACAGCTCTACAGGCCTTAAGAGATAAACATCTAAGGTATTATTGCCTCTAGTTGGGAAGTCAACTACTTGGGAAAATCCCCCCTCCCTTAAGAATTTGTTTGCCGCGCTCTGAGATTGACCACAGCTAGTTGACTCACCAGACCAGTCTACTTTGGGGAGGTTTAAATCTCCGGCAATTATTATGCTCTTTTTCATAGCATTACCCGTACAAGTTTTATCATACAGTGTGTCGAGAAGCGAAAAGTTATCTTTTGGTGCTATATACGCCCCTTTCACCTGAAGAGGGAATTTATTCCCTTTATCCGAAATTTTTACACATAACATTTCATGATCCGTATCAGCCCACTTTAAGAAACTAGCTATATTTTTGCGCACACAAATAAATAGCCCACCACCTCGCTTCCCCCGATCCCTTCTGTACATTTCGTAGGTCCCTTGAATTATTTCATTTCTATTTATATCCTCATATAACCAAGATTCAGTAGCAATGACTATGTCCGGAGAATACGTCTCTACAAGATTCCAAAATTCAATTAATTTATTTCCTAAACTCTGACAATTAACCTGCTGTAATCTTAGAGTCTTACCTCCGCAGCAAATATCCCGAAGTAGCTCCTTCTGTTCCCGTCCGCTGGCAACCTCTGGACCTGCTCCTCCTCACAATGGCCGGCACGAACCGATGACCCTGTCATGTAGGCTCCCCAGGTTGAAAGCGCCCCGTCGATGTAAATGCAGCCCGTCTCGGGCGAAGTCACGGCCACCAATCCAGCAGTCAGCATCTACGTACACTAATCCCAGTTGTGCACAAACCCAGTCCATGCGGTCATTTACAGTCTTAACTCGCCTTAACGGAACATCTCCCCGCCGAACAATGCCACTCATTATAATTTTTGCATTTCCAAACTTGCTAGCTTTTCTGCCTAGTTCGTAGAGCTGCCCCATGATGTAATCAGCTGTAGCCCTCTTCTTCAAATCGTTCGTCCCAACATGGAGCAACAACACTTTAACTTTGTCACAGTCCTCTACATTTGCTACTTCCACTTGTTGGGCAAGCTGTTCAATTTTAATCCCCGGATAACACCGCACTTTCGCACCTTATTTCCTCGAGATATTCGCACCCCATCGTATCATAGAATCACCCATTATGATAACGTCATCCTCAGTTTGCTCCTGCACGCCCTCTTCCACACTGATCCCAGTAGAAAGCCGTTCAGTCACATCCTTCACCGTTTCCTCTGATTCTAATTTCCTGTATTATTTGATCCCTTGCTTTGATTTGCACCCTCAAACAGTCCGGCATATCACATACTTTACAAAACCAATTCCCGACATCACAATCCTCCTTCTTGACCTTAATACAGCCGAAGTGAAGCCATTTCTCACATAGTCCACACTGAACACCGTTCTTCAATGTTTTACTGCACGTCGAACACTTTAAAGCTGCCACTGGATCATTTGCCTGATTCATATTTGGAGTAACAGGGCCTGGATTCACTTCCACTCCACCAATAACTAGCAATGCAGCTATCATTAGGGCTATGAACCACAAGTTGCTAGGTCCCGTACGCACACACAAACACCGGAAATCCCGACTACCCTTCCCATACCACAGTCCGATCCTCGCGCGATAACACTCCAGAGAACAACCCATTTCAGCACACCTGAGAGCTCGGGAAAAACACAACCTTTCACTTTGACTGCCAACTGCCAACTAATATGCAAGCGAGGTTCCTTACCTGTTTCTCCCCTCATTCAATATTTCATGTTAACTGCACAATTCTATCCTGAGCTATTGATTTTGACGTTTTAATGCCCAGTCACCATCTTGAAAATATATGGCAGGGGTGATCATTTGCCTTTGGCATACAACGCCCATGTACGGTTCTATTTTAATGCTAATTTGAGGTATTGTATCTCATAGAGTTAGCCTACTTGTTTGTACATTTACACGTCCAAGATGGCCCCTGAGCGCTATATTACTAGTGGTCTATCGAGCGGTCTACTTCACCCGACGCGGCTGCGCCCAAAAAAGCGACATCGGGCGTCCATGTTAAATTTATCGATTTCTCGCAAACCAGTAATCGAAGAGGGTCACATTAGGTGTCAAATTACTCGGGGCAAAGTCCCCTTTCTATAGCCAATGAATATATCGAAAATGCCCGAAATTAAAAAGGTGATTGATTTTGCCAACCTTAATATCTTTGGAACTAGTAATTTTAGAAAGACGTCTTAGGACTTGTTTTACTCGCGATGACGCCCTCTTTTGTAATAGACCATAGATTTTTTTTACAAATTTCCCAAAGGGCTTAACGATATGCGAGGATGCAATTTATATTTGCACGCTTTGGCACCGTGACTAGGGGCGAAGCTGTTTTAACAGTGGAAGGAGGATGGTTGTAGTGACACGCGGGAATGGCTCAGGGTCACGGTTAGCTTTAACAAGAATGAACCTGACCTGAGACCTTGGGAAACCTGTCACCCGAGACTGTGAGATAGTAGGGGGTGTTAGGTTACAGACAGGCAAAGACTTGTTTACTGTTAGTGTTCTAACATGGCCAGGCAAGGAAAGAATTATTACAGGCTAAATCCTGGGCTTTAACATAGTCGAATAGGCGAATATTATTTGTTGCCATAATAATATGCCTTTTCAATTGACTCCCAGCTATTGACATGGTGCCTGTAGAAATGACTTAGGAGGGAATTAGGCAGCCCCTTAAAAATGAATACAATAATCAAACCCTAAGCGATAACGCCCCTCGTTAATATCACTCTGTTTGTCAACAACAAGACAGGCATGCCTTTGAGTGTTCCAACACTTGGCACACAATTGAATAAAGGTTTGAAAGGTCACATCGGGATTGACATGTGACGTATATACTGCTCATCCTGGCAAAATAAACAATCACATTGGCATTATCACGAATGAGTTGTTTGAACATTTTCTAATAAGTTTGTCCAAGATAAAAACTGTCGATATGTTAGTGACGACCCATGCCGAAATAGCTCTGAATAATAGCTTGCCGTTCTGTAGAGACATCATCGAAAATCATAAGCGAATCAGGCCTCACAGCATCTGGTGCAATAATATTTTCTTGCATTGATAAAGGTGAAATAACCCAAATTTTCAGTTTGTATTTCAGACATGACCTGTTCCAGGAACATATAGAGTGGTTGATAGAGGGATTTTGCGAAAATATAGATATTTTGAAAACGCAGACCATTTGGAGCCGTGATGAGGGCGAGAAAAAGATTGGTCTTTCCACATCCTGAAGGTCCCACAATGAGGCAGCGAAGACTAGAGGGAAACAGTGAACCGTGATCTTGCTCACGTGATGTAGGAAAGAGATGGGAAATCATGTCCCCCACGGTGAGCCACACTTGCTGCTTAATAATCTACATATCAACTAATTGTGAAAGCTGCTAGTAGGCTGTCTACATACACGGATCCAAGCCCTGTGATAGGAACAGTATTACCAGGATGTCTTTGGACGTGCATTAATGGGCAAGGTCAAGGCCGCCCCAATAAATTATCCCAAACAAGAGACGGATCCTGCCAATAAACACTATGTGGATATTGAGCCCGTCATACGAGCTGTGAGGGTTGCCACTAACCGAAATGACTTTCCGGACAACTCATCGTCCGAACACATATGCCGAAGAGGATTGGATGTACTTCTTATAGGTCAGTGCGCACGAGACTCAAGATCACGGGGCGACCTGGGCAGACAAGGTAAATGCCAAGAATAACCCAAGAAGTCCACCGCAGAAACACTTAAGCTACAAAATAATAACATCCAGACTTATGTAAACTCGGCTAAAATTTATTTAAAAAATAACAAACACCCTGCCTAGTTCGGAGGGTTTATTTCGGGCTAGTCCCGGAAGCTAATGAAAAAAAAAGAAAATAAAGGGTTGAGAATCCTACACTGATTGAAGTTTAAAAAACCTCACGAAAGATCTATTATACAAGAAAACAACAACAGCAAATCTAGGGCAGTGGCACGAAAAGTTTACCCTACACAGATGAAATGGGTAACTATAGAAAATGATAAGTTAAATTAACAATAAGCAAGCAAAATAATTTATGATGGTGCCGCTCCCAAATTTACATTTAATTATTTAATGAATCTAGCTAATTCCTCTCGTTACAACAAGAATTTACGGCGAATGACTACCGTAATAAACAAACATTTACAACAAAAGCTATATGACAACCAGTCACAAAAAAAAAACATTAAATACACTCCTTACAAGCTAAGGGTACAACAGATTATCATACAATATAACACTTAAAATAAATAAATAAATGAACACAGCACTCACAAAGTTTTTTATTAATCCTGCTTACACGCTAGAATACTGTTTGTATTCAAGGGTCATCTAATCATGTAGTTACGTTGGCAACGGCGTGATTAAAATCACGACTTAGGTCGCATGAGCATCGTGCGCCACCAGTTGAGAACTAATGGTTCGTGCACAGCTCCGTCGTCTCAAGATAGTGTATAAAGTCAAAAAAATATTTCCCGTTGGAAATGGAAAACATCCAAATAGAATCATCCAGCGAGCACAATGTTGAGGATCAAGATTTAATTCACAGTCATGGTTATATAGCATTTATTTATAACTAGCTATTTTACCCGGCGTTGCCCGAGAGGTGTATTTACATGTTATAGAAAGATACATGCCAATATATTTCGCAAGGTATATTCACTTTGCCCCTAAGTGAGTTTAAAACATAGTTATCCTGGGCTCTGAAGTTAATCAAGTGCAATATTAACTCACTGTAAACCTAGGCGAAAGGTACTGTGGAGTACAATAACGTAGTAGAGAATGCATCAATAACAAAAAGGGCTGTATATGCACATTTCTCAAGGACTTAGTCTCACAATTACAGTTTTTTCCTGATAGTCTTCATTTCTCTTGTAATGGGTGTGTGTATGGGACCATTGTTTACCAGGCAGCCTACGGCTGAAAACTCTGGAGAGATAGTTGTTTTTTTAATAACAATTATGTCTTTTGCCACTGCAAATAGCTTAACATGGGAAACCCTTGAGTCCTGTTTTAAGAAACGTGTCTGCTCTGCCCGCGTAGTGAATGTTAGAGAGAGTTTAATCCCAATATACTTTATCGAATCATATTTTGAAATTTTTAAAGAACAAATTTGTACAGCGCAAATGTTGCATACGGCTTTAAAGGTCAATACACAACTCTTGTGCGATTTCATACACAAAACAAGTACGGTGAGCATAAAAAAAAAATATATTGACAGTAAAATGCCCCTTAAAACAACAATAACTAATTAACTAATGTTAAAGTTTAAAATGCTGGCTGTACTGCAAGGTACAGAATCAGAATTTCAAAGCCTGGAAATTGACACACCCGGAAAAGTTAATCAGTAATTCAACTTGTTATTCAGAGGTATTTACAGTGCAAGTTTTAGGTGAATCACCCTGTATAAACACTTCGTTTAGAGTTTTTCTTGATAAAAACTTTTAAATTTGTCAGTACTGTGGTGGTCCTATTGCACTATATTTTTAGACAAACTGATTGACATCGGTTGCACTCCTTCATATTGGTCGATGTTTGCCTTAGTTGTGATTTCCATAGGTTATGTATAAAATAAACTTACGTAATGTCTTTAATTTATAATGTCAACTTTGAGGTTTTGTGGGTATCTACCGACCTACCTAGAGATCTCTGGTTCGAATCCGGGACGGGGTAGATACTTTTGCTACCAAATTATCATTTTAAATTTTGTAAATATTGTCAATTCAAATCACAGTACAGTAAGTATGTAGTTAGTTTTAGTTGTAAGTATGAATTAATTTGTTTATTAGATATATGTCATTGTTCTATTAGACTGTGGTGTGTGAGTGTGCTGGTGAGGGTGCATGTAAGTGGGCCTGGTGACAGACTGTTTTAGTGGTAGTATTTGTTGTTGGTGAAACTTTAGTATTTTTTTCGTTAGTAGAATTTTGGTATTTAATTGTTAGTAGAAGGTTAGTATTTTGTAGTAGAATTGCTCTTTACTTATTCTGAAAGGGAGTAGCAGCCTTTCAGAATAAATCAATTCTTTACTAGTCTAATAGACGGTTAAGATATTGAAAATATAAGTCAACTAATGGCTACACTGCGTTCTGCTGCACGGCTGAAAGCAACGGGAAACTACAGCAGTAATGCTATTCCCGAGGATATGCACCTCTCTATGCATAATTACATGTGATGATGGCCTCCTCCCTTGTAAAATTTCAATCCGGAGGTAAACTAGTCCCCCGTTCGGATCTCCGGGTGGGGACTACTCGAGAGGGGGTTAACATCACAGAAGTGACAAAGAGGAAATCTGACATTCTACGGATCGGAGCGTGGAATGTTAGAAGTCTGCTAGGAAGTGGAAAGTTAGAAAACTTAGAAAGGGAAATGGATAGGTTGAGGTTGGATTTGGTTGGGATTAGTGAAATGCGCTGGCAGGAAGAACAGGACTTTTGGTCAGGAGACTATAGGGTCATTAGCACTAAATCAAATAATGGCCAAGCAGGGGTTGGTCTCATATTGAGTAGGAAACTTGGACAGCGGGTGGAATATTATGAGCAATACAGTGAACGGATTATTGTAGCAAAAATCAATACTAAACCTACGTGCACCACAGTGGTACAAGTCTATATGCCTACCAGTCAAGCTGATGATGAGGATGTTGAAAAGGTCTACGAAGAAATAGATGACATTCTGAGGTATATCAAAGGTGATGAAAATGTTATAGTAATGTGAGATTGGAATGCTGTGGTAGGAAAAGGGAGGGAAGGGAAGATAGTAGGAGATTTCGGATTAGGTGAAAGGAATGATCGAGGAAGCAGGCTGATGGAATTCTGCACCGAACATGAGTTGGTCATAGCTAACACCTTATTCAGTAACCACAATAGAAGAATATACACATGGATGAGACCAGGAGATACAGGGCGTTACCAAATCGACTTCATTATGGTCAAGCAGAGGTTTCGAAACCAGATTTTGGATTGTAAAACATATCCTGGTGCTGACATAAACTCTGACCACAATCTGGTTGTAATGAAATGCAGATTAAAGTTGAAGAAACTGAAGAAAAGTCAAAAGCCAAAAGGTGGGCAATAGACAGACTGAAAGTAAAAGATGTGAACGAAAGATTCAAGATGAGTATAAAGGAAGGACTAATCAAAACCCCTAAACAAACTTCAATTGCAGACGAATGGGCACTTTTGAAGAATGAAATAACAAAATCGGCAGAAGAAAACATTGGTAGGAAAGAAAGAATAGGTAGAAAACCGTGGATCACTCAGGATATACTAGAATTGATGGATGAAAGGTGGAGACACAAGAATCTAAGAGATGAAGTGGGGAAAGCAGAATACAGACGTCTGAGAAATGATGTTAACAAGAAGTGCAAGGAATCGAAAGAAGAATGGTTGAAAGAGAAATGTACAGGTATAGAAAAGTGTCTGAAATTAGGAAAAGTAGACACAGCTTATCGAAGGATTAAGAATACTTTTGGGGAAAAGAAGACTAAGTGCTGTAATATTAGGGACACAAATGGAAAGCCTCTAACAGATAGGGAAGAAAAGGTTGAGAGATGGAAAGCTTACATAGAGTGCTTGTATAAGGGAAAGGAGATTGAGAATCATGTAATGGAAAGGGAGGAGGAAATTTATGAGGATGCTAAAGGAGATTTAATATTGAGATCAGAATTTGACAGAGCATTAGAGGACTTAGGCAGGAACAAAGCACCAGGCATAGATGATATACCGATTGAGTTGCTACGCTGCATAGGAGATGAAGGTCTGATCAGGTTATTTCACTTGGTGTGTAGGATTTATGAGACAGGTGAGGTACCCCCTGATTTCAAGAAGAATGTTATCATCCCTATACCAAAGAAAGTGGGAGCTGACAGATGTGAAGATTACCGTACAATCAGCTTGATTACTCATGCTTCAAAGATCCTGTCTAGAATAATTTACAAGAGGATTGAAAGCCAGATAGAAACGGAGTTGGGTGAAGACCAGTTTGGTTTCAGGAGAAATGTAGGAACAAGGGAAGCTGTACTAAGTCTTAGGCTGATTTTGGAAGGTAGAATAAGGAAAGATAAGAGAACGTTCATGGCATTTGTAGACTTAGAAAAGGCTTTTGATAACGTTGATTGGACTAAATTGTTTGACATTTTGAAATCTATTGGAATAAAGTACAGGGATAGGAGGGTGATATACAATCTATACAGAAACCAGACAGCAGTCATTCGAGCTGAAGGATATGAGAGAGAAGCTGGTATTATGAAAGGTGTAAGGGAAGGCTGCAACTTATCACCCATACTTTTCAATCTTTACATTGAACAAGCAATGAAGGAAATTGGAGAAAAATTTAAAGTGGGAGTGAAGATTCAAGGAGAAATAATTTCAACTCTGAGATTTGCTGATGACATCGTGATCTTGGCCGACAAGCCTGAGGATTTGAATGAGTTTTTGAATGGTATGGATTCCGTCTTACGGAAGGACTTCATGATGAAAATTAATAAATGTAAAACAAAAATACTGGAATGCAGCCGAAATAAATCAGAAACCTCTATGGAGATCAAATTGGCAGGTGAAAAGCTGAAGGAAGTAGGAGACTTCTGTTACTTAGGAAGCAGAATAACCAGTGATGGACGAAGCAAGGAGGATATAAAAAGTAGGTTGGCTCAGGCAAGGAAAGCCTTTCTACAAAAAAGGAATCTGTTGACTTCGAATATAGATTTAGGTATTAGGAAGTCATTTTTGAAAGCCTTTGTCTGGAGCGTGGCGCTCTATGGAAGTGAAACTTGGTCTATTGGTGCAGCAGAAAAGAGGAGAATTGAGGCATTTGAAATGTGGTGTTACAGGAGAATGATGAAGATCAGATGGGTAGATAGGGTTACAAACGAAGAGGTATTAAGGCGAGTGGGAGAGGAGAGATGTTTCTGGCGACTGCTAATGAAGAGAAGAGATAGGTTGGTAGGACACATACTAAGACACCCAGGAATAGCAAGCTTAGTTATGGAAGGAAGGGTCGAGGACAAGAACTGTAGGGGTAGACCAAGGTTAGAATATGTTAAACAGATTGCCTCGGATGTAGGGTGTGGTAGCTATGTAGAGATGAAACTATTAGCTCAGGACAGGGAGGCATGGAGAGCTGCATCAAACCAGTCAAAAGACTGAAGACTCAAACAACAACAATGGGTGTAATTTAGACGTCTTGTTCACATAGTTCTCTTTCATTTCTAAATTGTTGCATCTATATTTTTGAAAGGAAACCATATTTAAATTATTCAATATTTGGAATATAAAGTCATCATTGTGGAGTCAAATATACTTACGATTTTTAACCCCGCACATTTGGTGTGATTAATGAGAAATGGCTTATGCATGTACATAAGTCAGTGTGTAGGCTACTATAGCTGCATATTAGGGAATAGTATTGCTGTATTTACATGCCTATTATCTCATATTGGGCGGCTTTGGTGGCGTATTTGATAGCATGCTGAGCTTCTATGCCCAACGTCGCGGGTTAAAACCCGGCCGAAGTCATCGGAGTTTTGAAGAGCGTTAAAATTCCCTCAGTATGCCTTCCTTCGGAGGGGAAGTAAAGCGGTGAGCCATGTCATAGGACATAGATTTATGTGATGTAAAAGAACTTTCCACTAACTACACTCGTGTGAAAGTAAAATTTGATTAGCGCTATTAAGTTCCAAGGGTCACCGTCTGGTTAAGGGGGTATCTATTATCCAAGTTTGCTGCTAGGTGTCGTTGACGGTAGTATTTGGTAGAAAAAGTAGTAACTACTTAAAACTGACTGTCTGTAGTCCTTTCCTGAATTACATACAACACACAATAATACAGCCATCACAATTAACACCGGTTATCAGGCAGATTCTACACACTCCAAAGTACACGGGGCTGCATGACCGCGATGTCGCAGCCCCTAAACAGAGGAACCAACTAACCTATCTCACCTACTTAAAGTAAAAGCAGAAACGTGTAATCCCAGTATAATGTCAAATGAGATGCATTGATTGAGAACACATTGGTCTTCTTCTTTAGCTCCTAAAGTATTTCGTAAGATAGGTCAAAAGTAGAAATGGTTGACTTGGAATATCAATACTTCACCAATCCGTGTATAATTAATGACTAGCCTGTATGCTTAAACATCTATAAGCCTTTTCTAATCGAAGCGGCTTCAAGTAACACGACGTGGTGGAAAGTAAAGAGGTTAGCTCATAGTATATGGTGTCTAAACAGGAAGCAAGGAAAAAGCAAATATAGGCTAATTATAAATGTGACTAAGATGAAAAAATGTATTAAAATCATTATGCAATCTAATTTAAATGACATTGAATGAATATAAATTTAATAAATACGACAACTTACTTGAAGTTAAGACAATGTTTCATTTAGAAAAAGATTTGTCTATTGTTTAATATTTTATGAGTTTAGCGAAGTCCAAAAACTCAAATAGACGGTAGTAAGAAACGAAATAACGTCAGTGCTAGTTCTGGAAAAAGACGTAAATACGAATGGAGCGCTACTGTGAAAAGATCCTGTACGCGTTTGAGTGTTGAATGGGCAGGCAGTTTAAAGCAGGCAGGAGGGATGCGATCCAGCTGGCAGTGAAAATGGTGCTGCAACCTATCTAGTCTTATGTTAAATGAACAGGCAGTTTAAAGCTATTATGAAAGAGAACAAAACATATCTACAATGGCATTACATATGCCAGTTCCAAGTACCGATGGAAGCTGTCGCATTCAACACTACTCTTGGTCCCCCACAGGAGGTGTGCTTTCATTTCCCGAGTTTACGTGAGACAGAGTTAGGTGTGATGATTCTCTTACGTGATTTCCGGCGATAACTTTGTTCCGGACACAAACACTCCTTCGTCTGTTGTGTGTAGTCGTCATTTTGAGAGTCCCGCACCGTAGTTGTGATCGTATAATCGTGCACCACGGTTGCGAGGGCAGCTGTAGCAAGTCCAGACATCGTAGGTTCGAAACTATCCTGAGTGTGGTTTTTCTACACTCTGTCCAGGCCAATGCCGGGATAGTAGTTGACTAATGCTAGTAACGCACATGATAGTGACTTCTTTGCCTCTGATACCTACTATGATATCCAATTAACTACGGAATCAACAGTCCAGTGCATATCCATAAGTTATATTTTGAAAAATGGGTATCATAATGTTTTCTTGCGATTCTGTTGAATCATTCTTCAGTAAATCCTCCAGGGGCTCACGACTAATGGGATGTGGGTTTGGTGACCACGGGACCCCAGCTGAGAGCGGTATTGCTTTCACTTACTTGTGCCCGGCTCCCTTCTGTCATCTTTCCTGTCGATCACCCTTGGTCACCTCTCGTTCATTTACGACATTATGACACTCCCCCTCCTTCAGGGGCTAACAACTTGTGGGACGCTGGTTAGCGATGAGGGGACCCCAGCTTACTTCGCGATTGCTTCCACTTAATTGTGCCGGGGTCCTGTTTGGCATATTTACTGTCGGCCTCCCTTGATCAACTCTTGTTCTCTTCTGACCCTGACGGTATTAGGAATTCTGAGGTCTAAGAATTCTTTCAAATTCCCGCCTTAATTGGACCTTGTTTCATCTTTCCTGATACCCTCATTCTTCGAAGGGTCAGATCTCTTGTTTTTCTTTTCATCATATCTCCTCCCTTCTGCACGAGGTCATATAGGAGGCAGGGTGTGTGTAGCCCCACCACTGGATGTGCTACACTCTCAAGGGCCCACGGCTGTTGAGTTTGGGAGGATACGTGAGCTGGATCTGTTTATGATGTGTAACATCTTTCCACTCGGTATCTGGATATTTTTGTGGTACTCGGTAGCTGGACATTTTTGTGGGAGTGATTTTGGGAAAGAGACGGAAGTGGATGGGACGTAAGTGCATGGGACGGAAGCAATGAGCGCGCGCGGTGGCGTAGATCGGTACAACGACGTACTGTAAGCCATATGACTATGTGGAATGTAAATCGCATACGGTTTACCTCAAGGTTTTGAGGCCCCATTAAAGAAATTCCTACAATACATCATCTTGAAGTTGTCGTTCTTTGGTGTGAAAATATTCATTATATCATATTTGCTGAAAACAATTACGATTTATTAAATCTTCTTACTTTTGCTGTATTCTTATTTAATGTAAGCACTAGCTACCTCGAGTGCTATATCGCATCAAACAACACTCCAAACAACGTAGGAATTCAGTATATTAACACCGACTACTAACAATAATTGAAAGTTCGTTGGTCTAAACGTATCACTGCGAGAAACGCATTTAATATACCAACTGCACACCTAATTTTTAATCGCGCCTATAGTTGGCAGTGCGCTATTTCGGCAATAAGAGGCCATTTTCAATAACACCGATGGCATGGGTTCACTAACTGGCCGGTATAAAGCGCTGTTCGCATCAAGTAGGCAGTGGATTGCTCCCGCATACAGTTGCAGGTATATGTCACTACAGCAGATGCATTGGAGAATCCTTTCATATTTGCTGGCACAGGGTAGCACTATGAGTTCATTCTTAAAAAAATGCGAGTAAGTAATATGGAATTGTTCGAATAACATGTCAGATGTTACACATCATAAGCGACTACTGTAAGGCTCGTACCTTTTTTCTCTTTTTCCAGTGATTCTGGAGCCGTCTCTCTCCTATTTCCCTTCCTATTTGCCTTTCATGGCACACCTTACCAAATCCGTCAATTCTCATTTTATGAGGGTTGAGAGCATTCATTTACCTGCATTTTATTTCCCTTATTCCTTCCTTTGTGACCTTTTGTTCTCCTAATCCGTAATTTGGTTGTAAGTTGTAGTTATTTTTAGTTCTAGTGTTCATTTTATCATCATTCTTCATTTTCATCCCAAAGAATTAAGAGGCCTATAGCCTCCATGTTAGGCCCTCTAACATCAACTATCATCATCAAATTACAATTTCAGCAATATATTTTTCTACAATGAAAACTGAAAGTCTGGTTTAAGTTGTATTCACAGTGGAAATAATTGATTGTATGAAATGTTTGGATTGCATTTCTCAGAACTGTAATCCTCTCCACTCATAAACCTGACCGCAGCAACGGTATTGCCAGCAGGAAAGTTCATAAAGGTTTATAAAAATCGAGTGAACCTAATGGAATTCTATTTTAATAAGGTGCAATGGTATGTTTGGTTTCTGTCATTTAATATCACGCTATTGTATTTTGTGGCCAGCTCCGTGGTGTAGGGGTAGCGTACCTGCTTCTCATCCAGAAGCCCTGGTTTCGATTCCCGGCTCCATCAGGGATTTTATAAACTGACGTCAGGGCTGGAACGGGGTGGACTCAGCCTCGTGAGGACAATCGAGTAGCCTTCTGGCAGCGCCCTGATCACGAAAACCAAGATTAACGGCCGAGGGGACCCGATGTGCTGATCACGCGTCACTCCAATATCTGTAGGCAAAATGGATGGCCTAGGCCCTTCATGGGCTGTATTGCCAGGGGTTATTATTATTATATTATTTTGTGATATAATTTGCATTTCGATATTGAGGAAATTATATTGACAAATAGTGTCAAGTCTTTGTTATGCTATACTCGGTTGACAGTGCTGTGTGAGTAGTAGAGAAACTAACGGGATTTCAAATAAAGATCATCATTTTCTATACCAGTAGTGCAGAGCGCAACTGGCATCCAGTCGGCCGTGTCTAGACTTGAGCTATGTTTCCATGGAAATGATCTGCCTTGTCATTCCTTCATGAGTAGATTTTATGACTTTATATTAGCCTTTTCTCGAGTACAAAAGGACCGAAATCAGAAGAATGATAAAGAATATCGAAAATTCATGCAGCTGGCCGTTCCTTCTGGGTCCTAAACTATGTGTATGCAAATTTTGGTTGAGATTGGTGGAACGGTGTAGATTTGTATACGGAACAAACCCACCTACCCACATACCCACATACCGACTTTCACTTTTATATATAAGATAATTAGATAGTTCTTATTATTAGGAGCAAGGTTTATGTTTGTCGTAGACGTATGTTGATTTGCTGGTGATTCTATGGACACATAGTCTGAAAGAACGTGAAGTCTACTGAAAGATCATCACTCACAAAACCACGGCTCAACAGCCGGCACAATAACACGAGTTAGCAAGACTCGGTTGCAAAAATACTGCCAGGGGCGCACAGCTCTCCTGTAACAGTCTTCAGGCTAATCCTGGTAAGAATGGTCACAGAGTTAGCTCTGAACGAGAGTGCATCTCGTGCACTCAACTATAATACATCAAAAGTCACCACTAAATAATAGACAACATAGGCTTCCTACAAAATCATACACTCTCCAATAGTGCTAAAATGAAGTTCGCTTTCCAATAGCGACAACACGTAAGTTACATGCACGTCTCATGAAGTCAGCAAAACATCTGAACTCACAACAAAGCTCCTGGCCTTGACCTAGAGAATGGCTACATTCTCCAAACGGTAAAACAATTTGATGCGTGCGCATCTGTAAAAACAGTATAAAGTCGTCTCGCAAAGAGAGCGTAGTGTACCATGGGTTAATAAACCCGTTCTGACTGGTGTTAGCAAAACACACGGCTTCACAGTGGCGTCTGGCAACTGACTACATTCTGCGGGCAATAATTGACACAAATACAGTCTTATTGTGAATTACGCTGGCTCAAATATCATAACAAATAACTGTAAAACACTTGTGGCATGTGTACCACATAAAAATACGGAGTACAATGATATTTTACGTTTGAAACTTCCAAACAACAGTTCCATGAAGATGTTCCACTTCTCGTGGAGTACTTTGGAGTTGACAGAGAAATGTCACTCGACTATTATGTACATTCTTCCAATACAAAAACTTTGTGTGTACATAGCTTGACCCAAATTAAAGATATAAACAGTATGACAATCTTACGAACTGCTAAGACGTCGGAAATGATACGGAAGGTATCGGGGTTCAATGCTCTTGCATAGCATATTTAATATAATCCCCTTGTTCTTGCTTGAACTGATGTGGCTTCAGAGCTCACATAAACAATAAATAACATAAATTTCTCATAAGGGCAATGACTACAGTCGTTCATTAACTGATACGCCCACTCATCAGAAAAACAGCGGTGTCGTGGAAGTGTCGTGGAAGGGGTAACAATAAAATAACCAAAGAATGGTAGTCCATCCTTCCAAACTAAATCTGGCCCACATGAAGGGTCGACCAAAACAAATCCAAGTGATCTGTGGTCATGTCTAACAAAAATATCAGGACGTTACATCCTGCTGACACATCCAGAATGCACCAATCGGTGACTAACTTTCACTGTAAAGAACAAAAAATCAATGTCTAGCTAGAACAATCTTGCCTAAGCTGGTTATCACGAGTTCGGTTAATTTCTACATTCTAATCTACCACAGCTAAAGCCGTTCAAAGAAGAGAAGTTGTAGACTCACATACCATTCACTTCATGTTAATTCCATGATAAAGGAGGTGTTTCCAAGACCTGGACGGTTGCAATGGAATCCCAGATCAGACTCCTGGGTCCGAGTCTCCTCCGCTCCAGTCTTCTCCTGCGTCTACCATTTGGATTCGCGTACAAGATCTCCTCCCTGCGGTTAGCTGGTGGCTTGATGGGCTCCCTGGCTCCATGTTCCTCATAGGTGTTGGTTGGTTCTCTTGCCATGACGAAGTTTCCTCTTCTTTGGATATCTCTCTCACATAGATGGGGTATACTCCATTACACTAATGGATAGCACTTGAATAATGATGTCGTACACGTGGTTGACGTTGTGATGAATCATCATGTTAGATTTCACACGTGTTTTCACAGAGTATAATTGGTTTAGCACAGTAGAAAAATATTGCTCACTGGCTTTACACTCTTTGTTGCAGACTTGGTAATAAAAAATGGCTCTCACTGTCTGCTTCACTGATTTTAAGTAACACATGTGGTGTTAAAAATCACAGATTCTATAGCAGTTGAAACGTTAAATATGAGAATCCTGTACAAAAAATGACTTCACTGAGTGTGTCGTTGATGGTTGTGATTGTATTGTGCCTGTTCGCACATGGTGATAGTTGATTAATAAAACCGTTACAATATTTCTGGTCCTTCGTGGACTTAGGTTTTGATGTGGCCCACGTGTTGAAATGTGGTGTTACTTGTGATCAAAAAAGTATCCAAGGAAATGTAATATAATTTCCACACTTTTCACTTGTACACTTTAAATTGGTAATAGTACAGTCGATTAAGCATTCACTGTAGGCCTAAGCATTATGGCAGTAACTTACACTTGATGTTTGACGATTTTCTACACCTCGTGGGCGGATTGCAATGGTCATCGTCTCACGGACGGATATGTAAATTTCGTCTCACACGGACGGTAATACTAATTTAACTTCGTTGCGCAGCACACAACGGTGCTAAAATATACTGCACAATATACTCGAAGATTGTCGGTTTAAATAATACTTCTTCACCCTGCGTGTCTCCTCGTCTAAACGACGGGCAGTTCCAGCACGTCTAGCATGGACGGCTGCTAGCTTGAGAGTTTTGCGAGCATGGTCGCGCTTGCAGTGTCCAGACGGTCACTCGAGTCGTTGACAGTCAAACTTCCTCCCGCCTATATGCGACGTAAATTACCTTCACCGAAAAAAATGAATTTGGAAACATAACAATGTTTATCTTATGCAGAATTACGACGTGGAATGTTCTGAGACTTTAATAAGCAACATGTATAATAATGGGTGCTCAGAAAAATTATTAGAGGTGTGTGAGAGTCAATACATCATCCCTTTCTTTCGACATGCCTCGCGCTGCATCCGGGCGCGTTCAGTGACAAAGCATGGCATGTTCATAGACATTAGCAGAAATATCACCGAGCAATGAGCTCAGGCGGGCTCAATATGGTGGTGGTGCCACGCACTAAAGAGGGAGGTTATGACTTTAATTGAAAATGGTTAACCCATGTGAAACATCCTCAAATTTGTACTGATGCCACTACAAAAAGGTATGTGGATAACAAGGTGAAAGGGTTATATGGCATGAACCTAACTGTAAAAGGATATACCACTAATAATAACCGCATAAACACTTGGCTGACCCTGTGGGCCCGCAAGATGTCTGATGAAACAGTTTTTAACCTCGGAATCGGACAACGTGTGTGAAATTAAAGAAAAGAGTTTATACATGAAGCGAAGACAACTAGCCGACGTTTCAGGTCCCATAGAGCCTGATGAGGTCACAACCAAACAATTTGTGGAAGACTTTGTATCCTCGATGATTAAACCACCACGCCACGTATTTCTCGTTTACATGACCAATCGATGGCCTGTGAAAGACAGTCAAGAACTTACCTATGTTTTACCTTGTGGCTCAACGATTTAACATTTAAGGTATAATGGAAGTATTCGTACTATGGACTATACACCAGATGTAAACCATTTATCGATACGATTAAACAATAGTGCCAGGTCACTACTTAGTGATCATGATGTAGGAGTGGGCGATACATTTTCTTTCCATTTGGTTCTAACATTAGAGGAAAGACAAGCAGAAAACACGATAAATGATTTCCCGCTTTATGTGGAGCTCGAATTTACAGCCACCGGAAATTAAATATCAATAGGGTTTTCCCTAGAAAAGTGATAGTTGTGACTTACACATTCTTATGGAAGGTTGTCCATCGTGGTAAAACAAAGATACGTGGTGAAAAAGACTAAGAGAAAAGACCAAGTCATCGCAAAAGGATGGCTTTTAAGCTATTCTTCATGCAACACATACGGCCTCACGAAATGAAAAAAAAAAGTGTTGGCTGTTAAAAAAGAACTCCGAGCAGCACGATTGCATGTGAATCCAAAAAGTAAACAACGGAACAAGGTCGAGTGATTCCTGTCCCGAAACGAGCTGGGTTTTTACCGGCTTTGTTTGCCGGGCTCTCAGTTCTGGGTTAGCATTTAGGTGGTGCCGGTGCCGTTGCCAGAACCATTAAGTCCACACAAGAGGCCAAACAACAATTGGAGGAGAGTAAACGACTTAATGAGACTATAGAAGCGATTGCTAAGGGCGCTAAAAACACAAACATGTAGCTAGCACCCTATAAACAAGGAGTCGGTATTTACCTGTCACCGAAAAGAAAATTAACAACGGTCATACCAAGACATGCCCTGACCCATGATGAAGTTACAAGCTATGCTAAACGGTGAAAGATTCAAGATTTTCGTGGTGTGTTTATGCGCAACCAATTACAGCCCAGGCCATGGGAACAGGAACCTGCTATGATTAATTTAGATGACAGCCGTGGTCTATGAACACATTATTTGGCCTATGTAAAACATGGTCCCACCGTGTAGTAGCCTACTTTGAAAGTGTTGGCAATCTCCCTCCACCCATGGAACTATACAAGTATTTTGGAAACAGGGAAAAGATATACTATAAGGTGAAACTTCAGCAAAAGTTCCACATGCAAGAGTGCGGACGCTTAAGCCTGATGTTTCTATACAAGAAAAACGTAAAACGTAAAGAGTATGACACCAGAAAGTAAGACATTTACACTGCATGGATGTGGGCTTGAAGTCAACATAGAATTTTACCCTCCTACCTTACGGTTTGGGACTTGTTTCCCTTGAAAATTACAACAGAATTTACAACGTACGTGAAAATGTCAACGACAAGTTTTTCTATGATGATTCTACGCTAGCCCTGTCCTCCGATGGACATACCATAGACGATATTCAAGAACACATTTACGTGGTGCTGATGAAACCTTATGGCATAAAACCATTTCTTGATGGCACACACAAGTTTGAAGATGTAGGCCACACCATAACACATCGCTGCAGGATTATATCCTCATTTAGGATTGAATTTAAAACACAACCAGTTTCCATTGGCCCTTTATTTGGGTTTCTACCGCAAGTTCTTGAACCAAACGAAATACACTATTCGTATCACGAAGTGAAATTAATCGAGGACCATCACGTGTCTATGACGTGTAATATTATTAGCAACGTGTACACGAATCAAGAGTCATCCCATTTACTCTACGATTTTATTGTGATATTGCCCAGTGGCTATATTATTCGTGAAAACCCTCCATCAAAAATTAATAGGTTACTCCTTCGCCCGTGTTGCCGTCGGGTCTAAGTTTCACCAGAGCCCCCTTAGCCGTCTCTTTTCAGGGTTCCTGTAGGACCTTCACAGCTAGCGTAGTGGTCCCGGGACTCACGGAGTCCCCGCTGTACCTCGCCCCTACAGGTAATCCCATATTTCATGCCGTTGCCCATCTCCCACGACATAGACGAGAGGTTGGACTTGTGGGGGTTCTAACCCCCAGCAACACCCCCTGGCTACGCCTCTGATACAATCATTGAAACATAATATATCTTTAATTTATTGAAGAATTTGTGAGCGTAATAATTCAGAAGGCAGTGAAAACTTAGCAACGCTTTCATTTGTTGTAGGATTATCAACAAACGTGGTGGAGCTGCAATTAATGTTTGAACAAAGCTTGGTTGGTTCACCAGTTTAGGGGCTGAGACAACGCGGTCATGTAGTCCCATTTTGAACAACGGAAGTGGGTACTAAAGTGTTACCGGAAAACAGATTGTTGTGAGTGAGATTCGACGACGGTGGGGATTGGATTTGGAACAGCAACACTTACAGAATCCGAGACAAGTTTGAAGTCGATGAAGCGGTGCAAGTTGTGCAGAAGGGACGTAGTTGAAGAAAGGGAAGTTCAACGGACAACGCAAGTGTCGATGCAGTGATGCAGGCGGTCACATAATCCCCTAACAAGTCTGTGAGGCAATACGCTCGGCAGACTGAGATCCGCGAAATCAGGGTTCACAGAATTCTGTGGACTTAGAAATGGAAGCGTTACTATTTTGAACATTTACCACCTTACACTACACCTTGAGGTACTCGGCACCACAAAAATTGTAATTCTATTTGCTTTAATTTATGAGATATTCTGTTCAATAATAATAATGTTATGGGATTTACGCCCCTTTTAACTACTGTGTCTTTTAGACACCAGGGTGCCTGAATTTTGCCTCGAAGGGGATCATAATCGTGCCAGTGAATATAATGACACGGTTCCCACACATTTAAGCACCCTCAAATGCCAACTGACTTTGCCAGGATTCAATCCCGCTATCTTGGTATCAGCAGGCGAGAACGTTACCGCTGAGCCATGCAGCCAGCCAGATATTCTGTTTCAAAGTGTGTATACGAGGATAGTATAGTATATTATTTAGGTACACTCGGTAGATGAGCACCAAGCAATGTAGAAATTGGGCTCCAGCGAAACTGTTTATGTACAAGTACGATATGTGAGTTCGCCTCGTTGAGTAGTAGCCTGAACTCTTAGCTGTCACCGCGGAAGCCCGGGTTCGATTCCCGGCTCTGCCAATAAATTTAATTCTGGTCAGAGGGCTTGAATAGGGTACACTCAGCCTCGTGAGGCAAAACTGAGGAGAGGCGGGTTCGATTCCCACTTCATCCAACCTGAAGTAATTTTTCCGTGTTTTCCCCACTTCTTCTCAAGGCGGATGGCGGGATGGATCGTAAAATAAGGCCACGGCCACCTCCTTCGCAATCCTCATCTAAAATAAACTATTACATATACTATACATATTACATGCACAATAATACAGCCATCACACTAACACAGGTCATCAAACAAATTACACACACACACAAATCCAAGTACTCGGGGCTACATGTCCACGATGTCGCGAAGCCCCTAAATGAATCAACAACAAATATGTGACCTTGATTTCATTTATTGCCGTAACATACATTCCTTAAAGAACAGCGGAATTCTAGGATAGAGATTGACGAGCAAATGGGCGCGTTCATGTTGGACTTCAATCTAGCATATGTACTCCGGACAGCAGGCTGGATACGGTTTGCTCTTATCCTCCACCACTTTGCAAGAGGGGTCAGGGTTTGGTAACCCACACCTGAAACATACAAGACACTAATGTTATTTACGGGATGGTCGAACTGCACTAATTACATTATACCCAGAGGGACCAGTCAGCTTACGTTAATGGGGTTGGGAAGACAGTTGGGGTGGGCAGCCTCTCCTGAAATGTTGTTTCAGCTATGAGTTGACTGACTGCTACGAACACCTGGATCCTCTGGAATTTCCGTATATGAATCACTTGTTGCAGAAACCCCCCATGTCCACTTTTTAAACAAATTGAGAATATGTCATTATGTGTTAGTTTGTGCATGGACCCATGGATTTGTGTAGAAATCCCTCATGTCAGCGGTAAACAGTGGCTCCAGTAGCTGGCGGAAATTTTCATTTGATGCAGGAACACCTTATGTACAGGAGATGGGGGCCTTTTAATCAAATGGCCTTCAGAGGGTACATCTACCTGCTGGTGTATTTCACGGAATACACATTTAGTCAGTGTTAGCAGTCGCTGTGCTTTGCCTTTCTTTCTTTTTATTTGTACTTTTATTTCCCTTCTCGCAGACACCAACAGCGACCTTTCATGTATTCCCGTTTCTTTGAATATGTGCTTATTTTGTTTTAAAGTTTGTTTCAGATGTGTATTCTCCCTGCAACCTCATAACAGCACCCTACGCGGTAATCCGTTGAAGCTTTGAACTCCGCAACTTCAAGAATGGTTTCAAACCATGCAAGCAGATGTCGTCCTTGTCGTTATCTGCAATCTCCATGAAGACTTTTATTCGATGTATAAACATTTCTGTTGTTGTTTGAGTCTTCAGTCTTTTGACAGGTTTGATGTAGCTCTCCATACCTCCCTGTCCTGAGCTAATCGTTTCATCTCTACATAGCTACCACACCCTACATCTGAGGCAATCTGTTTAACATATTCTAACCTTGGTCTACCCCTACAGTTCTTGTCCTCGACCCTTCCTTCCATAAGTAAGTTTGCTATTCCTGGGTGTCTTAGTATGTGTCCTACCAACCTATCTCTTCTCTTCATTAGCAGTCGCCAGAAACATCTCTCCTCTCCCACTCGTCTTAATACCTCTTTGTTTGTAACCCTATCTACCCATCTGATCTTCATCATTCTCCTGTAGCACCCCTTTTCAAATGCTTCTATTCTCCTCTTTTCTGCTGCACCAATAGTCCAAGTTTCACTTCCATAGAGCGCCACGCTCCAGACAAAGGCTTTCAAAAATACTTCCTAATACCTCAATCTATATTCGATGTCAACAGATTCCTTTATTGTAGAAATGCTTTCCTTGCCTGAGCCAACCTACTTTTTATATCTTCTTTGCTTCGTCCATAACTGATTTTTCTGCTTCCTATGTAACACAAGTCTCATACTTCCTTCAGCTTTTCACCTGCCAATTTCATCTCCATAGAGGTTTCTGATTTATTTCGGCTGCATTCCAGTATTTGTTTTACATTTATTAATTTTCATCATGAATTCCTTCCGTAAAACGGAATCCATACCATTCAAAAACTCATTCAAATCCTCAGGCTTGTCGGCGAAGATGACGATGTCATCAGAAAATCTCAGAGTTGAATTTATTTCTCCTTGAATCTTCACTCCCACTTTAAATTTTTCTCCAATTTCCTTCATTGCTTGTTCAATGTAAAGATTGAAAAGTATGGGTGATAAGTTGCAGCCTTGCCTTACACCTTTCAGAATACCAGCTTCTCTCTCATGTCCTTTAACTCGAATGACTGCTGTCTGGTTTCTGTATAGATTGTATATCACCCTCCTATCCCTGTACTTTATTCCAATCGATTTCAAAATGTCAAACAATTTAGTCCAATCAACGTTATCAAAAGACTTTTCTAAGTCTACAAAAGCCATGAACGTTCTCTTATCTTTCCTTATTCTACCTTCCAAAATCAGCCTAAGACTTAGTACAGCTTCCCTTGTTCCTACATTTCTCCTGAAACCAAACTGGTCTCCACCCAACCCCTTTTCTATCTGGCTTTCAATCCTCTTGTAAATTATCCTAGACAGGATCTTTGAAGCATGAGTAATCAAGCTGATTGTACGGTAATCTTCACATATGTCAGCTCCCACTTTCTTTGGTATAGGGATGATTACATTCATCTTGAAATCAGGGGGTACCTCACCTGTCTCATAAATCCTACACACCAAGTGAAATAACCTGATCAGACCTTCATCTCCTATGCAGCGTAGCAACTCAATCGGTATATCATCTATGCCTGGTGCTTTGTTCCTGCTTAAGTCTTCCAAAGCTCTGTCAAATTTTGATCTCAATATTAAATCTCCTTTCGCATCCTCATAAATTTCCTCCTCCCTTTCCATTACATGATTCTCAATCTCCTTTCCCTTATACAAACTCTCTGTGTAAGCTTTCAATCTCTCAACCTTTTCTTCCCTATCTGTTAGAGGCTTTCCATTTGTGTCCTTAATATTACAGCACTTAGTCTTCTTTTCCCCAAAAGTATTCTTAATCCTTCGATAAGCTGTGTCTACTTTTCCTAATTTCAGACAATTTTCTATACCTGCAAATTTCTCTTTCAACCATTCTTCATTCGCTTCCTTGCACTTCTTGTTAACCTCATTTCTCAGACGTCTGTATTCTGCTTTCCCCACTTCATCTCTTACATTCTTGTGTTTCCGCCTTTCATCCATCAATTCTAGTATATCCTGAGTATCCAAGGTTTTCTACCTATTCTTTCTTTCCTACCAATGTTTCCTTCTGCGGATTTTGTTATTTCATTCTTCAAAAGTGCCCATTCGTCTGCAATTGAAGTTTGTTTAGGGTTTTTCATTAGTCCTTCCTTTATACTCTTCTTGAATCTTTCGTTTACATCCTTCTCTTTCAGTCTGTCTATTGCCCACCTTTTTGGCTTTTGACTTTTCTTCAGTTTCTTCAACTTTAATCTGCATTTCATTACAACCAGATTGTGGTCAGAGTTTATGTCAGCACCAGGATATGCTTTACAATCCAAAATCTGGTTTCGAAACCTCTGGTGACCATAATGAAGTCGATTTGGTAACGCCCTGTATCTCCTGGTCTCATCCATGTGTATATTCTTCTATTGTGGCTATTGAATAAGGTGTTAGCTATGACCAACTCATGCTCGGTGCAGAATTCTACCAGCCTGCTTCCTCGATCATTCCTTTCACCTAATCCGAAATCTCCTACTATCTCCCCTTCTCTCCCTTTTCCTACCACAGCATTCCAATCTCCCATTACTATAACATTTTCATCACCCTTGATATACCTCAGAATTTCGTCTATTTCTTCGTAGACCTTTCCAACATCCTCATCATCAGCTTGACTGGTAGGCATATAGACTTGTACCACTGTGGTGCAGGTAGGTTTAGTATTGATTTTTGCTACAATAATCCGTTCACTATATTGTTCATAATATTCCACCCGCTGTCCAAGTTTCCTACTCAATATGAGGCCAACCCCTGCTTGGAGTGCTAATGACCCTATAGTCTCCTGACCAAAAGTCCTGTTCTTCCTGCCAGTGCATTTCACTAATCCCAACCAAATCCAACCTCAACCTATCCATTTCCCTTTCTAAATTTTCTAACCTCCCACTTCCTAGCAGACTTCTAACATTCCACGCTCCGATCCGTAGAATGTCAGATTTCCTCTTTGTCACTTCTGTGATGTTAACCCCCTCTCGAGTAGTCCCCACCCGGAGATCCGAACGGGGGACTAGTTTACCTCCGGATTGAAATTTTACAAGGGAGGAGGCCATCATCACATGTAATTATGCATAGAGAGGTGCATATCCTCGGGAATAGCATACGGCTGTAGTTTCCCGTTGCTTTCAGCCGTGCAGCAGGACGCAGTGTAGCCATTATTTGGCTTATATTATCAATATCTTAACCGTCTATAAGACAAGTAAAGAATTGATTTATTCTGAAAGGCTGCTACTCCCTTTCAGATTTCGAAAGTGCAGATTATTTTATGTCATTATGTTTCGCACTCTGTATTTGTTCCTTTGTTTCTCCCCCCCCCCCCCACTTTTAAACAGGATTTAAAAGCTTTAATGGATAATTTAGGCAGTGTGTGAAATTTCGCAATATTTTGCATACTTTAACTGCCCTTCTTGGGAATTGTCATGCTTAGGCCAACTAAGCTTGCTACTAAGGACATGAAACCTAGTACTTCCTGTACTTAATAAGGGGATACTTTCCCTGCATCGAGGGATTTCTACTAAATTCATAGCTGTCTAAAACACAACTTTTCTTCCTACGAGGGATCTCTGCTTGCCCCTTTAAACTGTAACTACAGTTCTGGAACGTCAACAACGTCAAAAATACTGCCAACTCTAAGTTAAATTGAACTATAAAACCGCAATAGTGACATTTTTCTCATGTTATACAAACTTTTCTGTGCTTCAAAAGTGAATGTGTGGCTATCTTCCGCGTCGCGATTCGCTCGAACTAATAAAGTAGCCAGGACTTTAATTCCCTATTTCCTCTACTCCCAATTTTTCCTTTACTAACAATTTAGGATAATTTAAACGATTTTCTTGCAACTCAACGAGGCTTAGTCTAGATAGACTTCCTCCCATTTTTTCAGGTTTCTCATTTCTTAATTCCTGTATAAATACTCGATGCGGTTATAAACCCACATTTTAATACGCACTTTATTTTTCCGCTGCGTTCAGGAAGTTATAATCTCTCATTTGTTAAACGCTTGTATCTTTTCTTATGTAATCCAGGCTGCACTAATGTGACCTGAACTATTTGAATTTAGCATCTATTAACGTCTGTGTAAATAATCTAAGTGGTTATAAATCCATTTCTTAATCCCTTTTTACTTCTCCTGCTGTACCCAGGAATTTAAAATTACTTATTTATAGCACTTTTGCCTACTACAAAGTCATTCTAAAAGCATTGGTATTCTATCTAACCATTATTAGCGATGTATATATATATTTCAAAAATAAATATCTTCTTAATTTGAAAAAAAAAACAAAACTTTTTAGTATTGTTATTATCGGTCCCTGACGTTTTAATTACACATTGTTCGAAAACCCTTGTGAGGGTCTTTAGTATTTCGCCATAGGTCTAAGGCCTTCAAATTGTTCAAAATACTTATTAATTGTAAACCCTGTTCAAAGAAAAAAACTGTTATTGTTGAAGCAATTAAAACTGAAATAATCTCTGGGAGTTACATTATTATTGCTCTAAGTGCTGTTAGGTACTACCTTTCCTTTCCTATATTTTCTTTCGAATTGCTTTATGTTCAAAGAAATAGTCAAAAAATCCTGAATGATAAGTTCACTACAAATTCAATCACTTGTTGCGTTTAGAGTGAACTTCTGCTAACATCTCTCGAAAGGCTCACTTTAGATATTTTTAGTGAATCATTAAATGCAAGTATAGCTCGCTCTGCCAGCTTCCTACTTGAAGCGATTTTTGCTTTGTCCTGTGATTTACTGCTTAGAATTGTGTTTTGTTCAAGTTAGGTGTGGGTTTCTTACCATTTTTAAACATTTAGTCGGCACTCTGCTGGGTAAGAGTTTAGCCTTCTTTAAACGCAACAATTGGTTCTTTCTAATAATTTCTAATGATAATAATAATCTTAATGAAAGCCCTATATCTCATTTCACTCTGGGGGCATTTGGTCTCTTTCTTAGGGGAATAAAATTATTCCTGTCCATTTCAATATATTCAATATATAATAATATTCTCAAAAACATTTCCTTTCAGAAAATACATAATTCAACCTTCCCTACATAGTACCGTATTTCCTGCTCGGAAGGGAACGGACACTCAGCGCCCGCCTGCCGGTAACCTCAGCTCACGTTGGTCGCACATCCATACTTGCTTTCTCACCTTGCGTCAACAAGCCTTGACCAACTTAATACTAATTTTTCACTGACTAACTATTTATTTTGGTATTGGATTCTTTCCTTTTTTCCCTAAAGATCGTTTCTACTCCCGAACCTTTCCCTATTATTTCAAATCAACTTCCCTCCGGTAGTGTCTAAGCCCAGGCTTAACCTACCACCTGCCTTGTGACAGGGACTTCACTGTTGTCAAGAGAACGTGAAAAAGACTAATAGAGTGTACTTGCCAGTGGAATATACAGAATTAATCATCTCTTCTAGCTCTAAGAGAGCATTCTCGGTATGCGTGGCGAATAAAGAAGAAATTCGTTACTTCAAATCATGGTGGGAGCGCATTACAAGGAAAATGTGCTGTCTGTGGAATCACAAGGAAGGAAAATTCCTCGAGAAATCAAGCAGAATTTTCAATTTCAGACTTTATTGAGTTTTCCTACAGCAAACTTCCTGCTGGTGTGGTGACAACTTGAAATTACATTGGTGGGTTGCAGGAATATACCTTCAGACAGGCAGGAGGAGAGCTAATTCCAGATTTTCCATCACAACCAGCTTTCCCAAATGAAGTGCCAATGATTAGTGACAAAAATTGCAGATTTAAAAAATAAATCCAAACCTTACAATTTCTGAAGAAATTCAGCGATTCTATGATAATGTTCACTCCAAACCCACGTACTGTATGTGGATAAAGTAAAGTGACTGATGAAGTACTTAGTGAAATATGTACTGTTTGTAATGGATTTTTACATGAAATAGTTTAATTTACTTAAATGTATTTACATTTGTTTCAGAATCCCCTCATGTCCGACAACTTTAGTAATTTATATCTCAGCAGTGAATAATAAATGAAGATTCAAAACTTGTGGAAAATATGTACATCCCATGTAGTTAGCATAGATTAAATATGGTTCACTCCGCGTGAAGCATTATTTAGTTTTTTCCTTCTGAAATATCACACTTATTGGACACGATGGGTTTCTGAAACAAGTGATTCATATATAATCAGTGCCGCTAACATGTAGTCCATGTACGGAGGCGGAGAAATGCGAGTTATAAGAAACTATACATTTTGTAAGTGTGAGTTATCACAACGGGGCCATAAGTGTAGGTGTTCCAACAAGGAATGTTCTACCCATTTATTTATGAACTAACAACCCACCCCGGCTTTGCCCGGAAACAGTTATGAACGCAAGGTGATAGGCTACTTTTAACCGAGGTCTTATAAGATTTCCTTGTATACGACATTAGTCGTTTTCCCTCCAGCAGTGAACACGAAAAGATTTCGGTTTGATGTAACTCGCAATAGAGCCACGTAAAGCTGTCCACGAGAAAAATATACTCCAATGAGATCAACTCCACTCACGGTAAGTGTCTGAGCCTGTGCTTTGTTTATAGTCATGCCAAAGCAGACTCTTACTGGGAATTGTACTCGTTTGAAATGATAAGGCAAATCTGAAGGAATCATAGGGATTCTGAGTACTAAGACCGTTTCTCCTGTACCACAGCTAGTTAGGATAGTTGCTTCAGTGAAACAGTTTTTTAAAGTTTTCACTACCAATCGCGTCCCATCGCATAACTTTGGTGGGTGTAAATTTGTTAGTAAGTTTGCTAACATAAATTTGGGGCTACCTAGTTGCACGCCGAATTGTGGAGCAAGAATGATGTGTGAGGATGTAAGTATTCGAAAATTTATTACAGTATAGAAAGGATCATCAAGTCTTGGATTCGTCTGAAAGTAGGTGGAGGGGGGGGGGGATGTTAAAGGTAGCCTATCTGCACCAAATGAAGCATCAGCAAGAGGGCTACTGGGTGGACGGACTAAGAAATATACTGGAGAGATTAGGAATGGGTTATCTATGGTATAGGGACTTACGAAGAGAGGAAGGTAGGGTGTGTAAAAAAGGGTGCAGAAGGGTTAATGACATAGAGTTGCAGGTACTGAGAGAAGAGTGTGCCAACAGGAGAACCTTAAGGGGGTTCTGCGAAATAAGGAAGTTTATGAGCATAAAGCCTGAATGTCTAATGAAAAGAGGTATGAGAGGGATAATTTGGTGGTTAATGGGGGTGTATAAGAATAAAGCATTGAGAGAAGTAGGAAAAGAGGACCTTTGCCTGTTTTTGGGGAAGGTTATGGGTGCAGCACACCTGGTCAAGGAATGCAATGAGATTGAAACGATTGTTTATAGAAACCACTACTGCAGGCAAATGCTGGGAGGGTGCTGTACCCGAAATTCACGTAGCCATCACCTATTATCCTGAAGAAGGAAGGGATCGTTAAGAACGTTCATACCCAACCAGATAAACCAACTGTACCTCGCTAGGTGAAAGGCTAGTAATCTCTCGATACAGGTAGGCATATATTTCTAAAACTACGATGGTACTCCTACTTAGTTACGTAAAAATTCCTACAATAAAATATGGTAGGACGAGATTCTTGGAATCTCAGGGATTGAACGGTTTAAAATGCAACGGGCGCCTGTACCTAACCAGCAGTACTATCGCATCAGATCGTTAAATAAGGAGATCGTTATGTTCTATAAAAATGGGCAGGTAAACTAACAAGTGCCTGCTGAATTTATTCAAATAGAAGAATAACACTGACATACATGCCCACATACAATCCTACAACATTTACACGTTGTCTATAACTTCAAATAATCTTTATAATGAAAGTATAGCATTGCTATATGCAAATTATAATTGTGAATTTCGGTTCACCACTTTATAAGTCCTCGTTGACTAACTAAAATACAATTATGTCCTAGACACCTCGTCTAGTAATATTTATTAAACTGTCCACGTACTTGTGGATCTCACTGTACTTCTTAAATATTAAATTCTCACACGCTATTGTTCTACAATCCTTCCCCTGCACGATACATACTTAAATTCATTCACACAAATCTGATTTCATATATTAAAACTTTTTAAGTGTCCTCAACAATAACATATTTAGATATGTACACGATTATCGTTAGCTGGGCGATAATGCTATGATCCACTGATCATCCTTCCTATTCACTCCTTCTGTTACGTTTTCCAAAGAAATCACCTACCTCTTGTATATTATCAGGTTTAAATTGTCAAAATATTAAATGAATATAATGTTACGAGCGATAAAGCTTATAACTGCTCGGCATAGTCATAACCTTGATAAAATAATAAATAAGACGGATATATATCAGACTATCTTTTGTGGTTTATGCAAAGACGTTGTCTACGAAGTATCACCACTTCATTATTTAAAATACCTTAATCGCAAATTCACATTCTTAACGCATCAACTACACAGTCGTAATTTTTTATATCGCTCTATTCTCAAATAGTCCATAGGAACAATATCGTTCACCATAAATACAAGTCAACGTTAACACATACGCTTATATAGCCTTCCTCTTCACAAATTTCGCATTAATAATAATAATAATCTTTCCCATTTCAATACCCACTCTGGGGGTGTATGAAAATCAGTAATCCTACTTATATAGTTCAAATTACGCGTTATCTATCGATTATACATCCTTTCTTTCATGTACTTAAATACTTATGACTTGTCTAACCGTTCCTGTTATTTCACTTTCATATTTCATGTTTTATACCCTTCTGAGTGATATTATTCCTTTCTTATCATTTTGTGAACCCAAAGTTCATTGAACTTTATATAGTTAAGATATCTGTCTGTATATTCTCGTCTAGTAAATATAAATACACAGCATATCCTCACATTTCTTTTATTTCGTGAATATAAATAATATGAGTTTGATATACTTTCAACAAAGTATACTAGCTAATGCATTTTAAAATATTCCATTATTAATCTAGCATAGACACTTATAAATTCAAATAACCACGCAATATCAGAAATCGAAGATTAATTAAAATTTACTACACGTCAAATTTTAAGTGACGACGCCACAAAAAATTACCTGAACGTTAAAACAAATTGCGATGCTAAAATGAGCTCTAAACAAATTTAAAATAACATATCAAATTTGCCACACAATTCGGTCATGTTAAGGGTATCTACAGGCCAAAATTTTCCAGACAAATATTAAACTTTTAAAATAATGACTGAGAGTAAAAGGAAGCAAGACATATATGCAAGGATTTGACAAACATGTATTCTAGAACTAATTTACACTACACCCAAGTAAGAAATTAACAATATGTACACATTTACACCCACAGATCACGAGAATACATAAAACTTTTTTCTCATCGAAGAAACCCCCCTTTGCTGCAAGCACACGTTTCACTATTCTTGGCATTCTGAGGACAAGTTTCTCCAACACCAATGCAGGTATCCTCTGCCAGGCATTTTGTAGGATGTCCCACAGCTTTTCTGATGACGAAGGACACTCTTTCCGAACTTGCCGATCCAATTCCTCCCACAACAACTCAATCGGATTTAAGTCGGGGATTGAGGGGGTCATTCCATTAAAGACAATTCCCCAGAGTTTTGCTTTCTTTGCAAATATTACTTACGATAGTGAGATGGAATGTTTAGGGTCATTGTCTTGTTGGAAGACAAATCCACGTCCAACAAGTTGTTGTCCGGATGGGAGAACATACCGAGATAAGATGGAATGGTAACCGTTTTTGTCCAATATTCCATGAATGCGGTGCAGCATACCAACTCCACTGAATGAGAAACAACCCCAAACCATCACAGAACCCCCTCCATGTTTCACTGTAGGTGTTATACAGCCAGGATGCATTTTCTCCGATGCTGAACGTCGAACATACACTAGTCGCCGTTGCCCAAAAACTTCGAATTTGGATTCATCTGTCCACAGAACCCTTTTACAGTTCTCAACTGTCCAACTTTTGTGGACTTGAGCCCACTTCAGTCTCTTTTGTTTATTTCCACGTCGTAGAAGTGGCTTTTTAATAGCAATTCGGCCGCAAAGATCAGCCGAATTGAGACGACGCTCAACTGTGGTCAATGACACTTTATTCTCATGGTTCATATTAAATTGTCCCTGGATTTCTGGCCCTGTAATTTTTCTGTTTCGTTTACTGACAACGACGATATACTTGTCTTGAGCTTTAGACGTAATTCGGGGTCTTCCAGAACGATTTTTGTCTTTGTTAGAGCCCGTTTTATCCAAACGCAAAATCGTATCACTGACTGCTGATCGGGGGATTTTTAGTTTACTAGCGATTTCCCGTATCGTATATTTTTCTCCTCGATGAGTATTAATTGCTGAGCGTAATTCTAAGCTGATGGTCTTTCCTCGGCCCATTATCTACAAAAACTGATGCTATATTTGGTACCAGTGACGTCACAATATTAATACTACTTTGGTTTGTATTAATATAATAACTACATTATAATATAACATAATACTTACAGTTTAATTGAAGATCAGAAGTTAAACAACTTCCCTCATAATAAAGAAACTAATCTGTTGCACCAGAACAATTAATTTCATCTCACAGAGTACCCTGACTGATTGATCAACTACGTGTTGATGGGAGAGGAACAAGCTGTGACAATCGCGACAGGTAGCGAACATGTGTAACCTTGAACCTCCCGCGCTATTGTTGGCCAAAACTTGGCGCCAACACATACAGAGGGATGCTACAGTTCCGCCAACCTTTGAAACTTGGTTACAATAATATTAACTATCCCTAAACCGTCATTAAGCATAGTTATGCCAGTACATATGTTTTGTCCGGAAAATTATGGCCTGCAGGAACAAGCTGTGACAAGCTGTACATTACTGCACAACTAACTACAATAATATTCGAAGAGTTTCTTTTACTTTCTGCCCGAATATTTCTTCTAATAGCAAGGTAAACCTGAAGTGATTGCGCCCTGCCGGCATGTACTGCGGCGAACAGCACAGCTGGTTAACGGGATTGGTCTCGGCCACGAGACGGCAAGCAAATCGTCCACGCGTCTCCCCTGCTTTCGCCTTGAAATCAGCTGGTGGCACGTGCAGCTCCTTCCCCATCAATCCAGGACTGCAACACTCCCGTATGTTTCCGAAACGAAGAGCGTTTCTGGTGATCATCTTCAAGCGAACCCCAAACTAGAAGTTCTGCGGCGTATATATATATATATTGTTAAATAGGGTTGGTATTTCGGAAGTTGGCAGTGAAATACCTCGTAGCTGTATGTGTAATAGTAGCGTTAGTGAAGCGTGATGTTAAGCTTACACCCTCATTGACTAGGCGTTGATGTGCGGCTAAGTGATGGAATCCACATGTTGAAAAATGGTAATTTCCCCTTCATGATCTAGTACGACTTCATGACATCCAAGTTGTAGACCAAGTTAAACTTCCTCGTTGAATCGAGTTTGATAATCATATTTGTATTTCGTAAAAGCAATCTGAAATACTTCGTTGAGTGAAGATTTGTAAAATCCACTTATTTTTCCAACGACTCTTGTACTTTTGGAGAAATGTTGCCTTCGCTTGTTAATAGTAGTTGGTTGGCTGGTTCCTTAGTTTAGGGGCTGAGACAACGCTGTCATGTAGCCCCGTTGTGATGTTTTCTATAGCCCTCACTGTTGCGTGACAAATATACTGTTTTCTACTAAGATATGTTGTTTTAATGGGCGCCAAGACCTCAACGCTATGTTGAAATCTAAATTTGTATTTAACAACACCTAGCTCTGGTAGAACACCTTCTAGAATCTTTACTCTCAGATCGTGGTATGATTGGATCATTAACCCAACAAACAATTGTATCAGGAGAAGGAATTGGTCTATATCTAGTGCTACCTACTGAAACCAAAGATTGCATGGTTAAAAGAAATGAATTTATTGTATAAAAAACAAGTATAGCAAAATTAATAATAATAATAATAATAAGTTTGAATTTAAATTGGAGCGTTGCGATTTAAATATAACCGCTAGAAAATTACGTGAAAACGGAGTCGGATAAATTACTGATTTTACTCTTATTCCCAAGCTATGAATTTACTGAATTACTGAATATGAAACAAAGAAAGACGAGAGATTGCGTAGCTATGTGTCATTCGCGCTTACCACTGGAAATTGTCGTAGCATTTCCCTCGTACTGGATGTTGAAGTGAGCTTCTCATAGCCTCCTGGACGTCGTCATCTTCTTCGTTGTTGATGATATATTTGTAGATATGAAGATTTATGGTCCGTACATCGGAACCAACACGTACAACCCCCACGGTTAAGTTTCACAAAGATAGTCGCTAACTCCACTGAACATCGGAGCCACTCACTCGTGCAACCATACTGGTTAAATTTTATAACGATAGTCGTCGTTTCCACGGAACATCGGAGCGACTCACGCGTGCAACCATACTCGGCAAGTTCTACACCGATTGTCCCCGCTCCACGGTGCGCCAAACGATATATGCACTCGACGGTCTCCCACTCCAGTGCCGACTTCCAGCTTACGAGTTCTCCACTGATTGGCTGACCCCTCACGCGCTACTCCCCTCTTCTGGCTCATTACACTCGGCGGGAGGGTGAAGTCGTTTGCCGTTCGATACATCCGCCTTTTCTTGACGATGCGACCCAGCCTTGCGTCATACTACTCGACAAGATTAAGCCTGTAGCTGAATTTCCAGTGACTCATCTCTCTCAATATACCCTAACTGACGAAACTCCGTAAAATTCCGTAATCATATAATTTTCTACGCTAATGTTGATCGTAATAATTTGCTTGATAATGTTTTCTATAATCATAGAAAACCTATCTGTATGCTTATAATTTTATAAGAAAATGCTCCAAAATCATTTAATAATAATAATAATAAATTAATAATAATAATAAATTAACATGAAAAATTCTCTTGGCTGAACAATTTGCCGCGTAAATAAATATAGAATGGCTTCCTACTGACTTATGCCAGTGGCATGAAAACCCCTCGAAAAACACGTTACACCGTGTACTTTGGGTGTGTGTAGAATCTGTCTGATAACCGGTGTTAATTGTGATGACTGTATTAGTGTGTGTTATCTGTTTTTTAATTCAAGTATGGACTGCAACTTTGAATTTTTCAAATAGTTCCTACCTTTGCCGCCAAACGCCACCGTCAACGACTACTAGGCCTAGTTCAGAACATAGCTACTAGACGCCACCGCAGTCGCCTCTTGGCAACGAACGTAGCAACCTAAGAGCGTTGTTTACATTCTTAACCTATACAATTTAGTTTCACACAGATGTAATTAGTGGAAAGTTCATTAACATGCCATAAATCCATGACATGGGACCGCCGTCTTTACTTCCCCTCCGAAGGAAGGCAAACTGAGGGATTTTTAACGCTCTTAAAAAATCCGACGGCTTCAGCCAGGTTTGAACCCGCTATCTTGAGAATAGAAGCTCAGCATGCTACCAACTACGCCACCGAAGCCGCCTTGTTAATAGTAGTAGCTCTAATGCGTAGATTTATTCTCTCGTTGATGTTGCGATGAATTCATTTTGTAGTTATTCGATTTATAATATTGGTTTGCGTTGAAATAATATTATATCTTTCTGCTGTAGTATTTCATCGGAGGTCGTATTCAGCTTAGCCGGTGGCGATGCTGTCTTCTCCGTCAACGTCTCTTCGGCTTCCTCAGTCTAGATTTCCCGTAGTTGACTAATACGTCTATCAATTTTCGAAGTCAGATATGGAATGAATCCACAGACGCTGTCTCCCTTCTCTGATCGCTAATAAAAATGGCGTTTTATGACATTAGGCCTCGAAATAATCCTCATCCCTGAATATCTTTTCCATCCGTATTCACATTAAAATAAAATTTATATAATCGTTTTCATTTTTAGTATCCTTCATATTCCTGCCATTTAATCTCTTCTATATGTTTTTAAATAATTATTAAAATATCACTGACCGCCAATATATAACATTCCTGTTGGTTCCGATCCGGTCACGGCATGAGCACTCGCCCTTGCGCGTGTCAATTTTAATTAATGTCACCTTCCTTCTCCATGTGGCTCGTGGCTCACCCTAACTGTTTTTTCCAGGGAGAAACACTGACAATCTTGCTAACTTGCCAATTTCCGGACTATATTTACATTTCTTCTCCTCGCCGTGCTAAAATGTATACGGAAAGCATTTAACTCACTCCTTGAGTTAGCTACAGTAATGAATGCTGCAGGTTGCCTAACTAATTCCATAACATCGGCGTTTGTGTTCTCTTGGGTGGGCGGTTCAACTCCCGTCACATGACATATTCTTAGTCCTTTAAATTATGGGTTCAGTACCTAATGTAAGAATACGGCTGCTTCCTATTCAAATCCTGGAAGTGGTTTTCCGTGGTTTCCCCACTTCTACTCCAGGCAAATGCCAGGATGGTTCCTTACTTAAGGCCATGGCCTTCTCCTTCCCAATCCAATCCCTAATGTTCCATCACGCTAGTTCAGCCATAAAAATAACACAGGTTATCACACGAATTCCACACACAAATACATGGGGTTATAAGACCACGATGTCGTAGCCCTTAATATAATAATAATTTTATTAATGCAGCCAATGGCCCTGTACTTTCCTTTTCAGGACGGGTCAGGGAAGGGATATTGGAAGGAAATCGGCCGTGGACCTATTGAAAGGAACCGTCCCGGCATTTGCCTGGTGGTGAAAATGGGAAACCACGAAAACCATTTTCGGGACGGCCGAGGTGGCAATCGAACCCACGCTCTCCCGATGCCAGCGAGGCACGAGGTAGCGCTTTAGCGCTCTCGGCCACCGCGGCCGGTAGCCCTTAATATAAGCAACTACAACAACAATATCCAATTGCTATCTTGTAGCTCCATTTACCAGTATTTGCATTTTTAGCCTACTTTTCACATTTTGCAAAAATGAGGAAAAAGTAGACTTATGAGATCGATCCGGGAAAACGTGTGTCTGTCTGTCTGTCTGGCTGTTTGTGTGTGTGTCCCTATCAACTCCTAAACGGCTGCAGCAATCAAAACAAAATTTGGTAGGAGTAAAGATCTATACCTGAATATCTCAATGCCGTATTTGAAAATTAGGTCGGTGCTACCAAATGCTGAAAATCGCAATTGAAATTTGAGCTCCATGTTGGATATCTTGGAAGGTATGAATGGGAGCTATTTCAAAATTGGCACACGTATAGATTGCCACACGTAGTCTATATATCAGTTTAATTTCCAGGAGGCCATTCATGGCAGTGTTGCCAAAATGATTATAAGCCTGCTGATAAGTCCAATCATTAAATGCATATAACTTCTACACTATTGATTGGAATTCAACCAAATTTTGTATGTGCTATGTGTACATAAACATATATGACTGAGCGTATTCTGCAGATCCACCAGGGTTGACAACTGTTAATAAATGCTCTCAATTTATTTTGTCCAAATACCAATATATCAGAAAGTATGCAAGCCGACAGCTTTAAACTACGCACACGTATAGTACCTGACATTCTATATTAATTTGGAGTAACTTATATACGACAGTGCTACCAACATGATTCTAAGCCTGTTGAGGGGTCCAAATTTGAATACATGTACCTTCTATACTATCATTTGGATTTCAACCAAATTTCGAATGTGCTATGTGTACCATAACATATATGACAATGCGTATTTTTAAGAGCAACCAGGGCTGCCAACTGTTAGTAAATGCTGTCTCAATTTTTGTTACCCTAATATCAATATATCAGAAAGTATGCAAGCCAATAGCTCTAAACTTTGCACACGTATAGTACCTGGCATTCTAGATTAATTTGGAGTAACTAATATACGTCAGTGCTGCCAACATCATTCTAAGCCTGCTGATAGGTCCAATTTTAAAATGACTGTAACTTCTATACTAACTAATGGATTTCATTCAAAATTGGCACAGCAATAGATCATATTATTTCAGATTATTTCTGACCAATACATGCATGACATTGTTGCCAACATGATTTTACGCACGCTGTTTGATCCAATTTTTAACTGCATGTAACGTCCATGCTATCCATTGGACTTCAACCAAATTTTACATTCTGCACCTTAAGAGATAGAACTAAGAATATATTCAGTCACCAGGGCTGCCAACTGTAGTGCTCTATTAGGCTACATTAGGCTATATTATACCAAGTATACAGTATTTCGAACTCATTTGAAATTTCTGTATTACCAACATAATTTCGTCAATATTCTAGATAGATCCATATAGATTAATAATTGGCATGAATCTTAAATTTTAAGAAAAGTAGGCTCTTTAGTTCGTCACGGAACGTCTTGTTAATACTGTATTTTTCTTATCTTTGCTTCATTTGTGTCTGTATTTTTGCTACTGTCGGTTCGCGTTGCTTGTAAGGAAGTCCGTCAGGGTTTCATATTGGATTTATGCCTTATTACTAGACCTGGGATTTTAGGCTCTAAAAAAATTAGTTTTAGGCGCCTAAAATAGGCTTTTAAAACAAGTAAATAGGCTTTTAAAAGAGAAATTAGGCACTTAAAATATGTTTTCAAAATGTGTGGATAGGCAGGAAATAGACTTTAAAATATTACAATATACACTTAAACTGTAACGTGATACTTTATTTCTTTAACAAACGTGGTATCCCTATTCTTAACCGAAATAACTGCAAAATTAAGACAGAATAAAAAAGACATTTTGTAATTTTGAACTATTTAAATTAAGCCATTATTACTCTAAAGTTAATTAAGAACAAGAACACTACAGTCCCCGAAGGGCCTTGGCTTTCAATAACGGTTGCTGCCCAGCTCATGGCCTGCAGATATTGGGTGGCGTGTGGTCAGCACGATACATCCCTCAGCCGTATTGCCTTGCCTCCGTGACCCCTGCCCACCGTAGTTTCTCAATTGTCCTCACGATGCTGGGTCAACACCCTTCCAGACCTCATAGATTTCTAAATTACTGCCGGTACTGGAAATCGAACTCAGGTCGCCTGGACTACTGTCGGCGCAGAAAGTATCTGAAGTCGAGTTTAAACGCTAATAAAATTTGAACCAGTCCACCAATCTAAAATGCAATCACTCCATCGTAAAGCTTGTTTTATTCTGCATTCTTTGTTGGTACATGCATATTTTTATTATGTTTCCTGTGAAAGTTATGTTAGGTGGAATGCAAAAAGTACCTATTTTCTTGCCCGTTTTTTGTAAACAACAATTTTGTAGTACCGTTACATGAAAACGTACTGTTCGACTTTCATGAAATTTAGGTGGATTATGGAATGCACTATTATAAATATATTTATGAAGTTTAATTACTCTACACACGTTGGAAAAAAGTTATTGTTTTTGTAAAAGACTGTCCGTTTGATACTGGGTGGTCTTCCGAAATCGAGACTGAGTTCATCAAAGGTCTGAAGGTTTTTGTTTCAAATCGTTGTATACCGAAAACTTACAATGATTTCTGTATTTTAAACCGATTTTTATTTGAAATCGAGCGACAGGCTCTCCGTTTTCATGTAATTAAACTACAAAGTTGTTGTTTACAAAAAACGGACAAGAAAATAGGTATTTTTTTGCATTTCGCCTAATATATCTTTCACCAGAAACACAATAGAAATATGCATGTAACAGGAGATAACGCAGAATAAAACACGCTTTACGATGGTGTATTTATATTTTAGATTGGTGGACTGGTTCAAATTGTATTAGCGTTTAAACTCGACTGCACATACTTTCTGCGCCGACAGTAGGTCTCTACAATTAATTAGAGAAGCCAATATCAAAACCTTAATTTTAGATTAATATGAAATTTAAGATATAGGCACATACCTGTTTATTGCAGTACTGGCAGAAAATAATCTTGCCATCAAAAGTCATCCCTGGAAATTGTACAAGCCATTGTTGTATAAGCGCACTCTTAGATGATTTCGTTTTAGGCATGATGAACTATATTCACTTAAACAGATGTTCTTTCACTGGCGACTTGACACAGTATGTCGCTTCTTACTACCTGCTCCTTGTTCTTCCTAGATAATCCTCCCCCTCACCCCGTCACTCGACACAGTACGTCCTTGACTACCTGCTCGTTGTTCTTCTGAGCTAATCCTCCACATCCACCCTTCACTCAGCATTCCTTTGGTGACAGTTGTCTGGGAAGAGCACATTTCTGTGAAAAACCCACCCTCTGCTGTTCTGCTCGTTCCAGGGATGTCCATTGTGTGATTGTAAAAATTACAGAAGTTGAATTTTATTTTAAATGTAGAAAATAGGCATTTTTAGGCACTAAAATAGTAAAATAGGCTCTAAAGGTCCAAATAGGCATTTTAGGGCACTATAAAACTCTATTAATGTAAGGGATTTATCATGAAACGTCAAGATATTTTAAAAAAATCATGTTATTTCGTAAGGAACGAAATAGGCATTTGCCTTAAAATCCCAGGTCTACTTATTACATAAAATCCTGGAATTTCTGGTGGAATTTAATCAATTACGCGAATGTTTGTCTTCGAATTTGCCGCTCTTTTGATGGTATGGCGCCAACAACTGTTCCCCTACGATTGCCACCATCTTTGTTTTGATGTTACGGTCTGAGATATTGTAGTCGGTCTTGGCTAATGCATCTCTCTGATTGTGAGCTCTGTCTGCAACTAGGCACAGTCATAACGATCCTAATGACTAATACATCTCTCTGAGCTCAGTTTGCAACTAGACAAGGCCTTACCGATCCTAATGACTGTTGCATCTCTCTGCGTTCTGTCTGGATCTAGGCACAGTCTTAACGATCCTAATGACTAATACATCTCTCTGAGCTCAGTTTCCAACTAGACAAGGCCTTACCGATCCAAATGACTATTGCATCTCTCTGCGCACTGTCTGGATCTAGGCACAGTCTTAACGATCCTAATGACTAATGCATCCCTTTGAGCTATGTCTGCATCTAGGCACAGTCTTAACGATCCTAATGCAAATGTTTCCCTCTGAGCATTGTCTGCATCTAAGCACAGCCTTAACGATCATATTGGATAAAGCATCCCATTGAGCTCTGTCTGCATCTAGACACGGCCTTAACGATCATAAAGACTAATACATCTCTCTGAGCTCTGTCTGCATCTAGGCACAGTCTTAACGATCCGAATGACTATTGCTTCTCTCTGAGCTATGTCTGCATCTAGGCACAGCCTTAACGATCCTGATGACTAATGCATCTCTCTGAGCTCTGTCTGCATCTAGGCACAGTCTTAACTATCCTAATGACTACTGCATCTCTCTCAGCTCTGTCTGCATCTAGGCACAGTCTTAACGATCCTAATGACTAATGCATCTCTCTGAGCTCTGTCTGCATCTAGGCACAACCGTAACGATCCGAATGACTAATGCATCTCTCTGAGCTCTGTCTGCATCTAGGCACAGCATTAACGATCCGAATAACTATTGCATCTCTCTGAGCTCTGTCTGCATCTAGGCACAGCCTTAACGATCCTAATGACTAATGCATCTGTCTGCATCTAGGCACAGTCTTAACTATCCTAATGACTAATGAATCCCTCTGAGCTCTGTCTGAATCAAGGCACAGCCTTAACGAAGCTTCTAGATTCTTATGATCCCTGGTCACCGTGGGGGGTTTGAGTATCGTTATCACTGGCCTCAATATGCTAGAGTGTGAGTGTGTAGTTGTATTTATAATATTTGCCTGATAGCCTGTGCTACTGTGGTGCCAGTAGTAGTGCATGTATATATAATTTTGGCTAGTATTGGGAAGGAGGTGGCCCTGACCTTAAGTTAGGAACTATCCTTGTATTAGCCCGTAGTAGCGCACTTCTAGATTGGTTGAGGTGGGAATTGAATCAACGTATTCTGAGACAAGATTTTTTTTCAGAGCCGGTAATCTAACCCAGGACCTTTGGTACCGGAATCTCAGAACGTACACCAAGGCTATAATAATTAGAATAATACATAGGCTATATATATTATTTTTTTCAGAGGGAAGTGTTTCACATTACGGGGTATGATCGGTTTCTACCAATCCCACTGTGGCTACGGCCTTGTCCTTTACTTACGGTGTGTAGTACAGCATAAAGTTGCCGTTTCGCCCTTCGGCGCAATCGACCTTCACGCATTCATTGGGAATGTCCCAAGTAGAACCAACAGGATGAGCCTCTTGTGTCTCGGGGTCATAACATTGGTTGGGGTAGTCTGGAACAGGGAAACATTCCACTAAATTGACAACTTAACACTGTTTCTTTTTAGCTTAAACTAGCATGCATTTACAGAATATCTCAGACAAAGCTTTCTAAACTAATGATAAATTCATATTACAATCAAAATAATAGACCATACTGTACTTTAGTAACAAAGGAACAAATAGGATGAGAGTAATTCCTTAAAACTGATCAGTATTTTTTTAGTACAAAATTACTTGAGTAGAATAACTCAAAAAGAAGTACAATAACGAAATAATGATTCACCACAACACATTTAAAATGTTCATGATTGTTCAGATGTTGGTTAAGACAGATCTACCCACACAATTCTGCACGTGAACTTTGGCTCAGGACGCCTCGTTAATAATCCCTTGGCATAGCCAGGGTCCTTAATCGGGTTGCCTAAATCCGTTTGAATATGACACTCAGTGAACTTTGATTATTATTAATGCTACTGGCATGTAAAGAACATTCTCGTCTAGTGCTATGTTGATGGATATTGAGCCCGCTGAACTTAGGCTCATGTGATATTTTTCATTGCAACGCATTTTTTGATGTATCATCTTAGAACGCACCCACCGACCAGCCATGCTGCTGCTGCATGCTGTCATTCTTTGGAATTATTAATGGTTGCATTTTTGACTTTGGAGAAAGCCATTATATTTTTATCTGAGATCTTATTATCATATTTCAACTTTCCACAAGGCTCAGATCTTCACATTTCGTCATTCTGTATCATCGAAACATTCTGGAGAATGTTACTTCTATTTTTGCTAAGGAATTATCATCGCAGATACGCGAACCGGAAGTAATCAGTCACTACACGACTAGAGTATTTGCTAGATCCAGCAACGAAGGACCGAGCTCCTTGCACTCATGTATGGTTATCCATCCTAGTTGGATGTGTTCTTAAGTCAGTCTTGAAAGACGATGGAAATAGTCCGCCCATAGGCGAAGAAAGTGTTCGATTTACATCGTGCATTAATTAGCACCAAACAGTGAAATAATCGAGTGGAAATTAAAGCCAGTGTAGGCTTGTGCTGCAATTATTTTGAATTTATCGAAAAGTGATAATATTTCCATAACGTGGAACACCACATTTTCAGCCACGTGCTTGTGTAAAACCTATGTCTTCGTGTGAAACGAAAGATATTAGTAACAGTGAATAAATGTTTAATGAAGTGCATTATTTCAACGCTAATGACCATAAAGGTTACTATTATCGCAAGAGGGAGTGAATTTTTATGTGGATCACATCGATGCCACGAGATTTAATATGCCTAGATTCTGTGATAGTGAAAGCAGATAAGTGCATGGCCAATTTTATTACAATCTGCGCCGTGTAACTTCAGTGAGCTTGTTACCACAATATTAGAACTAGCTTTAGTGAAAGCAGTGCTATAAAATTCTGTATTTTCCAGTGGTTATTTTTCATCAAAATGATTTACTTTAATAACCACGTGTTCGACGCATTTCACCGTACATTAATCGTGGGAATGATGAGATAAACCCCCATGATGTGAAGGAGCGTTCTTAAGAACTTCAGCATGACAGAAGACCCAGAAACATAGCACGAGAGTAGGAGATGAACGTGCTAAACCAAGGAATATGACAACCAATATGATGGGAAGGAGTCAGATGACATCACGACGTCAACGTCGGGGACGAATTAAGGCCATGGTAATGGATAGAGACTATGAGGAGGCCCAGTTTGGACAAACCTTGTCTGGAGATCAGCGGCCCATTTGTATCTCAATTCGTTGGAATAAGCGAGATGTAGACGTCCTGATCTTGTGAGTTTGTTCATTTCTTTCCATGTAAGGTTCTTTTGTGGTATAGTTTAGATTAGAGTAGATTGTAGAACCAACCGAACTTCTTGACAAGCCGATAGGTAGGGTTTGTAATGTTAGAACTAATTTTTGTCATTCACTACCAGTGATTGTTAGCCACCCTGTGATTAAACTCTGTTTAATCATTGTGCATTCTGATGGACATCGCACAGATGTTAATTCTACCCCTACTAAACGTGACTGTAGTTGTTGTTACTACTTTGTTCAACCCTATGCGGGGGATTTTGTGTACAGTTTATTTTAATATGACGAATGGACGTCATAGTCAGTGTTATTTTATAACACCCCTTTAGTTAAATGTATGTCACGCCACTGATTTCGTTAGAACAGTTCATATCGCTTGATAGTCGACAGAAACTATGTCTTGAAAATGTGATGTTACATTTCATTAAGATGAGCTACGATGCCATCCTGTTCAAGTGTAGAACATAGTCAGGGAAATAGTATTTGAATGCAACTTAGCATCGAACCCTGTACTCATCGTATCGGTAAACTCAGCGAATGTGAGATTTTGCGCTTTTATCATGTTTATTTGTGTCAGTTAATTCGACACATATTTGTTTGGTAATTAAATACAGAGCATTTATGAAGTGACATATCTGCAGATTGCAAAGACTTTCAGAAGAAGTGTTATCACTATCTTTTACTTTTCTTTGATTTGAAAGACAAACTACACCTTTGTGTATATTTTTATGGCGTGCTTTTAAGCCTAATGCTTATTATATTTGAATGTTATACTGGGATTAAATAACAAGGACAGTTTTCTAATGGACTTTCTGTGGAGAGAACTGCCTGCATTCAGTCTATTATGTCATTACAACCGTCCGCAAGGTGAATGTAAGTTGAGAGTCTAGCTCAAGTCACGGACAGGTGATACTAGTTCCCAGCATGCAACGAGGGCTCACTCATATTGTGAGACAGATTTATCAGACCTTTTGACAAATGCTTGGAGCATTATTTGCCGTTAGCTTGTGTATTTCATTAGTAGGTCAAGGTCTAGGCTGCCATTTTGTAATAATGACATTTTTTTTTTGTTATGATGAATTGATTGGCAAACGCCACACGCTTGCATCGCTACTAAAGTGAATACTTTTCAACTCTATTTGAGAGTGTAATTACTTGTTATGTCGAGGTTTATTTGTTGTGTTCGAGGCTAGTGAGAGACGCCTGTGTTAGAAGCTATTCATGTATTTAGTGGATATTGCACTGAGTCCAGAATTCGTTCTGTAGGTATTTATGGGAGGTAACTGAAGTGCTTACCAGGCTTACCCGAGGTGATATAGGTGAGCCGTGAGCCACTAATAACCTGTGTTATTGTTTGTCTGAGCCTGGAGAGCTCGATGAAGGTGTTAATAGCAGAGATTTGAGCTCGCACGACACTCTACTGCTAAGCCAAGGTATCAGGAATGTCAGCACTATTCGCCATAAACCAACGATAAATTAAACCGACAAATTAATAATCAATCGCATAATTATTATAAACAAATAATAACGAATTGTTTATTGCTTCTAAACTTGATCCATTTGCATTTTGGACCAACTGACCAACACGTTGCTGTTGTTTACACTTCTTAGTGGAAGTAATCTAGGACAGATGACACTACTTTTGATCGACGGAGTGTTTGCTTAACCTATAGTTCGTAGCTGGTGGAGCTTGAACCTCATGCGACTTAAGTCGTGGGTTTCACTACGCAATCGCCAACGTAAATGACATGCATTTAGATGACACTGGTTTACAAAGAGTAATCCAAGGCGCAGGCAGGAATATAACAGATCATTGTATTGTTGTTTTAATCATTATTATGCTGTATAAATCCCAATGTTCACCTTGCTGTGCTGATGAGCACCTAGTTCATAAGAGTATATTTAATGTTTTTTATGGCTTGTCATGACGCTTTTGTTCTAATTGTTTTGTCTTACGGACGTCATCGCCGTAAATTTTGTATTAAATGTCAGGAATTAGTTAAATTAATTAACACTAAATGTAAATGAGGAAATGGTATCATCCTAACTTAGATTTGTTCTTGCTACCCTGTTAAATGTAAATTCCTTTATTAGCTTGATCTTTTGTAACTTGACTTAGGGTTTATTGCCGTACCATTTTCATAGCGTTGCTGTTGTTGCTTAACTTTGTAAAATAGATCTTTCGCGAGGGATTACCGTAGTTTACAGGTAGGGTCCTGATCTTTATTAGCCTACTTTCGATTTTTGCAAAAAATGAAAGTAGACTTATGAGATCACTACAGGGCGAAAAAAAAAGTGTGTCTGTCTGTGTGTGTGTATGTGGGTGTGTGAGTGAGTCTGTGTGTGTGTGTGTGTGTGAGAGAGTGTGTGTACTCTGAATGTCTGTCCCCCTCTATCAATTCGAACACGGTGAGCGCAAATTGAACGAAATTTGGTACAAAGGTAGCACTAGCAAAGGACACCTCAGTGTCATGTTTTATATCGCCGCCATCTTGACGGAAACGTAATGGCGACCACACAAATGTTCAAAGCTTAAATCAAATTACGACTAACCTAATCATCCGATCTCTACCAAATTTTGCAACAACATATCTTTATGGGGGCAGCATCCTTTGACCAAACTAATAGGTCATCAGCCTAATAGTTTGCGGATGGCGGCCATCTTTGTGTGAAAATCGATTGCCCCTATTAATTCGAACACGGTGAAACCGAATGGAACGAAATTTGGCACAGAGGTAGTACTAGCAAAGGGCACCCCAGTGTCATGTTTTATATCACCGCCATCTTGACGGAAACGTAATGGCGGCCACACAAATGTTCAAAGCTTAAATCAAATTACGACTAACTTAATCAGCCGATCTCTACCAAATTTTGCAACAACATACCTTTATGGAGGGAGCATCCTTTGACAAATCTAATAGGTCATTAGCCTAATAGTTTGCGGATGGCGGCCATCTTTGTGTCAAAATCTATTACCCCTATTAATTCGAACACGGTGAAACCGAATGGAATGAAATTTGGTACAGAGGTATCACTAGCAAAGGGCACCTCAGTGTCATATTTTATATCGCCGCCATCTTGACGGAAACGTAATGGCGGCCACACAAATATTCAAAGCTTAAATCAAATTACGATTAACCTAATCATCCGATCTCTACCAAATTTTGCATCAACATACCATTATGGAGGGAGCATCCTTTGACCAAACTAATAGGTCATTAGCCTAATTTTTTGCGGATGGCGGCCATCTTTGTGTGAAAATCGATTCCCCCTATTAATTCGAACACGGTGAAACCGAATGGAATTAAATTTGGTACAGAGGTAGCACTAGAAAAGGCCACCTCAGTGTCATGTTTTATATCACCGCCATCTTGACGGAAACGTAATCGCGGCCACCCAAATGTTAAAGGCTAAAATGTAATTACGACCAACCTAATAATCTAGTCTCTACCAAATTTTGCAACAACAAATCTTTATGTGGGAAGCATATTCTGAGCAAACTGCTAGATCATCAGCCCAATAGTTTGCAGATGGTGGCCAAGTATGTGTGCAAATCGATTCCCCCTATCAATTCAAACACGGTGAAACCGAATTGAACGAAATTTGGTACAGAGGTAGCACTAGCAAAAGGCACCTCAGTGTCATGTTTTATATCGCCGCCATCTTGACGGAAACGGAATGACGGTCACCCAAATGTTAAAAGCTTAAATCAAATTTCGACCATCCTAATAATTTGATCTCTACCGGATTTTGCTACAACATGCCTTTTTGTGGAAAGCATCTTATGACTGACTACAAGGTCATCAGCCCAATAGTTTGCAAATAGCGGCCATGTATGTGTGCAAATCCATTCCCCAGATAAATTCAAACACGGTGAAACCGAATTGAATGTTTTTTTTTACAGAGGTAGCACTAGCAAAGGGCACCTTATATTCATGTTTAATATCCCTATAGCTCGTTGTATTTCAACAAGCTACTACAACCAACATTCAATTATACTCCTTGAAAAGGACAAAGAGTTATAACAATACCCATGCATTTAGGAGAAAGTAGGCTATATGTTATTTACTGAACATCTTGTTTTTAATATTTATTAGCTTGCGGATTAGCCGATAAAAACCCTCCGAACTAGGATAGGTGCTTGCATATTTTAGATAATTATTTTTACAAGTTTTACGTAAGTCTGGTTGTTTCTTTTCTCAGTCTAGCTTCTTAAGGTGTATTTTCTTAGGCCGCCTATAACCTTAGCTCACATGTTACCACGGATCCCTTGGATCATGGATTCTCGTGCAGCTTTGGCCAATATGAAATTCACCTGATCCTCTAGGCACATGGGTCCGGCAGGTGAGGTGTTTAGGATATCATTTCGGTTGTTGGCAACCTTGACAGCTCCTCTGACGGGCACATATACTTACTTCTGTTTCTTTGCCTTGCCAGGAAATATTATCCCTTTTCGATAAATTCAAAATAATTGCAGCACAAGCCTACACTGGCTTTAATTTCCACTCGATTATTTCATTGTTTGGTTCTAATTAATGCACGATGAAAATCGATCACTTTCTTCGCCTACGGGCGGACTATTTCCATCGTCTATCAAGACGGACTTATGAACACATCCAACTAGGAGGGATAACCATACATGAGTGCAAGGAGCTCGGTCCTTCGTTGCTGGATCTAGCAAATACTCTAGTCGTGTAGCGACTGATTAGTTCCGGTTCGCGTGTCTGCGATGATAATACCTTACCAAAAATAGAAGTAACATTCTCCAGAATGTTTCGATGTTACAGAACGACGAAATGTGAAGATCTGAGCCTTGTGGAAAGTTGAAATATGATAATAAGGTCTCAGATAAAAATATAATGGCTTTCTCCAAATTCAAAAGTGCAACCATTAATAATTCCAAAGTATTACAGCATGCAGCAGCAGCATGGCTGGTCGGTGGGTGCATTCTAAGATGATACATCAAAAATGCTTTGTAATGAAAAATATCACATGAGCCTAAGCTCAGCGGGCTCAATATCAATATTTTGCTGAAATATGTTGCTATTTCTTTCTATATTTATGCTTCACGTATAAAATAGTCCCTTTTTCCATTGCCTACTGGGCGGACCCTTTCCTCTTCCGCTTTTCTGTCTGCCTTTCATGGCTCTCCTTTCATCCATATCCCTCAATCCTCATGCTTCGAGAGTTGAGGGGATTTTCTTCCTTCCTGTCTTTTATTTACCTTATTCTTCTTTTTATTTTCCATTTCCTCTTCTCTAGTATGTACTCTGAGTCTGTAGTTAATTTCATTCATAGTGTCCATTTCATTTTCATGATCACCCAAACCATTAGGAACCGATAGCCCAGATGTTAAACCCCTTAAAACAATACTTAATATCATCATTATTATTCTAAAGAGGAGTAGCAGCCTTTCAGAATTAATTCTTTAGTTGTCTTAAAGACAGTGTAGACATTGATAACATTAGCCAATTAATGACTAAGCTGCGTACTGCTGCACGGCTAAAAGGAACGGAAAACTGCAGCCGTAAGTTTCTTCCCGAGGATATGCACCTCTATATGAATAACTAGCAGTAGTGCCCGGCTTCGCCCGGTGGATTTATTTGTTTTACAGAACTGGAGCGCTCAAGGATAAGGATCGGAATAAATGAAAGTAAATTTGAAAGCACTAACGGTTATTGCAGCTGATAACCTCAGTATACTGCACCAACACCATCGCCCTTATACAGAGGCATACTATTGTCATGATGATAACTGTTTTAAGGGCCCTAAGATATCTTTTTGCACTAATTACTCCCCGTGACTGCAATTTATAAGCAGCTCGCAATTCTGCACCAGAACAATGGTAGGGGCGACGTGATGCGGCCCGCATTACATGGCAACAATAGACTTCGGTAAGTTATTATTGAAGCCGTTCTGGAGCGCTTGTTCTTCCGACTTACTGAAAAAAAATCTATCTCTAAGGTTACCTGAGAGATGCAGCCTAATGCTACATAGCCTACACTATTCCTCTTGAATCAGGCTATCATATAAAAAAGAATTTTTCGAATCCGACTGGTAGTTCCAGAGATTAGCACGTTTAAACACATAAACACACAAACACACAAACTCTTCAGCTTTATTATATTAGTATAGATTACAGGGCCGCCGAGAGGGAGGGGCATGTAAGCAATGAGGGCCCGTTAGTGGTGCACGTTAGTTTCAGTTTATTGTAGCTAATTTTGCTTTATGTCAAATGTCTATAGCTTTGCTTTGCAGAATAGACATGTCGATTTGTCTACATCTCTACATAAGATATCTCTTGTTACCCTATTTTAACTGTCAAGAGAAATGAGGCAGAAAAACACTTCAGAGGCATAGGCCGACAATGCGAAAGTATTGGCAGAAACCATTCATTTGGCAAAATAAGTTCCTGGATACTGGAAGTTATACACACACACACACAAAAGGAGCGAGCCTTACGGTAGTCGCATATGATGTGTAACATCTGACATGTTATCCTACTGTGAAATTGAGATGACCGGATAACGAACAGCACTGAAGGAAATACAGCAATAGAAAGTAAAGAGCACAAATTGTAAAGGATGGTTCATATGACAAAAACTATACATAACAAATATAAGTTGTTCTGGAGCACGAAATGAAGACACTACCAAACAGCGGTCGGATCCGAAACTCTGAATGTGGCAGAAACATTTAAAATAATAAATCATAATTGTTTTCCGAGAATATGATATAATGAATATTTTCACTCCAAAGAACGACAACATGAAGGTGATTTATTGTAGGAATATCTTTAATGGGGCCTCCAAACCTTGTAGTAAACCGTATGCGATATACATTCCACACAGACACATGGCCGACAGTACGTCGTGGTACCAATCTCCGCCACCGAGCGCTCATTGTTTCCTCTTACACATTACCGTCCCATTTCCGCCCCTCTTCCGTCCCCTTTACAAAATTACTTCCACAACATAGCCACTTGGCCGGCAGTACGTCGTGCTACTAATCTCCGCCACCGCGCTCATTGTTTCCGTCCCATTTCCCGCCCTTTTCCAAAATCACTCCCACAAAAAATATCCAGCAACCGAGTGGAAAGATGTTACACATCAAAACGTTTCAATGTGCCTTATTCTACCCCAGAAGAGTATTCTATGTATGGCTGAGTCAGGAGTTACAATTACTGTTAAGGAGTAATCTACTACAATTTAGTGTTGAATCTGCCATCAAACTAATGCGGAGTTTTAAAATGCTCCTTTTTCATTACGTGTTGGTAATTAAAGTGAATACTTACAGAATTGCAAAATATTTCCCTGCGTGCGCATACACTTGGCGAATACGTTGACTTGTACCGTTGCCAACGAGATATTATAGCCTACTGAACAAGACCGGGAAATGTTCGCTAGTTTAAAATAATGGCACTATTGGGTTCACAACATCGCCATCAGATCATGCTAAAATGTGCGTCTAGTGGCATGTATTAATAAAGGACAATATGTTATATGTGGCATTTCTGACCGTTTTCATTTTTTTTCTTCAAATCTTTGAAATATATCCGTGCCATACAGCTTTTTATAATATCTTTAGAATCCAAGATACAACTTCCGTGGAATTGATAGTAGTTCGAGTAATATTGATAGTAGTTCGAGTAATTGTGTCACTCATGTCCTTTATTAAGCCGTCGGATTTTTTAAGAGCGTTAAAAATCCCTCAGTATGCCTTCCTTCGGAGGGGAAGTAAAGTCGGCGGTCCCATGTCATAGATTTATGGCATGTTAAAGAACCTTCCACTAATTGCACCTGTGTGAAGCTAAATTGGATAGGTTAAGAATGTAAACAACGCTCTTAGGTTTCTACGTTCATTACCAAGAGCCGACTACGGTGGCATCTAGTAGCTAAGTTCTGAACTTGGCCTAGTAGTCGTTGACGGTGGCACTTGGCGGCAAAAGTAGGAACTATTTGAAAAATTCTAAGTTGCAGTATGTACTTAAATTAAAAAACAGATAACACACACTAATACAGTCATCACAATTAACACCGGTTATCAGACAGATTCTACACACACCCAAAGTACACGGGGCTACATGACCTCGTTGTCGCAGCCCCTAAACTTAAGAACCAACCAACCAACCATGTACTTTTTTAAATAATAGAGCATATTGTAATTCATATAAAAATTCTAGTCCTTTTTAACATACTGTAATTAGCTTTTTTTCAATAGATTTAATAATACATTAGGTAGGTTATTTATTTAATTATTATGTACTAATTTGTATTATTCGTCTTGTATACGACATGTTTGCTAATTGGCTTGTCTAGTTATAGGCCTATGGGGCATTTATAGTTTATGTTATTAGTTGTTAATCAATGTTTAGTTTCTTATTACAATACTTCAAGCCAGAACATTGTATACGCTACATAAAGGGGCTCCTTAGCTCCAGGGGCAGCTCTCTATCAATACATTCAATTCAAAACCGCAATACCTTTTATGCAACTGAATGCTAGATACAAACATGGCAGATAAACGCTACACCAGAACAACTTCCGATGCCATGCATATCAACCAAACCATCTGGGTTCGATTTGCCACGCTAACTCGATGTTACAGACAGAGAAAATCGTAGTAGAGATGGGCAGCAGTCGACTGAAAACAGTCGAATTAGTCGATAGTTGAAACAATCGACTTATTCGACTGCTTTTAAAAAACAGTCGAATGAATTCAACGACTACTCACCGTATCATAAACAAGTCGTTTGCAAACGACTGATCCCAAAGCTATCGTTGGAAATCATTCGAATGAAACAAGTCGATGGCAAACGACTACTTCCAAGCGAATGGAATCATTCGAATAAAATTAGTCGTTGTAAACGACTGATCCCAAAGCAATCGTTGGAAATCATTCGAATGAAACAAGTCGTTGGCAAACGACTACTTCCAAGCGAATGGAATCATTCGAATAAAAGTAGTCGTTGTAAACGACTGATCCCAAAGCAATCGTTGGAAATCATTCGAATGAAACAAGTCGTTGGCAAACGACTAATTCCAAGCGAATGAAATCATTCGAATTTAAGTAGTCGTTCTAATCAAACGACTTCTTCAGGATAACTTCATGCTACAATTCATTGTGCTGTATGTTTATTGTAGAGCTTTAATTAATAAATTAAGTATACCTGTAGGTGCCTATAGTTCTATACAGTTCGTTGATTCTTTCAATGAAATAGCCTAAATCCAATTGTCCAAGTTATTGGACAATTCAATATTGTCATTCAATATTTAGGTTATGTTTGAACTCCAGATACCGGTTTTGTGGCACATCATCCCAGGCAAGCCGGTAAATACCTTTGCCCCCCAGTCAGATGGATCATTTAGCCGTAATTTTGAATTAGAGTAAGGTTGTAGTATGCGTGGTCAGATTTAGACAATAGCCTACTCCATGAAGGGGTCATGGCTACGTCTTCTATGTTTGTTTATTGAATAGATTAACTGAAATGAGGGATGTATACTGATTTTAAGATTTGTGGAATGAGTTTATGATTTTTTAAATAGAATTTAATGAAGTCTTCAGTAAAGTTGAAGGAGACATGATCGTGTTTAGACAATAGCCTACTCCATGAAGGGGTCATGACTATGCCTTCTATGTCTGTTTAAGGTGTAGTGTGGCTGAAATGAGGGAGGTTTATTGATTTTGGTGTTTGTGGAGTAGTCTTTTCGTTTATAATTTAGGTTTTTGTGAAGCTTGTTGCGGAGTTGTTTTATGGATTTTATTGCTCTGCAAATGAAGTGTATTAGGGATTTCTGGGTTTGGTTTAGCTGTAGTTTACAGGGTTATGGCTGAGAGTTGTTGTAGCTGGCCTAACAGCTGTGTCAGAGCAGAGGCGTGCTGTGTGGGAGGAGGGAAGGGGTTAGTGGCAAAGGCATAAGGGCAGGGATGGAAGAGTTGTAGCGTTGTCTGTGGTTAAACTGCCGTTGCCTCATGGCTGATTTTATGTACTGACATCCATCATAAGATAGAGTGGTGATGTGAATCTCTACATCTATTGCAGCGGGTACTGTGAGGACAGCTTGACCGTACGCACAAATTGATTCTGGTCGTCAATTGTTTGGAGATGGGCAGCACCGCAGCAGTCAACTGAAAAATGTTAAATCCATCGACTTGTTTGACTGCTTTTAAAAACAGTCGAATGAATTCAACGACTACTCACCGTAACATAAACAAGTCGTTTGCAAACGACATATCCCAATTGTGTTTTAACTTTTAACATGTAGAACGCGCTCGGATAGTTTTACGTTCTGGTCGTCAATTGTTTCAGCACATGGATAGCGCGCGCATTTAAAAAACTTAGTATTTACATTGTTGCCAACATCTCCACTGAAAGTTCGCCCTCGTTGCTGTTCTAAAGTGTTCTATTTTCGTGTGTATTTACTGTAGGCCGTAATTTTCTTGCTCAAGTCGTATTTCAGCTCTACGTTCTTAGAACTTCAGAGAGGATTAAATTAGTGAACACATAGCCTAACTTGTTTATGACTCCATGGACATATTTTACATTTACTATTTTTTGGCATTAAAAATGAAGTGTGATTACTTCAATGTTGGCTATGGAATTGTTCCGGTACTTAAGAACTCCCTCTCAGTAATAGTGATTTAATTTACTCTTAGGTTAATTAAGTATTGGTCTATTACTTCACTTATCCACAATACATACAGGTAATGTGCCCCGTATCAATACCGGTATCGGGGAACATTTACTCACACATTTTGCATTAAATGAAATGTGCAACATTGCAAATAATGGCTGCACTCTACACGACGTAAACCACCATTTCGAAGCACAGTAAAAATAAATAAATAAATAACTTTGACCAATTGCATGTTGCCGAGCGTCGAGTAGTCCAAACTAACGTCTGCAAAAATAGGTGGGTTAAGGAGAAGTTTGATTTTCATCTGTTGGTACGACTCAACTCAGCCGGTAACGGCTTGCAGTGCTTTGTACGCTGCCTAGAAGCGACTACTTTCAGTCGAATACATGAAACAACACGCTTAGGAGCTATGCGAATTCAGGTAACCATTCGACTGAAAGTAGTCGACTATCTAGTCGATAGTTTCTGCCAATGAATGACTAGTCAGTCGATGGTTAAAAGTAGTCGATAGTCCCATCTCTAAATCGTAGGCTTCGAGTCACCGAATGGTAGCGGATAAGGCCGAAGTGTTACGATCGCTCCAAGTAGTATTGTGTCTCGGGCGCGACCTGTGGACATAATAGATTCTGAGTTCTTGGAATTAATTAAGGGAATTTCCACATCAGGAGTACTTGAAGTTCTCAAGAGACATACAGCAACGTTAAAGGCGACATTAGATGAAGTTTGCAACCACAATGCACAAGAACCCTTGCCTAAAATCAAAGAAATGCCCGAAAAGAGAAGAATTGTTCCACGCAGAGGAATCTTTTCTACCAAACAGAAGAAAACGTCTCATGGAGTTACTCCTCCAAAATCTGGTGCAACAGAAGCCCAGATCATCGTGGTTTCTTTGTTGCAAGGTAGGAAACCAGCAATTAGTGCCACTGAGGACGACGAAATATAGGATTTTATATAACAGTTACAGAGGCGTGCAAATTATTATTATTAGACTAATCAGTAACAATTTCTTATTCAAAATAATTTTATTGACCAACTGGTTATATATTTTATTGGTTTACTTAGTAATGATTTCTCTCCTATGGGCTTACGATCTTTCGAATAGGGAATTGTGTCTGCATATTTTCCGAATTGGGGATTCCAAGGGACACCTGAACTGGGTCCGTTTACCCTTTTTCAAGGACTTATGGATATACCCTCTATATTAAGTGTCTTAAATCCATGGTCCACGAGTCTTAAATTAGTTCACGAGTGGCTCATCAGTAAAAAGATTTTGAATGCCTCTGCTCTAAATGAACACGAGAACTAGAATTAAGTAATCAAGTAAAAACGCTTGCCATTTTCTATTAACATGGTTCATCTTTTAGTGGGGATTCTAAAAAGTAGTTTTAACGCCAGTTTCTTAAAAGGAAATATAATTTAGACTGTTGGTTCAACATTGGAAATAAATTCAGCGCCTTGCACGATTTTGTTACCGTACTAGATTGGTTGATGAAAATAATAAATGGCGATGATTCTAATAATTTGCACACCTCTGGATGTGAAGTGGTCTGTTTTAGATAGCTTCCAATGTAACCAAAACTCAAATCATGTAAACATTCAGGTAAGTTACCAGCATGGTTGTGTTTCACTACCCACTGCTCATTTCTGCTTTACATAAGGTGTGATTTAAAACCCTGTAATGCATTTTATAATTTGATTTGATGACACGGACTATAGCCTTCCCTTCTGCAGAACCCTAGTAACGTTTCTTAGATGACTTGGCCTATAGTTTTTTCTATGGCAAAATCCTAGTAACCTTTCTTAGATGCCTCGGATTACAAGCATAATATGCACTTACCAGGATGAGCACTCAGGAAGGTTACTGCTTGAGTTGTTGCGAAGGTGCTTTGCAGCATCACCATGCCAACCAAAATAAACAGGGCTATCTTCATGTTTACCTGCAATGAATAACAGTATATCACATAAAGAGGTAGTAACGTCATATATTTTAGAATTAGATGTAGGCCTTCTGTATTGATTTGCGATAGACTCATTGCGGGAGGATCACAGGAAGGTAACATCTGAAGATGAGAGGCCAACAAAAGCCAAATTATATCCATTCATTCATTCATTCATTCATTCGTTCATCCATCCATCCATCCATCCATTCATTCGTTTATCCATTCGTTCATTCATGCATTCATTAATTCATTTGTTCATTCAATCGTTCATTCATTCATTCATTCATTCATTCGTTCTTTCATCCATTCACTCATTTGTTCATTCATTCATCCACTCATTCATTCATTCATTCGTTCATTCATTGATTGATTGAATCATTCATTCATTCATTCATTCATTCATTCATTCATTCATTCATTCATTCATCCGTTCATTCATTTTTATTTGAGACTGTTTTGCCTTTCAGCGTCCAGTCCCAAGACTTGCCTATACTATTTCGAGTACTGCATCACTGTATCCTGACCACTTCGTTTCAATGTCCTGCAATTCTTTACCATCTACTCTCTGATATTTCTCAATAATCATATCCATGAATTTGTGTCTAAGTTCCTTATCCTCGAGATTTTTAACTCTATTCCATCTGCAAACAGACCTCATTTACTGCACTTTAGGTCTAACAATGCTTAATTAACAGCAAATTAGTTTGTTGTCCGTTCATCAGAAAAGCCCCTGAATGACCTACAATTATTTATCAATTTACTGAATTGAAAGTCAATAATGATATACTCGTAGACTATTATCGATCTTGTTCCTCTATCCTCCCATGTGCATCTGTGAATCTGCTTATGCTTCGAGAAAGAGTTCGCAAATGATAACCCCAGACAAGGAATCTGTTGACATCGAATATAGATTTAGGTATTAGGAAGTCATTTTTGAAAGCCTTTGTATGCAGCGTGGCACTACATGGGAGTGAAACGTGGACTATTGGTGCAGCAGAAAAGAGGTGGATTGAAGCGTTGAAATGTGGTGTTACAGGAGAATGATGAAGGTCAGATGGGTAGATAGGGTAACAAATGAAGAGATATTAAGACGAGTGGGAGAGGAGAGATGTTTCTGGCGACTGCTAGTGAAGAGAAGAGATAGATTGGTAGGGCACATAGTCAGACACCCAGGAGTAGCAAGCTTAGTTATGGAAGGTAGGGTCGAGAACAAGAACTGTAGGGGTAGACCAAGGTTAGAATATGTAAAACAGGTTGCTCCGGATGTAGGGTGTGGTAGCTATGTACAGAAGAAACAATTAGCTCAGGACAGGGATGCATGGTGTGCTGCATCAAACCAGTAAAAAGACTGAGGACTCAAACAACCCGTTCTTCTCATACCTCTCAATCTTATTTCCTACTGTAGCATAGAAATGCCCCATCAGAACTACACTATCCTTATTATTAACTCTCTCTGCCACATCACACAGTAGCTTATAAAATACGTCTAAAATCCGCCCCTTCAAATGGAGCGTACACTGTAAAATCTATCCATATTATTCGTTCATTTACATAACTCACTGAATCTATGTTAGGCTCAAAGGTTCTGTAATATAATATAAAATAATACCGGTAATAATAACAATAATAATAAACTAAAAACTGGCCAAACATGAACTGAAGCGAGGAAGGAACAACATAGGAAACGAATGCGGGAATACTGGACGAATGTTAAAGCCCAGACGAATTGACATGGAAAAGGGCAGTTGAAATAGCGTGGAACGTAGATGGCCGAAACGACAGCCATAATAATAATAATAATAATAATAATAAAAATAGCAATAATAATAATAGTTCTCACTTTTCTCAAGACTGACTGCGTGATGCAGCGGTAACATTCTCGCCTGTTGTTCCCAAGGTTCCAGGATCGAATCTTGGCGCAGTCAGTTGGGATTTGAGGGTGCACAAATTGCGAAGGAGCCGTGTCATTACATTTGTTCGCACGTTAAGGATCCCCATCGGGGCAAAATTCTGGCACCCCGGTGTCTCTAAAGAATGAGTAGTTAAAATGGACGTAAAACCAATAACATTATTATTATTATTTATTTTTCTCAAGGAAGAAAAGACAAAGAGAGTCTGGATCAGTGAGATACAGAAAGATCTGCAGGAGATTAGTATATTATGTGAAGATATCCAGGAGGGTGACCAGCTTAAGAGAAAACTCCTAGAACATCAGAGTTTCCAATCCAAGCCGACGCTGAAAACGGGAAAGTTGTGGGTGAACAGGGAAGGAACAACACCGTCTATGAATGAAGGAATACCTAGCCAACTTTAAAGCTCAAAGGATACAGTTGAGATGACGTGGTCCTTATTGGCCGAAACGAAATAATTATTATTATTATTTATCGTATGGCTTTTTTACTGCCGGGAGTGTCCGAGGACATGTTCGGCTCGCCTGAGTCTGTAGCTGCTTCCAGCGGACACCCTAAAGGGCGAGCTACAAGTTCCGTTCAATTTCAAGTAGTTCCAACTTTCGCCACCAGATATCAATGATACCTAGTGGTGAACGTTGGAACTTTGATAGAGCGTTCTGACGAAATCTAACCTTTAATCTGTGTTAAGAGGGGCAGATGACCTCGTAGTTCCGCCCCTTAAAACAACAATAACTAACTAACTAACTAACCTAACAAATTTTGCTTTACACAAGTTTAGTCTGTGAAAGGATCTTTTACATGCCATAAATCTATGACATGGGACCGCCGGCTTTACTTCCCCTCCAAAGGAAGGCATACTGAAGGATTTTTAACGCTCTTAAAAAATCCGACGACTTCGGCCGGGTTTGAACCCGCTATCTTGGGCATAGCAGTTCAGCATGCTACCGACTACGCCACCGAAGCCGCCAACGAAATAATAATAATAATAATAATAATAATAATAATAATTAGGGTTCAGATATTTAGGACCTAAAGATATGAGAAATATGCATGCAAATATGCCCTAAAATACTGAAATATGATCCAATGAGGTACAAAACGACCTAATATAGGGGTAAGGTCACTAGTTCTGGATCTACCTAAGCATATATGCTGACAACGGAGATGGAAATTAAGTTGATAACCGAGTTTCACTTAAAATTCACAATAATATAAGGCTACTTACATTTACAACAACGTCCGTTCAGTAAATAGTTTTTTAGAAAATTAAAAAGTGACATTTGATCCACAATTTGACCCCAAGAACTGGTTGAGGATCAGTAAACGAAAAACATTGTACTGTATATTCTATATTTTAATAGAAAATAACACAAGAATCATATAAATGCATTGCGGATGAGATTATAACACCCCATAGAAAAGATAAGCAATGTGATCCACAAATAGTGGCAGGGACTAATTTTGGATCAAAATTGACGAAATTACTTATATGATTTTCCATGTTTGAATGATTAGCCTAATGAAAACTTAATTTTCACTTTTAAGAATCAAAAGTGCATGTTATAAACAAGAAGTTCTTTAATTTGAGTCACTTTAAACACTGCAGTTCATTGTTCAATAGCCTACTATTTACATTTGGTACACAGAAACTTTCTTCTCTGAGCTTCATATGTCAAATTTTGGCATGTTTGATGGTACCACAATTTGCACTTACTGCATTGAATCCAACTTTCTCCTCTAAAATCATCTTGAAATGCCCCACCACATTCACCACAGGTAGTGTCATCATTCTCATCGTCATCACTTTCAGAGCTTTCACTACTGCTTTCGACTTTTCTTCTGTTTGCTGATTTGTTATTTTCTTTTTCCTCCATTTCTCTCAGGAACTCAAGTGAAGTTACACATCTATTTTTTGTTATTCTTCTTAAACGTGTTGCATTGGGTTCTTCTGGTGCCAAAAGTTCTTTTATCACCTGAACGACTGGCGAGACAGGAGTGTTTTGGCTATCACTAGTTGGGCATCCAGGTTGTGATTCACTGTCATGCCCAGCAGAAACAGTAGGGGGGTTATTACTGTCCATCAAACGATGAGCATGAACAGCAGAAGGATCCAAAGGCCAGACACCACTTCCTCGAAATCCACCCAATATGTTGGCTGGAGTAATAGCTTTCTGCCATGCTGGAGTTAACACCTTGCAGAAATCATACCTATTCAGGTATTTTCTCTTGTTTTTGCGCATCAGTTTTGTGCATTCCTCTGAGAAAGACTTCTTGAGTGGTCCAAAAACACCAACATCCAACGGCTGGAATATGTGCGTAGTATGAGGAGGGAATACTAGAAAATGGATGAGATTTTCTCTAGCTAGAATTAAAGTTTCTCTAGACAAATGAGAAGCATGTCCGTCTAGGAGGAGAAGTACAGGACGTCTGGGAGGTAATGCGGCGATGAACTTTACAAACCATGTGTAAAATAAATCTGAGTCGATATATCCCTTTGGTGAGGAAGCGAAAATCATTGCAAGCGACTACAACTGTAATGTTCTCGCTTCTCTCGCCACTTTTCCTCATGGCCACTGCTTTACTTCCTTTGGGAGCAACAATTTTGCCACTTTTGTTCACGCTGCCTGAGGGTTAAGTTATGACGCATCATAAAGCTCTTATACCATCGTTTCGATGGTTGCATTCTTGAAAACTGTCACCTCTCTTTTGCCATCTATTTCACCTGCAAGTTTTAATATTTCCTTCCTGCTCAAACCGTGGCCCATCTTTTGCAACTGTACAACTGCTTCATAAATGTCTTTCTCACATTCTGTACCCAAGAAAGGTTGAGGTCCTGGTCTCTTGCAATGCACATCAACAGAACCATTCACTCGCCTCCGAATCGTGTTGAATGGCACCGAATACGTCCTTTGAGCCTCCCTTATAAAAAGACCTACTTCATGTACAGCGCTAACTACCCTCACTAGGTCTTCGTCAGTGTAGCTTCTCGGCATCTAAATTCAAAGAATTGAGAAACTATTGGAATATCTAGTTTTGTAATATTTTTTGGGTCTGACAATTTTTTGGTAGATTATCTACCATACTGAGCAGTTAGGCATAATCAAATTGTATTATTATTATTATTATTATTGTCATTATTATTATTATTATTATCATTATTATCATCATTATTATTATTATCATCATTAAAATATTATAGATGTAGCCTATTAATATTGCCCCTTAAAATCATTTCACAATCTAAGTACCAATGGCCAAAATGGTTCATCAGTTGGGTAATATTGTCAGTTATGTTGATTTTATACGTCATTTAAATAATCAAAACACATTTTCACGTGGAAATTAAAACATATAGTAATATTCGTGAACACTTGAATTACCAAGATTTTAGTTTAAAATGCATTTAAACTTGAGGTGCGTTTGAATTTACCGCGCACCCCGGAATGCTTCCGGTTCACCACGGTTCCACTGAAAGGTAAGACAAAAACCTTCATGTGAAGTACATAGTATATTTATCTCTACAAACTCTATACCTAGGCCTGTTTGCCATCTCTTGATGAATGCAGTACATTTGCATTTGTCTGTTGGCACAGGCTAGAGTAAAATGTGGCTTTTCACCGATGTCTCTGTCTCACTCATGGCTGTGATTATATGGAAGCTACTGAGGTGTGGGTGGTGCTTAGTAATGACATTCAGGGCACAGTCAGTGCCTGTGGATGCTGTGAAAGGTTCTACTCATAGGGTTAGTACCGCTGTTCTGACTCAGTGAGGAAAGCAATGGCAAACTACCTCACTCCTCATCTTGCCTAGTACGCCTCAATATAGCGCTGCCTGGGGTTTTTGTGGGTATCTACCCACATAACCTAATGGCGGTACTATTTGAGGATCCAACCAGCCTTCGGGCTGACTACCTAACAGACAACAGACAGACTCTATACCTATGACTCTCTTTTATGTAAATTTGAGGGCTCTGAAGTATCTACAGAAGTTATTACACATTTTTAAATTCACTTACTTTATTTTTCTCAAACTTTCTGCCAATAATTGGAACAAACACTCGTACGTCTTGACAATAGGCTTCACTCACTCACAACTAACAGAGAGCCGAGCTGCTGTGGCCCTGGCCACCGTACACTTATCTGTGGTCAAGTCCACCGTACATACAACAAGAGACACCTGTCGGTAACTTTGGAAACTAACTGTACTGTCGAACTGATCCTTAACTACAGTAGTGACCGATCCGCAACTAGTGACCATGGCCAAACGCAAAACCAATAACATTATTATTTATTTTTCTCAAGGAAGAAAAGGCAAAGGGAGCATGGTTCAGTGAGATAGCCTACAGAAAGATCTGCAGGAGATTAGTATCTTATGTGAAGATATCCAGGAGAGTGACCAGCTTAAGAGAAAACTCCTAGAACATCAGAGTTTCCAATCCAAGCCGACGCTGAAAACTGGAAAGGTGTGGGTGAACAGGGAAGGAACAACACCGTCTATGAATGAAGGAATACTGAGCCAACTTTAAAGAAGACCCATTTTTGAAATAGAAAAATAATTTCAAAGGAAACAGTTGAAATGACGTGGTCCTTATTTGGCCGAAACGAAACAATAATAATAATAATAATAATAATAATAATAATATTATTAATAATAGTTAGGGTTCAGATATTTATCACCTAAAGATACGAGAAATATGCAGGCAAATATGCCCTAAAAATACTGAAATATGATCCAAAGAGGTACAAAACGACCTAATATATTTACATGCTTTCTAAAAGAAAGTGTTAATAATGTAGTGAAATGTTATTTTTATTATTAATTCTACATCTAACCTAAAAGAAATCATGAATAGGTCTACGATAAAAATGTCTTCCTCAAATGTTTATAGCAGATTGTTTCAAGAGACTCGCGTAAGGGAGCATATTCTTCACATTTTCTCCCGTTAAAAACTGCAACACAAATCACATTTCCAGTAAAAGAGAAAGATAATTCCCTACGTTAAAAATACTACCAAGTTTAGTTACAGTTAAATATTTTGTGATAAATTGCAACAATTGTCAAGTTTTTTAAATTTTTAGCGTCGCTAACGCACAGAAACCTTGCAGCGCCCAGCGGATACAATATTTTATGTCAACCACCTACCCCTAAAATATAACCAAAATATGACCTTAATACATTAATATTGATGAAACATGACATTAACTACGAAAAAGACAAAAAATGCATTTATATGCCCTATGAAATCCACCTGAAAAGAATCAGGAACATTGAATTCCTGCTTATAGTTTTTAATGAAAATGTAGTCAAGGAAAAAAGTGATATGACATTTCCTAAACATCCGAATCGTAATAATAATAATAATAATAATAATAATAATAATAATAATAATAACTCCGCTATACCGGTCGCAAGAGTCGAGAAAGAGGAGCGGGAGAATTAACCTCCGTTCAAAAACCAGGGTTCAGCTGCCCCAGCTGATAGCACCCTGTAAGGGCCCCAGCCTAGGGTACAGGTGGAAACTGGACAACGGCTTCCTGGGCGGATGAACATGGTTGGCATCATCTCAACGGTAAGGAAGGCAGGAGAACCAATATGGGGAAGATTGGTCTCCTCAGCCTAGGAAGGCAACTAATCTACGGGAGACAACCCTAATTCAAACCTACTGGAGCTCACAACCTCGGTACTGTACCTCTGATCCCCCTAACCAATCTTCAACTAAAGCATGGAAAGTAAACGCATGAAATTAACTACCCCAGGTGATATCAAATCCACCTCCGCTGTCGGCGGTGTTAGTGGGCCTTTAGAGTCTGGGGAGCCCAAACCAACATGCTTTAAGGACGGGTCGGAGCGTCCTGGAATCACTAACAGCAAGATCAGACATAAACAATAGCACTACTTCGCCACATTGAACATCAACTCGCTACTTAAGATAGGCAAACTGAAGCATTTAACAGACACTTTGACTATTCCCAAGATACTGCTCACAGCAATACAGGAAACCAGACATAGCCAACTGACGAACATGCCTTTGACTCCCAAAGCTACCCTATTTTCAAAGGAAAGGTAGGACGTAGGAGAATGAAGAACGTACCGCACCTGGGGACTGGTTTTATTGTAAGCCATAAGATACTGGATTCAGTTATTGACTTCAGCTCACTCAATAGTCGAGTGTCTTTACTAACCTTCCGGTGCACAAACAAGGTCTACACTGTAGTAAATGTCCATGCACCAATCAATGAGGACAATAAACGTAATCCTGAAAATACTGACAAGTTTTGGGAAGAACTAGAGGACATCATATGCAAGGTCCAAGAGCGTCATACAATCATCTTCACGGGTGACTTACGCCCAGTTAGGGAAAGAACACAAGTACAAAGACATTGTGGGAGATTTCCCGTCCCACTCAAGGACAAATAGGAATGGAGAGCGCCTAGTAGAACACTATAAGGCCTTCAACTAGGTAATGAAGTCAACGGTTTCAAGAGACTACCATGGAAGCACAAGACCTGGGCATCTAGCATTTTATGGACACGTCTACAGGATGCATCCTACCAGCATGACGAATAGAAGGACCTAGTGTGAGGACTCCGCCATTATAGCACGGTAGTTTGTGGTCCCGCCGCTACAAGCACTGCAAGCGATAATGTCCAACAACGTGTACCAGGGTTGTAGGCACTACAAGCACGCCATCAAGAAACAGCAGTCGAAAACAAGCAACAACAACAACTCCATAAACCCATCCCCTCACTTCTCTCCCTCTCACCAACACTTCCGCCAAGCAATCCTAGTACTCTACATCAAATCCTACAGCTTTTAATCACGCCAGCAGCACAATAAATTTAATAAATCCAGGCCACAGAACAGACCAAAAAACTACACTTTAAGCGAAACCAAATTCACTTCTCAGCTCGACATAAGCCATGATACAGCTTAAAACCTATACAAAACATACTCTCCCTACTGTTTTACAACTATTAAGCGAACTATTCGCACTCAAAAACTAAAAACCCTGAAACGGGAGCTAATTTAAAAACGCAATAGCCTAGCCCGATTACGTCTTCGGCAGTGCTACCGCATACGCATTCATAACATCACAATAACTTCCAAATTACGGCCAAGTGCAGGCGCGGATCTAGAGTTTGGCTTTGGGGGGGGGGTCAGAGAATCGAAATTGTTAAGAAAATTGGTATCACTAAAAACACAATCACAAAATACCCAGACGTACAAAACCAGACCAATTTTTTTTTGCAAGCTACATGGATAGACATTTGATGCGTTTAGCGCACCAAAAATATTCGTACAAATTGCAACGGCGTGTTTTGCGACTTTTACATCGAGCTTCGAGAAAAGGATCAAGGTACGTTACAGTTTCGGCAAGTCGAGTTGGTACCGACAAAGGGAGAAAGTCGCAGCTTAAATTGCCAGCCAAGCTTGCAGTTTGGACGTTGGCAACATTTTTTGGTGCGAGAAAAGCCCCAAATTCCTATCCGTGCATCGCTGCACATTCATCGTGACATCACTATAAACATCGATTCGGTAATCACAAGGTTTGCTAAACAAAATAGACGAGTTGATTTTGTTAAATAAATAATCGTTTTTATATAACAGGTATGAAGTTGCAAATATGTAGAGTTGTAACAGAACATAAAAATTGCAATAAAGATAATTTCAGTATTGAATAAAATGAAAAAAAAAAACTGTTTGTCAGTTAAAATTCGTTAAGTTTTATTTTTCTGGTTATTGTGTTTTCGTTTTTTGAATTTGCAAAAAAATTTGGTCTCCGTTTGGAGGGGGGAGGGTCATGACCCACATGACCTCCCCTCCCCCCTGAATCCGCGCCTGGCCAAGTGACCTATCTGCCTGAGTAGTTACAGGTGTTACCGGCTTGCCTGGAACGATGGGTCACCAAACCGGTGTTTAAACTCAATTATTAAGCTTTAATTAACCAAATTCAGAGGAAACAGATGGTGCAAAATGATGAGTTTTAAAGCTATCTGGATCCAGTTTTTCAACCAATTTATTGTGATGTTTTATGTACGGTATGGTTAATGTCAAACGCAACTAATACCATTTTATCCATAATGTAGAATTTTGGGCTTATGCCGTGTTTTATTTATTCAAACTCGACGCGTTTCGAAAGAAACCATGTCTTTCTTCATCAGGAATAAACGGAAATACGACTAAATTATTGCTAAGAGAAAGCAACAAAGAAACTAAAAAAGGTGCCCTAAGATGAACAATGAAGTGTATCTAACACGTCCTTCGAGAAGTGTATGGGGCATTCTTTTCCAGGCAGAGAAGTAATTACCGGAAAATTAAACTCAAAATCGATCTGGAGCGAAATATTTATGATTGTATCGATTCCAAAGAAACAATTTCAGTTGATCCTTCAGGAGCTGGCTGCTGTCATCAGCGTGTCATGGATATTATCCCCAGACTTGTTTATTTTGGGTGCCGATTCTTCTTCAGAACGAAGGAAATCCGCCAAGATTTGCAATCTCGAACACCCGCCAAGTCTTCACGCAAGCTTTCGAAAGTCCAGTACCGTAGCCGACAAAATAAATTGTTAAGTAGAGTGTTACTTTAAATAGTTTATGTGTGCTTGTTTTAATATGCTGGGGATTTTTTTAAATCTGTGTCTGTCTACTTCAAGAATCTGAGCGTTCCGTAACATGTAATGAAGACCGTAGTTCTTATTTCTATGAATTATATTTTCCAGTGTGCCCTGCCATGCTATTTTAATTGGAACCGCTAATTACTTTTAAAAAAAGTATCAGTTACAAAGTAATTCGTTTCCCTTAGCACCATCTCTAAGACCAGCTGACTCCGGCAGTGTGGAACGTACCCACTCGAGCGCTGCCCGGCGGGGCACGCTTGAACTTTAGGAGTCTTCTCACTTTCTCCTTCTATTCGTCATGCTACCAGGTTGACCAACCAGCTCCTCGGTTACTGGCAAAATCGGAAGACCAAGTCACCATGGTTGTGGGAAGTGAGCAAAGATCTGCAAGAACATGGACGGACGGAAAGAGACTTAAAAGACCGGACATCTCCCAGGAAGATGCTTCAGCAATTGATGTTCCAGGGCAAACCGCCAAGAAAGAAATCCGGTGCCCCCTGGACACAGGAGGGGAGGGAACAACACAGCCAGAGGATGCGTAACTACTCGGCAAACATCAAAGCCCACTCCAAATGTAACAGTTGAATGTCATGGTCCTTAGATGGCCTAATAATAATAATCATATAATCATGTGTTGTTTTTGTTGTTCATTTATTTAAGGACTTTTCGACATCGTGGGTTTGTGGCCCGTGTACTACGGTGTGTGTGTGTGGAATCTGTGTGATAACTTATCTTGTGATGGTTGTACCAGTGTTTGTATCTTCTGTCATTGGGTCTAGGGTTTGGGTACTATACCAACATTTACCTGAAGTGGATGTGAAAAACCACGGATCACCACTTAAACGAAGGTCGAAGTGGAAATCCAAATAAATTTTACTCAGTTCTGCCTCACGAAACTGAGCCCTGAGACCAGAAATAAAATTCTCGGCAGAGTCTGGAGTGAAACCCAGACCTCCGCGATGACCACAAAGAATGTTGTCATACGTCATGAGGTGGACAAGATATTCGAGTATGAGATAATTTAAGAGTAGACTTACCGTGTTGTGTCCCTGTGGGCTGTTGCGTTGATAATATGGTTGTCGGTGACTTGAGTCAGCGTTATATAACTTCTCTCCCGCCTAGGTAAAAGGAAAACCTTGTTTCGCCCGTCTCGAGGCTGGCTAGCAACCAATACGGATGTTATTTATGAAGATGACTTGCATGAAGGTGGCCATCTCAGTGTTTGCAGACATATTACGTGGAATATTGCATAAGCTCAAAGCGAAGGTCAGACAGATATTCAATCCTCAGGCTATTGAAAGTGTTCGTGGAATTCATTGGGAGGTTAAGGTTACTTCAACCTTTATCTGCATCTTTCAACGCAATGTTATTCATTTTGTGGTTCGCGTACCCAGTATGGATAGCCAGAGCCATGTAAGATTCCAGGGGTTCTCAAACTTTTTCTGTTGCGACCCCCTTCTGAAACATGAAATATCTAGCCTCCCTACCCCCCCCCCCCCGTTTTTCTTGTTCTTTTTTAGGACTGAATATTTCCGAAGGAGGGCAAGCACTACCACGTTCATGGGATCTCTTTTTACCACTGCTAATAAGCGACCTATCCTTGGCCAATGGCGTTACCCTCACTAGAATTCACCTGTTCACTCACTGTCTTTGAACCGACTGCAAAGGCCTGGATGAATTCGAGTCGACAATGGCAGAAACAGAAGAATCTGCGGTCACATTGTCAAGCGGGTTATTGTAATTATAGGATGACCAGGTAGAAATGACTGTTTCAATGCATACCAAAGTAGGGGAGAATGTTTCCAGTTCCCTTGTATCTCCACTGCAAGTCTTTCTTCTGCGCATGTGCGTCAGGTATGGGAAGTGTCTCTCTCTCTTTCTCGCTGCTACTGGCTTCGTTGTCCTTGTCACTGGATCTTCCGAAGTCGTGTATGGAGGGGGAAGCAGCAACGCAAGGCGAGCCCCGCCTCCAACAGTCTTTTCTACCTGGTACCCCTATAGTGGTTGTTTTCGGGGTGGCGGATGAAAGGGTGTTGTGTGGGAAATGTTACTCGCCACCTTTTCTCAGAATTTCTGCTGGCAGGATTTACTGGTCAGTTGTTGTGAAATAAACAGCAAAGTACGAGTTTATTAGTGTCGAATGGTCGTGGGAGCTTCCTACCTATGATAGGTTCATGGATATGAGGATAGTAATATTTGTTACAGAATATGAAATATAAATATTTCAATCAGAGACAGTGCCCCCCTCCCCAAGTTATAACTCACTGCGCCCAACCACTCTGAGGAACTCTGGATTAAATGACCACCTTGTAGTGTAGCGGTAGCATTGCTGTCATCCTGGAGGTCTGGGTTCGATCCAGGCTCTGACAAGAAATTTAATTCTGGTCTGAGGGCTGGGACAGTGTTCACTCAGCCTCATGAATAGGGACCGGACTAAGAGGGAGACCAATACCTTCGACAGCAACAAAATAGTGAATTTTTAACATTTATTTTCTTTGCACAGGTAAACTCTTTGGAGTTGTCACTTAACACAGTCTACATACAATACAATTTTAACACAGAACAACTATTAAATATTCAGAAAATTGCATCATCATGGATATATATGCACACAAAATGGCGGCTGTATATTATACTGTTTTATCCCTCTGTTGGGGGTGGGATAAACAGGGTAGTGAAGGTGTGTTAATTTTAAGGGCTGTTTCCGAATGAGGGTAGTTTCCCGTGACTGGGGAAGACTACCAGTGTAGTGTGTTGGTGTGAATACTTAATCTATTGGGGGCGTCCCTACAGGATGCGTTTACCTGCTAGGGGATGAATGTTTAAGTGTGGGCTGCTAATCTAGCCTGCCAATTAAGTAGAGTGAGCGATTCAGCGAGCGTGCAGAGTCGGTGACTTGACACTCTGCAGTCGGGCCGCTTGCTCTAGTACAATAGGACTCCTGACGATGCAGTTCCTGGTCTCCACGGTCAGGGGCAATTATGACTAAGGTCAGGTTGGGTGTAAGGATATAAAATGGGGGTGTAATTAGTAATAAACGTGTGTGTTTACTGACCAAGTGTTTATTGGCCAGTAGCTGTGATGTGATATCCCTTTTTGGGAGTTATAAAATAAAGTACAAGTTGTAAAGTGCACAAATGTTTAGGGTAGGTGTTTACAAAGATAAGGAATCTGAGCACACGGCTAGATCGCACCTGGTGAAGAGCTGGAACGGACCTCGTTGGGGCAGGGCCGCTGGCCAAGAACAGATAATGGGGCTCTTCCGGGCCTAGCCTTTAAGGCCTCCCCCCACTGCCTGGTCAGCGTTTCCTCATTGCTGTCGCTCCAGTTACTGTGTTTGTGTTTGTATTACGTAAGCGTGGCTGTCAGCAGTATGCCGGGCCTGCTTGTGTTTGAAGAAGTACATGAGGCTTATGGTATGCCTATGAGGGTGGTTTTGATGAAAGATGGAGGGGTGGGTCTTTGGGGGTACTGCCCCCGGGCTGTACAATACACAATAATGGGGTTTCCTTAGTAACTCTCGGAAATATTGTTACATTTTAATTATTGTTTTTCTAATGTGGTCCTAGATGTCATGGCAACAAAATGTACTAGAATGATTGAAATATTTCAAGAAGAAATATTATTTTGAGATTTTTAAATAATGGGTCTAAAAATCTATAAAATTTTCATAGTAAATAATTTATTATTAATAAACTATAATGGTTAGGGCAACCATTCTAGTACATTTTGTTTATAACTATCGTAGAAATGTGACTACAAAAATTCACTGAAATATATTTGTAAGTTCAGGAGTTATTAGGGAAAGGGAATGAAAAACATGAACTTACCGGAAAAAAGCGACGAAAGTTTCACATGGTTGGGATGTTCTAAAATTCCCCTGCTGCGTAAACTGGTCCTTCCTCGCCGGATTTCTCAGTGTTTTCCTACAGTCATAGTCTCTTATTTCTTTTAAAACTAGTTTTCTTTGCTAATGCTAACGAAGAGAAGAGATAGGTTGGTTGGACACCCAGGAATAGCAAAGTTCGTTATGGAAGGAAGGGTCGAGGATAAGAACTGTAGGGGGTGGACCAGGTTAGAATATGTTGAGCAGATTGTCTCGGATGTAGAGTGTGGCAGCTATGTATAGATGAAACGATTAGCTCAGGACAGGGAAGCATGGAGGGCTGCAATCAAACCAGTCAAAAGACTGAAGACTCAAACAACAACAACAACAACTATTAGACCAAAATATCCAGCTATATTTTGTGCAAATTTTCAGTGCTATCAACATAATTCGATAGATAATGTGAATATTCTAAAAGGGTCAATTTTGAGGAACGGAGATCGCTCATAAAATGGGCGTTGACAGGAAATTTAATTTTCACTGGGAGTTGTCAGTCATATCGTACTTTTACTATAACTTCCGTTCTATTCGAATATGATATTTTTGAAAATTGTAATTTTTTGAAGCTTAAAGTTGCCGGTCCCCCCTTAGCCTACTTTCCATTCTTGCAAAAAAATGAAAGTAAACTTATGAGATCCACACAGGGCCAAAACTTTGTGTGTGTGTCTGTGTGTTTGTGTGAGTGTGTATATGTGTGTGTGTGTACGCTGTATGTCTGTCTCCCCCCCCCCCCCCGTCAATTCAAACACGACGAAACAGAATTGAACGTAATTTTGCACAGAGGTAGCACTAACAAAGGGCACTTCTGTGTCATGTTTTATATTGCCACCATCTTTACCAAAACATAATGGCGGCCACTCAAATGGCCAATACTTAAAATTAAATTTCGACCAAACTAATCATCGGATCATTACCAAATTTGGTAAAAACATACCTTCGTATGGGACGCGTCTTGTGCTTAAATTACAATGTCATCAACCGTACGATTTCAGGATGGCGGCTGTGTGAATTATGCAAACTTTATAATCCAAAACATGGGACCCACCAGTTCCGATTATCGAACCGAGAATTGTTTAAACTGTTCTAATGGACGTGGCCCGTTTGAAATATAAAAGTTTATACAGTAATATTATAGCGCAGAAGTGACATTAAAAAGCTGAGCCATCTCGATTACTAGACAAGATGGCAGCTGATCTCTCGTTCTGAACTATATTTCACTAATTTGAGTATGTTGCATGCAATATAGCCTACTGATAGAAATAATATGAACTTTGTATGAAATGAACTTTGTTTGAAATATACTCTAGTGAAGAAATCATTATTTGCTAAGGCATTGTATATAAATCAGTTGATAACGTAGAAATTCGCAGGACATAGTTGGCTCCGTGGTTAGTGCTTTGGTCTTTCACCCGGCCGGCTAGGGTTCTAGTCCTATCCTAGTTGTATTCTTCTGCTTGATTTTTTAAAATATTGAATGTGTTTTGAGTACTGATAAGTTATACAATTACGCGTTATTTTGTGCATTTTGCAAAGGAAAAAATATATTTAATTAAATAGTACATTACGCAACGAGCCTATAATGGCTATAATTAAGACACGAGTATTTTTTATAAAACGAGCGTATGCAAGTTTTATAATTTCCATACGAGTGTCTTAACTACCATTATAGGCGAGTTGCATACGACTGTTTATGTTCGACGATAATTATAACTTTATTATATGTTTTAACATAAATATTCATAAATATCTGTTGAGAGTCAGCCACTTGAATTTTGTGATCGCAGTGCGAGCGCTGGGTATATCTCTGTCTTTCAAGATCTCTGAACGACCGACGCATGCACTCTGTGTGCTTGAAATGCCATATGTAGGCCATATGTTTACATCTGCCGTCCCTCAGTAATATTGTCACCGGAGTCGTTTGAAGGCAATGCGCTGTGTAGAAATTAGTGTTGATGATAATAAGGTACAGTGCTATTTCTTGTCTCATATTCGCCAGTTTATTTACGTGAACATATGGACGGTGCGTATTCCATGTCGGTAATTTATTATAGTTCGATGTTGTGTTTATGTCCGACATGTTGGATTTTGAGCGCATGCGTGAAGGTATCGTTACCTAATTGGTCAATGAACGAGCTCTGATTGGCTGGAGAAACTGTATCATAATGAAAAACAGTGTTATAATGACCATCATTATGATACAGTTTTCTGACACATAATAGTGAGGGTCGAACATAAACAAAGTTCTCCAACGATCTGTATGAGTGGCATCTTCTAGAAACCACTTGAACTACAGTATGCGGAAGCTATCCACAGCCTACTAGATGCGAGCTGCGCTCTAGACTGGCCATTCAGTGAACCCATGCCTATGGTGTAATTGAATATATCCTCTTGTTGCGGATGGAGCGCCCTCCCAAGGATAGACGCGATTAAAAATTAGGTGTGTAGTAGGTATATTAAATGTGCTTCTCCCAGTGATACGTTTAGACCAACGAAGTTTCAACTATTCTAAGTAGTCGGTGTTAATGTACTGAATTCCTATGTTGTTTGGAGTGTTTGCTGATGAAATTGCAAAATGCTGGGGCAAATTATAAACTATGGTTTGAATGCCGCTGCTCAAATCCAGTGTGCCAATTTGAAGACAATAGTAGGTGATAAGGACAAAGAGTTATAACTATACCCATACAGGTAGGAGTAAGTAGGCTGTATATTCTTTCCTGAACATCTTGTTTGAAAATTCATTAGCGCATATGCTATTGCATATTCTGAACATAACAGCATATTTGAGCATATACTGTACAGTTGAAATTAAGTATATTTTAAAACATCTTGAACAAAATAGGTTTCGCCTGCGTGTTGGACATCCCTTGTAAGAAATTTTCTGAGCAACAGATTAATAAATAAGTAATAACTAATATTTTAAGAAAGCATGCTGCTTGGTTATCTCAAGAAGGGAATGGGGAGGGACATTCCTTTCACCATCTGGGCAGTATCTCTTGCAAGCAACTTTCTGAGAAACAGATATTATTATTATTATTGAATATCCAGTACAGCATGGAGCCCCATTTTACCTAAGTACATTAGGGCTGTAGTTAATAAGCATATTTTAAAAAGAAAGATTAATTGCTCAATTTGCTATAGATGTGCTGAATGAATGTTGAGAATTGCTTATAACAACAAGATTTCTTGAAAACTTCACACAATGGTTTATAAAATTCTAGATTACTGAGATAACAACATGAATTTATCTGATTTGGATAAAACAGCTGCACGAATTCGCTCTCCAGGCACATAATTTCTTGTGGTATAAATGTGAAAAACTTGTCCGAAGCCTACTACCTTGTTATTTCTAAGATTGGGTTCTCGTATACAGTACATAAAATGGATCTTTCATTAAGATCGTAGTTTAAGAGAAGTTCCTGCGTAGGTACAATAGATTTATGCAAGTTTTCTTGATAAATGCACAGATCAGCCATAGTTAATTTTCGATTTGACAATATCATATATTTTCTTGAAACAAATAACGAGATGAGTCAGATGACAGTATTCGTACTTAACGCAATGCTGCCTGGCTATTTGAAGAAGGGAATGGAGTGGGACATTCCTTATACCATCTCGACAGCCAGTAGCCCGGGGTTAGTTTTGTGAGGAGTTGAGATAAGGTAGGTTCAATTCCCACCTCAGCCATCCTGGAAGCGGTTAACCGTGGTTTCCCTCTTCTACTCCAGGCAAATGCCGGGATAGTTACTACTTAAGGCCACGGCCACCTCCTTCCCAATCCTCACCTGAATTACAAACACGCACACCAATACAATCATTACAATAACACAGGTCATCAGACATAAATTACACACGGTCAAGTACACGGGGCTGAATGACCACGATGTCCACACTCCTCAAATTAAAAAACAACAACAACAACAAGAATAAAATAAGATCTAGCACGTGAAAGCAAATTATTTAAACGTTGAAACAAATACGGACATGATGTTGTTACCAAGTTAGATGCCGTATTTATTTCGTATAGAGACTTTGGATCCAAAAGTCCCGGGTGCGAACTCCGACTCTGTCAAGAAACGGGATATATTCAGTCTCATGAAGCAAAATTGAGAAGAGGTGGGATCGATTCCTACCTCAGTCATCTTGGAATTGGTTTTCCATAACTTCCCACTTCTACTCCAGGCAAATGCCAGGATGGTTTCTAACGAAAAGACATGGCCGCCTCCTTTAAAATTCTATCCTGAATTACAAATACTGTACACACATTACTACAGCCATTACATTGACACGGGTTAGCAGAAACTTTCCGCACACCCACTTACTGCAATTACACGGGGCTACATGCCCACGATGTCGCAAAAGTCCCTAAATGAATCAACAACAACAATTTCGTTACTGTTGTGAATTAATGCATGAATTACAAAACAAAATATTTGGTAAATAATATGTCGCATACTTTCTCCTAGATGTATGGGTAGGTTCTTGTGATGATTGTTAAATGTTGTAACCCACATAAGACCCCTAGTTTACTAAGTTTCGTCGTAAACCTTCTGAAGCACCTAGAGGAATGTATTGGTACTTTAGTAAAGTACGCCCATCCACCCGATCCCTTCTGTACATTTCGTAGGTCCCTTGAATTACTTCATTACTATTTATATCCTCATATAACCAAGATTCAGTAGCAATGACAATGCCCGGAGAATACGTCTCTACAAGATTCCAAAATTCAATTAACTTACAATAGAATTTACAACGTACGTGAAAATGTCAACGACAAGTGTTACTATGATGATTCTACACTAGCCCTGCCCTCTGGTGGACATACCATAGACGATATTCATGAACACATTTACGTGGTGCTGGTGAAACAATATGGCATAAAGCCATTTCTTGACGACACACACAAGTTTGAAGTTGTAGGCCACACCATAACTCATCGCTGCAGGATTATATCCTCGTTTGGGATTGAATTTAAAACACAACCCGTTTCCATTGGCCCTTTATTGAGGTTTCTACTTCAAGTTTTTGAACCAAACGAATCACGAAGTGAAATTAATCGAGGACCATCACGTGTCTGTGACGTGTAATATTATTAGCAACGTGTACACGAATCAGGAGTCATCCCATTTGCTCTACGATTTTATTGTGATATCGCCCAGTGGCTATATTATTCGTGAAAACCCTCCATCAAAAATTAATAGGTTACTCCTTCGCCCGTGTTGCCGTCGGGTCTAAGTTTCACCAGAGCCCCCTTAGCCGTCTCTTTTCAGGGTTCCTGTAGGACCTTCACAGCTAGCGTAGTGGTCCCGGGGCTCACGGAGTCCCCACTGTACCTCGCCCCTACAGGTAATCCCATATTTCATGCCGTTGCCCATCTCCCACGACATGGACGAGGGGTTGGACTTGTGGGGGTTCTAACCCCCCAGTAACACCCCCTAGCTATGCCACTGATACAATCATTGAAACATAATATATCTTTAATTTATTGAAGAATTTGTGAGCGTAATAATTCAGAAAGCAGTGAAAATTTAGCAACGCTTTCATTTGTTGTAGGATTATCAACAAACGTGGTGGAGCTGCAATTAATGTTTGAACAAAGCTTGGTAGGTTCACCAGTTTAGGGGCTGAGACAACGCGGTCATGTAGCCCCATTTTGAACAACGGAAGTAGGTACTAAAGTGTTACCGGAAAAAAGATTGTTGTGAGTGAGATTCGACGACGGTGGGGATTGGATTTGGAACAGCAACACTTACAGAATCCGAGACATGTTTGAAGTCGATGGAGCGGAGTAAGTTGTGAAGAAGGAACGTAGCTGAAGAAAGGGAAGTTCAACGGACAACGCAAGTGTCGTTGCAGTGATGCAGGCGGTCACATAATCCCCGAACCAGTCTGTGAGGCAATACGCTCGGCAGACTGAGATCCGCAAAATCAGGGTTCACAGAATTCTGTGGACTCAGAAATAGAAGCGTTACTATTTTGAACATTTACCACCTTACACTACACCTTGAGGTACTCGGCACCACAAAAATTGTAATTCTATTTGCTTTAATTTATGAGATATTCTGTTCAATAATAATAATAATGTTATGGGATTTACGCCCCTTTTAACTACTGTGTCTTTTAGAGACACCAGGGTGCCGGAATTTTGCCTCGAAGGGGATCATAATCGTGCCAGTGAATATAATGACACGGTTCCCTCACATTTAAGCACCCTCAAATGCCAACTGACTTCGCCAGGATTCAATCCCGCCATCTCGGGATCAGCAGGCGAGAACGTTACCGCTGAGCCACGCAGCCAGCCAGATATTCTGTTTCAAAGTGTGTATACGAGTATAGTATAGTACAGGGTGGTCGAGAAATCCCTTTACATGTTATAGCATTGGACAGTTAGGCATGGAAACATTGTTATGAATAAAACAGGATTTTCTTATTTCAACATTTATTTGGAGTAAACAATGCCTGGTTACAATTAACATTTCCATTCATCGATCAACAACGTCAGTATGTATTCCTCCATGTTCGAGGCAGACGTTGATCCGTCGGCATGTTCTTGTATGCATCCGCTGCAGCATGCGGTGGGTGATAGTTTCAAATGCCATGCGAACTCCATTTTTTAGTTGATCGTTGTTCACGTATCGTCGTTTACGAACGTTTTCTTTTATTAATCCCCATAGTGCATTGTCCGGTGTGCTGAGGTCTGGGCTTCGTGGAGGCCATGGCAGTGGTGCTGGAAGGTCTCGTGATCCACGCCCAATCCAGCGGTTTGGAAAAAGTTCATTTAGCCGGTTGCGGACACTCACAGCAAAATGTGGTGGAGCACCATATTGTTGAAGTGTCATGATGGAACTTATACCTTTAGCCCTTAATTGTGGAAGCAACCACATGTTAATCATTTGCAGGTAGCTGTGCTGGTTCACAAGACCATCGAAGAAATAAGGTCCAAGCAGATGGTCTGCCGATAACCCTGCCCAACATGCGGCGGATTGCACTCAATTTCCTCATAAAAGTGCGGATTGCTTTTTGTCCAAATAAAGAAGTTACGATTTCGTGAACTACGATAAATCGCACACTCATCAGAGATTATAACGTGTTTTTTTAATTATCTGCATGCGGAAAGCGTGTGAGCAGCATTTCACATGCTTGAACACGTTTCTCCAAGTCACGATCACTCAACTCGTTCACTGAGGATGGCCGAAAACATGAAAGTTTCAAGTCTTTGCGCATATTGTCTTTTATCGTCGATCGTGGGACGCCTAATTCCGTAGACCGCTTACGGGTTGACTTCTCATTATTTAGGGACACTCGGTAGATGAGCACCAAGCAAACGTAGCAATCGGGCTCCAGCGAAACTGTTTATGTACAAGAAGGATATACACACACATACACACACAAACCCAAGTACTCGGGGCTACATGACCATGATATCGCAAAGCCCCTAAATGAATTAACAACAAATATGTGACCTTGATTTCATTTATTGCCGTATCATACATTCCTTAAAGAACAGTGCAATTCTAGGATAGAGATTGACAAGCAAAAGGGCGCGTTCATGTCGGACTTCAATCTAGCATTTGACCTCCGGACAGCAGGCTGGATACTGCTTGCTCTTATCCTCTACAACTTTGCAAGGGGGGCTAGCGCCTACTGCCCCACACCTGAAACACACAAGACGAATGTTATTTACGGGATGGTCGAACTGCACTAATTAGGTTCTTTTATTTAGCGTATGGCAACAAGTTAGATACATATATACAAGAACAAATATACACAGACAGGAAACCCAGAGAGTCCAGTCAGCTTACGCTAATGGGTTGGGGTAGGCAAACTCTCCTGAAATGTTGTTTCAGCTATGAGTTGACTGACAGCTACGAACACCTGGATCCCATGGAGTTTCCGTATATGAATCGCTTGTTGCAGAAACTCCTTATGTCCACTTTTAAAATAAATTGTATGGGCCCATGGATTTGTGTAGAAATCCCTCATGTCAGCGGTAAACAGTGTCTACGGTAGCTGGCGGAAATTTTCATTTGATGCAGGATTATCTCTTGTCCAGGAGAGGAGTTTTTTTTGTTCAAATACAGGGTCTTTCATATAAAATAAGAGCGCCAAGCGGCGGCTTTGTTAACCGCAGCTGCGGTCACCTTGGCCGAGCTTGTGGCGCGCCAAGGCCCCCTGCTTTAAGCGTGTTTACAATCCTATATGATGCAGCGGCCTTGCTAGCGTGTGTACAATGCTGAGATCGTACTTTAGTTAGTTATTGTTTATGAAACCGAAACACCTACGGTACTTGTGCTAATTTTGTGAGTGATTTATTCGGAGACCGTTCAAGATTCTCGCCAATGTCATCTAGCTCATCCTCTGTTAAAACTGTTCGTGTGCGGGCATGTTTTTTATTGAGCACGAGCCAATAGTGTCAAACTTATTTGCAATTACGTGAATCTGTGCTAGTGAAGGTGGCACTTCAACAGGAAATTGCTGAACAAATGCATCACGTACCCGCCGAGCCGACTCGTACAAAAAATAAGTTTTACATAAAAAAATACGATGTTGCAATGATAACTGTCTCACCATGTTAGCACTTGAGGTTTAGACTGGCGACTGAGCACCTGTACGCTTATTGCAAGGTCAAGTTTGGTAATGTCAATCTGTTATTTTTATACAGTCCTTCGGAACTTGAGGAAGAAAAAAAACAGCCCTCGTATGTACTATGCGCGCGCTTTCAATAGTACAGCAGGGAGCCGTGGCGCGCCACAAGCTCGGCCAAGGTGACCGCAGCTCCGGGTAACAAAGCCGCCGCTTGGCGCTCTTATTTTATATGAAAGATCCTGTACAGTGGTACGTGGCTAATTCAAACTTCTATAATTCGAAATATTCTTTAATTCGAATTTCTCCCTTGGTTCCGAGCATTTTATATGCAATCAATGCTAAAAAAAATCGTGGTTAATTCGAATTATACTTTGGATAATTCGAAGTTTTTAGTGTAAAAAGCCGATAGTGTAACCGATATCGCATGGTTTTGAGAGCTCTGGCAACGTCGCATAGCAGGAGGAAGAAAGCAAGCGGAAGTAACCTGAGGTTGATGTTTTTACGTCATGGACATAGTCGACAGCATGACTAGGCGAAGGTTCCAGAAGCATAGAGGGCGCTGATGAGCTCCAGGAAAAGTCAAGGTGGGAAGGTCACGCCGGAGAAGCGGGTCACTTTCTTTTCTATCACCGTACAACGAAGTTCACTTTCTTTTGCATACACCGAAGTTCACTTTATTTTTGTGTCGCCGCACGCTGAAGTTACAAACAAGTGTGTAGTAGCAGTCGTACCTTGGCAACTTGGAACCAGTGCGGTATTCCGACAGTTTTTGGGACATAGCTGAAAGACTCAGTATTATTTCTTGCGTGGACAGCTCATTATTAACGAATTCTAAAGCCGAATGTGGCGAGGTGATATTATAACGCAGATCATAATGCATTATGTTGTGGGACACTAGTCATTAGTACGACGAAGTGCGAGCAGACACACGTGGTGTCTCAAGCTTTACTAGGTACGGGACTGCATGGGCCGTGCGCGATATAATTGACGTCCAGAACATATGAACGAAGCGATGTGCTTTTGTTTGACGAGCAGACAAATGAGTATCCAGGGTCAGTGAACTATGAGAGATAAACTGAGTGTAGTCCAAATATAGAGCGACATTCAAGGCCAAGGACGGACGTAATCTCTTATGAGTGCAGGCTGGTGTAGATGCGTGCGATACAACCTGTGCCGTTATAGAGTTATTATCACGGCCTTAAGTTGATATTACTTGGCATACTCGACATGAAGATTGCAGCGATGTATTGGATGGACATAAAGGCTATCAGTACAGACCAGTGCGAGTTTTGTGACAAGAACTTTACGAGCGAAGGGATGACCAGCTAAATCTAGAAATGTGGAAATGATGACGTGGAAACGAAAGCGAGCCAGGACCATGGACACCCAGAGGGTCGCGAGCTGGATCCAGGACGAGAGGGGAGGATGTTCAATGGGAAGAACGTGGACCCAAACCCCCAGGAAACGTGTCAGCGGAACCAAGACTGAGGTGGTCGTAAGGTACTGAAAACCATGTTAATTCTTAAGTAGTGGTTAATGGGTAGTGGTTACTAAGATTTGGACAGATGGGCTTAAATCGAAATAGAATTCACTCAAAAGGATAAAATGCGATAAAATGACAAGATTATTAGGATAGTAAATTTTAAGTTTTCTTTTGAGAGATTAATGCAGTCATATTTAGGGTTTAAAATAAAATATATGGATGCTTTAAAATATAATCTGAGTACAGGGATCTTTCAGCGTGTTACGTCGCTGTGTTCTTTGAATTTGTGCAACCTGGATGACAATTTATGGTTTGAGCAGGCTTAAATTACAGAGGGAACATTTACACTTAAGGGGCCACTTTTTGTGCGCACATCATGATATTTACACTAAACACTCCCACGTCACTGAGGTTTCCCTTTACATGCTAACATGAGGTGATGCGTTTGGTAGGTAACTGATACAAGGTTGTGTAAATAATGAAACTGCATTGATAAAATGTAGGGTTGCCTAATACGAAGTTATGATGAAACTAAATTCTCGCTATAGCGAGGTCGTGATAGGTTCAAGTATATGAAATTTTGAGGCAATTGTCAGTTGAAAAATAATACAGATAGGCAGAGGCCATCTACTTAAATGTTTATGGTGTACTTATAAATGTGTAAAGAGCATGCAGTGGTTAACAAAAAATATATAAATATCTGGAATCATAAAGATGTTACAATGTAAAGTAATAAATGTAAAATCCAACAACCAGTCATTTTTCTGAGTGAAGCACAGCTGAACGAAAATCAGTGAAAATAATAATGAAAGTATTTAATCCATGAATAAAAGGTCTGAAAATGAATTATTTAACGCCAGTGACATCCATATATAAAAATATATTTTTCTTTTGGTGATTACATTTAGTTAGAAGGAGATCGAATGAGACAACATTTTTTTTTCTTTGAACATTTTCTCATAGTTATGCACCTGCTCATTTATGGACTATTCAATGGAGAGGTGACATAGCATTTTGAAGTAATGGTTGTAATACTAGGGTGATATAGCTCTGATCTCCGTAAGTTATTTTGTATCCAAAGATTAGGACGCCCGGAGATTTTTGTCCTCATTAATTTGAATTTTGCTTCTGCGTCATTAGTTTATTTGCACATCAAGAGTAATTTTGAGAAGTCTCCGAGCGAAGGTAGGCTTCTGTGTTTGATTTTATGTATTTAGTGGTGTGGTTCTGTAATAAATGGTGGATGAGTTTTATTTTAACAGCGGAGTTTTTTGTCATTCTTGTTCGTTGTCATACTTGTGTGTCCACTGGATCAATTTTGAGATTTTACCCCAGTTGTACCCATCATTATAAAGACCCCGGGATTGCTTGAATCTCGTTCCCGACATAGTTTTTCTTAATACCAAAATTGATTCGGACATTCAAGATTTTTTTTTTCTTTTCGAGTTGTACCGAATTTTGGGTGAGGATTGACGTGTGTCGGGCCACCCAATCCAAAGCCAGATTATCGGGCACAATAGGAGGTCAAACAGTTGGGTCAGTTCCCGAAAAAAAAACTGTTCCGAATGCAGCCCAAGCAACAAACCACATAAGAGAAATTAGGCGTATTTTTTAGCCTACTTTCGATTTTTGCAAAAAATGAAAGTAGACTTATGAGATCAACACAGGGCGAAAAAAGTGTGTCTGTCTGTGTGTGTGTGTGTGTGTGTATGTGTGTGTGAGTCTGTGTGTGTGTGTGTATGTGTGTGTGTGAGTGTGTGTGTCTGTGTGTGTGTCTGTGTGTGTACTCTGAATGTCTGTGCCCCCCTATCAATTCGAACACGGTGAATGCGAATTGAACAAAAATTTGGTACAAAGGTAGCACTAGCAAAGGACACCTCAGTGTCATGTTTTATATCGCCGCCATCTTGACGGAAACGTAATGGCGGCCACACAAATGTTCAAAGCTTAAATCAAATTACGACTAACCTAATCATCCGATCTCTACCAAATTTTGCAACAACATACCTTTATGGGGGGAGCATCCTTTGACCAAACCAATAGGTCATCAGCGTAATAGTTTGCGGATGGCGGCCATCTTTGTGTGAAAATCGATTCCCCCTATTAATTCGAACACGGTGCAACCGAATGGAACGAAATTTGATACAGAGGTAGTACTAACAAAAGGCACCTCAGTGTCATGTTTTATATCGCCGCTATCTTGACGGAAACGTAATGGCGGCCACACAAATGTTCAAAGCTTAAGTTAAATTACGACTAACATAACCATCCGATCTCTACCAAACTTTGCAACAACATACCTTTATGGAGGGAGCATCCTTTGACCAATCAATTAGGTTATTAGCCTAATAGTTTGCAGATGGCGGCCATCTTTATGTCAAAATTGATTCCCCCTATTAATTCGAACACGGTGGAACCGAATGGAACGAAATTTGGTACAGAGGTAGCACTAGCAAAGGGCACCTCAGTGTCATGTTTTATATCGCCGCCATCTTGACTGAAACGTAATGGCGGCCACACGAATGTTCAAAGCTTAAATCAAATTACGATTAACCTAATCATCCCATCTTTACCAAATTTTGCAACTACATACCTTTATGGAGGGAGCATCCTTTGACCAATCTAATAGGTCATTCGCCGAATAGTTTGCGGATGGCGGCCATCTTTATGCCAAAATTGATTCCCCCTATTAATTCGAACACGGTGGAACCGAATGGAACGAAATTTGGTACAGAGGTAGCACTAGGAAAGGGCACCTCAGTGTCATGTTTTATATCGCCGCCATCTTGACTGAAACGTAATGGCGGCCACACGAATGTTCAAAGCTTAAATCAAATTACGATTAAACTAATCATCCGATCTCTACCAAATTTTGCATCAACATACCATTATGGAGGGAGCATCCTTTGACCAATCTAATAGCTCATTCGCATAATAGTTTGCGGATGGCGGCCATCTTTGTGTCAGAATCGATTCCCCCTATTAATTCAAACACGGTGAAACCGAATGGAACGAAATTTGGTACAGAGATAGCACTAGCAAAGGGCATGTCAGTGTCATGATTAACATCCTCGCCATATGGACAGAAACGTAATGGCGGCCACACAAATGTTTAAAGCTTAAATCAAATTACGACTAACATAACCATCCGATCTCTACCAAACTTTGCAACAACATACCTTTATGGAGGATGCATCCTTTGACCAATCTAATAGGTCATTAGCCTAATAGTTTGCGGATGGCGGCCATCTTTATGTCAAAATTGATTCCCCCTATTAATTCGAACACGGTGGAACCGAATGAACGAAATTTGGTACAGAGGTAGCACTAGCAAAGGGCACCTCAGTGTCATGTTTTATATCACCGCTATCTTGACGGAAACGTGATCGCGGTCACCCAAATGTTAAAAGCTAAAATGTAATTACGACCAACCTAATAATCTAGTCTCTACCAAATTTTGCAACACCATATCTTTATGTGGGAAACATATTCTGACCAAACTGCAAGAACATCAGCCCAATAGTTTGCAGATGGTGGCCAAGTATGTGTGCAAATCGATTCCCCCTATCAATTCAAACACGGTGAAACCGAATTGAACGAAATTTGGTACAGAGGTAGCACTAGCAAAGGGCACCTCATATTCATGTTTAATATCCCTATAGCACGTTGTATTTCAACAAGCTAGTACAACCAACATTCAATCATACTCCTTGAAAAGGACAAAGAGTTATAACAATACCCATGCATTTAGGAGAAAGTAGGCTATATGTTCTTTACTGAACATCTTGTTTAAAGTAGAAATTACGTAAGTGATTCTGTTTTCCGTTCCTTAAATTTGTTAGATTCTTTTGTGATGGCCGACAGACTTCATTGTAGAAAACAGGTAAAAATCTCAAACATTTTTGAAAAACAGTAGATTTCTCTAAGACTTAACTAGATTGCTGGATTACTACTGTCGTTAAATAGCTGAAGAGTACATTTTGGTTTTATTTCTCATTTGAAACTTTTGAGGTTATTCACGATACAATCATTATACATTATCTGCTTTGTTGAACGAAACTCATTATGTAAACGTAATGCAATATATTTTCTCTACCATTTTCAAAGAACTTTCTTAATTCGAATTTTTCTACTGGTCCCTTGAAGTTCGAATTATTCAAGTTCCACTGTAGTTAGGTTGGCCATCAGAGGGCACAGCTACCTGCCTTGTGACAGGGACTTAAGTGTTGTCAAGAGAACGTGAAAAAGACAAATAGAGTGTATTTGCCAGTAGAGTATACAGAATTAATCATCTCTTCTAGCTCTAAGAGAGCATTCACGGTATGCGTGGTGAATAAAGAAGAAATTCGTGACTTCAAATCATGGTGGCAGCGTATTACAAGATGAATGTGCTGTCTGTGGAATCACAAGGAAGGAAATTTCCTCGAGAAAGAAAGCAGCATTTTTCGATTTCAGACTTTTTGGAGTTTTCCTACAGCACACTTCCTCCTGGTGTGGTCACAACTTGAAATTACAGTACATTGGTGGTTTGCAGGAATATACCTTCAGGATGAGAGATAATTCCAGATTCTCCATCACAATCAGCTCTCCCAACTGAAGTGCCAATGATTAGTGACAAAAATGGCACATGAAAAAAAACTTACCTACCTTATTTTGAAGACATTCAGCGATTCTATGATAATTTACACTCCAAACCCACGTACTGTATGACGTATGTGGATAAAGTAAAGTGACTGATGTAATACTTGGTGAAATATGCACTGTTTGTAATGGTTTTTGCATGAAATAGTTTAATTTACTTAAATGTATTTACATTTGTTTCAGAAACCTCTCATGTCCAACAATTTTATTCATTTATATCTCAGCAGTGAATAATAAACGAAAATTCAAAACTTGTGGAAAATATGTACATCCCATGTAGTTAGCATATATTAAAGATGGTTCACTCCGCGTGAAGAATTATTTAGTTTTTTCCTTCTCCTGAAAAATCACACTTATTGGACATGAGGGGCTTCTGAAACAAGCGATTCATATATAATCAGTTCCGCAAACATGTTATCCATGTTCAGAGGCAGAGAAATGCGAGTTATATGTAACTATACATTTTGTAAGTGTGAGTTGTCACAACGGGGCCATAAGTGAAGGAATGTTCTGTCCATTTATTTATGAATGCACCTTGTTTTGTAGCAGAATAACTACGCATTTTGGTTCACAAGATATCCTTTTAAAACTCTAATGCAGGCTATAACTTGCATTCGAAGGCATTTTTACGAATGTACAACATAACAAGATGTTCAGTAAAGAACATATAGCCTACTTTCTCCTAAATGTATGGGTATAGTTATAACCCTTTGTCTTTATCAAGAAGCATTGTGAGGTTTGAAGCCATTTTTCAGTGTTGCCTAAGTAAACAAAAGTTTGGTGCTTTTCAGTCGGTCAACACAAATGTACCCAAATAGAGCTGGGTTATGCCCTGATCCTGAAATAAATTACATAAGATTAATAAATACACTAGGATGACCAGTTTCGATCGTCAAGCGATCATCATCAGATCCATTACACTTAGGCTATAACATTTATGTTTGAGAATACAGGTGAAAAATATATACAATATGTACAATTATTTAGTTGCAGTGTTGGTAATGCAACAGTCGGTGTATGTTAAATGTGGTATATCTAATGTTAGGTAAACTTCTAAAATAGTGATGAAAATCCGGAATTTGTCTGTTAGGGGTGATTATATGGTTTTACAAAATCAACTATGGTTATACTGAAATAATGCAAGTTTATACTTATCGAGTTGCCTCTTTAACTGGAACTTGAAGCAGTTGCGTATTTCCATAGACACGAGTTGTAGTCGACTAACCCCGAGTGTTCGCTGGGTGGAACTGGTTTTCCCCTTCCGCCCCCTTTAGTTGCTATGTTCTTCCAGAGGTCAGTGCCATGTATATTTGTGTGACTTTGCCAAGTCTAGATAAAAGTGTATGCTAATGAATGCAGGAGTCTGCAACTACTAAAGACCGTGGAACTATCTGCGCCACGCATGGGCTAAAAAAAGCCATTTATACTAAGCGGTACACGAAGATAGTTCCACGGTCTTTAGTAGTTGCAGACTCCTGCATTCAATAGCATACACTTTTATCTAGATTTGGCAAAGTCACACTAATATACATGGCACTGACACCTGGAAGAACATAGCAACTAAAGGAGAGGAAGGGGAAAACCAGTTCCACCCAGCAAACACTCGGTGTTAGTCGACTACAACTGGTGTCTATGGAAACACGCAACTGCTTCAAGTTCCAATTAAAGATACAACTCGATAAGTATAAACTTGCAATATTTCAGTATAACCATAGTTGATTTTGTAAAACCATATAATCACCCCTAAGAGACAAATTCCGGATTTTCATCACTATTTTAGAAGTTTACCTAACATTAGATATACCACATTTAACATACACCGACTGTTGCATTACCAACACTGCAACTAAATAATTGTACATATTGTATATATTTTTCACCTGTATTCTCAAACATAAATGTTATAGCCTAAGTGTAATGGATCTGATGATGATCGCTTGACGATCGAAACTGGTCATCCTAGTGTATTTATTAATCTTATGTAATTTATTTCAAGGATCAGGGCATAACCCAGCTCTATTTGGGTACATTTGTGTTGACCGACTGAAAAGCACCAAACTTTTGTTTATCAAGAAGTATAATAGAATCATTTCTTGGTTGAAGACTTTAGAAACTATTTTACCTCTACCAATCACCAGAGCCCTCGGAAAAACTACTACCGTCATTGAAGATAAAAAGAGAAGGCATATCTCAAGAATTTTATGGAACTGGGGACATGATCGATCAGACGTGAGCAACTTCCAACTTTAAGCTGAGGCATGTGTTTACACGTCTGACTGTCCATGGTTTTCACCACCTTAATTGCATTAACAAATCTTTCCATGATCCTACAGTGACGTGTGTATACCAGCTATGTGGACAAGCATGTGAACGCTACCACTTAGAGCGCTGTAGTAAAAGAAAACTATCAATCCAAAACTATGCAATTCAAATCGCCAGAGCGCAATTTTAGTGTACATGTTCATTCTTCATTTTCGATGGTTATATGGCTGCAATAAAAGTATTAATTAATATCCTGATCTATCACCAACAGCTAGAGTACAGGTACTGTGTGGGATCGTTTTGTTCATTAGTTCAAATAACATTTTCAAATAACACACAATAAGCTGTTACAAACGTTAATAAAAATGTATCGTATTACGCATCAACTTGCCATTCTTAAATTTCGATGTGTATTGAATGCCAACGGTAGGCAAACCAATGGCGTCAATCATAGACCAGTCATCTGGTGGAAAAGTTTCGCATAAGATAATCCTAATAAGGCGAGTGCATTCTAGCGGCCATAAAAGGAAACTTTTCAATTAAAGCTGTTCCAACGTGCAAACCGGTGTGCTGCTCGCAACCAGTTGGCCATGATATTCACCCTCGTAGTTCATCTGGTAGCTGTTAGATGTCTCGTGCAGATCCGGTGGCGAATGTTGTTTTAATTAAATACTAGAAGAAACCCGTCAAAACATGACGGTCATTGGGAAAATATTTACTGAAGGATTCTCTTTCGTGTCATCTCAAAACTCACGAGTCTTAAAACTCACGAGTCTCAAAATTCACGAATTTCAAGATGAGGGTTAGTAAAAGTAGGTTCTAACCGGTTCCTGTACCTGGGCCAGTCTCAAAACTCACGAACCAAGCCATAGACACCTATAAGGTTATAGGTAGCCATGGCCAAGCCAGAGCATTAGGAAAAGGTCCATTGTTAGAGCCAGCCAGAACTGCTTGCCCTCTTGTAATTGGCACCTCTCTTATCAAGATGTTGTTGATTCTTTTAGGGACTTTGCGACATCGTGGTCGTGTACTTGGGTGGGCATGGAATTTGTCTAATAACCTGCGTTACTGTGACGACTGTACAATACAAACGAAATCCCATTCTAAAAATGGGTAGACCAATATGGGTTGAAGGGCAGTGTGCTCTCCGGAGTCGTGAGTTTTGAGACTATTATTATAATGTTCATTCAGCTACTAGTTTATTGTCGTGAGTTTTGATACTATTTGTTACTATTTTTAGCTTGTGAGTTTTGAGACTCGTGAGTTTTGAGACGTAACCTTCTCTTTTATGCATTTTTTGAACGATTACTTTTTGACACTGTTGAAACTTTAAGGGCGTCAAAAGATCGACTTCGCAACATATATCTGGCCATGACTGAAACCTTGATGAGGCAAATAGAGACCTACACGTTCTAGAGTTTCCCCATGTTATTTATTGATTGTGATAAAGTACGCCATGCGAATTGGAAATTGGAAAATGGAAGTTTTTTTTATCGGATGATGTTAAATCAAGCCCAAGGATTGTAGCTCCCTGCCCTATACTATCTGCAGTTATTATTTCCAAATCCAAGCAATTTTTATACATATTTCTTACAAATAATCTGGTTCCATTTAGGAGTCCTTGGGAAACGTTCAAATTTCTAAGGAGCATAACTATGGCTCAAACTTTAGAGTAAGTATATGTGGTGGTAATCACTTATTTCCAAGGAATTCAAGAATTCTGTAGGAAACTGAAGTAAATGATTTAATCCTCAGTATTAATCTGTTAACGCTGGTGTATATTTTTGAATTACTGGATATCAGTTCAAAGACTTTAAAATTAATTTAATTATATTGTTCATTTTTTGGTGTAAGAATGCGAACTTCCTTCACAGAAGTGAATGATTCGCCGCAAATCTCAGCCACGATATCATCATGAGTGAGAAGTCTGGCAGGTAATTCAATAATATTTGATACCTCACCATCCACGGTGGGTAGTCGTCGTTAACTTGTAACAAAAAATCAGAATATTCCATTTTGTCTGGTTTCGATCGCGTATTTTTATGTAAGGGACGTATTTTGGAGAAGGGCCAGGGAGAAGAATATTTACTACAATTGTGAATAACTGTTTGGCGAGAAGGCACAACAGGCAAAACCTACCTGAAGTCTCCTCCAAGAACAATAACTTTCCCACAAAAGGGAATAATGTCGTTTCGTATAATATATTTTAGAAGTCGATTAACACACATTATTGAATGAATATTTGCCATTGTGGCTTCACTCCATATTATGAGCCATGCTAATCCAATATCGTCCGCTGGATTGCAAATTAATTTTATCTAGACACTGAAATCTCATTTAAGTTGAGATGTATTTTCAATGCTGAATGTAGGGCTTATGCCCATGCTAAATATTGTCTAAATTGTGAAGTGTGCCCTCCGTGATGCAAGAATTCACTTGATTTACAGATCTGACTTGATTAGCTTCTGAGGAGTCTAATATATACAACTGGCCGTTAGAACCTTCGCTTATATTTTTGGGACATAAGGAAGAAATGCAATGATGTGACATTCCAGAAATTTTAAATATATATGGACCGTATTCTTGTGACACGGTAACATTGGCACCATACGACACAAAGGACATAGCATTTCTGTACTGTCGAGTATTATCTCTGAAATACCTTGAGATATCATCTCAATTATCAATAAATGATAAAAATGGTCCGGTTAGCTCAAACAATGCCAGCGTTTCGCCCCAGTGTGCCGTTGGGCTCGTTAGTTGGTACAGACACTCCTACCAATACGCGTGGCTAGCACATACTGAGAAGGCCATGCAAGACACAAAATACAAGCAGTATTGACGTCACGAGCATGCCAATGTGCTACGGAGGTCAAACTCCCTTTCATAAAAACAAAAGCCTTACCTTGGCAATCCTTCGGGAATATTCAAAATCTTATATATCATCTCAAGTCAAAAATTGTTTCAGAAGAAAAATACAATGCAGAACAATGTTTACATTTGTTCGTCGAGCACCCTACACTGTACACACGTGTGAGAACTCTCGCATGTGTATAAACCGCCCGCCCGGCTTCATTGTTATGTGGGCTCGACGCGACACAGTTCTGGCAGAGACTACCGACACAGTTCTGGCAGAGACTATATGCGCACTTTCTTTCGGGATTAGGGTACCACCCATTACAATTGGGTACAGTCGTGTCGACCGATTGAAACACATTAAATTTCGATTACTAAGGCGGCACTGAAAATTGCCTTCAAATACCATAATATTGTATGACTATTTACGAAGTAAACAGGGGTCGTCCAGCACTTGTAATGTCAGAATTTCAACGTATTGTACAAAATTGTCGCATAACAGACAAATGCACGGTTCATTAGTGGAATTTCATGAAACAAAATTTTGGACATGCCATGGCCGCTTCATTCCCAATCCTATCCCCAATTTACACATACACACGCTAGTGCAACCATCACAATTACACAGGCTATCACAACAATTCCACACACACACACACCCATGTACACGGGGCTACATGACCACGATGTCCAAGCCCCTCAAATGATATAAAATCTGTCTACACATGAAAGTTGCAAAATGGTGAAAGGAAAATGTAGGAATATTTGGCACCATTTTTCTCTGTCAGGATAGCATTTTGCTAATATGCTGATTAGCTCTCCATACGATAGCATAGAGAATACTACAGTCAATTGCAGCCCTTGATTCACAATCGGCTTAACAGCTCTCCCATATGCAACAATATACCAAAGCGTCTGTAGCAATAATGACAAATACCGGTTTTGCAATGTAGGTTACACAGTGAAACCAACTATTTGAACAAAATACTTTAATTATGTACATACAGTAACAACCATTTTCTTTATACTACAGAGGCCGATTTGACTTGATAATTATGCCAACTATCAATTAAAAAAAGAGCTTTGCAAATTTAAAATGAACACCATCGCATACTTGTATCACGTCTTGATGGCAAATACAAATTCGTGATATTGCAACAAATAAGGTACAAAGATAATTGTAGCCTATTGGCCTACTCTCTTGTCTTTTAATTCACTGTAATGTTACCCTTTAACTCAATTGTATAATTTGACACAAATAACACCCACTAAATCAATTTCTTTTTTAAAATTAGTTGTCCTAGGTATGCTTGTCATTCAAACGGGTGTTGTCATGACTGTGTCATTAGCAAAACGGCTACCGATTGTGCATGAGCATTGAAATGGCAAGAGAAATGGCAGCTGAAGCAGGCCTGTAGTTGCTTATGTTATTTACAATCTCATAACAACATATGCTGCATAAAGAACGTTCGGGTTACATAGCCGCGTTGTAGCAGCTCCTAAGCTAAGGTACCATAAAGAACGTACAATTAGTAAGATTTTAAAGAGTTAAAAAGCATTGTATGTTATAATTTGTCTCAGAGTAATCCATTCTTCGAGTACTTTAAGTATCATGTGTTCTAATTATGTGGATACATGCGACATTAGCGCCTGGGAGGAGCAGATAGAAGTTAAAGATATCATGACGTAATTTGGAAACCGATCGCTCTATACCAGTTTCACCCGCCTGGTGAAGTGTATCTTGTTTGTTGTTCTTTGCCGCTCCATGAATCCCGAGGGACGACGAAACATTCCGACTGTGCACGAAAACTGCACAGCAGTTTGTGCTCGCTATATCTAAAAGTCTCCGCTAGCAATTTCAAGCAAAGTCTGCTAAAGCTCAAAGTATCCTTGTTTAAGAGACGTATCACACTCGCTTCATTACTGGTCTACAACATGTAAGACATCTAAACTCTCCACTTGGTCAATATAAGTGACATGTCTTCGGTCCTTATATTAGCTTTGCATTGAAATAATGCGCGCGCGGATCATGATGGATGTATTTCGTAGATTTTTGCCTGCTTTATGCAAGAAATACTGTAATTCTAGTCACCCCCTACATAACTCACTTACAAAATGTAAAACGTTAATAATACTCCTTGATAAAATAATATTTCAGTGGTAAAAGAAAAACTGCCGAGATTTGGGATCGAACCAGGGCTCCTTCTTCCCACAGTCAGTCACCATAACAACATAGCTACTCACGCACGCTATCTTAGTAACTGGCGCAACGATTCACTATCTTCATAACCCACTGTCTGGAGAAAATAGTCTATTTCGTTAACAAAGAATCAATATGTCGCCTCCGTAGCGTAGCGGTCAGCATGGTTAGCTGCCGCCCCGGAGGTCCTGGGTTCGATTCCCGGCTCTGCCACGAAATTTGAAAAGTGGTATGAGGACTGGAACGGGGTCTACTCAGCCTCGGGTGGTCCAACTGAGTAGAGGGGGTTCGATTCCCACCTCAGCCATTCTCGAAGTGGTTTTCCGTGGTTTCCCACTTTGTCTTCGGGCAAATGCCAGGATGGTACCCACTGTAAGGCCACGGCCGCCTCCTTCCCTCTTCCTAGCCTATCCATCCCATCTTCCATCCCTTCCCCTCCTACATGAGGTCCCTGTTCGCTTTGCAGGTGAGGCCGCCTGGGCGAAGTGCTGATCACACCTCCCTAGTTGTATCCATCCCGACCAGAAGTTCCGTGGGAACCACCAACCTAGAGGGTAAATTGACTAAATAAAAAAATAAAATAAAAGAATCAATGTAGCACATGCGTATACGTTGATACTGTTATTATATTTTATTGTCAGGACTTGGTTAATGTATGTTTTCAATTACATGGAAGCTTTATACATGGACGCGTAGAGTTATAAAAAAAAATTAATTAGTTTAGTCAATTTACCCTCTAGGATGGTGGTTCCCACGGACTCAGCGAGGGAACTCACCACTACCACCTCTATGGGCAGTGTCCTGGAGCTTGGAACATCTGGTCCGGATGGATACAACTGGAGAGGTGTGATCAGCACCTCGCCCAGGCGGCCTCACCTGCAAAGCGAACAGGGGCCTCATGAAGGATGGGAAGGGATGGAAGATTGGGATGGATAGGCTAGGAAGAGGGAAGGAGGCGGCTGTGGCCTGACAGTAGGTACTGCCCCCGTAAAATGAATTATAAGGGATGAAAATGGGAACAATACATTTTTTTCGAAGCCCATGATAAAATTTAACCAAGGAATATGAAGGCTGGAACTTGGCAGAAACCAGTCGTGAGGCGACGTTGAGCAGGAGGGATATTCCGTCACGTGATTGTATTGCGCAATGGAAGTTTCCAGAAGCTTAGAATCGACCTAGCAACAGTGAATATTCCCAGGAATTGTTTAAATATTGTTATAAATTATCCCATTGGATATGAGCTTACAGCCAATAGGAAGAAGTTTTAGAGAAGACGGGAGTTCCAGCAACTAAATTTTTAATGGATATTTAATTCATTTAAGCCCTTAAAGAATGAATTTATATATTGGAAAAGAGAAGAATATGATAATAAAATATTGGAAATATAGGAGTTCCGAGTGTTTCACCGAGCTTGTAGAAGGTGACTCGTGGAGACAAGGCATAAGCGAGGGTAGAGTTAGGAGATTACCGCGCATTGAAACTAAGTGAAGTTGCGATGAACTTACATGCCGCAATCACTTCAGTCTGATCTATTTTAGAGACATTATTTCAACTACAGATTGTAGCTTGCTATCAGGTATTGTATATTACGAACATTCAGAAGTTTGGGAGAAGTATTTCGGCAATTATAAGCAGTTTTGTGAAGCGCGAGAAAAGTGTTTATTCCCAGCGCGATAATACACTTTGTCCGAGCGACTACAGCGCATGCACCAGCCACAAGTGAGTACGGGTGTATGCTAGCATTGCTTGTGTGGAACTGTTTTACAACACACTTAGGATGGAGATGTATTCCATAGTGAAGAACAATATTCAGTATACTATTATGAAGATTATTATGGACTAAATTAATATGTGCGCCAGGAGTATAAGCAGATAGAAGCAATATAGTGTGCCCTTTTAGCAAGAAATATGCCAATCACAGTATACCAGCGTAGCTCAATTCGGGATTTTTCGGGGTAGCGGTAAGTTCACCCACTCTGTGACTCACATATTTTGGATTAATTAGAGGATACACTTGCAAAATAACAACAAAATCAACTCCTATTTTAACACATTTAATTAATAAAAATTATGGCGCTACAAACCATTAAACAATTAAATTATTAACCAATAATCATCTACTTGTTCCAAATGAACAAGGAATAACATAAGAATAAAACAAATATTGTATTAAAACATATGGTTTCCATATAAACCAACAATTCATAATTATTTTTACTTCCATAAAGCATCAACTGTAAGTTTCATGTAACTCCGAGCTCTTTTGGCTCAATGCTTTCTATAATAATGGTGTCATTCTTTGTACACCTCCAATACTACTTTTTTATATTTTTTTAATCATCAAACAAATGTATAATTACAGTTAAAATTACATGTTAATTATCTAACTCAATATTTGGGCATTTCACAGGTTTTCAGCTTTTATCATCTCTCTCTATTTTTACAAATACATTAAGGTAATCAGGAAATTACTTGTGTACTCCAGAGTATGAAGATACTTGACACAGTCAAAAAACTATGGTCACTCCCGAAACCTAGTTGCCTTCAATTAACTCATGGAATCCTACTTCCATACAACATTACAATAGGGATTGTTATTTATCTCATATGTCTTATAAGACCATTATCACATAAAAAACTACGATCTGAACAGGCAAACGGAAATATCAATCTACAAGGACCTCGGTTCAACGCCCGGGTCGTTAACAACTTTAAACACTCACGGTGTATTCATTACTCCTTACAAGACGGCCTTCAGACACCCCTCCTATTCCAAGGGTCTGACCGTGAAACTTGAGAGTTATTTATGACTATGCGGGAACCCTCCCGTCTAGCCTAAGCTAGAGCTCTCTTTAATGCTTTTACAAACAGCTTTTCGTTCATTCTCAGTTCTCTGGGGAGACCTGGCATTCTACTCCTCGTTTAAATTCAACAATATTATTGGGCTCATAAACCACATTCGTAATCTTGGCATTTATTAATTATGAAAGGTCCTCATTGATTGGGGAAGAGATATACACATTCTACGACGAATAATAAAGGGGCTTTCACAATAAGAAGATTCTGAGTTCGAATCTCTTCACATGCCTCGGGAACCGTTCCCATATAGAGGACTATACAAAATGCGATTTAGGGTCAGCCTATAGCTTATAAGACCTACGCTCAATACCATACATTTGCTCCCTTTCAATACAACATACACAATGGCCTCGTGATACTACGTCACAAATAGAGGACTTACACCAATTCTCAATTCGCTACAATCAACTACCTCTCATAAGTAATTTACCAAGTACATTAACTTTTACGCGTTCCTAGCGTGACATTTTATTTTAATTGCGCTCCTTTTGCGCTATACTTTATTTTTAAGCCTAGCGTCATCCAAAGAACTGATAATATCATATTAACAATTGATACACATCTCAATTTTTATATTATTCTTTTCCTTTGACAATAACTTTCTCTCTTTTTAAGAACATGCATTTGAACATCATGTCTATACTTTTTATTAAGGCTCTAACGCTATTATGTTCACATCAATTAATTTGATCTTTATTTAATATTTCCTTACTTGGTTATTATTATTATTATTTCATATCTTCATTCTTTACACAAGCTCAAAAGCTATTTCTTTCATATAACTCAAATTTTATTTAAATATCTTTCATGATAATTATTAATATTTCGCTTGCTCTTATGACATTCGTCAAATACACTGACATTTTATTCATATATTTCCTCTACTGGATTTATTCTTTTACATAATTATTTATAGTTTCTCAAATTTCTATTATTGTTCAGACCGCGTTTTTGTTTTGTTTTTTATTCAGTATTTATTTAAACACATCCCTTTTACTCAAAAACTCCGGTGGATTTGTACACAACCATTTCCCGACACCAAAATATAATGAAATTCATTACTCACATGTTTTTAAGGTCGTCTCATGACCTTTATCCTTGTGCGGTGTTTCATTTTGGCCCACTTTTTAACTTACTCCATATTGTAGAAATTCATCTCATGTACAAACACTTCTTGACACATATTCAATACACTTAACATTGACAACATTTTTAATACACTGGTGTATCCATTTAGAACACACAATAAACACTAAAACATATTATTTTAACACACAATCTTGATAGATTTACACTTCACAACTTTTGATCACTAGGCCGTATTTTCCTAGCCTATCACACGTGACCTCTTAATCTCCCGTTTCCAAGGGTGCAATTTATTCAATGTCGGCTTCCTATCCTGCAGAATACGAAAGTCTCGAATCATCTACTTTTCCCTGGAATCCTAATTCTTCGAATCCTATTCTGGATGACCGGCTATTTCTCTAGCTTGAACGGCTTCTTTTTTAGATCTAGTTTATCGATCCTAGTGAAAGTCTGTTCGGATCGAGGTCCCCTCGATAACTTATCGATGATCGATGGATTTATTTTATAGTAGCTAGTACTTCTCGAGTCTAGTACTTCAGAATAGTTCGTCTGCTTTCTGGAGATAATGTCTATAGTCTCCGTTCTTCTTTGTTTATTCGGTTCTCGCACTCCTACTTTTCTGAAATACGTTGCGAACCTTACTCTGTTTTTCCCTATTTGGGTTCTTTAAATTAGATAACTGATTATCTTTCTATTACGGTACTTCCGTACGTTATGATATTTTCGGTCGTTTATTTAAAGACCTATCGCCTTAAGTCCAACGTTCGCAGCCTGCTCTGACTATATTTTACGAACTTTTCACTGTAAACTTGTGTACTGTCGGACCTAAATCCTGTAACTAGGATTTTCCTAATTTTTCAACACGGCGATACTTTAATATTTCTTCTTTACAACTCCTTATGGAGGCACGCAAGTTGTTAATACTGCGACGCCTGTGGCTATCGGATATTAATTCTGCGGTGTAATACAGCGTTTCTCCCTTCAAGGAGTACTGGTAAATTGTCTTCGGTGTGAAGCAGAGTAACGCCCCACACGGCTGTCTGAATACTGATGCGTAGCAACGCCCCCCTCGGGCTGTTTGGAACTGCTTGTACTGATGCTCCAGCGTCACGTCCCCTGGACTGTTTGAAACTGCATGTTTGGCTTGGTGATGCCAGGAGCTTTATACTCTTTCGCTACAAAAAGATAAGACTCTAGCCCTTTCCGTGCCCAACTTTTAAAATAATGGTTGCACCATTATAAAAATTATACCTTCAAAAAGCTCGTCTTCTCAATGTTAAATAATCTCATTGCGCATAAGAATCGATCGTGCAATTCGGAGATATTAATTAATTTCTCGTCCTCAACTGTGTGGGTGTTGCTGTTCATTTGCATTCTCCCCTCTCCACAGGCCTTGGTAAATCCCCTATGACGTCTACTTGCGTTTGCAGTTTTCTCCTGTGCAATTATTAAAGGGTTTTTCTTTACACAAAAATCTCTAATTCGAAATGATTCACCGTACTGTAATTGTTTACTTATTTTTATACTCGTAAACGGGTTAAATTTAATTATTCCTCTTCTGGCGCATAGGCGGTGTTGTCGTTTTCAAGCAAGCTCAGCTCGATTTCCGAGTCAGGCTTCCTTGTCTAACAACCGAAATTTTCCACTCGGTTATTAATACTCATGACCAGCTCCTTCTGAATGTCAAGAGGCGTGATCTCATCTCTCGAACACCTGGCTCGCGCTGCTTGCACAATGTTAGGCTAGAATCCTGGCTTGATCTTTCTCTATGTTACAGTAGAAACTGTACGTTTCTTTCATTTCTTCCCCAAATACATGGATTCGACCTCCTTGGACCCTATGGCACATGGGTTCATCTCTCGCCTCCTTAGGTAAATAAATTTTCGAAAAATTTTGAGGAAATTTATTTCAATTAATCTTATCTTTCTTTATTCGTCGAAGCCATCATAACGTTGTCCGTATCTTCTGTTGTTTTATTTCTTTAAAGTCGTATCCGGTGATTGTGTAGGTCGGGTATGCTCTGTCCCTACCCTTTCTTTCTTTTTCCTTTATTCGTCTGGGCTTTAAGTCCCCAGAACCTCATTCTTCCTTACGGGTTTGATCTATCCCTACCCGTTTCCTTATTTCATCATTCTCCTTTCTTAAATTGAAATTTTCTTCTTCAATAAACTCAATTATTTCTTTGATTTCCCAATACAATTTCTCCAATTCGCATTCGCACTCGAATGCTTGAGCTCTATTTTCTATTTCTTCCTTATTCTTGTTTATGTCAAAAGCGGATTCATCTCTAAATGTTTCCATAACCAGGGCTTGTTCATTTGCTTCATCAAAATCTTCGGGAGGGTAATATAATTTCAAATTTGCTGAATTCATGGTCACTTCGTGATCCGTTTCACAGTGCCGAATTCTATATGCGTTATTCCTCAAATCTCTGATTATTTGATACGGTCCGTGGTACATTTTCTGGAACTTCTTGTACACACGGTTCCCTGGATCCGAAATGGCTGGTCTTTTTACTAACACCATTTCTCCTGCTAATAATGGTCGATGATACCTCTTATGCCTATTTCTTCTTTGCCTCCTGTCGGCTTGAGCTTTTAGATGCTCAAAGGCTCTTCTAATACGTACATCTCTTCCAGGCTGAGCGTCTGCTGGCCTAGGAATTACCAGACTCCAAGGTCTTTCTGGTTGCTCATTCCGATGTAACGTTATGGGTATCTCTCCCGTGGATTCATGGATTGTATTATTTATACAAAATTCGATAATATCCAAGATATCTATCCACTTCCAATTTTCTTCGGCACAGCATATTCTACAGTACTTGGCCGTCTCCCTCATCACTCTTTCTACAGGATTTGCCTCAGGATGGCGAATACTTGACAAAATCTGACGTATTCCAAGTCTTTCTAATTCTTGTCTGAACTCTACACTGGTGAAACAACTGCCGTGATCCGACAACAAATTCTCAGGTTTTCCCAGAATCGGTATCACTTTTTCTTTTAGTCGTTTTAACACCTGTTTGGTACTAGTCTTCTGTATGGGAGCAAGGACAACCATTTTAGTGAAGACATCCATAGCCACCATTATGTGTCGATTTCCTCTTTTTGCCTTGGGCAAAGGTCCAAAATTATCAATAGAAATGATTTGGCCGGGCCTCTCGGGCAACAATGGTATAGGCTTCTGTCTCATCAGAAATGCATTTGGTTTGATCCTTTGACATATATCACATGTCTTTAACGTGTCCTTATAAACCCTTTGGAAAATAGCATGTAGACAAGATTCAAAATTTCGGGGTCGTAATGGATTCTTGTGAATGTGATTTAGAGGTTTTGCTATCAACATAACTTCCAAGGTTCATAAGGTTAACTTATTATTATTATAAAGCCAAGAAAAACAACAGGATCTACTAACAAATGAAATTTATTAACTGAATCAAACATAAAAAAAAAAAAAACTATAACCACCCTTTTATTGTTCACTCGCGTGAACAGATCTAACACTGACCAGCCTGACGTACCATGACGACATGGCATGACAGCTGTCAACAAGCATTGTGACTGCAATGTCACTTAAGTCAAAGTAACAAAAGAAAACGGATCACAAGATCCAAATATAACAAACAAATAAAATAGTACAAAAATTTAATATTTATGAGCGACACGGGTTTTAAGACTAGTTCAAGTAATGAGCATTTTGACGGGCGCTCGTTTCCGACCAAAACAGTTGGTTCGGGAACGGACTCTGTACTGCGAAGGACGAATTACGGAAATGTGGGAACAACAATTACATATTTATATACACTACTGACATGCTCTAACCTTAGATTACCACAACCAAATACACGTGTGTATTATTTAAAATAAGGGCTGCGGAATTACCGACTTATACCTTAAACACTAGGATAGCATAACATGACATGAACAGGTTTGGCCGGTTGCCAAATTATATTTATATGAATACAATGGCCTTGAAAATAAGAGCCAACAACAACAAAATATAACTTTTAATTTTCACGCCGGAAAGTTTGGCGTTTTAAAACAATGAACAAATAAGTCGTAGTAATGATAAAAGAAACTTGGATCGACAACATGGCAACTTCCCAAATTAAACCAAATAAAATAACCTTAACTCATTAGGCTTTAAAGCAAACATAACGTGTCATAACGAGCTGGAGACAACCGGGCCTGTTATCGCATCACCGAGAGAGTGGCTGATTTCTTCCCCCAAGTAGTAATTAGTGCCATGCTAAATATAGATTCTGGCCCATAGCCAGCGTACAGCACCTTTGCTAATCGCCACCTGTTAAACGCGTACAAATAAATAACACATTATCTCAAAACATCCTCTCAGGGATTTTTAAGAATACATTCCCAGGTCAAACTTATCCCCACGGATAACTAGTTTGCCGGAATGATATCGCAGTCATGGACAGGCTTTACCTCTCCTCATCATCATCACTTACACCCAAAAATACGTGGCACATTTCTCGAAGATCTCGTCGTAGCATGAATCAGCACACCTCTCAGATAATGACACACAACATGTCCAAATGACAATAAAGAATTAATAACAGGATCAGTCCTAGCCCGAGTTATCAAAGCAACAAAATGCAAATATTCCCCCCACGTAGTAATTAGTTTAACATATCATTAAATCAGTCCATTTATCATTGTCGTTCCTAGGTTCTCATTCATGGCTACACTTTTTATAGATACGTTAATCGATGCGGCCGTTTCGCTATAAGAATTACGTAACATAAGGACCACATTTAAATTACAAAATTTACTGTACAACAATTGTCACGCAATGCCAAAAATTACTACACGCATGTCAGTTAAGAAATCAAACCCTGAAATTTAAATTAAACCACACAAATAAAATCTATACAAAGTTCCACACATCTCTCGCGATTCCCCTCGTCCAAAATCAATAAATCAATTTTTTAATACTCATCACTTAAACTGCTTTCCAGAGGCCTCCCGCCTCGTCAATTCCCATCATTAGGCCGTTAGCCCATAACACTGATGGTAATGGAGGATGAAGCTTGCTGTCTTCTCTCCATGGTCGACATTTTGCTGCTGTTAAAACACAATTAAATCAAAGTTTTTAAACTGTTCTATCTGCGTTCTAAGTATTTTATTTCCTCAGATCGTCCTATGCAGAATCGTCGACTTTCCCTATTCTATGGCTAATTGCCATCTCACAATTTATGAAAATTTCCAACTTCGTTGCCGACACACAACTATAACTTTAAAACCATATCGTCTTAAGGACGTCTTAAACGACTGTCGAAGAATAATTAGGAGTGCCTCGGTTCATCTCAGACATTTGTATATATACAGAAAGCCTAAAGTTTCAATGGTGGGAGTAAAACAGCTCCTCAATATTTTAAGTAATGGGCCTATAATTATGTGTGACCTCTCAAAATTCTTGTATTTTCTCACAGGTCGCGAATCTGCCGTCGAACATGCAAACCGATCGTTAGATCTTTTTATATCCGATTGCCGCGCAAAACACACTGACGCTATGTTCTGGCGTCATGTTTTCTTATTGGTCAGATAAGTTGGCTTCGGAGTTCTGACCTTACAAATCCCGCCCTTATTTTCACGTCACGACTATTCTCCTCTCTCTCACTCCTTGCCTTGTACGCAGCATTGTGGCCTTTTATGGTCACGTACGCCACAGCGTCATATCTGATTTTCTCAGAAATCCAAGAATAACATTGGTTGTGAAACTATTGGTCATTTCCAGCCAGCACGTAGCATGTCTTACCAAGTCCAGATTTCTTGCTACATCAATATTACTCAAATATCCAGCATATCATGTATTTAGTATTTCCATCGTTTTTATTAATATGAAACATTATTATTGGACACAATGATAAGGGTTCATCTGACCCCTAGTTGATGAAATTCGAACTCAAATGAAGTCGAATTTCACATCCCCTACTTTTCTGGCTCAAATTTGAAGTTGCTGGTCCCCTCAAAATATAATGACTGTCCGCCTCTGTCTGTTTCAGTAGCCGTCTCGTTCCAAATTCATTAGGAAATTCCTGTATACTTATGCCCTCCGGCCTCTTTCCTTGCTACTCGTCTCCCCTCTCACTCTTTCAAAACATCAACATATTCATTAACGACTTCCGCCTGAACTTGTAAACACGTCAGAGCTGTCTTTTGAGCGCTTTCACCACTAGTGTACCCCCGTATCTTTTGTTGTATGTTATCACGCGAATGTTTAATTTGCTGCAGTAACATTATTTCTCGGTTCGTATGGCTCTCTCTGATGATACAATTTTAAATTTGAGATATTATATACTGCCATGTTTCCTGTGCTCACCTCTCGGACTCTGTAGGCGTTGTTACCTAAATTCGTAACCCCTAGTTGAACTTCCTTAAGCCGCTCCTGTCTCTTCTCCATTTTACCGTGATGTCATCTCCTTCTTCTTCCCCCGCGTTGCCATCTTCTTCCTTCTCCCTTCTTCTTCTCCGATTCCCGTACAATAACTTTTTTTTACCATATTTCGAGACCCTTGCCTGACACGGCCTGCGAATCTCTCCTGCTATTCTTCTGTTTCCTATTGTCGGCTGCTCTATTTTCTTCTTCTCCATGCAGCTCCTCCAAATATCTCTGGGTTTCTACATGCATGGCCTCCAACATTTGATGTGTTCCGTTTTCCTCCTCGTGGTTGTCGGGATTCTTCCGCCGATCTATCGCTCTTTCCCATTTATCATTATTTCCTTCCATGTTACGTGGCTCCTCCAGGTACTGTTGCGGGTCAGCGTGTCTCTCGTTCCAATTTCTCTGATCATCCCTTGGATCCGATTGCTCGTTAAACCGCTGGTTATTTTGTGCGTTATATTGTTGATTGTAACGCCTATTGTCTCTGGGCCTATATTGTTGATTATAGTGTCCTCCACGCCATCCTCGATTGTAAGGTGCGTTATTATTATTCCTATTTTATGACGTTTGGTATCTCCTATTATCTCGCCACTGCTGATTGTTTGTGTTCCGGTAGCGGTTAGTTTCTTCCTGATTGTTATGGTTTCTGTCCCTATTTTCGTATCTCGGTTGAGATCTCGGCTCATATTCTTCGGTGCTCTGCCGTCTTTGGTTATCCCCAGTGTTTGTAGCTTGCGACCTCGTGTTTTTGTTCGGTGTCTTGACTACTTCGACTGCATTAACTAACTCTATCTGTCTCTTCTCTCTCGGGTTGATGTAATTAGTGGTTTCATCTATCTTCCTTAATACCTCTTCTGCCTGGACCACGGTCGTAATATTTGCCGCCACCAAGAATTGCTGAACGCTAATAGGCATCTGCTTTCCTATAGTAGTTATTAGCTCCATTTCGCTCGGTGGATTATCAAGATCCTGCAATTTGACAAGTTGCATGGCGAAAAAATCTGCATATTTCGTCTGATGCGTGGAATGGTATTTGCGCGAGTATAAGTCCATTCGCAAGCTTTGTTGATACGACCCACTCCAGTATTTGCTTAGGAAGGCCTTGTGGAAACCTTCCATTGATTTAAATGTGTTCTTAAATCCAAGATACCAGGTAAGTGCTGAGCCTGCCAAAAATTTTTCAACCATTCTTAATTGTCGCGTTGAGCTAACATTTTGGTCCGAAAAATATTCTGTCAGTTCCCTTAAGAAAGCTTTAGGTGTCCTTCCGCTCTCTGGTAAAAACTTATTCGGTTTAAATTCGTTTCCACGGATGACTTGTATAACTTGCGTGGGAAGTTGTGTGTTTTGAGGTGTCGAGCTACGACCCTCATAATTCTGGAATGCTTGCGTGTCTACCGTTCTTGGACTTTGCCCAAGCTCGTGGCTGTCTATTGTGTGCTCTCTTTCCGCATTCTCCCCTTTCCCCTTGTCCATTAGTGTCGCAAACATCGTATTATGTCCAAGTGACTGCAACTCCGATTTTATCATGCGGTCCTCTTGAATTTGAAATCTTAACTTCATATTTTCTTCTAACGCCTGTATTTTCGCGTTATTTTCCCCTAGCTTCTTGCTTACTGCGAGCCGTTCATCTTTCGAATCAGCGCTCATCTTGGTCCAATCTTTCCTAATAGTATCCTTCAATTTAACAAAGCGTTTTTCGACTTCCTGTTGATTAGCCTCCTGATTATCTTCAAGTTTATCTATCCTTTCTCCCAGAGAAATGTTGTTCTGTTCTAATGTTTGTTTAATTTCTTCCTGGTCAATTTCTAACTTTTTCCATTTCTTAATTGATTGTATTTCTAATTTGTTGAGTTCCGTCACTAAGCCCGTGATATTGTTATCTACTGTAATTATCTGATCTTGCATACCCTGTGTCCCTCGTTCGATATTCTCAAACCTTTTTTCTAAGTTTGTGTGTGCTTCTTTGATTTCAGATGAGCTGGTCAAACACGCTTGCTCGATTTGTGCTAGTTTTGCCACAACAGTCTCATCCATTCCTTTTATTTCCTTTTTAAACGAATCTTCGATACCTTTTATTATTCCTAATTGTTTGGTATTGTTAGTGCTAACGTCCTTTGCTAATTGGATTAGCTGTTCTTTTGTGTGCTCTTTGATTTCTACCGTTAGCGCAGCTAGATTTTGAGTGTTCCTTTCGTCTTGTGCGTTTAACATTTCATTGTTTTTCTCAGACTGCCTATGTAATTGTTCACTAACCAGAATGTTTTGTGTAGCGATTTTCTGATTTATATTCTCGTTAACTTCAGATAGTTTTGTGTTTAACTGTGTCTGTATTTCTTCCGATTGTTTATTTATAGCAGCTAACTGTGTCTGCATTTCTTCATTATTTGCCGCCAACTGTGTCTGCGTTTCTGCCGATTGTTTATTTATAGCCGTTAACTGTGTCTGCGTTTCTTCACTATTCGCCGCTAACTGTGTCTGCATTTCTACACTATTTGCCGCTAACTGTGTCTGCGTTTCTTCACTATTTGCCGCTAACTGTGTCTGTATTTCATTGGTTATGTCCTTTCTCATCTCACTAAGTTGTTCTCGCGTACGAGCGGATGCTAGTTCAATCACTTCGCGAATTTCTCCCAGAGTTGCCATCACAACAATAATATATTTGAGACATAGGGAAATGACATAAGGGCGGAGCCCTGGATACGCGCGCTCACACATATTAAATATACACACATTAACCCTTTACATACTCAGTTCATTTACTTTAAATTACTCCCACAAACTATAGCATCACTGAGTATAATTTACTTATTATTCCATTTAATTTTAACCCTTTGATTCAGTTATAATCTTCCTGACCTTACTTTACTTACAAATTTTAACCAATTAATAGAGTATTAATTAGTTTTTAAGGTCTAACCTTCCTGTCAAATAATTCTTTGAGTTTGGCTTTTCTACACAAAGCTAATTTAATTTTATTGGGCGCCTGGAACAGTTTGTTCTAATTTTAATCAAAGTTCAAACACTTAACTTGTTCCACATTTACTTTATTGCAAACTCCATGACTTTATATTTTCAAACATTTGGCGGTACTATCTTCGCCTAACTTACGTTAATAAACTTATCACATGCCGGTGATCTATTTTTTTACTCTAAAACACAAATGCCACACGTTCGGAAGCCAAAGTAACTCTTATAAACCCTTTGGAAAATAGCATGTAGACAAGATTCAAAATTTCGGGGTCGTAATGGATTCTTGTGAATGTGATTTAGAGGTTTTGCTATCAACATAACTTCCAAGGTTCATAAGGTTAACTTATTATTATTATAAAGCCAAGAAAAACAACAGGATCTACTAACAAATGAAATTTATTAACTGAATCAAACATAAAAAAAAAAAACTATAACCACCCTTTTATTGTTCACTCGCGTGAACAGATCTAACACTGACCAGCCTGACGTACCATGACGACATGGCATGACAGCTGTCAACAAGCATTGTGACTGCAATGTCACTTAAGTCAAAGTAACAAAAGAAAACGGATCACAAGATCCAAATATAACAAACAAATAAAATAGTACAAAAATTTAATATTTATGAGCGACACGGGTTTTAAGACTAGTTCAAGTAATGAGCATTTTGACGGGCGCTCGTTTCCGACCAAAACAGTTGGTTCGGGAACGGACTCTGTACTGCGAAGGACGAATTACGGAAATGTGGGAACAACAATTACATATTTATATACACTACTGACATGCTCTAACCTTAGATTACCACAACCAAATACACGTGTGTATTATTTAAAATAAGGGCTGCGGAATTACCGACTTATACCTTAAACACTAGGATAGCATAACATGACATGAACAGGTTTGGCCGGTTGCCAAATTATATTTATATGAATACAATGGCCTTGAAAATAAGAGCCAACAACAACAAAATATAACTTTTAATTTTCACGCCGGAAAGTTTGGCGTTTTAAAACAATGAACAAATAAGTCGTAGTAATGATAAAAGAAACTTGGATCGACAACATGGCAACTTCCCAAATTAAACCAAATAAAATAACCTTAACTCATTAGGCTTTAAAGCAAACATAACGTGTCATAACGAGCTGGAGACAACCGGGCCTGTTATCGCATCACCGAGAGAGTGGCTGATTTCTTCCCCCAAGTAGTAATTAGTGCCATGCTAAATATAGATTCTGGCCCATAGCCAGCGTACAGCACCTTTGCTAATCGCCACCTGTTAAACGCGTACAAATAAATAACACATTATCTCAAAACATCCTCTCAGGGATTTTTAAGAATACATTCCCAGGTCAAACTTATCCCCACGGATAACTAGTTTGCCGGAATGATATCGCAGTCATGGACAGGCTTTACCTCTCCTCATCATCATCACTTACACCCAAAAATACGTGGCACATTTCTCGAAGATCTCGTCGTAGCATGAATCAGCACACCTCTCAGATAATGACACACAACATGTCCAAATGACAATAAAGAATTAATAACAGGATCAGTCCTAGCCCGAGTTATCAAAGCAACAAAATGCAAATATTCCCCCCACGTAGTAATTAGTTTAACATATCATTAAATCAGTCCATTTATCATTGTCGTTCCTAGGTTCTCATTCATGGCTACACTTTTTATAGATACGTTAATCGATGCGGCCGTTTCGCTATAAGAATTACGTAACATAAGGACCACATTTAAATTACAAAATTTACTGTACAACAATTGTCACGCAATGCCAAAAATTACTACACGCATGTCAGTTAAGAAATCAAACCCTGAAATTTAAATTAAACCACACAAATAAAATCTATACAAAGTTCCACACATCTCTCGCGATTCCCCTCGTCCAAAATCAATAAATCAATTTTTTAATACTCATCACTTAAACTGCTTTCCAGAGGCCTCCCGCCTCGTCAATTCCCATCATTAGGCCGTTAGCCCATAACACTGATGGTAATGGAGGATGAAGCTTGCTGTCTTCTCTCCATGGTCGACATTTTGCTGCTGTTAAAACACAATTAAATCAAAGTTTTTAAACTGTTCTATCTGCGTTCTAAGTATTTTATTTCCTCAGATCGTCCTATGCAGAATCGTCGACTTTCCCTATTCTATGGCTAATTGCCATCTCACAATTTATGAAAATTTCCAACTTCGTTGCCGACACACAACTATAACTTTAAAACCATATCGTCTTAAGGACGTCTTAAACGACTGTCGAAGAATAATTAGGAGTGCCTCGGTTCATCTCAGACATTTGTATATATACAGAAAGCCTAAAGTTTCAATGGTGGGAGTAAAACAGCTCCTCAATATTTTAAGTAATGGGCCTATAATTATGTGTGACCTCTCAAAATTCTTGTATTTTCTCACAGGTCGCGAATCTGCCGTCGAACATGCAAACCGATCGTTAGATCTTTTTATATCCGATTGCCGCGCAAAACACACTGACGCTATGTTCTGGCGTCATGTTTTCTTATTGGTCAGATAAGTTGGCTTCGGAGTTCTGACCTTACAAATCCCGCCCTTATTTTCACGTCACGACTATTCTCCTCTCTCTCACTCCTTGCCTTGTACGCAGCATTGTGGCCTTTTATGGTCACGTACGCCACAGCGTCATATCTGATTTTCTCAGAAATCCAAGAATAACATTGGTTGTGAAACTATTGGTCATTTCCAGCCAGCACGTAGCATGTCTTACCAAGTCCAGATTTCTTGCTACATCAATATTACTCAAATATCCAGCATATCATGTATTTAGTATTTCCATCGTTTTTATTAATATGAAACATTATTATTGGACACAATGATAAGGGTTCAATATATCACATGTCTTTAACGTGTCCCTTACAGTTTCTCTCAGTCTCGGCCATACAAATGCTTCTTTCAGCATCGAGACTGTTTTGTCGACTCCCATATGTCCGAACGATCTATGGGCTAACCATACTATTTTCCTCTGCAAAATTGCAGGTACAACAATCCTTAATTTGGTATGGTCAGAGTCCACAAACTTATATAATAATCCATTATAAAACGTGTAGTCTTGAGCTATTTTATTAGCTTTCGTGTACGCTGGTGTTCCCCTTATCAAGCTTCCCTCAAGGAAAGATATGAGCATGTTCATCCATGGATCCTCCCGTTGTCTTTGACTAATGCTTCTTAACTCATTAAGAGCACGCTGATCCCTGTCTTCCAAATCTATAGCCATTACTTCCTCTTCTATGGACTCTGGCCGTCTACTTAAGTAGTCTGGAACTATATTTTCTTTTCCTGGGCAGTATTCTATCTTGACATCAAACTGTTGAATGTATAAAGCCCAACGCATCAACCTTTGACTGGATAAATCAGTCTTCATCAAAAAGGTTAAGGCTTTATGATCCGTTCTTAAGATGACCTGAAACCCATATACGATCTTTCGCCAATATTGCAACGCGTGCAGTATCGCTAACAACTCGATTTCGCTGATCGTATAATTTTTCTCGTGTGGTTTCAGTCTCCGACTTGTGAAAGCTAGATAATTTTTCTTATCAGGGTTTTCCGGGTTTTCCTGATATAGCATTGCCCCTATTCCAATCTGGGATGCGTCTGTTTGAATGATAAATCTCTGATTAAAATCAGGATATCCTAGCTTCACGTAATTTAAGAGCATTTCCTTGGCCTCCACGAATGCTTTTTCTGTTTCCTCCGTCCATTTCCACTTGCCCCCTTCTTCAGAAGGTCCTGTAGTGGTGCAACAGTTTTGGTGCATGATGGACAATGTCCTGAGAAGAATCCAATCAATCCCAAAAACTGGCGAACGTTCTTTACTTTCAAAGGCCTTGGAAAATCCCTTATCGATTCCAATTTGCACGGATTTGGTTTAACACCATCCTTATCAATCACATGCCCTAAAAATGTTACTTGTCTTTGACAAAAATTTGACTTCTTTAAATTTATTTTAAAATTAGCCTTCCTAAATCTTCCAAGAGTTTCTTCAACTTTTCTAAATGTTCCTCAATATTCTCCGAGGTAAGCAAAATATCATCCACATAACGGATAGTGCAATCTTTCACTTCCTCTGACAGGTTTCGATCAAGCGCTCTTATTAATGCAGATCCTGCGGTCTTCAATCCAAACGGACATCTCCTAAAACAATAGGTTTGTTGGTCGAACTGAAATCCAGTCAACAAGCTGGTTTTCTCTTCCAGTTCGAGATGATGATACGAAGAAGTCATGTCAATATTTGTGAAAATCTTCTTGCCTTTGAACTTCCTCAGCATTTCTTTTATGGGTGGTGCCGAATCATTTTCTGGTATGATTTTTGCATTTAAATTTCTGGCATCTAGACACACCCTTACTGAGCCATCCGGTTTACTCACAATCACTAATGGACTAACATATGGTGTCGCCATCTTTTCTATAACACCTGCATTCATCATCTCCTGCAGTGTTTTCTTAGTTTGTGGGTAATGTTTTTCCGCAACCGGGTATGGTTTTTGTCTGAACGGTGCCCAATCATTGACTTGGAACGCATATTTAAAATGTTCAATCTTCCCTGGCTTGGAATCAAATACGTCCCTATAATTCAATAATAATTTCTTTAATTGTTCCTTATTTTCGAGGTTAACTTTAGCTTCCTCTACTTTTCCTGACAGGTTGGTCTCGAACTCAGTTTCCAAATTATCTTCGAGTTCTATGTTGAGGACTTCAAATATCTTTTCTATGTCCTTATAACCTTCCTCAATCACTTCTTCCATATGCCATACCTGTTCTCCTATTTTCGCATCCTGTTCCTGTAGGTTAATGTTTTGTTCATCCACATCCTCTCTTTGGATTCTAATGCAATTTTGCGCTAGGTCTATAATGACCTTGTTCTCACGGATAAAATCAATACCTAATATGACATTATACGGTAATTGATTTACCAGCAAAAAGCACTGCGAAATTTCAGCGTTACCCATGATCAGATCGATATATACCTGAAATTTACACGTTAAAGATTTTTCAGGGATAATCCCCTTAATCTTTACACTTGATGTGGGAATCTTTAATACTCGGCCCCTTATTTCCAGTTAATTTAGAAGGGTTTGTGTAATTAGACTTATTGTGGATCCGGTATCAATTAATGCTCTGACCAGTAATCCTTCTATCCTTAGCATAATTATAGGTAGTTCTCTTTTAACAGGTGGGATTCCTTCCACATCGTCGTTAATTAGCTCATCTGGTCTGGCTATCCAATTCACAATTTCTACCTCCTCCCAGCTCCTGGTATGTTTCCACTTTTGACAATTTAAATTTGGAGTTTTTTAAATCCTGAGGGCTTCCTTTCCCCTCATTCTTTAATTGAGCTTGTAGTTCCAAGCTTTGAGCTCCGTCTAGTCGGTCGGGTGATTTCCGGTTCTTGATTGCCTCACTCCAACGGACTTTTTGCCTATCAGGTTCATCTGGACGTTCGTTCATATAACGAAGACTTTCCTGATATCTTTCTTCTATTTCGGCCCGATATTCATCATCCCTATCCTCTGGCCTTACGTTCCTTCTGGGATAATTCTCCCATTTCTTTCTGTTTTCTTGCCTTTGATGGTTATTGTTATAGGGTCGGCTCTCTTGTTGCCTATAACCTGTATTCCTAGGATTTCTTCCTCGATATCCTCCTCTGTAATATGGCTGTATTCCTCTAGGCTCCTGGTGCCCATACTCTCGACCCAGTCCCTGAGTATCAGTGCTAGTGGACTGATTTCTGGTCGATGGTTTTTCTCTGGTTTCCTGACTGCTGGCCATATGTACTTGCTCAGTCTGTCTTTGATGCCGAGGAGTTACGTGCGAAGTCGTCATATCTAATTGACGTAATACACTCTCCACTTCCACAGCACTTCTGGCTTTGGATGAGATTAACAGCCTCTGAATCTCATACGGAAGTTGTCTTGCAATGGCGGCACACAGGTCGTTCTCTGCCGGAGCAATGTCGAGTTCGCGGAATTTACACAACTGAGCGGTGAAAAATTCCGAGTACTTAGTTGGTGCATTCGTGCTGTACTTCCTAGAGTACAGATCTAGCCTTAAATTCTCTTGGACGTCTGCTGCCCAATATCGTTGAACCAGGTGAGACAATCACCTGCCAACAGCTTTTCAATAGCTCTCAGTCTCCGATCCTGAGGAACTTTCATTTCGTTTAAATACTCTGCAACTTCCTTTAGCCAGTATTTTGGAGTAATTGACATGTTATTACCCGTAAACTTTACTGGTCTGTCCTCATTCGATTTAATAATGTTTATTATCTGGCCATTTGTCTGATTCATGTACGGGGTTGACATCGCCATCGGATATCCTGGGTTCTTATAAGGGCTCTCCCCTCCTAAGTCCCTCTCCGTATCTGTGCCTTGTTCACGGGAATCTACCCATCCTGTCTTTGGAAACTCCTCCTGATTCTCAAATTCTAACTTCCTTTCCCTTCGGGCACTTTCTTCATTAGCCATGAGTTGGATTTCCATTTGACTATTCTTATGTTCAGTCCTCTCCAATCGGGATCTTAATTCATTCTGAATTCTTTCTTGATTCCTTTTACTATCTTCCTCTGCCTTTTTGAGTTGGAATTTCTGCTCCCTGTAACTATCCCTGAACTCATTTAGTTGGTCTTCTACCTCTTTCTTAATGACCATGGCCTGTTGATTTATAATTTCTGGCTTTACATCACCGATGGTATCCAGGCCCTCTCGTATCTCCTTTATTTGCTTCTCCACTTCTTTTCGTCCTTTGACCATATCTAATTCAATTCCTTTCAACTTTCCCTCAGTTTTCTCTTGGCTCTTAGACACTTCCGTCACTTCATCTTTGATCAATTTTACTTCATTATTTGTTTTTCCTACTCGCTCTTCTAATTTTTCGATAGTTTCCTGGACCTCATTAATACCCTTGCTTATTTCCTCTATCTTCAGGGTCTTCTCTTGATTTTCTTTATTTCGTTGCTTTCTTTCTTCCTGGATATGCTCCTCGTATTTACCGAATCTTTTATCTATTCCTTCCTCATGCTTCTTTAAGGTCTCATCTACCTGCCTAGTAAAATGATCAATCTGCCCTTTCATACCCTGTACATCCTTTTGATTTTGATTTTTCATCTCAGTTACTTCATTCTGAACTCCATCGACCTTTCCCTCGAGTTCTCCTACTTTGTCCTTTACCCCTTTAAATTCTTCTCCTAATTTCTTAAAACTTTCTTTTATCTCATCCCGGGAACGTTCACAAATATTCTTGTTAGATTCTATCTGAGCTTTCAATTCTGTCTGCACACCTTGGATCTGGGTTACAAGTTTCTTTTCACATGCATCACCCTTTGTTTCTATGTCAATTAATCTAGTTTCTAAATTTTTAAAATTTTCTTGACATTTAATTTGGGAATCTACCATATTTGTGTTCATAGTATCTAATTGGGCTTGCAATCCTGAATGAAATTCTTCATTTTCCTTTTTAATCTCACTTGCGATTTCCCCTTTTAACTCAGTTAACTTGTCCCCAAACTTAGTGTCAAAACCTTGGAACTTGTCATTTATTTTATCTATCTCAGCCTTCACTTCATTGTTCATTTCTACACAGTTAGCTTCGATAGTTTCTAATTTAGTTCCCATGCTATCACTTTTAACTTCGATAGCTTCTAATTTAGTTCCCATATTATCACTTTTAATTTTTAGTGACTCTAAACTTTGATTCATAGATCCTAACTTTTGGTTATTTTCCTCCTGTTGGCTGTCCAACTTATTCAAACTCTCATTTATGGATTCGAACACTTTGTTGTTTTCATCCTTTTGGAGGTCCAATGTATTGTTTATAGCCTCCAACTTCTCATTGCTATCGGCTTTTATAGCCTCCAACTTCTCATTACTATCGGCTTTTATAGCCTCCAAAAGCCGTTGCATCTCTTCACTCAATGCCATCTTATTAGAATATAGTGGGCTACTCATGCCACCACACTAGTACATGCTTGAGATATGATACTCTGAACCATTGTGTCCCAATTTCTTTAAAAATTTACTTTGGTACGGGTATTTACTACAACGTACCCTTTTGATACTTTTATTCAATTTCATAAACCTTTATGGAAGTATTTAAAATTCAAAATTTCGAAAAACCATTTTTTTTCTTCAAAAAACTGAAAATTTTGATTTTTCGAGAAAACTCGGGTTTTCCCTAGGAAAACTCAGCCCTGCGTACTGGGCGCCAAAATCTACGATTTGCTAGGGGGGTTAATGATATAATTCAGGGCTGCTCGGTATGAGTTTCCAGGGACCCATGCGGTCAGTTAATATTTTACGTTGTAGCTATTCCTATCATTACTTTACATGATATGACCGTCTTAAGTGTTCCTCTAGTTATTAATCCAGCACATTACTTATATGCCCCCCATGTGCCCTTCTAGCAAGAAATATGCCAATCACAGTATACCAGCGTAGCTCAATTCGGGATTTTTCGGGGTAGCGGTAAGTTCACCCACTCTGTGACTCACATATTTTGGATTAATTAGAGGATACACTTGCAAAATAACAACAAAATCAACTCCTATTTTAACACATTTAATTAATAAAAATTATGGCGCTACAAACCATTAAACAATTAAATTATTAACCAATAATCATCTACTTGTTCCAAATGAACAAGGAATAACATAAGAATAAAACAAATATTGTATTAAAACATATGGTTTCCATATAAACCAACAATTCATAATTATTTTTACTTCCATAAAGCATCAACTGTCAGTTTCATATAACTCCGAGCTCTTTTGGCTCAATGCTTTCTATAATAATGGTGTCATTCTTTGTACACCTCCAATACTACTTTTTTATATTTTTTTAATCATCAAACAAATGTATAATTACAGTTAAAATTACATGTTAATTATCTAACTCAATATTTGGGCATTTCACAGGTTTTCAGCTTTTATCATCTCTCTCTATTTTTACAAATACATTAAGGTAATCAGGAAATTACTTGTGTACTCCAGAGTATGAAGATACTTGACACAGTCAAAAAACTATGGTCACTCCCGAAACCTAGTTGCCTTCAATTAACTCATGGAATCCTACTTCCATACAACATTACAATAGGGATTGTTATTTATCTCATATGTCTTATAAGACCATTATCACATAAAAAACTACGATCTGAACAGGCAAGCGGAAATATCAATCTACAAGGACCTCGGTTCAACGCCCGGGTCGTTAACAACTTTAAACACTCACGGTGTATTCATTACTCCTTACAAGACGGCCTTCAGACACCCCTCCTATTCCAAGGGTCTGACCGTGAAACTTGAGAGTTATTTATGACTATGCGGGAACCCTCCCGTCTAGCCTAAGCTAGAGCTCTCTTTAATGCTTTTACAAACAGCTTTTCGTTCATTCTCAGTTCTCTGGGGAGACCTGGCATTCTACTCCTCGTTTAAATTCAACAATATTATTGGGCTCATAAACCACATTCGTAATCTTGGCATTTATTAATTATGAAAGGTCCTCATTGATTGGGGAAGAGATATACACATTCTACGACGAATAATAAAGGGGCTTTCACAATAAGAAGATTCTGAGTTCGAATCTCTTCACATGCCTCGGGAACCATTCCCATATAGAGGACTATACAAAATGCGATTTAGGGTCAGCCTATAGCTTATAAGACCTACGCTCAATACCATACATTTGCTCCCTTTCAATACAACATACACAATGGCCTCGTGATACTACGTCACAAATAGAGGACTTACACCAATTCTCAATTCGCTACAATCAACTACCTCTCATAAGTAATTTACCAAGTACATTAACTTTTACGCGTTCCTAGCGTGACATTTTATTTTAATTGCGCTCCTTTTGCGCTATACTTTATTTTTAAGCCTAGCGTCATCCAAAGAACTGATAATATCATATTAACAATTGATACATATCTCAATTTTTATATTATTCTTTTCCTTTGACAATAACTTTCTCTCTTTTTAGGAACATGCATTTGAACATCATGTCTATACTTTTTATTAAGGCTCTAACGCTCTTATGTTCACATCAATTAATTTGATCTTTATTTAATATTTCCTTACTTGGTTATTATTATTATTATTTCATATCTTCATTCTTTACACAAGCTCAAAAGCTATTTCTTTCATATAACTCAAATTTTATTTAAATATCTTTCATGATAATTATTAATATTTCGCTTGCTCTTATGACATTCGTCAAATACACTGACATTTTATTCATATATTTCCTCTACTGGATTTATTCTTTTACATAATTATTTATAGTTTCTCAAATTTCTATTATTGTTCAGACCACGTTTTTGTTTTGTTTTTTATTCAGTATTTATTTAAACACATCCCTTTTACTCAAAAACTCCGGTGGATTTGTACACAACCATTTCCCGACACCAAAATATAATGAAATTCATTACTCACATGTTTTTAAGGTCGTCTCATGACCTTTATCCTTGTGCGGTGTTTCATTTTGGCCCACTTTTTAACTTACTTCATATTGTAGAAATTCATCTCATGTACAAACACTTCTTGACACATATTCAATACACTTAACATTGACAACATTTTTAATACACTGGTGTATCCATTTAGAACACACAATAAACACTAAAAAATATTATTTTAACACACAATCTTGATAGATTTACACTTCACAACTTTTGATCACTAGGCCGTATTTTCCTAGCCTATCACACGTGACCTCTTAATCTCCCGTTTCCAAGGGTGCAATTTATTCAATGTCGGCTTCCTATCCTGCAGAATACGAAAGTCTCGAATCATCTACTTTTCCCTGGAATCCTAATTCTTCGAATCCTATTCTGGATGACCGGCTATTTCTCTAGCTCGAACGGCTTCTTTTTTAGATCTAGTTTATCGATCCTAGTGAAAGTCTGTTCGGATCGAGGTCCCCTCGATAACTTATCGATGATCGATGGATTTATTTTATAGTAGCTAGTACTTCTCGAGTCTAGTACTTTAGAATAGTTCGTCTGCTTTCTGGAGATAATGTCTATAGTCTCCGTTCTTCTTTGTTTATTCGGTTCTCGCACTCCTACTTTTCTGAAATACGTTGCGAACCTTACTCTGTTTTTCCCTATTTGGGTTCTTTAAATTAGATAACTGATTATCTTTCTATTACGGTACTTCCGTACGTTATGATATTTTCGGTCGTTTATTTAAAGACCTATCGCCTTAAGTCCAACGTTCGCAGCCTGCTCTGACTATATTTTACGAACTTTTCACTGTAAACTTGTGTACTGTCGGACCTAAATCCTGTAACTAGGATTTTCCTAATTTTTCAACACGGCGATACTTTAATATTTCTTCTTTGCAACTCCTTATGGAGGCACGCAAGTTGTTAATACTGCGACGCCTGTGGCTATCGGATATTAATTCTGCGGTGTAATACAGCGTTTCTCCCCTCAAGGAGTACTGGTGAACTGTCTTCGGTGTGAAGCAGAGTAACGCCCCACACGGCTGTCTGAATACTGATGCGTAGCAACGCCCCCCTCGGGCTGTTTGGAACTGCTTGTACTGATGCTCCAGCGTCACGTCCCCTGGACTGTTTGAAACTGCATGTTTGGCTTGGTGATGCCAGGAGCTTTATACTCTTTCGCTACAAAAAGATAAGACTCTAGCCCTTTCCGTGCCCAACTTTTAAAATAATGGTTGCACCATTATAAAAATTATACCTTCAAAAAGCTCGTCTTCTCAATGTTAAATAATCTCATTGCGCATAAGAATCGATCGTGCAATTCGGAGATATTAATTAATTTCTCGTCCTCAACTGTGTGGGTGTTGCTGTTCATTTGCATTCTCCCCTCTCCACAGGCCTTGGTAAATCCCCTATGACGTCTACTTGCGTTTGCAGTTTTCTCCTGTGCAATTATTAAAGGGTTTTTCTTTACACAAAAATCTCTAATTCGAAATGATTCACCGTACTGTAATTGTTTACTTATTTTTATACTCGTAAACGGGTTAAATTTAATTATTCCTCTTCTGGCGCATAGGCGGTGTTGTCGTTTTCAAGCAAGCTCAGCTCGATTTCCGAGTCAGGCTTCCTTGTCTAACAACCGAAATTTTCCACTCGGTTATTAATACTCATGACCAGCTCCTTCTGAATGTCAAGAGGCGTGATCTCATCTCTCGAACACCTGGCTCGCGCTGCTTGCACAATGTTAGGCTAGAATCCTGGCTTGATCTTTCTCTATGTTACAGTAGAAACTGTACGTTTCTTTCATTTCTTCCCCAAATACATGGATTCGACCTCCTTGGACCCTATGGCACATGGGTTCAATAGTCAACGATGGAGCTTCGTTAGAGGAGACTGTTCATAAATGTCTACTTGGTGAGCGATCATGAGACTTGATGTACAACTCTATTCTAGTGCATTCTTGTCAAACATGAGCTCAACATTAACATCAGTGACTACAGAACGATGTTCATATTCCATCTACATGAATGTTCGTTATGCGAGTTAGGTCCATGACTTTCTTTTCGAATGCCTTTCGAAGTGGAAAGCCGAACTTTCGACGCTACTCGCTGCTATGATGAATCTGTGCTGTGACGGAGAAAGAAGAAACTTCAAGATTATCAAGAAGTACAGGGTTATCCCAGTCACAAGGAAGATGATGATTGGAGGCCCGCAGTTCGATCTCGGTCGGAGCTTGCTGTTTTCCGGTAGGGGAATTCGTTCCTTTCCTGAGGTCACGAGTTCTTGGAGACGAGCTAGGATCCAGCCCAGATCTTTGGGAGATGTAACATCTGAGTATTTTATAATACTCTATCTTGATCTTCTAGACTTCGGCACCAGGTAGCAGTGTTCACTAACCTTGTAGTTAGAGCTTGTAGTGACATTTTCTAAGCAAATCCTTTATTCATATTTCGACACAATATTTATGTACTCCATGTATAGCCTTTTTATTCTTCGAAATTTATTGTAGTGATCGTCTTGCGACGCTTTTAGCTTCGTTTGTTAGGTATCCAGTTTCTGAACTGAGATTATTTTACTTGTTCGAGGAACAAGCTTTTGTCATTTTCTTTAAGGAACAGTAATTTATTTCCTACGTTTATGAATTCATTCTGAATTCAGGTGATAGACATTTTCGTCTATGTTACCCATTAAATTAATTTTTATTAGTTTAATTTGGGCATTTTATCCGTCGAGAAGAAACGGCAAGAAAGAAGATCTTCGTAGTGATATATTGTGGAATATCACGACATCTTGTGGAAAAGAAACATTTAACGTGGAAACGATTATTATCGTCAGATCTCATAGACATTCGTTCAGAATGGAGAGAATACGAATATGTCTAGTTGTATGTTTTTATTGAAGAAAGCTATGAACTTTCAGTCACTTAAAATTTATTTGAAGCTAGAATCTTCTTGGAAGATTTATTATCATCCGACGTTAGGATAGTTATCGTTTGATATCCTCGTCGTGATCGATTCTTGTTGGACGCACACAGATATAATTTTGTGATTAAATATTTACGAGGAGTAATATCATGTCACGTTGTAGACATAATATTCCTTCCTCGATTAAAGTTGAACCCAGAAGTATGAAGATGAGATGCAGTATTTTTTATTAAATGTATGCACGACAGTTTATATTTATCAGAGTAACGTTTCAAGAGTAATAAGTGAGGAGGTTAGTATCGTAAAGTCCAAAGGTCGTTATGATGTATAAATTAATGATTTAACAATTGTTGTTATTGTTCATGAGACCAGCGATTGTTGTGACAACGCTGAGGAATTATGCCCTTTTTTAAGGAATGCCAGTTTGAAAGAAGTGAAGGTGATAACTCTTTGATAGTGGTTTTTATGTGTATGGAATTCCGTGTGTAGTTGGCACACGAGGTTATTGCGAGGGTGTTTTCCGCATTTTATAGTACAGCCATTGCGTGGGCATGACTAAGTTTGGCAAGGCATACAGGTGTGAGTAGAGAGTACTCCTTATTTTGTATACACGACTTTGGATTAGAGAGGACATGAAGGGTTACGGTTGAAATTGAAACGGGAAATAGATAATGGCATCTGTTATGTTATACTCTTATCGAGATTATTAAACCCAAATATGTAACGACATATGTTTCACCTTGAGTGGTCGAATGTATTTAAACTATTTTGACACCAGATCAGAGAGGAGAGACTGATGGTGGTTATTTATGGAGATGTAGAGGATTTTAAGGATCTCAGTTCACTGTATTTGACAGAACTGTTAGATCAGAGCACAGGCTCAAGTGTATATAGACGCTACTCATTTGAAACGACTATAGCTGATGCTATAAGCGTCATTATAAATTCATTTAGTGTTAACTTTCATTATTTACCAATCGAGTGTATAATATGTTAGGCATAGGAAGTTTACGGTTTGTTTAACGTAGAGGTTAGAGTGTGAATGAGTATGTGACAGGATGTGGTTTGTTTCTTGTTCAGTGTGAATGAAATGAACTCCATTGGGACGTCACAATGCGAGAGTATGAATGGAAGTGTGTATAGAAGTTTTATGTTAATAGCATGTAGGATGTGCGTACAGGTCACGTATTTGTCTGACATGAATCTGTTTAATTTTAACACAGCTTTTATTGTTTTGGAGAGTGAATTTGTGAGCCAGGCGGGAATGGCGAGGGCTTCTGTAAAACTCGTTTTCAGCCAAGGCCACGGCCAGGCCGCACAAATGGAGAGAGTTGTTGCGGGCCGGCAGGCTTGCACCTTTTTAATCCAGCTAGCACTGGGAATGTAACGGGTTATGTTATGTCATCAGACGCGTGGCGAGGGTCGCGCGCTCTTAGTGCCCAGATGTTCATTGGATCGCGCCAAAGGAATGTAAATACACAGGGGTTTGTAATGGTTGTACAGCTTAAGGTATTGACACAAGCTACCCCAAATTTTATCATAGTGTTCAGTGGCGTGAATGTAAAGATGAGAGAATGGGAGTGTGTTTTTATTTTATTGTATGAATGTTTAGCCATAGTTTACCTCTTTTGTTATTAAATCGTTTAGTTTTATTAGAAGCCGTGTCGTCATGATTTATTTTAGATATAAGGAGATGCAACTGTGAAATCCATTGTAGGTCCAGAGGCTGACCACGAAATCCCCGAGAATAAAGGTAGGTGTTCTACTGTGAGCTGAGTGTAATTTTTTTAATGTAATTCACAGTTGTGTCGTAATTTCCGCCACGTATATTCGCGAGGGTCTAGTTGGAGGTAGATCCTTGACTTGTATTTTGCGCCGGAGCTGTCAAGATCTACGAATCCAGCTCTGCTTCGGATATCCAACAGACCGCCTCTAGAATATACGGGGACAGTACCATCCCGGCATTTGCCCGAAGACGAAGTGGGAAACCACGGAAAACCACTCCGAGGATGGCTGAGGTGGGAATCGAACCCCCTCCACTCAGTTGGACCACCCGAGGCTGAGTAGACCCCGTTCCAGTCCTCATACCACTTTTCAAATTTCGTGGCAGAGCCGGGAATCGAACCCAGGACCTCCGGGGCGGCAGCTAACCATGCTGACCGCTACGCTACGGAGGCGACGTTATTAAATAAATTACATTTTAATGGACTTCTCACCGCCATTTCTGTCATGAGCCAAGGCGGATTGTGCGCATGTGAGAGGGGGAAGAATTTTGCAATTATCTATATTAATTTAAAATAAAAACATACTGTAACATATTTGTTTATTTAGAGTGCTCTATGAAGTAAATCGGTTCTGTCGTTCTCTCAATCTCGCGTTAACAAAAATCACCGTAGTGTTTTAAATATATAGATACAGTATATTCTCCATTGTAATATGCACAATATAACGCTTAATTTTTTAACGTCTGAGTAATTACAAAACAATAAATATAAAGAAATCTAGTAAAAAAAAACGCAACTCTGATATATTTTGAACCCCAGTCAAACAGGCAAAAGACTAACGCCTTACCACACAGCCAAACATGTCCAACGAAATTCGTCGTTATCAATTGAATTACATACAACGTCTTAGCAAATAAAGATTTGGACTAATCGATTATTTCAGTGGAGTATATTTATATATAAGACACTACATACAAAGTTGATATTATTTCAGTTGGCTTTATTGCATGCAATACTCAAAATAGTTAAATATAGGTCAGGCTCAAGATATCAGCTACCAACTTGTCTTGTAACCGAGACGGCTCGGCTTTTTGAAGCCACTGCTACCATGTAATATAGTAATATGAACTTAAAATATCGAACGGGCCACGTCATTTAGGACAGTTTAAACCATTGTCCGTTCGATAATCGGAAATAATGGGTTCAAAGTTATTAATTACAATGCTTCCATAATTCACACGTCCACCATCCTGAAATGGCACGACTGATGACCTTGTAGTTTGGGCGCAAGACGCTTCATATATGAAGATATGTTGTTACCAACTTTGGAAGACATCGGATTATTAGTTTAGTCGTTATTTGATTTTACGTTTTGAACGTCTGAGTGGCCGCCATTCAGTTTTGGTAAAGATGGTGGCTATTTAAAACATGACACTGAGAGTGTACCAAATTTCGTTCAATTCCGTTTCACAGTGTTTGCATTGATATGGGGGAGGGGGACAGAATACAGAGTACACACGGACAGACACAGCTTTTGGCCCTGTGTAGATCTCATAAGTCTACTTTTTATAAAAATCGAAAGTAGGCTAAAAATTAAAATGTGCAGTTCTGCAGAGTAACTGTTAAACACAAATGAAATGACCGAACTTGAGCTTTTAAGTGCATGGCTCCAGGAATCTGGAATAATGCCGAAGCTTGCTAATGAATGGTATCGAATACGTATTTGAGATAACAAGAGTAGATGGTACTGTAAATAACACCGTAAAGATTGGGGCAGGTTGACACATTTCGGAAATATTTACCTTCACGACTAATATGGAGTGGTGGACAGTGAACCACCGCCTCAGGTAACTTCCCCTGTTTGGAGTTTCCTAAATGTCCCCAGTGGAGAGAACCCATTAGCGCAGCTCAGTATCAACCGTTATTTACATTCAACAGCATCGGCACAGAGCTAACCGCCTACTTTATTAGATTTTTAGTAATTATTCAGTTTTCATTTCCAACAAATTATCCAGTATACTTCCCGGCACGTAGCTCTGCACTTCCCCATCCCTCTCCCCCGGGATACTAAGGCAGCTTTAAGCATTTGCCACGCTGACCGTGTCTGTCTGATTGTGAAAACTTACTGTCATGCGCAGAAGCAGTGCCGTGCAAAAAACAACTTTAATGATCCTAATGGCTAATGCATCTCTCTGATTGGAGCTCTGTCTGCAACTAGGCACAGCCTTAACGATCCTAATGACTAATGTATCCCTCTGAGCTCTGTCTGCAACTAGGCACAGCCTTAACGATCCTAATGACTAATGTATCCCTCTGAGCTCTGTCTGCATCTAAGCACAGCCTTCACGATCCTAATGACTAATGCTTCTCTCTGAGCTCTGTCTGCATCTAGACACGCCTTAACGATCCTAATGACTAATGTATCCCTCTGAGTTCTGTCTGCATCTAGACACAGCCTTAACGATCCTAATGACTAATGTATCCCTCTGAGCTCTGTCTGCATCTAGACACAGCCTTAACGATCCTAATGACTAATGTATCCCTCTGAGCTCTGTCGGCATCTAGGCACAGCATTAACGATCCTAATGACTAATGCATCCCTCTTAGCTCTGTCTGCATCTAGGCACAGCATTAACGATCCTAATGACTAATGCATCCCTCTTAGCTCTGTCTGCGTCTAGGCACAGCATTAACGATCCTAATGACTAATGCATCCCTCTTAGCTCTGTCTGCATTTAGGCACAGCATTAACGATCCTAATGACTAATGCATCCCTCTTAGCTCTGTCTGCATCTAGGCACAGCATTAACGATCCTAATGACTAATGCATCCCTCTTAGCTCCGTCTGCATCTAGGCACAGCATTAACGATCCTAATGACTAATGCATCCCTCTTAGCTCTGTCTGTAACTAGGCACAGCATTAACGATCCTAATGACTAATGTTTCCCTCTTAGCTCTGTCTGCATCTAGGCACAGCATTAACGATCCTAATGACTAATGTATCCCTCTGAGCTCCGTCTGCAACTAGGCACAGCCTTAACGATCCTAATGACTAATGTATCCCTCTGAGCTCTATCTGCATCTAAGCACAGCCTTCACGATCCTAATGACTAATGCTTCTCTCTGAGCTCTGTCTGCATCTAGGCACAGCATTAACGATCCTAATGACTAATGCATCCCTCTTAGCTCTGTCTGCATCTAGGCACGGCCTTAACTATCCTAATGACCAATGCAGCCCTCTGAGCTCTGTCTGCATCTAAACACAGCCTTAACGATCCTAATGACTAATGCTTCTCTCTGAGCTCTGTCTGCATCTAGACACAGCCTTAACGATCCTAATGACCAATGCAGCCCTGTGAGCTATGTCTGCATCTAGACACAGCCTTAACGATCCTAATGACTAATGCTTCTCTCTGAGCTCTGTCTGCATCTAGACACAGCCTTAGCGATCCTAATGACCAATGCAGCCCTCTGAGCTCTGTCTGCATCTAGACACAGCCTTAACGATCCTAATGACTAATGCATCCTTCTTAGCTCTGTCTGCATCTAGGCACAGCATTAACGATCCTAATGACTAACGCATCCCTCTTAGCTCTGTCTGCGTCTAGGCACAGCATTAACGATCCTAATGACTAATGCATCCCTCTTAGCTCTGTTTGCGTCTAGGCACAGCATGAGCGATCCTAATGACTAATGCATCCCTCTTAGCTCTGTCTGCATCTAGGCACAGCATGAACGATCCTAATGACTAATGCTTCCCTCTGAGCTCTGTCTGCATCTAGGCACAGCATTAACGATCCTAATGACTAATGCATCCCCCTTAGCTCTGTCTGCGTCTAGGCACAGCATTAACGATCCTAATGACTAATGCATCCCTCTTAGCTCTGTCTGCATCTAGGCACAGCATGAACGATCCTAATGACTAATGCATCCCTCTTAGCTCTGTCTGCACCTAGGCACAGCATTAACGATCCTAATGACTAATGCATCCCTCTTAGCTCTGTCTGCGTCTAGGCACAGAATTAACGATCCTAATGACTAATGCATCCCTCTTAGCTCTGTCTGCATCTAGGCACATCATGAATGATCCTAATGACTAATGCATCCCTCTTAGCTCTGTCTGCATCTAGGCACAGCATTAACGATCCTAATGACTAATGCATCCCTCTTAGCTCTGTCTGCGTCTAGGCACAGCATTAGCGATCCTAATGACTAATGCATCCCTCTTAGCTCTGTCTGCGTCTAGGCACAGCATTAACGATCCTAATGACTAATGCATCCCTCTTATCTCTGTCTGCATCTAGGCACAGCCTTAACGAAGCTTCTAGTTTCTTATGACCTCTTGTCTCCATGGAGGGTTTGAGTATCGTTATCACTGGCCTCAATATTCAAGAGTGTGAGTGTGTAGTTATATTTATAATATTAGCCTGATAGCCTGCGCTACTGTGGTGCCTGTAGTAGTGCATGTATATATAACTTAGGCTAGTATTGGGAAGGAGGTGGCCATGACCTTAAGTTACTAACTATCCTAGCATTAGCTCGTAGCAGCGCACTTCTAGGTGGGTTGAGGTGGGAATTGAATCAACCTATTCTGAGACAAGATTTGTTTCTCAGAGCCGGTAATCTAACCCAGGACCTTTGGTACCGGAATCTCAGAACGTACCCCAAGGCTATAATAATTAGAATAATACATAGGCTTTTTTTTATTTTCAGAGGGAAGTCTTTGACATTACGTGCGATGGTCGGTTTCTATCAATCCCTCCATGGCTACGGCCTTGGCCTCTACTTACGATGTGTAGTGCACCAGGAATTTGTCCTTAGGCCCTTCGCTGCAGCTGATCTCCCCGCATTGATTGGGCATGTTCCATGTAGAGCCGACGGGATGAGCCTCTTTTGTCTGAGGGTCATAACATTGGTTGGGATAGTCTGGAACAGGGAAACATTCTACTAAATGGACAACTTTACACAGGTTTCAGTTCAGCTTAGCCCAGCATGCATTTACAGAATATCTCATAGTTTTTAAACTAATGATATAGTACATTATGCAACTCGCCTATAATGGCAATAATTAAGACACGAGTATGTTTATAAAACGAGTGTCTTAGTTACCATTATAGGCGAGTTGCATACGACTGTTTATGTTCGACGATAATTATTATAACTATTTTATGTTCGAACATAAATATTAATATATATCTTTCGAGATTTCGCCAGTTTTATGTACTGAACAGAGCGCATGGGACGCAGAGAATGCCTTGTATTTGACCATGGCCTCCTCGATTACCCTACTATGACACTAGGCCAGGCAGTGAAATTTAAATTAGAAGGCCGTGGAACTCAGCGCAGCTGCGATGCTATCCTTATCTAATTGGTCAATCAACTGTTTCTTGAGCTCTTATTGGTGGGAGAAACTGTTTCATAATGAACAAGTAATTCCGTGAAGAACTATACAGCCTATTTTCATATATCCTACTTATATTAATTGCCACTATCAACATACAAAATTTCAGTTCGATTGCTGTAATAGATTCGTAGATATTGAGTACCGACTAAATATTTCGGATGGTCGCCATGTTGGATTTTATATATGCAGGTCCTAGAGTTATGCAATGTTACATGAAGATTATTGTGTACGTGTAGCATTCAAACTTCACTCGCATGATTAGGACACAAGAAGTAACAAGGAGATTATAAAATTTCGCACAGCTGCCATTTTGTGGTTTTGGAAATAATTCAAATAAATTAGATGCCAGTGGATTAACATTCGTATAAGGATTTCCTGTACCCAGTTTCACTGCACTAGGATGGTTAAGTTGCGAGAAACGTCCATGTGAATGTTTATACTTCGCGTCGCCGCCATGTTGGATTTGTGATCACCTGGTTATTTAAAGTCATAGAGGTCAACTTATGTTCATAGCCCCTATATACATAAAAAATTCAGTTTGATTGCTATAATAGATTCGTAGATATTCAGAGTAGTCTGAATAATTCGGATGGTCGCCATGTTGGATTGTTAAATGTATAGGCCATAGAGTCATGTACCATTAAAGGAAAATTATTGCGTAGGTTCACTTCGATCGCTTGATTACGATACAAGAAATAAAAACTTAATTTTTAAATTCGCACAGCCGCCATCTTGAGGTTATGTAAACAATTAAACTAAATTCGATACCAGTGCATTACAATGTGTATAAACATTTCTTGTACCAGATTTCATTGCGTTTGGAACATTAAATCGCGAGAAATTTCTATTTTAAATTTTCAAATTCGCTTGGCCGCCATGTTTGTTTTGTAGTTAACCGCTTTTTGAAAGTGTTATAAATGAACTTCCAGTAGTGCCCTTTATCTCCGTACAAAATTTCAGGGTGATACAGCTAATAGTTTCAGAGATATAGAATGCCGGTGAAATATTTCGCTCATGCGCCGTCTTGTTGTTATGTAAACAATTGAACCAAGTTAGATGTCGGTGCATTGCAATGTGTATAAACATATACTGTGCCAAGTTTTATTGCGTTTGGTTGGTTAAATCGCGAGAAACGTCTATTTAAAAGTCGCAAATTTGCGTGGCCGCCATGTTGTTTTTGTAGTTACCAGGTTTTCAAGCGTCACATAGATGAACTTTTAGAAGTTCCCTTTATCACCGTAATAAATTTCAGGGTGATATTGGTAATAGTTTCGGAGATATTGAATGCTGGTGAAATATTTCGCACAGCCGCCATGTTGGATTGGTGAGACTTAACAAAATTTGAAGGGCACGATCGAGGTCGCCCGGAATAGTGCTATGAACTTACCGAGTTTCATTGAAATCGCTCCAGCCGTTTAGAATTTATTAGGGGGACACACACACACACCTCACACACACACACACGCACACACACACACACGGACAAAGGTGATCTCATAAGCCTATTTTTTCAAAATTGAAAATAGGCTAAAAATAGTGAGCTTCATTATAGTAGATTTTTCTGACATGTAATAGTCAGGGACGAACATAAAATTCATATTACAATCCAAATTATAGGGGCCGATAACCTAGATGTTAGGCCCCTTAAAACAACAATTATCATCATCAAAATACTGGACCATACTGTACTTTAGTAACAAAGGAACAAATAATACGAAGTGAGTAATTCCTTATAAATGATAAGTTTTTTATTACAAAATTACTTCGGTAAAATAACTCAAAATGGACACATTTAAAATGTTCATGATTGTTCAGATGTTGGTTAAGACAGATCTACCCACACATTTCCGCACATGAACTTAGGCTCAGAACGCCTCGTTAGTGATCCTTTGGCATAGCCTAGGACTTGAATCAGGTCGCATACCTCCCTCTTGAATATGACACTCTTTGAACTTCGATTGTTATTAATGCCACTGGCATGTAAAGAACATTCTCGTATAGTGCTATGTTGATGGATATCAATATTTTGCTGAAATATGTTGCTATTTATTTCTATATTTATGCTTCACGTATAAAAATAATCCCTTTTTCCATTGCCTTGGGGGCGGACCCTCTCCTCTTCCGCTTTTCTGTCTGCCTTTCATGTCTCTTTCTACCATGTCGCTCAATCTTAATTCTTCGAGAGTTGAAGGGATTTTCTTTCTAAATCAATCCTTTACTCTTTAGCTCCAGTGGCAGCTCTCTATCAATAAATTCAATTCAATTCAAAACCGCAATACTTTTAATGCAACTGAATGCCTTTTATAGGTACAAACATGGCTGATTATCGATACACCAGAACAACTTAAGATGCCATGCATATCAACCAAACCACCTGGATTCGATTTGCCACGCAAATGTGATGTTACAGACAGAGAACATGATAGGCTTCGAGTCACCAAATGGTAGCGGATAAAGCCGAAGTTTTACGATCGATTACGAAGTAAGAAGCGCGCTTCAAGTAATATTGTGTCTCAGGTGCGATCTGTGGACATAATGGATGCTGAGTTCTTGGATTTAATTAAGGGAATTGCCACATAGGGAGAACTTGAATTTCTCAAGAAACATGCAGCAACCTTAAAGGCGACATTAGCTGAAGTTTGCAACCACAATGCACAAGAACCCTTGCCCAAAACCAAAGAAATGCCCTAAAAGAGAAGAATTGTTCCACACAGAGGATTCTTCTCTACCAAACAGAAGAAAACGTCTCATGGAGTTATTCTTCCAAAATCTGGTGAAACAGAAGCCCAGACCATCGCGATTTCTTTGCTACAAGGTTGAAAACGAGCAATTAGTGCCACTGAGGATGACGAATATCGGATTTTGTATAACAGTTACAGAGGCGTGCAAATTATTAGATCCCCCAGGGGCTCACGACTAGTGGGACGTGCGTTGGTGACCACGGGGCCCATCCTGAGTTCGGCATTACTTCCACTTACTCGTGCTGGGCTCCTCTCTGTCATCTTTCCTATCGACCTCCCTTGGTCAACTCTTGTTCTTTTCCCACCCCGACGGTATAAGGGCATCCGAGGCCTAGGGAGTCTTTCACTTTCCCGCCTTAATTGGCCCTTGTCTCATCTTTTCTGATCACTCATTCTTCGAGGGGTCAGACCTCTTCTGTTCTCTTCATAGGCTATCTCCTGCCTTCTGCTCAAGGCCCTTAAGGAGGCACGGTGTGTGTAGCCTCACCACGTCTGGTGCACTTTCATGTACTCAACTACTGGATGAATTCAACTACATAAGCTTGGCAGCAAGGCGCGAAAACTTACAGCAGGTGTTTTTGTTAAAACAGTTAATGGAATGTTGGACAACAGTGGCTTCTTGCAGCAGATTCATTTCCATGCCAGAGCAGAAAATTTGCGAAATCGAGATTTCTTAGTTTGCAAAATACCAAAAACAGTATATTATAAAAATTCACCATTAGTAAAAATGTGTCTGATGTACAATAAATTTGCCAAAATCAACAATAGTTTAGACTTCAGCTCTGCATTACCAGTATATATTAAGGTTTTAGCTACAATTCTTACATTGTCAATGAATAAATTGTAAATGTTAGCAACTACCGGCATGGAATGTAATCTGTAATTTTGTCTGTATGTGTAAATATGCATAGTACTTACGTTATATCTGAGCTGTAGTGTGACTTATGTATCATTGTCAAATATTTTTCTAAAACTTATTTCCATTTTTTGTTTGTAATATAGACCTAGTATGTATTTTTTTCGTTTGTTAAATCTGTAACAATTCAATACGCCTTCTGTAATTGGAGCCTAAGCTCTGTTGAAGGTGTAAATAAATAAATAAATAGTGCTACACCCTCAGGGGCTTATGGCCGGTGGGTTCGGGAGTTGGCAACCCCGACGGATTCCTGAGCTGGGTCCGTTCCCCCCCATTTATCCATTGCCTCTGGGGCGGACCCTCTCCACTTTCCCTTTCCTATCTGCCTTTCCTGGCTCTCCTCCCTTCCAAGTCCCTCAATCCTTATTCTTCGAGGGTTGAGGGCATTTCTTTTCCTCCTGTCCTTTATTTGCCTTAGTCTCCTTTTGTTTTCTATTTATTCTTCTAGTGTGTAAGTTTTAGTTGTAAGTGTGGTTTTAGTTAAATTTTACACTACATCTCATCTTTCACTATCACCCACACCATTAGTGGCCGATAACCTAGATTTGTAGACTTAGAAAAGGCTTTTGATAACGTTGATTGGACTAAATTGTTTGACATTTTGAAAACGATTGGAATAAAGTACTGGGATAGGAGGATGATCCACAATCTATACAGAAACCCGACAGCAGTCATTCGAGCTGAAGGACATGAGAGAGAAGCTGGTATTCAAAAAGGTGTAAGGCCAGGCAGCAAATTATCACCCATACTTTTCAATCTTTACATTGAACAAGCGATGAAGGAAATTGGAGAAAAAATTAAAGTATGAGTGAAGATTCAAGGAGAAATAATTTCAACTCTGAGATTTGCCGATGACATCATTATCTTGGCCGACACGCCTGAGGATTTGAATGAGTTTTTGAATGGTATGGACTCCGTCTTACGGAAAGAATACATGGCGAAAATGAATAAATGTAAAACAAAAATACTGGAATGCAGCCGAAATAAATCAGAAACTTCCATGGACATCAAATTGCCAGGTGAAAAGCTGAAGGAAGTAGGATACTTCTGTTACTTAGGAAGCAAAATAACCAGTGATGGACGAAGCAAAGAGGATATAAAAAGTAGGTTGGCTCAGGCAAGGAAAGCATTTCTACAAAAAAGGAATCTGTTGACATCGAATATAGATTTAGACATTAGGAATTCATTTTTGAAAGCCTTTGTCTGGAGCGTGGCGCTATATAGAAGTGAAACTTGGACTATTGGTGTAGCAGAAAGAGGAGAATTGAAGCGTTTGAAATGTGGTGTTACAGGAGAATGATGAAGATCAGATGGCTAGATAGGGTTACAACGAAGAGGTATTAAGACGAGTGGGTGAGAAGAGATGATTCTGGCGACTGCTAATGAAGAGAAGAGATAGGTTGGTAGGACACAGTCATACTAAGATACCCAGGAATAGCAAGATTAGTTATGGAAAGAAGAGTTGAGGACAAGAACTGTAGGGGTAGACCAAGGTTAGAATATGTTAAACAGATTGCCTCGGATGTAGGGTGTGGTAGATATATAGAGATGAAACGATTAGCTCAGGACAGGGAGGCATGGAGAGCTGCATCAAACCAGTCAAAAGACTGAAGACTCAAACAACAACAACAACAACCTAGATGTTAGGCCCCTTAAAACAGCAATTATTATCATCATCATCAAATTATTAGACTAATCAGAAACAATTTTTATTCAAAATCATTTTATTGACCATCTGGTTACATATTTTATTGGTCTAATTAGTAATGATTTCTCTCCTATGGACTTACGACCTTTCCAATAAGAAATTGTGTCTGTATACTTTTCCAAATTGGGTCTTCCAAGGGACACCTGAACTGGTTCCGTTTCCTCTTTTTTTTTCAGGACTTTTGGATGCACCCTCTATATCAGGGGACTTAAATCCATGGTCCACGAGTCTTAAATTAGTTCACGAGTGGCTCATCAGTAAAAATATAGTGAATCCCTCTGCTCTAAATGAACACGAGATCTAGAATTAAGTAATCAAGTTAAAACGCTTGACCTTCTCTATTATCGTGGTTCCTCTGTTAGTGGAGATTCTAAAAATAGTTTTAATGCCAGTTTCTTAAAAGGAAATATAATTAAGACTGTTGGTTTAACATTGGAAATAAATTCAGCGCCTTGCACGGTTTTGTTACTACTGTAGATTAGTTCATGAAAATAATAAATGAAACGTTGGAGAACTGGTGTTGATTCTAATAAGTTGCACACCTCTGTATGTGAAGTGGTCTGTTTTAGATAGCTTCCAATGTAACCAAAACTCAAATCATGTAAACATTGATGTCAGTTACCAGCATGTTTGTGTTTCTCTACCCACTGCTCATTTCTGCTTTACATAAGTTGTAAATAACCTACCCTAAAACCCTGTAATGCATATTATAATTCTCTATGGCAGAACACTAGTAACGTTTCTTAGATGGCTTGGCCTATAGTTTTCTCTATGGCACAATCTTAGTAAATAACCCTTCTTATTAGATGCCTCGGACTACAAGCATAATACTGTATGTACTTACCAGGATGAGCACTTAGGATGCCTATTGCTTGAGCTGCGAAGGTGCTTTGAAGCATCACCATGGCAACCAAAATGAACACGGCTATCTTCATGTTTACCTGCAATGAATATCAGTAAATCACATAAAGAGGTAGTAACGACATACAATTTAGAATTAGATGCATTGATTTGCGATAGACTAATTGTGGGAGAATCCCAGGACGGTAACACCTGAAGATGAGAGGCCGACAAAATCCAAAATATATTCATTCATTGATCCATTCATTCATTCATTCATTCATTCATTCATTCATTCATTCATTCATGCATTTATTCATTCGTTCATTAATTCATTCGTTCATTCATTCGTGCATTCATCCATTCTTTCATTCGTTAATTAATTAATTCATTCATTCATTCATTCGTTCATTCATTCATTCATTCATTCATTCGTTCATTCAACATACAGTACATTCGCCACTCATCCATTCATTTTCATTTGACACTGTTTTGCCTTTCAGCGTCCAGTCTAGTTTGCAAGACCAGTTTACGACTCCCCTCCGTGATCCCCTATTAGCAGTTGGCACTTCTGCTTCTACACCACTCCTCTTGAAATCGTTAATCGCTGCATCTAACCATCACATCTGCTCAGTGGCGTAATTAGGATTTGCTTCTGGAGGGGGATGAGTGGAGTCAAATCTGAACTAATTGCGTCATCGGTTTTGTGTTTGTTGTATTTTACTTGTTTTTTTGTTTTTTTGGTTTTGTGTTTGTTTTCTGCTTTTGACCTTAAATTTTGCTTTTTGTTTTGGTCATGTGTTTGTTTTTGCTTTTTGCTTTGTGCGGGGATAATCAATGAAAGCAAACCTACACGTTTTCATGTTTGAACTCGATGTGATTTGATACGTTTTATTTGCACCTCTCAATGTGAAATAGCTCGGAAATGTGGGCTACAGTTTTGTTAGGCCTAACACTAAATATTTTACACAAGTGAAGATAAATATTCTAAAGACGTCTGTCTTTGTCATCAATTCGAAAATGGCTCTTTTTTTTCTATTCTTCAAAATAAATATTTCATCAAATAAGGTTTTTAAAAATTATTTGGCTCTGGGGGGAATTGATGCCCATAATCACCATCCCCTCCCCCCCCCCCCGTAGTTACTCCACTGCCTCTGCTTCTCTTACCCTCTGTAGCTATCTAATCATATGACCTCACCATCTGAATCGCTCATCCTACAGTCTCATCTAACGTGTTAATATCAAACTTAACCTTTATCCCTTCATTACGAATAACTTCCTGTCATTGCTCCCATCTTTTTGTTCCAGCAACCATTCTTGCTACCCTCATACAGTTACTCCAGCTTCTGTATGAGATATGATGAATCTACCAGCTCTCGGTTCCATACAGCAAGATCTGTGTAAATACTCAGCGATGAAGGGAGAGTTTTTCGCTATATTCATTTCTTCCTTGGATAATAATGTACTGAGAACTAACTGTATTGGATTTTCTACATCTCGACTGTAACTATTTCCCCATCCTGAAATAACACACAGCCCAAATATTTGAAATGGTCCATTTGTTCCAATTTGTTCCTAGCGGCCATACTTTTCTTTTTTCTTTTTGATGCGTTGCTGGATAGTTTTGTGGGAGTGATTTTGAAAATTGGGGAAGTGGATCGAACGGAAGTGCATCGGACGGAAGTGAAGACGCACTGCCAGAAAAATGGGACGGAAGTGAATCGGGCAGAAGTGGATCGAACGGAAGTGGATCGGACGGAAGTGACGACGCACTGCCAGCTGGATGTACAATTGAAAATGTGTGTATTGGAAACAAGGCAGTGTGTGCTCTGTAGTGAGAAAGTTATAGCTATACAGTAGGCAGTGCATTTAGCAGGCACTGGTTTGACGAGCACAGTGGCAAATATTTCACCGACTTTCATTTGTCATTGAGCAGTTTATGAAGCTTCACGTTCAAGGTTGAACATTACATGGGGTAGGACAAAGACGACAAATGACATTTAAGTAAGTGGCATTATTGTCAAGCTGTGGGTGAGTAGTCAAATATTAAATGCATAACAGAATGTTGTCATAAGACTGGAATAAAAGCTGTATTTTCATCACATGTGGGACTAGGTCATTTCATGATTGTAGGAAGCCATGTTTCGATTGTTTACGACGAACTGTATGAGAGCCTTGAGAATAATGAAAGTTAAGATTACTGAGGAATATGCTCACAGTATTTGAGAGTACTGTCGACGTTGTGTGTCACTTTGTTATTTTGAATTATTAATGTAAAAGGAAGGAAGGAAGCTTGTAGCTTTGCGTGTCCGTTAATCTCACGATCATGATCCACGGTACCTCCCTTGTACGTGGAATGCGAACCACAGGACATGGCATTTCAATTCGAAAATCTCACATGTATTGACCGGGAATCAAACCCGGTCTACCTTGATGAGAGACTAACAGCTTGACCGCTGCGCCACAAATGTGACAGTAGCATATATCCAATTCAATCTATACATTCATCATAGTACCAGTATGAAAATGGAGTGTAAATTAACATTTTACGAATGTCCAAGCTGTGTAGTATACGAGTAGGATAACATGTCAGATGTTACACATCATATGTGACTACTGTAAGGCTCGTTTTTTTTTTTTTTGGTTTGCGATCCTTCCCTAACCTTCATTTTTGTAATGTTGATTTTCATATGATGTTCCATACCTTTCTGTTGATGTTAATTCATTTTAGGGGCATTAGCCCCGTGTAGTTGGGTGTGTGTTGTTAAGCTGTATTTATGTGATGGCTGTAGTTGTGTGTGTAACTGTATGAAGGACAGCATCGGGACTATCCCAGCATTTGCCTGAAGGGGGTGGAAACCTGAGGAATATCCGCACTCAGGATATCCGGAGACAGAGCCGGGATTCGACCCTCCGATCTTTGGAGTTGCTGCAGCTTCCCGTTGCGGTCGGGCATATTCTTATAATATTTGATTAATGCAGCCAGGATGAGTCAGGAAAGGGATTTTGAAAGGAAATCGGCTTTAGGGAGTTGGTATATCTTGGGAATGTATAATTGGGCATTTTCCTGGTGGTGAAAATAATAAATCAAGAAAACCATTTATAGGACGGTCGAGGAGAGATTTGAACCCTTGCTCTCCCGATGACACGAAGTAGCGCGGAAGCGCTCTCGGCCACCGCGGTCGGTCCAAATATCCTTCTACATCTGTCATGCTTTACACTGCCCTGTAACGTGTGTGAAACCACTCTCATGTTTTCATAGGATAACATTGAAGAGAACAGGAACCTCTCGTATTAGCATACTTTCGATTTTGAAGAAAATGGCAATAGACTTATGAGATCTGCGCGAGCCAAATTCCCGTGCGTCTGTGTATGTATGTATGTAGACTATCAATGTATATATGATCTGCTCCAAGATCTGTTTACTTGAGAGGAATGTGGATCGCGGACTATAGATAGATATTTTTAGCCTACTTTTCACATTTTGCAAAAATGAGGAAAAAGTAGACTTATGAGATCGGGCAAATGTGTGTCTGTCTGTCTGTCTGTCTGTCTGTCCTTCTGTCTGTCTGTCTGGCTGTGTGTGTGCCCCCCCCCCCTATCAACTCCTAAACGGCTGCAGCAATCGAAACAAAATTTGGTAGAAGTAAAGATCTATACCTGAATATCTCACGGCCATATTTGAAAATGATGTCAGTGCTACCAACTGCAAAAAAAAAATCGCAATTGAAATTTGAGTTCCATGTTGGATATCTTGGAAAGTATGAATGGGAGCTATTTCAAAATTGGCACACGTACAGATCATAATATTTCAGTTTAATTTCCAGGAGGCCAAACATGGCAGTGTTGCTAAAATGATTATAAGCCTCCTGATAGGTCCAATTTTTAAATGCATATAACTTCTACACTATCAAGTGGAATTCAACCAAATTTCGTATGTTGTATGTGTACATAACCAGATATGACTAAGCGTATTCTTAAGACCTACCAGGGCTGCCAACTGTTAATAAATGCTCCTAATTTATTTTATCCAAATACCAATATATCAGAAAGTATGCAAGCCGACAGCTTTAAACTATGCACACGTATAGTACCTGACATTCTATATTAATTTGGAGTAACTTATATACGTCAGTGCTACCAACACGATTCTAAGCCTGCTGACAGGTCCAACTTTAAATACATGTAACTTCCATACTATAATTTGGATTTCAACCAAATTTCGTATGTGCTATGTGTACCATAACAGATATGACTATGCGTATTCTAAGGAGCAACCAGGGCTGCCAACTGTTAATATGTGCTGTCCCTATTTTTGTTACCCTAATATCAATATATCAGAAAGTATGCAAGCCAATAGCTCTAAACTTTGCACACGTATAGTACCTGGCATTCTAGACGAATTTGGAGTAACTAATATACGTCAGTGCTGCCAACATGATTCTAAGCCTGCTGATAGGTCCAATTTTAAAATGCATGTAACTTCTATACTAACTAATGGATTTCATTCAAAATTGGCACAACAATAGATCACATTATTTCAGATTATTTCCGACCAATACATGCATGACATTGTTGCCAGCATGATTTTACGCGCGCTGTTAGATCCAATGTTTAACTGCATGTAACGTCCATGCTATCCAGTGGACTTCAACCAAATTTTGTATTTAGTACCGTAAGAGACGGAACTAAGAATATATTCAGTCATCAGGGCTGCCAACTGTAGTGCTCTATTAGGATACATTATGCCAGGTATACAGTATTTCGAACTAATTGGAAATTTCGATATTAGCAACTTAATTCCGTCATAATTCTAGATAGGTTCATATTCTGTAGAATAATCATTGGCATGAAAAGTAGGCTGTATAGTTCTTCACGGAACTTCTTTTTTCTGGTAAGATTAGGGCCATCGGACCCTCTCTTCCATCCAACCAGATTATACAATTGATACATAATGAACAATACAAATACAACTTAAATCTAACAATATTACAACGTTGATACAATATAATATACATTTAAAATGGATTAGCTTGGTGTAGGCAGTAAACTGTTGGATTGCTGGGATGAATAACTACGATACTTAGAAGTTAGTTGAAAATTAGAGTAAGGTACGGAAATACTGATAAAATGTAAACTAATGATGGTGATAATGATGATGATGATGACAGGCGCGGATCTAGAGTTTGGGGGGGATCACAGAATCGAAATTGTTAAGAAAAATGGTATCACTAACAACGCAATCACAAAATAACCAAACGTACAAAAGCAGACCAATTTTTTTGCAAGCTCTAAGGATAGAAATTTGATGCGTTTAGCGCACCAAAAATATTCGTACAAATTGCAACGGCGTGTTTTTCGACTTTTACATCGAGCTTCGAGAAAAGTATCAAGGTACGTTACAGTTTCGGCAAGTCGAGTTGGTACCGACAAAGGGAGAAAGTCACAGCTTAAATTGCCAACCAAGCTTACAGTTTGGACGTCGGCAAAATGTTTTGGTGCGAAAAAAGCCCCAAATTCCTATCCGTGCATTGCTGCACATTCATCGTGACATCACTATAAACATCGATTCGGTAATCAGAAGGTTTGCTAAACAAAATAGACGAGTTGATTTTGTTGTATAAATAATCGTTTTTATATAAGAGGTATGAAGTTGTAAATATGTACAGTTGTAACAGAACATAATAATTGAAATAAAGATATTTTCAGTATTGAATAAAATAAAAAAAAACATTTTCAGTTAAAATTCGTTAAGTTTTATTTGACTGGTTATTGTGTTTTCGGTTTTTGAGTTTGCAAAAAAATTTGGTCTCCGTTTGGGGGGGGGGGGCATGATCCTCGTGACCCCCCCCCCCTTGAATCCACGCCTGGATGATGATGATGATGATGATAATGATGAAGATGATGATGATGATGATGATGATGATGATTAGCCGTTACTGAAGGATGTTTAAATAGAGAGTAAATGAGAAAATGAGAATTGGAAAGTTTGAATCTAAATGTAATACGGCATAAGAATATAAGCACAAGTGTTAAGTTCAACGTTCATTTACTTTGTGATTATGTACTGCTGGCAATGCTGCTTGAAACTGGACGGGGTTGCTTCTCTAACAGAGCGAGGCAGATTGTTCCACAGTCGTGCAGTAGCAACAACGAAGGAGTTGGTATAGCGTACTGTGCTGTGTATGGGTATCAGCAAAAGAGCGTCGTTTTTTGACCGTGTTCCAAGACTATGCTTGTATGAGAGGCGTTGAAAATGAGAATGCAGGTAAGCTGGCGTGGAAGTTGAGAGTATTTGTTGAAGAAGACATAAAGAATGGAGGGCGCGGCGTTGATTTAGGCGTAACCAGTTAAGTTGCTCATAAGCGGGGGTGACATGGTCATAATACCGTAAATTAAATATGTAGCGTACACAGACATTTTGTGCATGTTGGAGTTTGTTTTTAAGAGTAGCAGTGAGATCTTTGCATACCACATCGCAGTAATCAAAATGAGGCAATATTAGGGAGGAAACAAGTCGTTCCATTAATACCCGTGAGAAAATATTCCAGAATATTCTAAGTGAATTCAATGCGGAAAATACTTTTCTGGAAACATTGCAGACGTGCTGCGTCCAGGAAAGATGTTCATCTATAATAACGCCTAGATCTTTAACTAATTCTCGGAAATGGATTGGGGAATCGCACAAGGGTAATTTTGGTAAAGTGGGTTCATTTTTTAATTTTAGGAGGATTTTCGGGTGGGAGATTATGATTGTTTGAGTTTTAGCCTCTTTGAGTCGTAGTCCATGTAAGTGAGTCCAGTTACAGATTTCTGTTAAGTCTTCATTAAAGGTAGCGATTGATTCAGATAGTGTTTCTGGTGCTGAATGCAGGTCGAGTTGTACATCATCAGCATGATGGTGTTTGCATTTAGTGATTGATGAAATCATGTCGTTTATATATATTGAAAACAGGAGCAGTCCAAGTACTAACCCCCGAGGGACTCCTCTCTCAACTGGACGACATGAAGACATTTGGTTTGAGTTACTTTTAACACATTGTTTACGTCCACGTAGATAAGAGTCCATCCATTGGATACTGTTCATGGAGAGATGAATTTTAAATAGACAAGAGAGTAATATGCCATAGTCAACAGAATCGAATGCTTTACTGAAATCAAGCAGTGTTAGGATTGTTACTAGCCCTCTATCCATAGCCTTTCTTATGTCATCCGTGACCTTGAGTAGTGCAGTAGTAGTACTATGATTTTTGCGGAAGCCGAATTGATGTTCTTCAAGGATATTGTGCTCTAGCAAATAGGAGAGTTGTTCGTGGATGATACATTCCAGTGATTTGGAGAGGGATGATAATATACTGACTGGGCGATCATTGCTTACATGTTTAACCTATATATTTTTGAGGATTGGGATGACGAAGGCCGCTTTCCAAAGCCATGGATACATACCTGTCATTAACGAGTGATTGATGAGGTGAGGTGTGGGGGTTCCCAGACCGTGTGTACTATCTGGACCAAATACATTGGTCTGTCAGTTAATAAGCACGTTACGCTACTTTTACATTTAAAACCAATACACTTTTAATATCTAATGGTCAATATCCCAAGCTATTAATGTTGGACTTGATCATAAAAATCAATATCGGACCTGCGTGGCACGTTGGTGGCCGGAGGGCATATTTCCTGGAGCGGCACAGCAAGAAATATATATTTATTAACCACCAACAGGGGAAATCCTCCATCAGTCGTGGAGATGTTGTGCCACTTCCTTTTAGGAGATTAGTATATCTTGTTCTTCACATCAATGTGTTTGGGTGTGTTTTCAATTGTCTGATAACCTGTGTTTCTATGATGACTGGACGGTAGGAGAGTATGCAACTGTAATTATTAGGGTTAAGGGTGGAATAGGCAACCCAGGACTTGAATTAAGGTGCTATCCTGGCATTTGCCTGGAGGGAGTGTTGGAAATCACACTAAGGATACCACTGTCGGCGCCGTGATTGAAACCTCCAATCTCCGGACTTGCTGCAGCTCCACTGAGAACTACGTCCACTACACACGAGATTGTTAGAGAAACAATTGTTGAATTACTCACTCACTCATTCGCAATAACACACTGTGTAACGGTCTAGCTTTGCTCCACGTTGAGCGTACAAATGTAATGGTTTCTACTAAGATATGTTGTTTTAATGGGCGCCAAGACCTCAACGCAATGTTGAAATCTAAATTTGCGTTTAACAACACCTAGCTCCGGTAGAACACCTTCAAGAATCTATTCACTCAAATCGTGGTATGATTTGATCATTAACCCAACAAACAATTGTATCAGGAGAAGGAATTGGTCTATATCTAATGCTACCTACTGAAAGCAAAGATTGCATTGTTAAATGAAATGAATTTATTATATAAAACAAGTATTGCAAAATTAATAATAATAAGAAGTTTAAAATTTAAATTGGAGCGTTGCGATTTTAATATTACCGATAGAGAATTACGTGAAAACGGAGTTTGATAAATTATTGATTTTACTCTTATTCCCAAGCTATGAAGTTACTGAAATATTGAATATACAACAAAGAGAAACGAGAGATTGCGTATTTCTGTGTCATTCGCGCTTACCACTGGAAATTGCCGAAGCATTTCCCTCGTACTGGATGATGAAGAGAGCTTTCCACTGTTTCCTGGACGCCGTCATCTTCTTCGTTAGTAGATGATATACTTGTATTTGGTGACTTTATGGTCCGAACATCGGAGCCATACACTCGTACAACCACACTGGTTAAGTTTTACAAAGATAGTCCTCCACTCCACGGAACATCGGAGCGACTCACACGTGCAACCGTACTGGTCAAGTCTTACACCTATTGTCCTCGCCTCCACTGAACCTCGGAGCAACTCACACGCGCAACCATACTCGTCAAGTCTTACAGAGATTGTTCCTTACTCCACGGCGCGCCAAACGATATATGCCCTCGTAGGCTTCCAACTCCAGTGCCGACTTCAAGTCGCTCGGTCTCCACTGATTGGCTGATCCCCACGCGCTACTTCCCCACCTCTGGCTCATTACACTCGGCGGGAGGGTGAAGTCGATTGCCGTTCCATACTATCCGCCTTTTCTTGACGCTGCAAACCAGGCTTGCGTAATGCTTCTTGACAAGAATCAGCCTGTATCTGAATTCCCAGTGAGTCATGTCTCTCATAATACCCTAACTGACGAAACTCCGTAAAATTCCGTAATCATATAATTTTCTATGATAATGTCGTTCGTAATATTTTGCTTGATAGTGTTTTCTAAGACATAGAAAACCTATCTGTATGCTTATAATTTTATAAAAATGCTCCAAAAAATACCTTAATAATAATAATAATAATAATAAATTAACATGAAAAATTCTCTTGGCTGAACAATTTGCCGCGTAAATAAATATAGAATGGCTTCCTACTGACTTATGCCAGTGGCATAAAAAACCCTCGAAAAACACGTCACAACTGGTTTAGGCAATCAAACTTGTAGGTCAATCACCACTAACAATATATTTTTAAAACATATCATATAACAAATTTTGACAAGTTTATAATAACTGCTGCAACTAAACAAGTGTATATATTGTAAATACCAACACACATACTTGTAGACATAGATTTAATAGCCGAAGTATAAAGGATCTGATGATGATCGCTTGACGAACAAAACTGCTCATCTAAGTGTTTCTTTTAATCTCATGTAATTTTATTGCAGATGAAACCACTTTGGTTGCTGAAAGCAAGTAAGAGATCGAGGATATCATTATGAAAGTTAAAGAACAGAGTGAAACCATGGGCTTGTACTTGAATATCAGCAAGACAAAACTAATGACAACTGGTTTCCCATCAAACATTATGATAGATAATAAGTTAATCACAGAGGTGAATATTTTCTGTTTGTTGGGATCAACCATTAGTAGTAGTGGCTCATGCAGTCAAGAGATTCGCCGAAGACTTGTCCTAGAAAGAGCAGCTTTTAAAGGCATGGAGAAGATCTTCAAGTGTTCAGATGTATCTTTGCCTACTAAAATTAGAATGATTAAGGCACTAGTCTTTCCCATAGCTACATATGGTTGCGAAAGCTGGACCATAAGGAAACAAGATAGGAAGTATATTGATGCTTTTGAGCTCTGGTGTTGGAGAAGGATACTGCATATTCCTTGGACAGCCAAGAAGACAAATGTATGGGTAATTCAAAAAATAAAACCAGATCTGTCTCTTGAAGTATTGATAACAAGATTTCGGCAAGTCGAGTTGGTACCGACAAAGGGAGAAAGTCAGAGCTTAAATTGCCAACCAAGCTTGCAGTTTGGACGTCGGCAAAAAAATTTTGGTGCGAAAAAAGCCCCAAATTCCTATCCGTGCATTGCTGCACATTCATCGTGCCATCACTATAGACATAGATTCGGTAATCACAAGGTTTGCTAAACAAAATAGCACATTATGAGACGTTCTGATTCGTTGGAAAAGACAATTATGCTTGGAAAGGTGGAAGGGCGGCCATCATTGAGATGGATCGACTCCATCAAATCCAACATGAATATGTCAGTAAAGGATCTGAAGAATATGGCTGAAGACTGAATCATATGGAGACAGTGGCCATGCAGTCGCTAGGAGTCGACGCAGACTTGATGGCACCTGATCATCACCATCATCAATTTTATTGGCATTGGGAAAACACCCATTACAATTGGATACAATCGGCTGATAAGCACTAAATTTTGATTCTTTGGTAATGACGAAGAGTAGCCTATAACTATATCCAGTTAGGAGAAAGCAGACAAGCACGTCCAGAAAGTAAGCTCCGTTTGGTAATAAAATTGAATTGTGTACAGATACAGAAAAAATATTTATTGCACAACATTCTACACCTCTTAAACTACTTTTCCACATAACTGCCGAACTTTTGCTGGCATTTGTCATAAAGTGGCACAAGTTTTTGGATACCTTCCTCATAGAAGTTTGCCGCCGACCGTAAACGAGAGTGAAGACTCCCCAGTAAGATATTCTACCGTTTAGCCACCACTGTTATGCAAATTGCGTATGAGGTCAGGAGAACTCCTAAACATACGCAGTTCTCCTGGTAAGCTCGCAATTTGCCTAACAGTGGTGGCAAAACGGTAGCATATCTTACAGGGGAGTCTTCACTCTTGTTTACGGTCGGCGGCAAACTTTTATGAAGAAGATATCCAAAAACTTGTGCCACGCTATGACAAATGCCTGCAAAAGTTCGGCAGTTATGTGGAAAAGTAGTTTAAGAGGTGTAGAATGTTGTGCAATAAATATTTTTTCTGTATCTGTACACAATTTAATTTTATTACCAAACGGAGCTTACTTTCTGAACGTATATATGTTCTTTACTGTACAACTTGTCTTTATTTCAATATTCAATACACATTTCTTAATTTTGTAAACTGTGTACTGTAGCCTATATTGTAACGATATTTAATAATAGTAATAATAATAATAACGTCACCTCCGTGGTGTAGTGGTCAGCGTGCTTAGCTGCCATCCCGGAGGTCCGAGGTTCGATTCCCGGCTCTGCCGCGAAATTTGAAAAGTGGTATGAGGACTGAGCCTACTCAGTCTTGGGTGGTCCAAATGAGTAGAGGAGTGATTTTCCATGGTTTCGCATTTCGTCTCCGTGCAAATGCCGGGATGTGCCTAACTTAAGGCCACGGCCACCTATTTCCCTCCTCCTTGCCTATACCTCCCAATCTTCCCATTCCTTCCCATCCCTCATAAGGCTTCTGTTCGTTTTGCAGGTTAGGCCGCCTGGGCGAAGTGCTCGTCCCACCATCCCAGATGTATCCCCCAACCCGAGGTTTCAAGCTCCAAGACACTGCCCTGGAGGCGGTAATGGTAGGATCCTCACTGAGTCCGCGAGAAAATCCAACCTGGAGGGAAAACCGACCAAAAATACGAATAATAATAATAATAATAATAATAATAATAATAATAATAATAATAATAATAATAATAATAATAATAATAGTTATTTGCTGAGAATTCTGGTGAGGATCCTAAGTTGAAATTTTTCTTTTAAATATCACACCTCGTAAAGTATATTTTAAATACTCCATCTGCACCCATGGTTAAAGTATTTACGGCCCCAGAGAACTACAGAGCATGCAGAATATGATCCATTCATTCCCAGCCGTTTATACAACAATTACTATTTTATGGTCGCGTGTTACATGGCATTAAACGTGTTTATTGAATACCCCTAGGCCATAAAACAAGTGTAAACCATTTAAAATTCCGTGAATACTGATTCCTCTGTCTGTATAACTCTTGGTTTCCGCTTTTATTAAAACTAAAGCATTTCTTTATATCAAACAATAAAGGTTATCATGCAATAAATTTGAGGTTATCTTGCAGTAAATTGATATAACCCACAAAGTTGTAAAAACAGTTTTGTTTGCTTTCTGTTTGTTGCTATAACGCCATGAGTCGAAATTAACTGCTTGTGCAACATTAGGCTATAACCACCTTTTAGAACTGCTTAAGTGACATCTTACGAAGGAAGAGAATGCTTTACTGTAAATTTTATGACGTACGGTGTAGTAACTTGACAATGTAAATTCGTATGAACCATTAGACCAAGCCTTCCTAATAAGTCGAGATCCGGCCCACCGAGATTTTTCTGCTAATAATAATAATAATAATAATAATAATAATAATAATAATATCGTATGGCCTCGGGGCCGGGTGCAAGCTTTGTTATTTGACACCCAAAGGGTAGCTTGCATGTCGAATTGCATTGTTCCTTGAAGCACTATGAAAGTTAAGGAGGTTAGATATCTAAGCTCCTTGAACACTATAGCGCTTTTTAGTAGAGAAATGAGGAACTTTGTGTTGGCGGAAACTCCCGAGATTAATTTTGCCATTATGAACACGGCCTACTGAATTCAAATGGGTTCTTTGACATGCCAACATCGTATGACATGGTGTCGTAATTTTTGCCGCCTTTCAAAAAAAAACACTTACCACGGCCAGGAGCGAACCTGCAAGCTTGGGGTTAGTAGACCGACACGTTGACAACTCACCCACCGTGGCAAGCTATTTTTCTGCTGAAATACGAGAAATATTAAGTTAAAATAATTTAAAGAAAATTCTTACAAGTTAGATCCCCTCTTGTTTTCAAATTTGACGCTTTTGTAAAGACGGAATACTTTAGAATCAGGGGTGTACAACGCGCGGCCCGCGGATAAATATTATATTCGATTGAAAACGTGAATATATACGAATGATGAGATTTTTCCCATTATTGCTGGCCCTAGTTGAAACAAGAAAATTTAAAAAAATGTGTCGTTAAAAATAAATTAAAAAGTAAACAATTATTGGATAGATTTTAAGTTTTGCATAACCAGACTGCTGCAAGGTTCAGACTGACTGTGGAGTCACTCTTGCAATAGAAGAGGATATGAGCACGTGACTGACACACCGACTCGTCGTTGTGCGACAGGATGGGATGAGGGTGCTGTCTGACCTTGAAATGGTGTAGCGAGAGGCTATTAGGTTTATGTTCGACGATGTCGAAATGTGAATATTATACGTCAGAAAACTGTATCATAATGATTGTCATTATAACACTATTTTTCATTATGAAACAGTTTCTCCAGCCAATCAGAGCTCATTCATTGACCAATTAGTTAAGGATACCTTCGCGCATAAAATGTCGGAATGAACACCGCATCCTTCTATTATAAAGCGGCTTCAGTGGTGTAGTTGGTAGCATGCTGAGCTTCTATGCCCAAGATCGCGGGATCAAACCCGGCCGAAGTCGTCAGATTTTTAAGAACGTTAAAATTCCCTCAGTATGCCTTCCTTCAGAGGGGAAGTAAAGCCGGCGGTCCCATGTCATAGATTTATGGCATGTTAAAGAACCTTCCACCAATTACACCTGTGTGAAGCTAAATTAATATAGGTTAAACATTTGACTAACGTTCTTAGGTTCCAACGTTCGTCGTCAGGAGCCGACTACGGTGGCATCTGTAACTAATTTCTGAACTACTTAGTCGTTGACGGAGGCCTTTGGCGGCGAAAGTAGGAACTACTAGAAAATTAATCGTCTGCAGTCCTTACTTGAATTAAAACAGATACACACACTAATACAGCCATCACAATTAACACCGGTTATCAGACAGATTCTATACACACCCAACGTACACGGGGCTACATGACCGCGTTGTCGCAGCCCCTAAACTGAGGAACCAACCAACCAGCCAACCAACCAACCTTCTGTTATAAATTACCGACATGGAAAGTGCACCGTCCATATGTTCGCGTAAATAAACTGGCGAATATGAGACGAGAAATAGCACTGTACCTTAATATCCCCAACTCCAATTTCTAAACAGCGCATTGCTTTCAAACGACTTCGCTGACAATATTAGTGAATGCTATAGAGGTGGACGGCAGGCTGTAAACAATAGGTGTTCTGTGTTGGCAAGCAAAGTGAATGGTCTCTGCTTTCGGAGTGCCTTGACACACGCATGCGCTCTGTTCAGTCAGCAAAGCCAGCACGCCCTGTTCACTAACTGAAGTAACTGAATCCCACAGACATTTATGTTAAAACATATATTAAAGTTATAATTATCGTCGAACATAAACAGTCGTATGCAACTCGCCTATAATGGTAATTAAGACACTCGTATGGGAATTATAAAACTCGCTTACGCTCGTTTTATAAACATACTTGTGTCTTAATTGTTGCCATTATAGGCTCGTTGCATAATGTACTTTTGTTATTTCTGACTGGACGTCACGTCATGCACTGGGCAGTAAATTGATACAGTATATTGATTTTCATTTTTAGCCTATTTTCAATTTTGATAAAATAGGCTTATGAGATCACCTTTTGTCCGTGTGTGTGTGTGTGTGTGTGATTCATGTGTGTGTCCCCCCCTAATAAAATCTAAACGGCCGGAGCGATTTCAATGAAACTCGGAAAGTTCATAGCACTATTCCCGGCGACCTCGACCGTGCCCTTCAAATTTTGTTACGACTCACCAATCCAACATGGCGGCTGTGCGAATTATTTCACCAGCATTCAATATCTCCGAAACTATTACCGATATTACCCTGACATTTACTATGGTGATAGAGGGAACTACTATAAGTTCACTTATGTGACTTTTGAAAACCAGGTAACTACAAAACCAACATGGCGGCCAAGCGAATTTGCGACTTTTAAAAACACGTTTCTCTCGATTTGACCAACCAAACGCAATGAAACTTGGTACAGTATATGTTTATATACATTGTAATGCACCGACATCTAACTTCGTTCAATTATTTACATAATCACAAGATGGCGGATATGCGAAATATTTCACCGGCATTCTATATCTCTGAAACTATTAGCGGTAAAACCCTGAAATTTTGTACGGAGATAAAGGGCACTACTGGAAGTCCATCTATAAGACTTTGAAAAACCGGTTAACTACAAAACGAACATGGCGGCCAAGCGAATTTGAAAATTTTAAATAGACCTTTCTCGCGATTTAATGTTCCAAGCGCACTGAAACCTGGCACAGGAAATATTTATACACATTGTAATCCACTGGTATCTAATTTAGTTCAATTGTTTACATAACCTCAAGATGGCGGCAGTGCGAATTTTAATATTAAGATTTTATTCATTGTGATGTAGTCATGCGATCGAAGTGAAAGTTTGAATAATGAATCTACGCAATAATTTTCCTTTAATGGTACATGACTCTATGGCCTATACATTTAACAATCCAACATGGCGACCAACCGAAATATTTAGACGATACTGAATATCTACGAATCTATTTTAGCAATCAAACTGCATTTTTTAATGTTCATAGGGGCTATGAACTTAAGTTCACCTATAGGACTTTAAATAACCTGGTGATCACAAATCCAACATGGCGGTGACGCGAATTATAAATATTCACATGGACGTTTCTCGCAATTTAACCATCCGCGTGCAGTGAAACTTGCTACAGTAAATCCTTATACGAATGTTAATCCACTGGCATCTAATTTATTTCAATTGTTTCCATAACCTCAAGATGGCAGCTGTGAAAAATTTTTAAATCTCCTTGTTTTTTCTTGTGTCCTAACTATGCGATTGAAGTTTGAATACTACACGTTCACAATAATCTGCATGTAACAGTACATAACTCTAGGACCTACATATATAAAATCCAACATGGCGACCATCCGAAATATTTAGTCGGTTCTCAATATCTACGAATCTATTACAGCAATCAAACTGAAATTGTGTATGTTGATAGTGGCAATTAACATAAGTAGGATATATGAAAATAGGCGGTATAGTTCTTCACGGAACTACTTGTTTATATACTTTGATGCTAAGAATTCTGTTTTTTTTTTTTTTTGTAAAAATGAAAATCTTACAACCTTGTGATAGTATTAATTTATTTTCTTCTTCTTTATGTGCCATCTCCTCTCAGGAGGTTGGCAACCATCATAGAGACTCTTCCTTTAGATGATGCAGCACGAAACAGCTCAATAGTGGAACAATTGAACCAAGTTTTCAGATTATCGATCCAAGAAATGCGTCTTCTTCCTGGCCTTCTTTTACCTTGAAATTTTCCTTGAATGACCAGCTGAAGCAGATGCTATTTCTCTTCTCTGATCACATGACCCAGATACTGCAGTTTTCTAATTTTGACAGTATTTAATATTTCCTTTCTCTTTCCCATCCGCCTCATCACCTCATCGTTGGTGACCTTAAAATTATCTTTCCAACTCAGCCTCAGTATACTTCTGTACGTCCATAGCTCAAATGCCTCCAATATGTCCATTTCTCTTTTCTTTATGGTCCAGGTCTCAACTCCATAGAACAAGGTGGAGAAGACATAACATCTCAGAAGTCTAATTTTTAGCCTATTTTCAATTTTGAAAAAATAGGCTTATGAGATCACCTTTTGTCCGCGTGTGTGTGCGCGTGTGTGTGTGTGTGTGTGTGTGTGTGTGATTCGTGTGTGTGTCCCCCCCTAATAAAATCTAAACGGCAGGAGCGATTTCAATGAAACTCGGAAAGTTCATAGCACTATTCCCGGCGACCTCGACCGTGCCCTTCAAATTTTGTTACGACTCACCAATCCAACATGGCGGCTGTGCGAAATATTCCACCAGCATTCAATATCTCCGAAACTATTACCGATATTACCCTGACATTTTCTATGGTGATAGAGGGAACTACTATAAGTTCACTTATGTGACTTTTGAAAACCTGGTAACTACAAAACGAACATGGCGGCCAAGCGAATTTGCGACTTTTAAATAGATGTTTCTCGCGATTTGACCAACCAAACGCAATGAAACTTGGTACAGTATATGTTTATATACATTGTAATGCACCGACATCTAACTTCGTTCAATTGTTTACATAATAACAAGATGGCGGATGTGCGAAATATTTCACCGGCATTCTATATCTCTGAAACTATTAGCGGTATCTCCCTAAAATGTTGTACTGAGATAAAGGGCACTACTGGAAGTCCATCTATAAGATTTTCAAAAACCGGTTAACTACAAAACGAACATGGCGGCCAAGCGAATTTGAACATTTTAAATAGACCTTTCTCGCGATTTAATGTTCCAAGCGCACTGAAACCTGGTACAGGAAATATTTATACACATTGTAATCCACTGGTATCTAATTTAGTTCAATTGTTTACATAACCACAAGATGGCGGCAGTGCGAATTTTAAAATTAAGTTTTTATTCCTTGTGATTTTATTATTTATCGTATGATGTTAACACAACACAATCACCTACATAAATACAGATTCATATAACACAGCAATAATACTAACAAATTATATAAATTATAAAGCAGATAAAAAAAAAATATAAATCAACGTCCAACTCGTTGATCCATTTGACAGCCTCAGTTGTAGCAGAATGCAGGTCCTCCAGACTTCCTGGAAATACTCGGAGAGGACATTCCAGTACTAAGTGCTCCATTGTCTGTGGAATGTCAGCGCAATCGCAATTCGGTGAGTCTTTCCAACCCCATTTGTGGAGAACAGAAGCACATCTTCCCAAGCCACATCTAATACGATTGAGTCTAGTCCAGGTATGTCTGGGCAGATTGAAGCCAGCAAGTTTTATGTGAGGATCCTCAACGTTCACGATGCCTGGTGGCGTAGATGTTGTCCACTCAACCCGCCAATTTTCATTAGGTTTAAAATTTCTGCTTGTTAAATCCAAGGCAGTTTTCCATGCAGGTTTACGGGATTTCAATCTAGATTGGCCAAGATGTTTCATGTCTTCATGTATTGGGAGGGCCTTGTTATTTTGCACTCTCGACCAAAGATGAACCAGATTTTTCTGCCTTCTGATATGAGGAGGTGCGATATTACTCAGCACTGGTAACCACTGGACTGGAGTAGGAAGTAGTGTTCCAGATACAATACGCATGCTCTGTCGGAGCTGAACATCCACCCGTTGAGTGTGACAGCTATTAAGCCATACCCCAGAGCAAAACTCGGCTGAAGAATAGATTAGCGCAAGAGCAGTTGTTCTCAGAGTGTTGGCATACGCTCCCCATGATGTTCCAGCCAGGCGCTGAAGGAGGTTATTGCGGCTCTTCAATTTCGCAGCAGATTTACACAGATGGGTTTTGTAGGTCAGAGATCTATCCAAAGTCATTCCCAGATATTTAAGGGTGCTATTATACTGTAATTCTTTACCTCTAAAATTGACTCTAGGATGGTAATTTGCATGCCTGTTGTCCAGATGGAAAGCAGTTATCTCACTTTTCTGAGGATTTGGTTGTAAGCGCCATTTTTTGAAAAAGTCATCCAGGACTTTGAGGTCTTGGGTGAGAACGGCCTCAGCTTCTGCGAAATTAGCATGTTGAACAGTGAGGTTGATATCGTCCGCATACATGAACTTGTGGGCTACTGTTTTCGGAAGATCATGGGTGTACAGATTAAAAAGAATGGGTGAGAGAACAGAACCTTGCGGCAGGCCATTATTCAGTTTACGGAATCGGCTTTTGTTCTGCTCAGAGTAGACTTGGAACAATCTGTTACTTAGCATGTTGTCTAACAAGTTCATAATCTTTAAACAAGGAACAGCCTTGATCAATTTCAATAGCAATCCCTCCTTCCAAACAGTATCATATGCTGCTGTGAGATCCAGAAAGGCTGATACGCTCTTCAGTTTCTTCTCAAACCCAGCTTCCACAAAGGTGGTCAGGGAAAGAACTTGGTCACTGCAATCACGGCCAGGTCGGAATCCTGCTTGTTCAATTGGGATCAGTGCCTCAATCGCTGGCGCTATTCTATTCAGGATCAATCTTTCCAGGAGCTTGAATGTCACAGATAGCAATGCTATTGGACGGTAACTTTGAGGTAAGTTCGGGTCTTTCCCTGGTTTTAAAAGGGCAATGATTTTGGTCTTCTTGAAGATTGCAGGTAACTTTCCTGATTCTAGTATACAGCTGAAAAACATAGCCAACCATCGTTTTGTAGCTGGACCACAGTTCTTTAATAATTCTGGATAAATCCCATCTAATCCTGCAGCTTTTCCATTTTGAAGAGAGATTAAACCTTCTTCCACTTCCTGTACAGAGAAGGGTCTCGAATATGTATCATGTGGCTGAGCTGAGCGTATGGCTTGCCTAAGCTTTGTTTTCACCAACCGGTTGAACTTCTTGTTCTTTGCTGTTCTAGAGGTTTGGACAATATGGTTAGCTATCGCATTTACATTAATAGATGTAGGTGTTTTCGATGGTATGGAAGCGGAATCTAGTTTCCGTATCAGAGACCACGCCTTCCTGCTGGAATGCGTGAAGTTTAAACCTTCAACAGTATTTATCCATCTCTCTCTTCTACCTCTGTCAAGTGATTGTAGAAGTTCAGTAGCTTTCTCCCTGCTGCTATTTTCATTATACTCATCTTTCAGTCTGTTGGACTCCTCATTCCATCCTGGTATATACTCCTTCCTGAAGCCTCTCGGAATAGATCGTTTGGCTGCTGCTTTTATTAGACCTATGAACCTTAAGTAGTTTTCAGGTACCGCTTGAATCCATCTAATGTTGGCATCTGAGTATTTTGCATAGGTTTCCCAATCTGCCTTCAGAAAGTTCCAGCGAGGACGAGGTGTGGAATGAATAACCGGAATCTGTACTCCAATTTTGTATATTACTGTGATGTAGTCATGCGATCGAAGTGAAAGTTTGAATAATGAACCTACGCAATAATTTTCCTTTAATGGTACATGACTCTATGGCCTATACATTTAACAATCCAACATGGCGACCATCCGAAATATTTAGACGATACTGAATATCTACGAATCTATTTTAGCAATCAAACTGCATTTTTTAATGTTCATAGGGGCTATGAACTTAAGTTCACCTATAGGACTTTAAATAACCTGGTGATCACAAATCCAACATGGCGGTGACGCGAATTATAAATATTCACATGGACGTTTCTCGCAATTTAACCATCCGCGTGCAGTGAAACTTGGTACAGTAAATCTTTATCCGAATGTTAATCCACTGGCATCTAATTTATTTCAATTGTTTCCATAACCTCAAGATGGCAGCTGTGAAAATTTTTTAAATCTCCTTGTTTTTTCTTGTGTCCTAATTATGCGATTGAAGTTTGAATACTACACGTTCACAATAATCTGCATGTAACAGTACATAACTCTAGGACCTACATATATAAAATCCAACATGGCGACCATCCGAAATATTTAGTCGGTTCTCAATATCTACGAATCTTTTACAGAAATCAAACTGAAATTGTGTATGTTAAATAGTGGTAATTAACATAAGAAGGATATATGAAAATAGGCTGTATAGTTCTTCACGGAACTACTTGTTAGATGTAAATTAAGATCTCTGCTACAAAACCCTCTCCTCATTTTATTGAATGCATTTCTGGCTTGACCGATCCTGGACTCTATCTCCTCGGTACAGTCAATGTAGCAGTTCACATTATTTGTTCCTAAATATTGTATTTTGTCACTTGCTGTATTGTCTCCCCATTTATTATCAAGCTCTCTTGATGTTGTGTTCGTGATACTACCATAAAACGTGTCTTACTGACATTAAGTGTTAATCCCCAATGTTCACTTGCCTCCACGACTATGTTAATCAGTCGCTGTAAATCTTGTAGACTTTCTGCGAATAACAACGTGTCATCTTCAAATCTTTTCAAACACGGTGAAACCAAATTGAACGAAATTTGGTACAGAGGTAGCACTAGCAAAGGGCACCTCAGTGTCATGTTTTATATCGCTGCCATCTTGACGGAAACGTAATGGCGGCCACCCAAATGTTCAAAGCTTAAATCAAATTACGACCAACCTTTTATCTGATCTCTACCAAATTTTGTAACATTATACCTTTATGTATGAAAAATCTTTTGACCAAACTACTAGGTCTCCTGCCCAATCATTTGCGGCTGGCGGCCATGTATGTATGCCAATCGATTCCCCCTATCTATTCAAACACGGTGAAACCGAATTGAACGAAATATGGTACAGAGGTAGCACTAGCAAAGGGCACCTCATATTCAGGTTTAATATCCGTATGACACTTATTTCAACAAGCTACTACAACCAAAATTCAATTATACCCCTTGGAAAGGACAAAAAGTTATAACAATACCCATGCATTTAGGAGAAAGTAGGCTATATGTACATCTTGTTTTCTATTAACTTTAATACCTGCTGTTTCTTCCTCTAAAGCTGTTTGTAATATTTTATCTACCCCTAAACCTTTTCGAGTAAGTTGATTGTAATTTGGTCACGTAATAACGCAATTTGCCAAAACATTCAAAAATGGATTTAAACCATTTAGAGGACACAGACATGGTATTGAAAAACGTTTTTTGTCTGCTGGTAAAATATGTTATCCGTGCCAGGTGCAGCTTCCATCGGGGAGGAGCTCTGAACTGAGTAAGGGCTTTTCTATACTCTGTGGAAGACGGATCTGGGCGGGGAAGTCCTCAACCCCGACAAGGCGCGTCCCAATGGCTGATAGGGGCTCTTGTTGAGAGTGGTGCTTGCACCCGCGGATCAACTGAGGACATGATATAGTGGCAGCAGCTATATCATTATTGTTGATACAAGACCGATCTGTCGACTTTGTATCAGCAAACAGCTGCATCATATCATGGCATCCTTGGATGTTGGGATGTGATGTGGTTACTGCGCATTGAGGAAGGCAACGGGAAACCACCTCAATTATTTTTCCCCAGGATAATCTTCACGGCTGAAAACCCAATTACATTGGCCCTTAGTCCCGGGCAGACCATAAGTGTTCAGAGGGTGCGAAGAATCTCCCGGTCAGCTCTGAAGATAGGAACGTGGAATGTGCGGAGTATGTTTGAAGCAGGAAAGATTCACAATACAATTCATGAGATGAAGAGGATGAATGTGTCCATAATGGGTATAAGTGAGATGAGATGTCCGGCGACAGGAGATTGTAATGTGGAGGATTGCATGGTATATTACAGTGGTAATAATGATGCCAGGCATTTGCATGGAGTGGGTTTTATAGTGGACAAAAGTTTGCAGTCTGCTGTTATCAGTTGTATACCATTCTCCAGTAGAATAATGATGTTAAAGTTACGTGGTAAATCTTTCCACATTAATCTCATTCAAGTGTATGGCCCTGCTAGTGACAAAAGCGATGAAGATGTTGAGGAATTCTATGCCCAAATTCAGACCGTCCTCAAAGACACCAAAGAACATGATGTAACCCTTGTTATGGGAGATTTCAATGCAAAGGTTGGGAAAGGTTCTGAAGAACACATTGTGGGCCAGTGGGGTCTCGGACAAAGAAACAACAGAGGGGATCGTTTAGTGCAGTTTTGTAGAGAGGAGAACTTTGTCATTGCTAATACTTGGTTTAAGCTTCCTGCCAGGAGACTTTATACGTGGAAAGCACCTGCTGATAGACCAGACAACATAATAAGAAATCAAATTGATTTCATTCTAATTAAAAACAGATTTAGTAACAGCTTGATTTTTGCAAAAACCTATCTAGAAGCAGATGTTCCTTCTGACCACAATCCTCTCATTAGCAAAATTTGTGTCCGGCTTAACAAGATTCCGATAAAAACAACACAAAAGAAATATGATACTGATGCCCTTCGGGAAATACATACAAGGTCACAGGTGGATGCTGCTCTTGCCACTGATCTTAAGACGTTGAATTCAAATGGCATGCAGCCCTTGGAACTTTGGGACACTTTTCAAACCTCATTGAAGAGGGTTGGAGATCATTTTCTTAAGAACAAGAGACAACATAAAAAAGAAGGCATGGATGACGGATGAAATATTGAATCTAATGAATAAACGAAGAGAAGTCAAAGGAAGAGATAATGAAGAATATTGGTTGATTCATAGATTGATAAAGAATAAGATCAGACAAGCCAAGGAAGCTTGGATGTCAGATAGGTGCAAAGAAATTGAAGAACTTAATAGTAAATATGAGACTTTCCAGGTCCATAAGAAAATTAAAGAAGTTTCAGGTAGACACAGGAAAAGAATCAGAGTCAACTTAGTTGATAGTCAAGGTAACACCGTATTTGAACTTGAAGAAAAATTACAGGTTTGGGAGAACTATATACAAGAGCTTTTTAATGATGATCATCGTTCTCCCCGACCCGAAATTCCTTCAGTTGTTGGACCTATGATCACCATGGATGAAGTGAAATATGCGATTAGGATAGCGAAAAATGGTAAGGCTCCTGGTCAAGATGACATTCCAGTGGAATTATTGAAGATCTTGTGACGCTCACTAATTTATATAACAAGATATACAACACGGGCATATTACCAGAAGACTGGCTTTTGTCTACATTTATTGCTCTTCCGAAGAAACCGATGGCTAAGTTATGTAGTGACAATAGGACAATCAGTCATATGAGCCATGTGCTCAAGATATTTCTCAAAGTTATCCATAATCGCATATACAGGAAATGCACGATGAATATCAGTGACACGCAGTTTGGGTTCCGGAAAGGTCTAGGAACTCGTGAGGCATTATTTGCGCTTCAAGTTCTTTTCCAGAGATGCCGTGAGGTAAATCAGGATGTATATGCATGTTTTCTGGACTATGCAAAAGCTTTTGACCGTTCTCAGCATGATAAGTTGTATAATGCACTCAAGAACTCAGGAATAGATGAGAAAACATTCGGATCATCATTAATTTATACTGGGGTCAAAAGGCTAGTATCAGAATTGATGGGCATATATCGAGATCAGTGGAAATAATGCATGGTGTGAGACAAGGATGCATTCTTTCACCGCTTCTTTATAATGTCTATGCAGAACTGATTTTCTCTGAGGCACTTGATGGCATTCAACAAGGTATTAAGGTCAATGGCAATTATATTAATAATATAAAGTACACTGTATTGATTGCAAATAGTTTCGAAGGACTTAAAGAGATTGTTACCTCAACATTAAGAAAACAAAATATATGATAATATCGCGAAAACCAGCATTGTCACAAGTCCTTTTAGTCGATGGACAACAGATTGAGCGAGTCAAGAGTTTGGTTTATTTAGGACAGAATATTAATGAGAATTGGGATCCTTCGGTTGAAATAAGATGCCGTATAGAGAAGGCTAGATCCATCTTAATGACAATGAAACAACTACTATGCTGTCGAGATCTCAGTATGACGCTTAAGAAAAGAATTGTGAAGTGTTATGTTGTCTCCACCCTTCTTTATGGTGTTGAAGCTTGGACCTTGTCCGTAGCTACAGAAAAGAAGATTCGAGCTTTTGAAATGTGGATATACCGGTGGATTCTTAAAATCTCGTGGACAGAACATGTGAGTAATGCCGAGGTTCTTCAGCGTGTGAGCAGCCAACCTGAGCTGTTAACACAATTAAGAAGAGGAAATTGGAATACTTGGGACACATGATGAGTAATTCAAAATACCGTCTGCTCCAAGTTATACTTCAGGGTAAAATTGAAGGTCAGCGTGGACCGGGAAGGAGACGAATAACTTGGATGGATAATTTAAGAACGTGGTTTGGGCTGTCTTCCACGGAACTCTTCAGGATTGCACAGGATAAGAAGGTGTCAGCCATGGTGGTAGCCAACGTCCGTATCGGATAAGGTAGAGGAAGAAGAATAAGAATAATAATAATAAGAAGATAGGTTATTCAGAAATGGTAAAATTAGTTTTAGTGCTAGGGTTTGGCAAGTGCCTATGTGGAAAGGTAACTTGCGGCCCGCCACATATCATGTCAAAATAGATAATGATGATGATTGTTGTTCTAAGAGGCCTAACATCTAGGTTATCGGCCCCTAATGGTTTGGATGATCGTGAAGATGATAATGAAATGTAAACTATAACTAAAACTAACTACTAACTTATAAACTAGAAGAAGAAATGGAAAACAAAAGGAGAATAAGGCAAATAAAGGACAGGAGGGAAAGAAATGCCCTCAACCCTCGAAGAATGCGGATTGTGGGACTTGGAAGGAAGGATAGCCATGAAAGGCAGATAGGAAAGTGATAGAGGAGAGTGTACGCCCCAGAGATAATGGATAAAAGGGGGAAAAAAGGACGCAGCTCAGGAATCCCTCGCGGTCGCCAACTCCCGAACTCACCAGCCGTGCGCCTCTGAGGATGTAGCAATATCCCGGGTGCACCTGCAGTGGTGGGGCTACATAAACCCTGTCTCCTTGTGGGCCTTGAGAAGAAGGCAGGAGATAACATGAAAAGAACAAGAAGTTCCGTGAAGAACTATACAGCCTACTTTTCATGCCAATGATTATTCTACTGTATATGAACCTATCTAGAATAATGACAAAATTAAGTTGGTAATATCGAAATATCTAATTAGTTCAAAATATACCTCGTAAAATGTGCCCTAATAGAGCACTACAGTTGGCAGCCCTGGTGACTGAATATATTCTTAGTTCCATCTCTTAAGGTACAGAATACAAAATTTGGTTGAAGTCCAATGGACGTTACATGCAGTTAGACACTGGATCTATCAGCACGCGTAAAAGCATGTTGCCAACAATACCATGCGTGTGCTGGTCAGAAATAATCTGAAATATTATGATATCTGTTGTGCCAATTTTGGATGAAATCCGTTTGTTAGTATAGAAGTTACATGTATTTTAAATTTGGACATATCAGCAGGCATAGAATCATGTTGGCAGCACTGCCTTGTATTAATTACCCCAAATTAATCTAGAATGGCAGGTGCTATACGTGTGCAAAGTATATAGCTGTTGGCTTGCATACTTTCTGATATATTGATATTAAGGTAAAAATAATATAGACAGCATTTATTAACAGTTGGTAGCCCTGATTGCTCTTAACAATACTTATAGTCATATCTGTTATGTTACACATTGCACATACGAAATTTGGTTGAAATCCAACTGATAGTATAGAACTTACATGTATTTAAAAATTGGTACTATCAGTAAGTTTATAATCATGTTGGTAGAACTGAAGTATATAAGTTACTCCAAATTAATCTAAAATGTCAGATTATACGTGTGCATAGTTTAAATCTGTCGGCTTGCATACTTTCCGATATATTGGTATTTGGATTTAGAGAGCAATTATTAACAGTTGGCAGCCCTGGTGGCTCTTAAGAATACACTCAGTCATATCTGTTTATGTACACATTTTACATACAAAATTTGGTTGAAATCCAATTGATAGTGTAGAAGTTATATGCATTTAAACATTGGATCTATCAGAAGGCTTAAAATTATTTTGGCAACACTGTTATATTTGGTCTCCTGGAAATTAAACTGAAATAGTATTATCTACATGTGTGCCAATTTTGGAATAGCTCCCATGCATACCTTGCAAGATATCCAACATGGAGCTCAAATTTCTAGTGCGTTTTTTCAGCAGTTGGTAGCACTGACATCATTTTCAAATATGAACGTGAGATATTCCGGTGCACATCTTGCCGTTTAGGAGTTGATAGGGGGGGATACACACACAGCCAGCCAGCCAGACAGACAGACAGACACACATTTTCCCGGATCGATCTCATAAGTCTACTTTTTCCTCATTTTTGCAAAATGTGAAAAGTAGGCTAAAAAGAAGGCTGACCCCTCGCAGAAGGAGGGTATCAGCAAAGATGAGACAAGGGCCAATTAAGACGAGGAAGAAAGAGACTCCCTAGGCCTTGGATACCCTAATACCGTCGGGGTCGGAAGAGAACAAGAGTTGACCAAGTGAGGTCGACAGGAAAGAAGACGGAGAGGAGTCAGGCACAAGTAAGTGGAAGCAATGCTGGACTCAGCTGGGGGCCCCGCGGTTTCCAACCCACGTCCCACAAGATGTGAGCCCCTGGGGGGTTATGTAAAATAAACTCGGCCCCCACTTATAGAAAGTGTGTTTACCCCTGCGTTAGCTAATTCCTGAGATATCAGCAAACGATTTGCCTGAACGGCATGTAGAGAAACACAAGTGTGTATCTACAGGGGTGTGTAAATAATTAGACTCAATGCCAGTTTTCCAACATATTTCATTTATACTTTTCACGTCTTTGTAGGATAAATAAGCCGATCCTGGCACAGGGGCTAATAGACAAGATGGCCGTCGCACGCAACCAGCCCTATGTTATTCTTATGGAGGGGACAGTCATAGCTGGCACAGGGGCTAATGGGCAAGATGGCTGCCACGCCCTGAGACCGTGGATGACGTCATACAGAAAATCAGACGTGTAACGTTCATAAATGCAATATTTATTATTTATTTATATACTAGCAGAAGTACCCGTTCTTCGAACGGTGTTATATATTAACACCAGACATTATCAATTGAGCTACTGTTGCAATGGTTAGCGGTTTGTCATTCCTTCATAAGTTTATCAGAACGAAGTTAGTTTTCTGGGAATATCACACACACTGTTAATTTAAGGGCCTTAAAATGTGATTTTCGGAGACCCCTTATAGACTCGCGAATTTTGTGTCTCACAATGAGAAACGCAACATATGCTTAGATCGTCCTTCTAGGATAATTTTTATATTTCGCCTATTTTAGCATGTATTTTGAGAAGTTTTTCCCTATATCCACCCTTCTACTGTATGAAAAGTACGGTGAGGAGTTTTATAAATGATTGGTGTATTGACTCATGTTTACCATAACTAATTTTACGATGTACCAAGCATCCGAACACGATTTATAGGCGTACATGAAGATACACAGAAAGACAGACAGACAATTCTATTGTCTACAACATATCACCCAGATATCCAAATATGGGTATATCTACCATACAGTATCAAACAAAATCATCCTTACAATGAACCCGTATGTCGACAAAAAAAAAAGATTAGTTAAAATGTGCTCTCAAACTAAATTCACCTAACAGCTTCTCACAATGAGAAGCGCAACATATGCTTCCTGACGTGAAATAGATTTGAAAGCCTTGCAGACGAAAGGCAATACACGTCACATAAAAAATGACCCTCTACGTTGTGTTAGATCCCCATACACAGGAAGACCTCTTTCATAAATTATAAAGGCTTGTGGTGCATGAAAATTCAGGTTCTTTAGCCTCAAACGGCCCAAATTCCTAAAAGCCGCAAAAAATGCTGATTCAATTCAGGAATTTTTGAAAATAATGTTGCTGTTTGGAGATATAATAGACTTTCTGTACTATATGTCGCACGTGAAATTGCATGAAAAAATTCTAGGTCACCCCTTGACCCCCTTAATTGCATTAACGAATTATACAGTCTACGTTGGTTCCGTGATAACCTTATAGCCATTTGCAAGCTTTCACAGAAATGTAATAAATGGAGTAGCCTAATAATAATATCGTATGGCCTCGGATGCCGGGTGCAAGCTTCGTAATTTGACACCTGGAGGGTAGCTTGCATGTAGAAATTTCGTTGTTCCTTGAATCACTATGAAAGTCAAGGAGGATAGATATCTAAGCTCCTTGAACACTATAGCACTTTCTAGTAGAGAAATGAGGAACTTTGTGTTGGCGGTAACTGCTGAGATTAATTTTGCCATTATGAACACGGCCTACTGAATTCAAATGGGTTCTTTGACATGCCAACATCGTATGACATGCGAGTCGTATTTTTGCCGCCTTTCAAAAATCACTTACCACGGCCAGGAGTGAACCTGCAATCTTGGGGTTAGTAGACCGACGCGCTATCCGCTCACCCACCGTGGCAAGGTATAAATGGAGTGACATTGCTTCTTACAGAAATAGGTGGAAAGTTGGATGCCACCCCTTGAGATAATGTTATCATGGTTACCGATTTCCATTCCTTCATTAGTTTGTTAAATTAAATTAAATTAGTTTTCTGGGATATATTTCAGATACTGTTGGTTTTAGAGCCTTATAATGTAGTTTTCGAGGACCCTTTAGGGCCCCGAGTTTTGTTTCTGGCACCGAGGGGCTTTGTCTCCTCGTTGTACGCCATAATATAATACTAATAATAATAATATAATATAGGGATAGGAATATAATAGACCTGCCGTACCACACCCGCAGGTGTAAATCGCGTGAAAAAATTCTAGTGTACCCCTTGACCACCTTAAGCGCATTATACGTATTGATGAATTTTACAGCTAAATTTCTTTCCATGATAACCTTCTAGCCGTTTTCAAACTTTCACACCAATGTAATTAATCTAATTGGATTGCGTCTTACTGCAATAGATGGACCTCTGAGAATCTGTTGCCATGGTTACCGGTTTGAATTCGTTCATTAGTTTATTAAATGAAATTAGTTTTCTGGGAATATCTCAAAAAAGGTTGGTTTTAGGGCCTTAAAATGTGGATTTCGAGGACCCTTTCGGACCCCCGAGTTTTGTCTCCCACATTGAGGGGCTGAAAATGATCTTTGTCTCGTCCTTCCACTCCTATTTCAGCATGTATTTTAAGGGGGTAGGCCCTCTTTTATGAGAGGTACGGAGAAGTGTCGTGCATCTGATGGATATCTGTACCAAATTTTACGTTGATACACCCAGCCGTTCTCGAGTTATAAGGGAACAAAGTTGTCCACAGACAAACAAACCGACAGACAGACCAAAAAATTATTTTCGCGCACATCCATAATAAAACAGTCTGAAACGCGTAAATAACTCAAATTTCCGTAGAAATTGCGAAAAAAAAAATACAAACTTTAATTTTTATGTATGTAGAGATATATATACTGCACCGCTCGGTGTTGACCGTGTTTTATTGCACAAATTTAGGTTTTACTCGCTAACCGTTGGAGATACACGAAACGTGATACGGACCTTCTGGATAGCACATTAAATGTTAAATCTTGTGTATGCATCAAAAGTTTGATATTTCTTAGCGGTCTCTTTTTATTTGATATGGAAATATGAAATTTTGAAACCAAAGGGTGTAGTGAAGTCACTAAAATGGTCGCCATTTTTTAATAGTGCAAAATATCGAAATTAAAAGTATCCTATATGTAACCATGGTAAATCAGCTACATCCATGCAAAATTTCATTTAAATCGGACCAGTGGTTCTTGCGTTATTGAGTAACACACAGACAGACAGACAGACAGACAGATAGAAAGACAGACACACACCATCTCATTTTAGCCTATTTTCAATTTTGAAAAAATAGGCTTATGAGATCACATTTTGTCCGTGTGTGTGTGCGCGTGTGCGTGTGTGTGTGTGTGTGTGTGTGTGTGTGTGTGAGGTGTGTGTGTGTCTCCCCCTAATAACTTTTAAACAGCTGGAGCGATTTCAAGGAAGCTCGGTAAGTTCATAGCATTGTTCCGGGCGACCTCGACCGTGGCCTTCAATTTTTTTTAAGTCTCACCAATCCAACATGGCGGCTGTGCGAAATATTTCACCAGCATTCAATATCTCCGAAACTATTACCGATATCACCCTGGAATTTATTACGGTGATAAAGGGAACTACTAGAAGTTCACCTATGTAACTTTTGAAAAACTGGTAACTACAAAATCAACATGGCGGCCACGCGAATTTGCGACTTTTAAACAGACGTTCCTCGCGAATTAACCAACCAAACGTAATAAAACTTCGTACAGTATATGTTTATACACAGTGTAATGCACCGACATCTAACTAGGTTCAATTGTTAACATAACCACAAGATGGCGGATGTGCGAAATATTTCACCGGCATTCTATATCTCTGAAACTATTAGCTGTATCATCCTGAAATTTTGTACCGAGATAAAGGGCACTACTGAAAGTACAACTATGCAACTTTCAAAAAGCGTTTAACTACAAAACGAACATGGCAGCCAAGCGAATTTGAAAATTTTAAATAGACCTTTCTCGCGATTTAATGTTCCAAACGCAATGAAATCTGGTACAGGAAATGTTTATACACATTATAATGCACTGGTATCTAATTAAGTTCAATTGTTTACATAACCTAAAGATGGCAGCTGTGCGAATTTAAAAATGAAGTTTTTATTTCTTGTGTCGTAATCAAGCGATCGAAGTGAAAGTTTGAATAATGAACCTACGCAATACTTTTCCTTTAATGGTACATGACTCTATGGCCTATACATTTAACAATCCAACATGGCGACCATCCGAAATATTCAGACGACTCTGAATTTCTACGAATCTGTTATAGCAATCAAACTGATTTTTTTTATGTTCATAGGGGCTATGAACGTAAGTTCACCTATAGGACTTTAAATAACCTGGTGATCACAAATCCAACATGGCGGCGACGTGAATATAAATATTATCATGGATGTTTCTCACAATTTAACCATCCGAGTGCAGTGAAACTCGGTACAGTAAATCCTTTTACGAATGTTAATCCACTGGCATCTAATTTATTTCAATTATTTCCATAACCACAAGATGGCAGCTGTGCGAAATTTTAAAATCTCCTTGTTACTTCTTGTGTCCTAATCATGCGATTGAAGTTTGAATGCTACACGTACACAATAATCTTCATGTAACATTACATAACTCTAGGACCTACATATATAAAATCCAACATGGCGACCATCCGAAATATTTAGTCGGTACTCAATATCAACGAATCTATTGCAGCAATCAAACTGAAATGTTGTATGTTGATAGAGGCAATTAATATAAGTAGAATATATGAAAATAGGCTGTATAGTTCTTCACGGAACTACTTGTTATATATTAGTATGATTGGTGTATTGACTCTCATGGTTACCACACCTAATTTTACGAAGCACCAAGCATCCGAACACGAGTTATAAGCGTACATAAAGATACACAGAAAGACAGACAGACAATTCTATGTCTACAACATATCACCCAGGTATCCAAATATGAGTATATCTACCACACAGTATAAAACAAAATCATCCTTACGATGAACCCGTATGTCGAAAAAAAATGAAAAAAAAAAGTTAAAATGTGCTCTCAAACTAAATTCACCTAACGTGTACTTCCTGACGTGAAATAGAATTGAAAGCCTTGTAGACGAAACGCAATACACGTCACATAAAAAATGACCCTCTGCGTTGTGTTATGTCCCCATACACAGGAAGACCTCTTTCATAAATAATAAAGGCTTGTGGTGCATGGAAATTCAGGTTCTTTAGCCTCAAATGGCCCAAATTCCTAAAAGCCGCAAAAATTCTGATTCAATTCAGGAATTTTTGAAAATAATGTTGCTGTTAGGAGATATAATAGACCTTCTTTACTATACAGTATGTCGCACGTGAAAATTGCATGAAAAAAATCTGGGTTACCCCTTGACCACCTTAATTGCATTGATGAATTATACAGTCTACGTTGGTTCCGTGATAACCTTATAGCCATTTTCAAAACTTTCACAGAAGTGTAATAAATGGAGTGACATTGCTTCTTACAGAAATAGATGTAAAGTTGGATGCCACCCCTTGAGATAATGTTGTCATGGTTACCGATTTGCATTCCTTCATTAGTTTGTTTAATTAAATTAAATTAATTTTCTGGGAATATTTCAGAAACTGTTGGTTTTAGAGCCTTATAATGTAGTTTTCGAGGACCCTTTAGGGCCCCGAGTTTTGTTTCTGGCACCGAAGGGCTTTGTCTCGTCGTTGTACGCCATAATATAATACTACTAATAATAATAATATAACATAGGGATAGGAATATAATAGACCTGCCGTACCACAACCGCAGGTGTAAATCGCGTGAAAAATTCTAGAGTACACCTTGACCGCCATAACCGCATTATACGTATTGATGAATTTTACAGCTTAATTTGGTTCCGTGATAACCTTCTAGCCGTTTGCAAACTTTCACACTAATGTAATTAATGGAATTGCATTGCGTCTTACAGCAATAGATGGACCTCTGAGAATCTGTTGCCATGGTTACCGACTTGCATTCGTTCATTAGTTTATTAAATGAAATTAGTTTTCTGGGAATATCTCGAAAACAGTTGCTTTTAGGGCCTTAAAATGTGGTTTTCGGGGACCTTTTAGGGCCCCCGAGTTTTGTCTCTCACATTGAGGGGCTGAAAATGAGCTTTGTCTCGTCCTTCTACGCTAATTTCAGCATGTATTTTAAGGGGGTAGGCACCCTTTTGTGAGAGGTACGGAGAAGAGTTACATCAATGATTAGTGCCGTGCCTCTGATGGATATCTGTACCAAATTTTACGTTGATACACCCTGCCGTTCTGGGAACAAAGTGTCTACAAACAAACAAACAAACAAACAAACAAACAAACGAACGCACAGACAGACAGACAGACAGACAAGAAAATTATTTTCGCGCGCATCCATCATAAAACAGTCTGAAACGCGTAAATAACTCAAATTTCCGTAGAAATTCAGAAAAAAAAACCCAGACAAACTTTCATTTTTAGCCTATTGTTCACATTTTACAAAAATGAGGAAAAAGTAGACTTATGAGATCGGGCAAATGTGTGTCTGTCTGTCTGTCCTTCTGTCTGTCTGTCTGTCTGTGTGCGTCCCCCTCCCCTATCAACTCCTAAACGGCTGCAGCAATCGAAACAAAATTTGGTAGGAGTGAAGATCTATACCTGAATATCTCACGGCCATATTTGAAAATGATGTCAGTGCTACCAACTGCTGAAAAATCGCAATTAAAATTTGAGCTCCATGTTGGATACCTTGGAAGGTATGAACGGGAGCTATTTGAAAATTGGCACACGTTTAGATAATAATATTGCAGTTTAATTTCCAGGAGGCCATATATGGCAGTGTTGCCAAAATGATTATAAGCCTGCTGATAGGTCCAAATTTTAAATGCATATAACTTCTACACTATCAATTGGATTTCAACCAAATTTCGTATGTGCTATGTGTACATAAACAGATAAGACTGAGCGTATTCTTAAGAGCCACCAGGGCTGCCAACTGTTAATAAATGTTCTCAATTTTTTTAAATCCAAATACCCATATATCGGAAAGTATACAAGCCAACAGCCCTAAACTTTGCACACGTATAGTACCTGACATTCTATATTAATTTGGAGAAACGTATATATGTCAGTGCTACCAACATGATTCTAAGCCTGCTGATAGGACCAATTTTGAAATACATGTACTTCTATACTATCAATTGGATTTCAACCAAATTTCGTATGTGTTATGTGTACCATAACAGATATGACTGTGTATTCTGAAGAACAACCAGGGCTGCCTACTGTTAATAAATACTGTCTCTATTTTTGTTACCCTAATATCAATATATCAAAAAGTATGCAAGCCAATAGCTCTAAACTTTGCACACGTATAGTACCTGATATTCTAGATTAATTTGGGGTAACTAATATCGGCCTAAGCAAGTGATGCCAACATGATTCTAAGCCTGCTGATAGGTCCAATTTTAAAATGCATGTAACTTCTATACTAACTAGTGGATTTAATTCAAAATTGACACAACAATAGATCATATCATTTCAGATTATTTCTGACCAATACATGTATGTCATAGTTGCCAACATGATTTTACGCGCGTTGTTGGATCCAATGTTTAACTGCATGTTACGTCCATGCTATCCATTGGAATTCAACCAAATTTTGTGTTCTGTAGGCCTACCTTAAGAGATGGAACTAGGAATATATTCAGTCACCAGGGCTGTCAACTAATGTTCCCTAATAGGCTACATTATGCCACGTATACAGTATTTCGAACTAATTAGAAATTTCTATATTACTAATTTAATTTCGTCATTATTCTAGATATATCCATATACAGTATCATTGGCATGAATCTTAAATTTTAAGAAAAGTAGGCTCTTTAGTTCGTCACGGAACTTCTTGTTTATATATGTGGAGATATACTGCACCGTTCGGTGTTGACCGTGTTTTATTGCACAAATTTAGGTTTTACTCGCTAACCGTTGGAGATACACGAAAAGTGCTAAGGACCTTTTGAATAGAAAATTGAATGTTAAAGCTCGTGTATGACATCAAAAGTTTGCTATTTCTTAGCGTTCTCTTTTTATTTGAAATGGAACTATGAAATTTTGAAACCAAAGGGTGTAGTGACGTCACAAATGTGGGTATTACTCGCTAACCGTTGGAGATAAACGAAAAGTGATAAGGACCCTTCGGATAGGAAATTAAATTTTAAAGCTCGTATGTGCCATCAAAAGTTTGATATTTCTTAGCGTTCTCTTTTTATTTGAAATGGAAATATGAAATTTTGAAATCAAAGGGTATAGTGACGTCACTAAAATGGTCTCCATTTTAATGGTGCAAAATATCGAAATCAAAAGTATCCTATATGTAAACCTGATAAATCTGCTACAGTCATGCAAAATTTCATTTAAATCAGACCAGTGGTTCTTGCGTTATTGAGTAACACACAGACAGACAGACACACACCATCTCATTTTTAGCCTACTTTCGATTTTTGCAAAAAATGAAAGTAGACTTATGAGATCAACACAGGGCGAAAAAAGTGTGTCTGTCTGTGTGTGTGTATGTGTGTGTGTGTGTGTCTGTGTGTGTGTGTGTGTGAGTGTGTGTACTCTGAATGTCTGTCCCACCCTATCAATTCGAACACGGTGAATGCGAATTGAACGAAATTTGGTACAAAGGTAGCACTAGCAAAGGACACCTCAGTGTCATGTTTTATATCGCCGCCATCTTGACGGAAACGTAATGGCGGCCACACAAATGTTCAATGCTTAAATCAAATTACGACTAACCTAATCATCCGATCTCTACCAAATTTTGCAACAACATACCTTCATGGGGGGAGCATCCTTTGACCAAACCAATAGGCCATCAGCGTAATAGATTGCGGATGGCGGCCATCTGTGTGTGAAAATCGATTCCCCCTATTAATTCGAACACGGTGCAACCGAATGGAACGACATTTGGTACAGAGGTAGTACTAACAAAAGGCACCTCAGTGTCATGTTTTATATCGCCGCCATCTTGACGGAAACGTAATGGCGGCCACACAAATGTTCAAAGCTTAAATCAAATTACGACTAACCTAATCATCCGATCTCTACCAAATTTTGCAACAACATACCTTTATGGGGGGAGCATCCTTTGAGCAAACTAATAGGTCATCAGCGTAATAGTTTGCGGATGGCGGCAATCTTTGTGTGAAAATTGATTCCCCCTATTAATTCGAACACGGTGAAACCGAATGGAACGAAATTTGGTACAGAGGTAGCAGTAGCAAAGGGCATTTCAGTGTCATGTTTTATATCGCCGCCATATTGACAGAAACGTAATGGCGGCCACACAAATATTCAAAGCTTAAGTTAAATTACGACTAACATAACCATCCGATCTCTACCAAACCTTGCAACAACATTCCTTTATGGAGGGAGCATCCTTTGACCAATCTAATAGGTTATTAGCCTAATAGTTTGCGGATGGCGGCCATCTTTATGTCAAAATTGATTCCCCCTATTAATTCGAACAGGGTGGAACCGAATGAACGAAATTTGGTACAGGGGTAGCACTAGCAAAGGGCACCTCAGTGTCATGTTTTATATCGCCGCCATCTTGACAGAAACGTAATGGTGGCCACACAAATGTTCAAAGCTTAAGTTAAATTACGACTAACATAACCATCCGATCTCTACCAATCTTTGCAACAGCATTCCTTTATGGAGGGAGCATCCTTCGACCAATCTAATAGGTTATTAGCCTAATAGTTTGTGGGTGGCGGCCATCTTTATATCAAAATTGATTCCCCCTATTAATTCGAACACGGTGCAACCGAATGGAACGAAATTTGGCACAGAGGTAGCACTAGCAAAGGGCAACTCAGTGACATGTTTTATATCGCAGCCATCTTGACTGAAACATAATGGCGGCCACACGAATATTCAAAGCTTAAATCAAATTACGATTAACCTAATAATCCGATCTCTACCAAATTTTGCAACTACATACCTTTATGGAGGGAGCATCCTTTGACCAATCTAATAGGTTATTCGCCTAATAGTTTGCGGATGGCGGCCATCTTTGTGTCAAAATCGATTCCCCTATTAATTCAAACACGGTGAAACCGAATGGAACGAAATTTGGTACAGAGATAGCACTAGCAAAGGGCATCTCAGTGTCATGATTTATATCGCCGCCATCTTGACGGAAACGTAATGGCGGCCACACAAATGTTCAAAGCTTAAATCAAATTACGATTAGCCTAATCATCCGATCTCTAGCAAATTTAGCAACAACATACCTTTATGGAGGGAGCATCCTTTGACCTAACTAATTGGTCATCAGCCTAATACTTTGCGGATGGCGGCCATCTTTGTGTGAAAGTCGATTCCCCTTATCAATTCCAACACGGTGAAACCGAATGGAACGAAATTTGGTACAGAGGTAGCACTAGCAAAGGGCACCTCAGTGTCGTGTTTTATATCACCGCTATCTTGGCGGAAACGTAATCGCGGCCACCCAAATGTTAAAAGCTAAAATGTAATTACGACCAACCTAATAATCTAGTCTCTACCAAATTTTGCAACACCATATCTTTATGTGGGAAACATATTCAGACCAAACTGCAAGAACATCAGCCCAATAGTTTGCAGATGGTGGCCAAGTATGTGTGCAAATCGATTCCCCCTATCAATTCAAACACGGTGAAACCGAATTGAACGAAATTTGGTACAGAGGTAGCACTAGCAATGGGCACCTCATATTCATGTTTAATATCCCTATAGCACGTTGTATTTCAACAAGCTAGTACAACCAACATTCAATCATACTCCTTGAAAAGGACAAAGAGTTATAACAATACCCATGCATTTAGGAGAAAGTAGGCTATATGTTCTTTACTGAACATCTTGTTATATATTAGTATGATTTATTTTTTATTTAATGTAATATGTATATCATTTTTTAATGTTTTTAATATAATTTATTATTTATTATTTTTTATTGTGTCAAAGCACTAAACTGCAAGGTCATTAACCCAACAATTCTCCAACCCACAGAAACCTCATTTTAAGATTTAAATTAATGCATGTGAGACTTTTTTTATTTTTTTATTTTAGATTTTAAATTTTAGATTTAATTTTTAGATTTTTAGATTTTTATTTTTGTTGTTGTGGTTGTTGTTGTGGTTTAAGTCTTCAGTCTTTTGACTGATTTGATGCATCACTCCATGCCTCCTTGTCCTGAGCTAATCGTTTCATCTCTACTTAGCTACCATACCCTACGTCCGAGGAAATCTGTTTAACATACAGTATTCTAACCTTGGTCTACCCCTACAGTTCTTGTCCTCGACCCTTCCTTCCATAACTAAGCTCGCTAGTCCAAGGTGTCTTAGTATGTGTCCTACCAACCTATCTCTTCTCTTCATTAGCAGTCGCCAGAAACATCTCTCCTATCCCGCTAGTCTTAATACCTCTTCGTTTGTAACCCTATCTACTCATCTGACCTGCATCATTCTCCTGTAACACCACATTTCAAACGCTTCAATTCTCCTCTTTTCTGCTGCACCAATAGTCCAAGTTTCACTTCCATAGAGCGCCACGCTCCAGAAAAAGGCCCTCAAAAATGACTTCCTAATACCTAAAGTTAGAATGATTAAGGCACTAGTCTTTCCCATAGCTACATATGGTTGCGAAAGCTGGACCATAAGGAAACGAGATAGGAATTTTATTGATGCTTTTGAGCTCTGGTGTTGGAGAAGGATACTGCGTATTCCTTGGACAGCCAAGAATACACATGTTTGGGTGATTCAAAAAATCAACCAGATCTGTCTCTTGAAGCATTAATAACACGATTACAGCTGTCATATTTTGGACACATTATGAGGCGTTCTGATTCGTTGGAAAAGACAATTATGCTTGGAAAGGTGGAAGGTTCTCGGAGACGAGGGCGGCCAGCATTGAGATGGATCGACTCCATCAAATCCAACATGAATATGTCACTGAAGGATCTGAAGAATATGGCTGAAGACCGAATCATATGGAGACAATCCATTCATGCAGACACTAGGAGTCGACGCCGCCTTGATGGCACCTGATCATCATCAATACCTAAATCTATATTCGATGTCAACACTTTCCTTTTCTGTAGAAATGCTTTCCTTGCCTGAGCTAACCTACTTATTATATCATCTTTGCTTCGTCCATCACTGGTTATTTTGGTTCCTAAGTAACAGAAGTCTCCTACTTCCTTTAGTTTTTCACCCTCCAATTTGATGTCCATAGAGGATTCTGATTTATTTCGACTGCATTCCAATATTTTATTTTACATTTATTAATTTTCATCATGAATTCTTTCCTCAGGACGGAGTCCATATCATTCAAGACACTGAAATTATTTCAAATGAGTAACCGAAAATATTAACTACATTTTCTTTTAATTAACTCACAGTAGAATAATGTTTTACAATTTACACTAAAAGAGGAGCCTTGCTAATGCAAAATACTACACGTTATGGTTTAATTAAATATTATTCTACTTTTCTTGTGAACTTAGAGCAGAGTGATTTGAAATTTTCTTACTGATGGTCCGCTCTTTAAATACGGTATACAAAGAGTCGTGGACCATGGATTGGTTACCTGATTTAGAGGATACATTCCAAAGCCAATGAAGAAAGAGAATATGGATCCAGCGTAGATATCCCTTGGAATCCCCCATTCCAAAATTTTCCAGACGCAATTCCTCATGAATAAAGTTGTAAGTACCCATTAGAAAAATATTACTTAGTAAATAAAATGACCATTAGCAGAGAGAGGAAAAGTTCAAACATATATTTGTAGGGAGCAAAACTAGAATCCGTTTCTCTCTTCCAGTATCTTGGAAGTATGGTCTCCAAGGATAACACCCTCAAACAAGAAATTCTAAATAGGACACAGGACATTGTTAGGACACAGGAATCATTACATTTCTATAACCAAGTTCTGCATTTACTCTGGGACAAAAATATACCCTTGGCAGCAAAGGCAACGTTGTATCACACCTACTTTTTTTCAATCGTTACTTATGGTATGGAAAAATGTAAATTGCTAAGTAAGGATTACCGTAGAATTCAAGCAACAGAAATGAGATTTATTAGGACTATGAACCAAAGTGTCAGAAGAGACAAGATCAGAAATGAGGTACACAGAGCAACAGTTGGCATCAAGGTCCCTCTTACCAACTTTCTGGGGAAACGCAGACTTCAGTGGTATGGCCATTTAATAAGGAAGAATAGCTCTAGAACAGTTGTACTTCAACCTGGATGTCAGAGGGAAGAGACCAAGAGGATGACCAAGGAGACGATGGATAGAGACAGTTCGATCAGAGGTGGAGAAGAATGTTTTTAACTGGGACGATGTCCAAAAACAAATGGTGTACCAAGATCGGGCAAGATGGAGAGCGCTTGTTTGCCACATCCGGGAAACTGGAGATGGAAAATGATGATGATGATGATGATGACGACAATAGAACATGTAACCAGTTGGTCAATAAAGTTACTTTGAAGAGAATGTTGTGACTGATTTAATTTATTTATTTAAGTCTAATAATTTGTATCTGTATCTGGCTAATCGTTGGTTGGTTCCTCAGTTTAGGGGCTGCGACAACGCGGTCATGTAGCCCCGTGTACTTTGGGTGTGTGTAGAATCTGTCTGATTACCGCTGTTAATATTGTGATGGCTGTATTAGTGTGTGTTATCTGTTTTTAATTCAAGTAAGGACTGCAAACATTCGATTTTCAAGTAGTTCCAACTTTTGCTACCTAACGCCACCGTCAACGACCAACTAGTTCTGAACTTTGTTATTAGATGCCACCGCAGTCGGCTCCTGTCGACGAACGTTGGAACCTAAGAGCGTTAGTCAAATATAACCTATAATTAGCTTCACACAAGTGTAATTAGTGGACGGTTCTTTATCATGCCATAAATCTATGACATGGGACCGCCGGCTTTACTTCCCCTCCGAAGGAAGGCATACTGAGGGATTTTTAACGCTCTTAAAAATCCGACGACTTCGGCCGGGGTTGGAACCCGTGACCTTGGACATAGAAGCTTGGCTAATCGTAATAAATAGGATCGCTTTTTAGTCCTTACCCAATTAGATTGGGTGGGGATTAACAATTAATTCGCAAGTAGAGCTACCTGAAATAAATACATGAATTATTTATACAATTCATAACACACTTCTCACAGATCCTCCTCCCCCCCCCCCCTTATGTGAGAGGTGTTTTATTATGTGTATAGGCTTGCCATGGTGAGTGAGTGGTCAACGAGTCGGTCTACTAACCCCAAGCTTGCAGGTTCACTCCTGGCCGTGGTAAGTGATTTTTGAAAGGCGGCAAAAATACGACACCATGTCATACGATGTTGGCATATCAAAGAACCCATTTGAATTCAGTAGGCCGTGTTCATAATGGCAAAATTAATCTCGTGATTTATCGCCAACACAAAGTTCCTCATTTCTCTACTAGAAAGCGCTATGGTGTTCAAGGAGCATAGATATCTAACCTCGTTGACTTTCATGGTGCTTCAAGGAACAACGAAATTCGACATGCAAGCTACCCTTTGGGTGTCAAATAACAAAGCTTGCACCCGGCACCCGAGACCATACGATATTATTATTATTAAGGGCATAAATAATTCTTATATTATGAATTACACAATTACACTAGGAAATTAATTGTAACTCCCTACCCAATCTAATTGAGTACACTCGTGTTGACCGACTGAAAAGTGATTCTATTAATATAGACTGTTCAAATAACAAGAAGAAGACACCTGAGTTAGGTTTCCAAAATACCCTGAAAGGTAAGACTTGAACTATGGATTTTAGGCTAATATTATTAAGCTTTTCAAACTAGCAACAGAACTAGATCTTTAACTGGTCCATGTGAGTGTGTCTGGTGACAGTTATATTGTTAATAGATATAGTTCGTTGTTTCATTAGACTGTGGTGTGTGAGGGTCCATGTGAGTGCGTCTGGTGACAGTTACATTGTTTATTAGACATAGTTCATTGTTTCATTAGACTGTGGTGTGTGAGGGTCCATGTGAGTGCGTCTGGTGACAGTTACATTGTTTATTAGACATAGTTCATTGTTTCATTAGACTGTCATGGCGGAGGGTCCATTGAGTATATCTGTTGACAGTTATATTGTTTATTAGATATAGTTCATTGTTTCATTAGACTGTGATGTGTGAGTGTGCATGTGAGTGTGCCTGGTGACGGATTGTTTTAGTGGTAGTATTTTGTTATTGGTAGAACGTTAGTTTTTTCGTTAGTAGAATTGTCGTATTTAGTTAGTAGAATAGAATTTTTGTTAGTAGAATTGCTCTATTACTCTATTCTAAAAGGGAGTAGCAGCCTTTCAGAAAACATCAATGCTTTACTTGTCTTATAGACCGTTACGATATTGATATAATAAGCCAACTAATGGATACACTGCGTTCTGCTGCACGGCTGAAAGTTACGGGAAACTACAGCCGTAATGCTATTCCTGATGATATGCACCTCTCTATGCATAATTATATGTGATGATGGCCTCCTCCCTTGTAAAATTCCAATCCGGAGGTAAACTAGTCCCCCGTTAGAATCTCCGGATGGGGACTACTCGAGAGGGGTTTAACATCACAGAAGTGACAAAGAGGAAATCTGACATTCTACGGATCGGAGCATGGAATGTTAGAAGTCTGCTAGGAAATGGAGGGTTAGAAAACGTAGAAAGGGAAATGGATAGGATGGGATTAGTGAAATGCGCTGGCAAGAAGAACAATACTTTTGGTCAGGAGACTATAGAATCGTTAACACTAAATCAAACAACGGCTATGCGGGGGTATGCCACTTATTAAGTAGGAAACTTGTACAGGGGGTGGAATATTATGAGCAATATAATGAACGGATTATTGTAGCAAAAATCATTACAAAACCTACGTGCACCACAATGGTACAAGTCTATATGCCTACCAGTCAAACCGCTGATGAAGATGTTGAAAAGGTTTATGAAGAAATAGATGAAATTCTGAGGAATGTCATGGGTGATGAAAATATTATAGTAATGGGAGATTGGAATGCCATGCTAGGAAAAGGAAGAGAAGGGAAGATAGTAGGAGATTTCGGATTAGGTGAAAGGAATGATCGAGGAAGCAGGCTGATGGAATTCTGCACCGAGCATGAGTTGGTCATAGCTAACACGTTATTCAGTAACCACAATAGAAGAATATACACATGGATGTGACCAGGAAATACAGGGCATTACCAAATCGACTTCATTATGGTCAAGCAGAGATTTCAAAACCAGATTTTGGATTCTAAAACATATCCCGGTGCAGACATAAACTCTGACCACAATCTGTTTCTTATGAAATGCAAATTTAAGTTAAAGAAACTGAAGAAAAGTCAAGAAGGTGGGCAATAGAAAAACTGAAAGAGTAGGACATGAATGAAATATTCAAGACAAATATAAAGGAAGGATTAATGAAGAGTCCTGAACAAACTTCAAATGTAGAGGAATGGGCGCTTTTGAAGAATGAAATAACAAAATCCACAGAAGAAGCATTGGTAGGAAAGAAAGAATGCGTAGAAAACACTGGATCTCTCAGGATATACTAGAATTCATGGATGAAAGGCGGAAACAGAAGAATGTAAGAGATGAAAAGCGGAAAGCAGAATACAGACGTCTGAGAAATGAGGTTAACATGAAGTGCAAGGAAGCGAGAGAAGAATGGTTGAAAGAGAAACGTGCAGGTATAGAAAATTGTCTGAAATTAGGAAAAGTAGACACAGCTTATCGAAGGATTAAGAATACTTTTAGGGGAAAGAATCCCTAGTGCTGTAATATTAAGAACACAGGTGTAAAGCCTCTAACAGATAGGGAAGAAAAGGTTGAGAGATGGAAAGCTTATATAGAGTGGGAAAGGAGATTGAAAATCATGTAATGGAAAGGGAAGAGGACATTGATGAGGGAGTGAAAGGAGATTTAATATTGAGATCGGAATTTTACAGAGCTTTGGAAGTCTTAAGCAGGAACAAAGCACCAGGCATAGATGATATACCGATTGACTTGCTGCGCTGCATAGGAGATGAAGGTCTGATCTGGTTATTTCACTTGGTGTGTAAGATTTATGAGACAGGTGAGTTACCCTCTGATTTCAAGAAGAATGTTATCATCAATATACCGAAGAAATTGGGAGCTGACCGATGTGAAGATTACCGTACAATCAGCTTGATTATTCATGCTTCAGATAGCCTGTTTAGAATAACTTACAAGAGGATAGAAAGCCAAATAGAAGCGGAGTTGGGTGAAGACCAGTTTGGTTTCAGGAGAAATCTAGGAACAAGGGAATCTGTTCTAAGTCTTAGGCTGATTTTGGAAGATAGAATAAGGAAAGATAAGAGAACGTTCATGTCATTTGTAGACTTAGAAAAGGCTTTTGATAACGGTGATTGGGCTAAATTGTTTGACATCTTGAAAATGATTGGAATAAAGTACAGGGATAGGAGGGTGATATACAATCTATACAGAAACCAGACAGCAGTCATTCGAGCTGCTGGACATGAGAGACAAGCTGGTATTCAGAAAGGTGTAAGGCAAGGCTGCAACTTATCAACCATACTTTTTAATCTTTACATTGGACAAGCTATGAAGAAACATTTAAAGTGGGAGTGAAGATTCAAGGAGAAATAATTTCAACTCAGAGATTTGCTGATGACATCGTCATCTTGGCCGACACGCCTGAGGATTTGAATGAGTTTTTGAATGGTATGGACTCCGTCTTGAGGAAATAATTCATGATGAAAATTAATAAATATAAGACAAACATATTGAAATGCAGCCGATATAAATCAGAAACCTCTATGGACATCAAATTGGCAGATGAAAAACTAAAGGAAGTAGGAGACTTCTCTTACTTAGGAAGCAAAATAACCAGTGATGGATGGAGCAAAGAGGATATAAAAAGTTGGTTGGCTCAGGCAAGGAAATCATTTATACAGAAAAGAATCAGTTGACATCGAATATAGATTTAGGTATTAGGAAGTCATTTTCGAAATCCTTTGTCTGGAGCGTGGCACCCAATGGAAGTGAAACTTGGACTATTGGTGTAGCAGAAATTAGAAGAATTGAAGCGTTTGAAATGTGGTGTTACAGGAGAATGATGAAGATCAGATGGGTAGATAAGGTTACGCATGAAGAGGTATTAAGACGAATGGGAGAGGAGAGATGTTTCTGGCGACTGCTAATGAAGAGAAGAGATAGGTTGGTAGGACACATACTAAGATACCCAGGAATAGCAAGCTTAGTTATGGAAGGAAGGGTCGAGGACAAGAACTGTAGGGGTAGACCAAGGTTAGAATATGTTAAACAGATCGCCTTGGATGTAGGGTGTGGTAGCTATGTAGAGATGTACCGATTAGCTCAGGACAGGGAGGACAGGAGGGCTGCATCAAACTAGTCAAATGTCTGAAGACTCAAACAACCCATTACCTTCTCATACCTCTCAATCTTATTTCCTATCCTAGCATTGAAATGCCCCATCAGAACTACACTATCCTTATTGTTAACTCTCACTGCCACATCACACAGTAGCTCATAAAATCCCTGCATAACAAACTAAATCTATGTTACGTTCAAAGGTTCTATAATCTCTATATATAAAGCTCAATGTTTGTCTGTCTGTTATTTATACAAATCTACACCGTTTCACCGATCTGAACCAAAAATTGCATACTTACCCTTTGGAATCCTGCGTGTAACCCTGTCCACTTTAAATTTCGGACAGACCACTCCATTCCCTGCATTTAGGTCCTTTGGCACAAATCTACACCTTTTCACCGATCTGAACCAAAATGTGGATACTTACCCTTTGGAACACTGTGAGTAACACTGTCCACTTTAAATTTCGGACAGACCACTCCATTCGCTGCATTTAAGCCCTTTAACACAAATCTACACCGTTTCACCGAATTGAACCAAAATTTGTGTACCTTCCCTTTGGAACCCTGCGGATAACACTGTCTACATTATATTTAAAACAGACCACTCCATTCCATGCATTTAGGCCCTTTTGCACAAATCCACACCGTTTCTCCCATCTGAGCCAAATTTTGCATACTTACCCTTTGGAACCCAACGAGTAACACGGTATACTTGAAATTTCGGACAGACTAATAAATTCCCTGCATTTAGGCCCTTTGGCACAAATCTACACCTTTTCACCGATCTGAACAAAAATGTGTGTACCTTCCCTTTGGAACCCCGCGGGTAACACTGTCCACTTTATATTTCGGACAGACCACTCCATTCCCTGCATTAAGCCCTTTTGCAAAAATCTACACCGTTTCTCCCATCTGAACCTAATTTTACATACTTACCCTTTAGAACCCGACGAGTAACATTGTCTACTTGAAATGTCGGACAGACCAGTCCATCCCCTTTGGCACAAATCTAGACCGTTTCACCGATCTGAACCAAATTTTACATACTTACCCTTTGAAACCCTGCTGGTATCACTGTCCACTTTACACTTCGGACAAACCATTCCACTCTCTGCATTTAGGCGCTTGATCACAAATCCACACCGTTTCACCTAATTGCACCTAATTTTACATGCTTACCCTTTGGAACCCTGCGGGTAACACTGTCCACTTTAAATTTCAGACAGACCCCTCCCTTCCCTGTGTTTACGCCCTTTAGCACAAATCTACACCGTTTCACATAATTGCACCGATTTTTTCATACTCACCCTTTGAGACTCTGCTGGTACACTGTCCACTTGATATTTTGGACAACCCTCTCCATTCTCTACATTTAGAATAACAGACAAAAGGAACTTGAAAACCACGTTTTAAGGCCCTATAACCAGTCATGTCCGAGTAGGGTAACTGTAGGAATGTATTAATGAGTCTATTGTTGGCTGGCAATGAGGGCTGCATCACTTCGCTCCTACTAGTGTTCTGGTGCATAATTGTAATTGTAATTAGTGCAAAAAATTTCTTAGGCCCCTTGAAACAATTATCATCAGGAACATATTGTGCCACTGTATAAGTGCGATGGTGTTGGAGCAGTTCATCGAGGTTATCATCTGCAATAAGCGTTGGTGCTTTCAAATATACTTTCATTTATTCCGATCCTTATCCTTCAGCGCTATGTGGCGATAAAAGACACTAATGCTACTTCAGGAGCTCGGGACAGTCGAAGTTTTCCAAAGTACTCTGATTATTTTCCTATGGCGCTATGCGACAAAAGACGACACTATTGGCCGTGACAGTACATTTACTGGCACGTTAAAGATCCCCATCGGGGCAACATTCTGGCACCCCGGCGTCTCTCAAAAATGAGTAGTTAGTAGGGACGTAAAACCAATAACATTATTATTATTTATTTTTCTCAAGGAGGAAAAGACAAAGGGAGCATGGTTCAGTGAGATACAGAAATATCTGCAGGAGATTAGGATCGTATGTGAAGATATGCAGGAGGGTGACCAGCTTAAGAGAAAACTCCTCGAACAGATTTTCCAGTGACAGCTGACGCTGAAATCTGGAAAGGCGTGGATGAAAGAGAGAAGAGAGGAATACTGAACCAACTTTAAGGCTCATAAGAAACAGTTGAAATGACGTGGTCCTTAGTTGGTCGAAACGAAACAATAATAATAATTAGGGTTCAGATGTTTAGGACCTAAAGAAGCGAGATATATGCAGGCAAATGTGCCCTAAAATATTGAAATATGATCCATGAAAGGTACAATATGACCTAATATATTTACATGCTTTCTAATTAATAATAACCCCTGCACTACAGCCTGTGAAGAGCCTAGGCCTACCAAGCGACCGCTGCCAAGCCATTTGGCCTGCAGATATTGGGGTGACGCGTGATCTGCGCATCGGGTCCCCTCGGCCGTTAATCTTGGTTTTCGTGATCGGGGCGCTGCCTCACTGTCAGACAGCTACTCAATTGTCCTCACGAGGCTGAGTGCACCCCGTTCCAGCCCTCATGTCAGTTTTTAAAATCCCTGACGGAGCAGGGAATCGAACCCAGGGTTTCCGGGTGAGAGGCAGGCGCGCTACCCCAACACCACGGGGCCGGCATGCTTTCTAAAAGCAAGTGTTAATAATGTAGTGAAATTTTATTTTTATTATTAATTCTACATCAAACCTAATTTTGTTTTTAAAATCTACGCTGATTTCATAAATAGGCCTAAGTTAAAAATGTTTTCCTCAATTCTTTGTATCGCAGAATGTTTCAAGAGACTCGCGGAAAGCAGCGTAATTCTTATTTTTTTTCTCGCGTTAAAAACTGCAACACAAATCACATTTCCTGCAAAGAGAAAGCAAATGCCCTAAGTTAAAATTACTACCAAGTTTAGTTACTGTTAAATATTTTGTGATAGTTTGCAACAATTGGCAACTTTTTAAATTTTTACCGCCGCTGACACACAGAACCGTGCAGCGGCCAGCGGATACAATATTTTAAGTCCACCACCTAGCCCTAGCATTTTACCAAAATATGACCTTAACACATTAATATTGATGAAACATGACAATAACTATGAAAAAAAAAAACAAGATGTTCAGCAAAGAACATATAGCCTACTTTCTCCTAAATGTATGGGTATCTTTATGACTCTTTGTCCTCATCCCTAAAACAATCACCCCAACCACAATGTATTGTTTGTTTTCTTTTATATTGATAATAAGCCAGTAAGTGTCAAGATCAATATTATATACTTTATGATGATTGAATAACAAAACTACTAACTTATTGTAATGCATTCACGTCCGTTAATCTCTATATTAAGCCAGCCTGCAAAATTAAGAATCTTCCGCCCCAATCATCTTCCGCCCCAATCACAATAGGTGGTGCTGCGACCTATCAGTGAATTAATCTTTATCTTGTACGCCTATGCACTGCCATCGTAATGTACTACGATGGCAGTGTTCTATGGGTGTTGAATGAGTAGGCAGTTTAAAGTAGCCAAGAGGGAGGCGATCCAGCTGGCAGTGTTTAAAGGTAATCGGAGCGCGATCGTGGCTAATAGTTGAACTACCAGTATTACAAAATTGCCATACTTTAGGAGGCCAGCTCAGGCATTTACACAGCGTTATGTTTGGAACAATATTACCCACATAACCCACAAGAGGACAGCACCGTACAGAGGCATTAAGAAGGCTGTGGTTAATGACAACGTGTATCTAGTTCTTCTATTCTCCTTTTTCTAATGTCTTCTGTTTATGTGCGATGCTGGGACTGTGATTTTATTAATATACGAGTGTATACTTTATCCTCTCCTTTGAGCTAAATGACATTTTATTCAGTATCTGTGGGAAAAGCTCGTGCACATCATTTGTAAAAGAATTCAAGAAAACAAAACCTAACTGTAGCAGTATTCGATCCCCAGTCAACTGCGTGTCAGACTAACATGCTAGCCCAGAGCTAACCGTATCCATGACGTCAGGTGTTCTTAACTGACATATTAGATACAAACTGTTGGCAAATAATGACTTTAAATAAACGATTTCTTCACTGCAGTACATCTTCATTAAAGATCATTTCATACAAAGTTTATATTATTGTATCAGTACGGTATATCACATACAACATACTAAAACTACTGAAATATAAGACAGGCACATGAGGACAGCTGCCATCTTGTCGTGTGACACAAACGGCTCAGCTCTTTTAAGCCACTCATACTGTATAATATTATAATATTAAATTATAATAAATAACGGATCACGACCTTCAGGATAGCTTAAACCCCCCTAGGCTCGATAATCGGAATTGGTGGGTCTTAAGCTATTTATTAAAATGGTTGCATAATTCACACGGCCGCCATCCTGAAATGGCATGGCCGATGACCTTGAATTTTGGGTGAAAGACGCGTCCTATATAAAGGTATGTTGTCACCAAATTAGGTAGAGATCGGATGATTAGTTTAGCCGTAATTTGATTTTACGTTTTGAACATTTGAGTGGCCGCCATTCTGTTTTGGTAAGGATGGCGGCGATATAAAGTATGACACTGAGGTGTCCTTTACAAGTGCTACCTCTGTACCAAATTTCGTTCAATTCGGTTTCACCGTGTTCGAATTGATAGGGGGGGACAGACATTCAGAGTACACACACTCACACACACACAGACACACACACACACACACACACACACACACAGACTCACACACACACATACACACACACACACACAGACTCACACACACACATACACACACACAGACAGACACACTTTTTTCGCCCTGTGTTGATCTCATAAGTCTACTTTCATTTTTTGCAAAAATCGAAAGTAGGCTAAAAACCAGTAAACATTTCCCATTGGTGTTCGCTTCTCTATCTTTACCCTCACTTACCCATTACCTTCTCATACCTCTCAATCTTATTTCCTCTACTAGCATTGAAATACCCCATCAGAACTACACTATCCTTATTGTTAACTCTCACTGCCACATCACTCAGTACCTCATAAGATGTACATGCTCTATAAAATCAACCCAAAAGGAATCAGGAACATTTAACTCCTGCTTAATTACAGTTTTTGGTGAAAAATGTAGTCAAGAAAAAAAGAATATGACATGTCCTAAACATCAAAACCGTAATAATAATAATAATAATAATAATAATAATAATAATAATAATATAAGCATGTGTTGTTTTCGTTGTTGATTTATTTAAGGAATTTTCGACATCGTGGGTATGTTTCCCCGTTTACTACGGTGTGTGTGTGTGTGGAATTTATGTGATAACTTATCTTGTGATGGTTGTACCAGTGTTTGTATCTGTCATTGGGTCTAGGGTTTGGGTACTATCCCGGCATTTACTTGAAGTAGATGTGGAAAATTACAGAACACCATTTAAACGAAGGCCGAAGTGGAAATCGAACGAAGTTTTCCTCAGTTCTGCCTCACGAAGCTGAGTGAACACTGTTCCAGCCCTGAGACCAGAAATAAAATTCTTGGCAGAGCCGGGAATAAACCCAGACCTCGCAATGATCATCAAGAATGTTAGCCACTACGTCATGAGGTGGACAAAATATTCGAGTATGAAATAAAAGAGTAGACTTACCGTACGGTGACCCTGTGGGCTGTTGCGTTGATAATATGGTTGTCGGTGACTTGAGTCAGCGTTATATAGCTTCTCTCCCACCTAGAACCCACTGCCAATTCAACTTGTTTGTTTATCACACAGGTAAAAGGAAAAAGTTGGTTTCGCCCGTCTTGAGGCTGGGTAGCAACCAATATGGCTGCTATTTATGAAGATGACTTGTATGAAGGTGGCCGGCCACCTCAGTGTGTGAAGACATAGTACGTGGAATATTGCTTAACCTCAAAGCGAAGGTCAGACAAGTATTCAAACGTCAGCCTATTGAAAGTGTTCGATGAATTCAAAACAGGTTCATTGGGAGGTTAAGGTCACTTCAACCTTTATCTGGTAAATCGCATCTTCCAACGCAATGTTATTCATTATGTGGTTCGCGTACCAGTGTAGCTAACAATAATGTTATTGGTTTTACGTCCCTTTTAATAACTGTGGCTTTTAGAGACGCCGGGGTGCCAGAATTTTGCCCCGAAGTAGATCTTTAACGTGCCAGTAAATCTACTGACACGGCCCCCTCACATTTGCACACCTTCAAATGCCAGCTGACTGCGCCAGGATTCAGTCCATGCAACCTGTATACCAGCAGGCGAGAAGGTTACGATGTGCCACGAGTCATTTAAGACTAAATGGACAACTTATAGTATAGCGGCTATTGTGGGCTGTCATCCCGGAGGTCTGGGTTTGATTCCCGACCTGACAAGAAACTTAATTCTGGTCTGAGGGCTGAAACGGTGTTCACTCAGCCTTATGAGGCAAAACTGAGAAAAGGTATGTTGAATTCCCACCTCAGCCCTCCTGGAAGTGGTTTTCCATGGTTTCCCACTTCTACTCCAGACAAATGCCGGGATGGTTCGTAAATTAAGGCCACGATCCCTCCTTTCCAATCCTCACCTGAATTACAAATGCACACGCCAATGCAGTCATTACAAAAACACAGGTTATCAAACATAAATGACACACACTCAAGTGCACGGGGCTCAATGACCACGATGTCCCAGCTCCTCAAATGAAACAACAACAACAAAGGTAGATTAAGCACGTGAAAGCAAATTATTTAAACTTTAAAAGAAATACAAAGGACACGATGTTGTTACCAAGTTAGATGCCGTATTTATTTCGTATAGAGACTTTGGATCCAAAAGCCCCGGGTTCGATCTCCGACTCAATTTGAGGGTTACAATGGGATATACTCAGTTTCATGAAGCAATATTGAGAAGAGGTGGGTTTGATTCCCACCTCAGTCAGCATAGAAGTGGTTTCCCGTTGTTTCCCAATTCTACTCCAGGCAAATGCGAGGATGGTTTCTAACGAGAGACCACGGCTGCCTCCTTGAAAATTCTATCCTTAATTACAACCATTATATTGACACGGGTTATCAGAAACTTTCCACACGCCCACTTACTGTAATTACACGGGGCTATATGGCCAAGATATCACAAAAGGCCCCTAAATGAATCAACAACAACAATTTCGTAACTGTTGTGAATTAACGCAGTAAATACAAAACAAAATATTCAGTAATAATATGTCGCATACTTTTTCCTAAATGTATGGGTATAGCGCTTCGTCCATATCAAGGAGTATAATAGAATGTTCTTGTCATGAATGTTCAGTGTTGTATCCCACATAAGACTCCTAGTTTACTAAGTTCCATCGTAATCCCTCTTTTGCACCCAGCAAAATGTATTGGAACATTAGAAAAGTACGCCCATCCACCATCTTGAATGTTTGGAATCGTTTATCTTGAGCCTTCTGCAGAGAAAGCCTTTTATGTGAGACTGCATATTTGCTGCGTTTCGTAATAAATAGTGATATGTAAGTTGTTGTTGTTGTTGTAAGGAGCGGAGCAGCGAGGTCATCTGCCCGTATTAAATGGAGGTTGGCGATATTAATATCTTATGTGTTCAAGATGGCGGCTGCGTGCTATATGCAGTGTGATCGTGTAATGACTAATGAAAGCAAGGTTCCTTATCTGATTCTCCCCTCATTCAAAATGTCATATTAACTGTACAATTCGATCCTGAATAATTGATTTTGACGTTTTAATGCTCAGCCAGCCACCATCTTGAATATACATATGGCAGGGGTCATCTATTGCCTTGGCATACAAAGCCCATATTTGGTTCTATTTTAATGCTAATTAGAGATATTGTATCTCATAAAGTCACTTGTTTGTACATTTTATACGTTCAAAATGGCCCCTGCTCGCTATTGCGATATTCGTATGAATAATGGCAGCGAGGTCTTAGTTCACTAGGCTATTGAAATAACATATTCTGAGATGAAATATTCACTTATATTTTTCAGGGCAAGACATAATTTAAGGAACATTTACTTCAAGATGAATAAACTCAGAGCATTCAAACTTAAAATTATAACAGAGGAATACCAATGGCATAATCCAATTAACAACACGGTCATTGTTATATCAGGGCATTCTGAAAAATTATAAATTTTAAAAATAAAAATAAAATTATTTGAAAATTTTGATCTACAGATTTTTTTCTTTAACTGTGAAGGTTATAAAATAATTGGTCCATTATTTTATGCTAACTATATAATACAGTAAACCTGTAAATATTACTTAATTCTGAGAGATAGTCTTTGAGATGATATACTATTTGTTGAAAAATATGAAGTTGTGAGAAACATGTGACTTACCAGAGAAATGCATGCGAAATCTGACATTCATCCCAACACCCAGCTCTAGAGCTGCCCATATCTATAACCTTACTCCTCTTCCCTTTCTTGTTCCTGTTTAAGTTCCTTCTTCTTCTGCACACTTTTCCTTTTCCTCTTCATTGTAGCAGCTTCTACACACTTATATTCACTATTTTCAATTCGTCCAATACTGTATCTAGACTTTCAAGTGTCTTTGTACACCAGAACCCAGCACCCACCCCCATTCCTTCCAAGATAAGTTTTGGTGACGTATAGCCATTATTGAAGGCAGAAATATCATCCATCACTGCAATATTGAGAGTATATCTTGCAAGATTCGAAGAACTTACTGTCGACCAAAGTATTATGTGCTCTCGAGTTTGAAGTTTGTTTGTGAAGTAACGCATCATGGCTCGCCTCGCTCGGAAGTGACGGGCTCCATCTCAGCAACGTTGAACAGCTTATCCCGGAGCGGCTAGCTGGTGAACCATGTGTTATTTCCCCGTACAAATACAAACCGATATAAAATAAGTGAATTAAATTACGTATTTCACAGTCATACAGCATAACTTTTTGATGTATAAGGATTACAACGCTACCAAAAACTACATTTTCCAACCACCCCGAGCCGAGAAAAAAGTTACCTTACAACAATGATAACAACTTTGTTTCTTGGACACACAAAATTGTGAAATTAATAAACCAGTTATACAACATTCCAATGTATATTGTGTAAAAATTTGGATTCGATTTGATGACAGGTTTTTGAGATACTAAATCATAAATGTGACGCATGGTTGAAACACGCTTAAAAACGTGCATTTTTTGTGTTCCAATTGCGATAAAAAAATATTAAAATATAAATTTAAAAATCCATACCTACATGAACTAACGTAAAATTGAACGACGAAAATGATGATGGTATTGGATTTTATTTAGGTCTATTGGTTACTTCACAAACAACCTTGAAACTCGAGTGCACATAATACTTTGGTCGACAGTAGTTTTGGGGCATCTTTCTCAAATAACTGCGTTGAGAGATTCATTAGCAGTGACATGCAGTCACTTTTATAGAAGATCTTGATTAACACGGTGCGTGTAAATTGGTTTCATCACCTTTAATATTATTGCTTCCTGCAGGTGGTTGCAAGAATGAGAAATCCACATTTGAGTCTGATTTTCAAAAATTGAAGCACTGTCTTGTAATGTGGGCTACTAGATGCCATCGTAGTCAGCACCTGGCAACGAACGTTGGAACTAATATAGCGTTATCAATTCTAACCTACAAATTTTGGCTTCACACAAGTGTAGTTAGTGGAAGGTTCTTTTTCATGCCATAAATTTATGACATGGGGCCACCGACTTTACTTCCCCTCCGAAGGAAGGCATCCTGAAGGATTTTTAACGCTCTTAAAAAACCGACGAGTTCAGCCGCGTTTGAACCCGTGACCTAGGGCATAGAAGCTCAGCTTGCTACCAACAACGCCACCGAACAGAATAGGTAAAGAATAATTTTGATGATTTTAGAAGAAAAAAAAAGGATAACCTTATGTTACCGGTATTGCAGAACTTAATTGTGCGTTCAATGTGTCAGATAACCTGGGTGTTGTGTTGACTGTAATTATTAGGATAGAGGTAGGTGTTTAAATTTATATTGCGATGTATTAACTCTACTGAGAAGGATTTTTGAATTAAGCTATTAGGGAATCGCTGTAACTACTGTAATAATCACATGTATCAGGTGCTGATTGTAATAAATAATACTCTCGTACCAATCTCTGGGTATCCGAGATTCGGAACAGAGGGTCTTCTAGTCTATTCTTTTATTCAGCCCAAGGGTCGGGACGACCCTAGGACCTGAAACGCCAACACACCCCTTCATCTTTCATCTATAAACTACCCCTTACAGGCTGTAAGCCTCATACACTTCCGTAACACAGGCAGGCGCAGTTAGTCTAGCTGTAGCCAAGCTTACATCATTCACAAACAAATACACATCGCCGGAATCTGGAACAGCAACAATGACGAAACGCCAAGTCAGCAGCGCGGGAGACCTTAAAAGGTAGAGCCCAGGAAAGAGCAATGTCTATTCGTGGCCGACGGCTCTGTCTCTCCAGCTCCAGCTCCGACTACATCAGTGCACCACCAGGTGAGCATAGAGTGTGTTCAGATATCCTTGTAACTTACACATTTGTACTTTGTCACCCAAACCCACATTTATACTTGTACACATTGTCGTACGCCTGTCCACTACTAAAAGGGACAGCAGATTACCATAACTGACCAAATAAACACTTGGTCAGTAAACACACATCTTATACTTATTTCATTTAGCTTTCAATCCTCACACCCAGCCTGCCCTCAGTCCTAATTGCCCCTGACCGTGAAGGCCAGGGATTGCACCGTCAGGAACTCCATTGTGTTCGAGTAGCAGCCGGACAGCAGCGGCCAAGATGCCGACTCAGCGTATGAGCTCGCTATCGCTCGCTCACATTAAATTGGTAAGCCAGGTTGATAGCTCTTTATTAAGCATTCATCCCTTAACGAGTAGACGCACCCCGTAGGAACGCACCCCGTTATACCTCATCTTAAAACAGACACTTACACTAGTAGTTTCCCCAAATACAGGAAACTGCTCCTTTCGGAAACCACCCCCAAAATTACACATCTACATACCTGTTCATCCTCCCCCCCCCCCCAACACAGGGATAGAACAGATTGGTGGAAGCGCCATACCACGCAAATTAAGGGTAGGGACTCAAACAACGAGCCCTCGTGGTAGATCGGCAGACGTACTGAAAGCAGCCAAGGAATAGCACATTTTTAGCCTATTTTCAATTTTGAAAAAATAGGCTTATGAGATCACCTTTTGTCCGTGTGTGTGTGTGTGTGTGTGTGTGTGAGGTGTGTGTGTGTCCCCCCTAATAAAATCAAAACGGCTGGAGCGATTTCAATAAAACTCAGTAAGTTCATAGCACTATTCCGGGAGATCCCGACCGTGCCCTTCAAAAATTGTTACGTCTCACCAATCCAACATGGCGGCTGTACGAAATGTTTCACCACCATTCAATATCTGCGAAACTATTCCCGATGTCACCTTGGAATTTATTACGGTGATAAAGGAAACGACTAGAAGTTCACCTATGTAACTTTTGAAAAACTGGTAACTACAAAACCAACATGGTGGCCACGCGAATTTGCGACTTTAAAATACGTTTCTCGCGATTTAACCAACCAAACGCAGTAAAACTTGGTACAATATATGTTTATACACATTGTAATGCACCGACATCTAACTTCGTTCAATTGTTTCCATAACCACAAGATGGCGGATGTGCGAAATATTTCACCGGCATTCTATATCTCTAAACTATTAGCGGTATCACCCTGAAATTTTGTACGGAGATAAAGGGCACTACTGGAAGTTCATCTATAAGACTTTCAAAAACCGGTTAACTACAAAACGAACATGGCGGCCAAGCGAATTTGAAAATTTTAGATAGACCTTTCTCGCGATTTAATGTTACAAACGCAATGAAATATGGTACAGGAAATGTGTATTCACATTGTAATGCACTGGTATCTAATTTAGTTCAATTGTTTACATAACCTCAAGATGGCGGCTGTGGAAATTTCGATTTTTTTCTTGTGTCGTAATCATGCGATCGAAGTGAAACGTTGAATAATAAACCTACGCAATAATTTTCCTTTAATGGTACATGACTCTATGACCTATACATTTAACAATCCAATATGGCGACCATCCGAAATATTTAGACGGCTCTGAATATCTACGAATCTATTATAGCAATAAAACTGAATGTTTTAATGTTCATACGGGCTATGAACTTAAGTTCGCCTATAGGACTTTAAATAATCTGGTGATCACAAATCCAACATGGCGGCGACGCAAAGTGTAAATATTCACATGAACGTTTCTCGCAATTTAACCATCCGAGTGCAGTGAAACTTGGTACAGTAAATCCTTATTCGAATGTTAATCCACTGGCATTTAATTTATTTCAATTGTTTCCATAACCACAAGATGCCAGCTGTGCGAAATTTTAAAATCTCTTTTTTACTTCTTGTGTCCTAATCATGCGATTGAAGTTTGAATGCTACACGTACACAATAATCTTCATGTAACAGTACATACCTTTAGGACCTACATATATAAAATCCAACATGGTGACCATCCGAAATATTTAGTCGGTTCTCAATATCTACGAATCTATTACAGCTATCAAACTGAAATGTAGTATGTTGATAGTGGCAGTTAACATAAGTAGGTTGTATGAAAATAGGCTGTATAGTTCTTCACGGAACTACTTTCTTTTTTCTAGAATACACCCCACATTTGTATTTTTGTTATACGGGGATTTGTATTATTAACACCCGCCCCCCCCCCCCCATAAGGGCAGAAGTTCTCTTTTTGGTTTCTTTTTAACCAACGCTATTAAAAATACATTAGTTCTGCCAGGACACACTACACTTAGACGGCAACATACTCTAAGATTACGCTATACAGAATGGCACCACATGCAGAGGCATAAGGGATTGCAAGCCATGGAGGCAATAGGGGGGCGCCAGTATTATTCAGCTTGTTACTAAGGTACCAGAGCCATATACGAAGGCGACAGGCACAAATACGCGCACTCCGAACAAGGGTAGGAGCGATACAGGGTAAACAGTCATGCACCCCGTCGGAGGGTAAGATAGCGCAATTGAAACGCGCACGTTTACATGACATACACGAACATCTCAATATCAACCATGTTCGAAGGAACAGGATATACAACCGATTGAACACTACATATGCCCCAATACCGGCTAACACAACTTTAGAGAGTATAAGAGTGCACTACACGATGTTATATGCCCAATATAGGGAGCTTATTCGTGAACAGGTGCTCCTCCAGTTGGCGGCCACAGAACTCTATAGGACACAAACACAGTAACGCTACAATTCGCGAAAAGACCACTCCTAGACCTACCACAACACAATGGAAGGAGTCTGCCGTGGCCATAGGCCAGAAAACGGCCAAGCTAGGCTCCAATACACTAAAGGGCCAAACTCACACAGACACACGTCCCGCAGCTCCGGTCCGGGAGGCAATTTCGCCAGACCGAGGGGCGAAACCTACACCAACCCCCTCAGAACGAATGCACGAGTGGGAGTTGACGCCAGGCCTTCCAGACACACGAAATTACACAAAGGAGGACCTGGAGAGACCCACATCATAGGCACAATGACAGAGAACAAACAAATTAGGAAGGACACTCAGAACAGCCCAGAAATAGACATCCTAGGGCAAAATCACACTCTATCACACAAAAACACACCAGGGCAGACATATTCCACGAACACGGGGAATATGAAGGGACCAGGCACACGCTCACACAAAATATGGTGTCACCACATCTCGACGGCCGAAAATCATGGATATTCAGTACAGGGGCATATAGATTACCCCGGACACAGGCGAATAGACTTCCTAGACATAAACACTAGATAATTGCACAAAGCGAAGGAATTGCGGAAGCAAGTTCCCAAACAAGCCTGGTAGAGGAAATATTACAGGCATACAAATTATTCCCTCTAACACAAATATATATTGACACACGGGCAATAAGTGACAACACAATTGTTATTCTTCCGGCAAGTCGCTGAGGACATTACGTTACACAAAGGCGGTAAACAAAATACAGGAAACAGCCCGGTGCAAACACAGCGAATTCCAACGTGACGCCACACACTGTTGCAAAAGAAACTTTGCAACAGCGGAACGGGACATCAATACACAAACATGATGACACTGGTACTAACAGTAGTAAGAAGTCATACAATGACAACACGGATATTTACACAGGAAATGAGGACGGTATTACATTAGGTCCTAACTAAAATATTACACATGTATTGCAGACGGATTTGGTTCGGGAGACTACACTATTTCTGACCGGCCATTAATACAACGGGAACATGTGTACAGCTGCGATAAGCAACACCAGACGGCGTGTGCCGAGTAGCCACGCGGTACAGATAAACCTTCTCAGATAACAGGACACGCGCAGGCGAGAACTCAGCTGGCAGGGAGCCGCAAGCATACAAGCGCGTTGCAAATTGAGGCCACGACCGCTTCCCTCCTACACGCGCCCAGCACTTAGGGGTAGCAAGGCAATTACACACAAACACACATATATACTAGTTAAGGGCGGGCACACACAGATTACATGGAGGAACAACCCCCCCTAATAATTTATTTTCCTTCCCCAAAATTACTAAAGGCAACTATGCCATCCCTGTCTATATTCGTAGACCACAAGGTTCTATTGTGACATAGGGTCACATACGTACAAAACACACCCCATTTTTATTTAAAAGGCCTAGTATACAAAAACAGGCATTGTAGAACTGCTCAGGACACGCGCGAAGGGACAGGCGAACTCCCGCGATAGGGCAAATATTTTAATCATAAACACAGACATAGGGATGATGAACACATGGGCATTACACAGATTGGTATTTTGCCACACACTAGGTGCTGTATGGCACCTCAAATGACACATAGACGCTCAGCGAGCGCAAGCTTTAAACACCTTAGAGAGCGAAAGAGAACACAGAACAGCCAAGAGAGGCTGGCACACCATAAAAGGAGTAAGGTGGATAATGCCATCAGGATAGTCATAGTACAGCCCACGGGCAAAACATCCCCACACCCTTCCTTCCATTTATCCTAATACCCAATAAAAACTCGTACAGACACATAGACACATAAAACATATTACACTACATTAAAATAATACATAAGGGGTTGGTTTAGACATTCATGTGCTTCTCAATTCCAAGTATACTGCACCTAACAGCATTATGCCCACACCTGAATATTAGAGGTGATTCGGACACTAATGTTAAGCGCCGATGGACATCTCCATATAGAGAGATGAGGCCATATTTGCATACTAACCAATATTTAGTAAAAAAAATCCCGCATGCAGAAGACATAGATTTATTGCACCCTAATACATCCCTTCTCCTCAAATGAGAGCAGACATGCGCTCATATACATCTCGAGGCATGAGATATCCCACCCACACACCAAGGGTTCTATCGTTATAATACCTGCATGACGCATTTCATATTTGAACACCTGGGGAAAACCCACCCCATCCACTCACAGTAATAGCATCCCAACAACATCACCGACTCTTGGCCACCATTAACATGGAGTCCAACGATGCATAACCCTTTCCCACCACGTTTTAACCCTATTCAGCAAATAACACCCTTTCGGATCATAATAACAAGGGACCAGACATCCCATAAAACCACTAATATCTCCAAAAACATAACAAAGCATCAGCGCTGGAGATCCGACAAGGCAATGAAAGACCTAAAGCAGGCACTGCGTTTATAATGCTCTTCGAACCCAGAACACTAAGAAATATACCCAATTACACTAACACACAAAATTACACGAAAATATTACATCCAAAACACTACAATATACACAATTACACTTGTCATATAACTCAAAAGGAATCTGAGGTCACACTATGTGGTGACAAGTATGCACGTGGATGGGAGCAGGAATGCCACACGAGGGCTGACTCGCGGGAGGTGGCAATAGATCCTGACCCAGACTTAATGACGGAACTACGAAAGGTCGAAGCGATGATGACTCAGTGCGGGACAACATCAAGATCTTGGGTGCGCCTAGCCTGCCGCGATGTCGGAGACGGTTATGCCCATTATGCACTAATGTCATCGGAGCCAGACCTGCAGGGGAGACGTTTGACGTCTAGTAGGAGAATTAGCCAACTCAGTATTAAACTCAGGGGACGAACCTAGAGACGAACACCGGGACTAGACTGATAGTTAGATGTATGCTAAGTCAGCTCTCGGAGGCGTAGAGAGCTGTCTTCCGCCCGCAGGAAGTGAAACAACACAATCCTCATCCGGAAAATGGGGCAAAGAGCACACATACACTAAATAATGGACGATGTTCCACCCCACGTAAATGGACGACACCTAGTCTCCAGAGCTTAGATGGGAATTGCAACGAGCACCCAGAGATGAAAATGAGGAATGCAGCGAGCTCTCACTGGGGTCTGGGCCACCCATTAATAAATACAAATGATGAATAAAGCGACCATAAGTATCACACAATTATAAACGAAATGGATATCCGCGCGCAGCGTTTGCTACCTAGCAACGCAATCACACAGGCCTACACACACTACACATTAGTTATTAAGGGGGGAAGTCGACAGTTAGACCTAAGGGAGCGGAATTCAAAAGGGCCTTATGGCCTGGTGGTTTTGGAAATGACCGGCGTTTCCAAAATACACACGGGTGGTGCCTTGGGGAGGGAAACCTGCCCCAGGCGATCGCTCCGATCAAAATTCTAGTATGTAAGGCAGTTGCATTTGGAAAGCAACTTAGACTTAAGCAAATTTAACGAGCAATGTTGCGAGATAGTAGCACAACCCATTTCGGCATTATATTAAGGACCATTTCGGCATGTATATATTTTTTTCTCTCATAGCATTAATTAGTAATAACCTAGATTAAGTACACTTTTTACACAGATCATAATAGTTCGGCACCTGGCAACTAAAACCGTTACCAGGTTAAGACCGACAACACATTACAAAAACAGGCATATGCGACGCGAACGCGACATATGGCGCTCGGCACCTGGCAACTAAGCGTTACCAGGATAAGACCGACAACACAGTAACACAAATGGTACAGCAACCGAGGCTGACCAACCGCAGCAGTACACGAGACGTCCGAAGAGGTCTCAAGGGCAGTGGTATCATCCAAGCCGACCCTTAAACAGCGCTGCGCGATATATGCGCATAATAATATTTGGCCAAGGGCACATTTATAACCTGTCTTTATATTTCAGCACAGAGCTCCACCACTGCAGCATCAAGGGAGCACAGACAACCAGGTTCATGATAAGGTAAATGTGACATCACATACACACTTCACACAATGAGTACACACTGAGGAGACATACAATTACACAGGTACACAAGAGGGTAGAAATTAGTAGCATCATAGTATACGGCCACCCTAGACTAAGTTAGATTTAGTGGCGCCATGTATTAGGGCCTATGAACAATGCCAGAGATAAAGGGTATTTTTTATAAATGTCATGTAATCCACTTTTTCAGATTGACAGCGAGCTAACACGGCGCCGCAGTCAGCAACGTCAAGTGACCGTGGGGCACCAAGCGATGCTGACGCAAACACACACAAAAACGCTTAAATAATGAGCGGAAGCGATAGCCAGGAGAGACGCAGCTTTGTGAACGTCTGTCCTAGCCATCAAGGGGAATTTTTCCTACGCACGGGGAGAAACTCACGAGGATACAGCGGTAGAACGGTTCGACCACTAAACAGCGGCTACGGAGGAAGTAGCACACGAAGGGAAAGGAGTAGCGAAATGAGAGCGCAAAAAGAAGGCATGGAGAGCGAAGGTATAAGGCTGATGAGCAGAACACCTAGCAATAAGTAATGTATATTGTATTGTAATTGTAATATTGTAAACTCAAGGTACACACAACAGCATTGTCACACCAGTGTATACCTACATATATGTCACACCATTTCACACTGTAACACACCTTTGTTTCTTTCTTCCCATCCTTCTAACGATAAATTGTCAAGGTACCCTATTTATCCCAAAAGAACAATAAATCATCAGATATATTCCCTCAAATTTACACTTCAGGGTACCTATTTTACTTTCACCTTCACTCTCTTATACAGTAAACACTACCGATTTAACAATCACACACAGGAAGCAATTTATTTCAGGCAACACGAGGACGGCACAACCACCCGTCGAACAACTGTTTTTTTCCTTCCTGAACGATACAACCAATGTCTATATATATATATATATATGTATATTTGTAACATGTGAAAAAAAATTGTTATGCAACATTTTAACACTTATAACATTTACAAGAAAAATAAGATAAAACTATGCATTGAACCCTTTATCCACAGGTTATATAAAGGATTCTAATATTTATTCATCATCTTTTGATACATTTCTACAGACAACAGATATGAGAGCCAGACGGTGTTGGGATATATTGAGAAATCAGTGGCCGAGAGGACACAATGGTTTAAGCTCCTGTGGTATTTTAGGAGGATGCGTATATATTCTTGAGACATAGAACAGGTGCAACTTTAAGCGCGAATGTTGGCTTGGGGACGCACACTATGGCTTGTTGCTATGAAGGTTGGCGCCAAGGAAGAAATCGAATGCCACAAGGTAATTGGACTATCATCATGTGAACCACTCCCTACGGCAGAAATGTTTGTAAAAACGCGCAAAGACATACAAGAGTCTAGGCCAATAGTATCAAGACGCCTTGTCTTAGCGGGAACTCGGCTTGGGAACGCGCACGGGTAGATTAACGCGGGAGTTATCTACAGTTTAATTCCACGATCGATTCAAGCCGGCTATAGCATAATCGTAACCTCCACACTGCTACGAACTCAATGATACCGATCGCATGCTAGTCTGATAGTTATTATGGAGTATTTTTTAATAGATCCCCTTCCACACCTACCCTAGTCTGTGTCATTTATAAGGATCCAAGATGCTTCGAGGAGCACCACTTATTTTGTACGTCTGAGGGCGTAACGTTCAATTACTGACCACTAATTTTTGTTCGTCTGAGGACGGAACGTATTACTAATTTTTGTACGTCTGAGGACGGAACTCAGTACTTATATTATTATAGTGTAACTTCAGTGATTTATATATAGTCCCAGCACTATCAGTAGGACCAGTTCATCGAAGTAATTCACCAAATAGACTGTCAAGGAATATAGTACTTGACAGGTGAATATAGTAGGAATTATATCGTGTGTGTATCTGACGAAAACTTTATCTAATTCAGCACGTGATGACGTCTAAGAACGAGGATGGATCTGGGAACCAGCTGGACATTTGCCTGAAGATGTCGATGACCAGATAAACATCTTAAAGGAGATGGCTGCACACGTATCCTTGGCGCTGTTTTAAAGGATTGAGTACCAAATAAATTTATTTATTTATTTATTAAGTCAGCTACGGTGTTATGGGATAGTTTTGTAAATATTTGTTTGCTTGCTTGGTAATGCAGATTATTAGTTTTTGTTTTACTGACACATTAAATATGGGACTAGCCGAGCGTTGCGTAATTTATATATTTTGTGATTGTATTTGGTTTAACTTTACGCAGGGACGCGCAGCCGATGCTCGATCTCCCTTGCGTAAATCGCGGTCAAGCATTATTATTCGGAGATATGCCTTACAACAAAAATGGAACTGAATTAATTTTGATATTAAAAATAGAATTTGGAGGGTAAAAGATTAATTGTGAGTAGAATTTTATGACGGATCAGGATTGTTTTTGATAGTTGCTTTCCAGCAGTTTGAACGGGATGGCACTTTGCACCCGAGTTTTTGTTGTGTATTATTTTGTTAATGTGTCAATGGACGCAGTATTGTTGATCTGTTTGAGCCGACCCAGAGTGAGTGTGTTTGAGATTCAGTCCGAGCTATGGGTGCGTATGTGATTTTTTTTATGATGTGCTGGCGAGAATATATCATGGTGATTATTCTGACTTGCTCCACGTCAACCCAGTTCATGACCTCGCGGGGCTGAACTCGTGGTATATATTTGTTTCTCGCCATCCAGGGGATGCGTGAGAGATGTTGATTTTTCCAGAGGGAAAACTGCACCTAGCTTGCCAGATTGAGTGAGGTATTTGAAGGACAGCGTGACTCATACAAGTAGGGGGAGCTCAATCAGATAACATGTCTTGTCATTAGAACAGGCTTGCTTCCTGTACTGCAATTTATGATGTTGTTTTAAATTCACAAAACCTGATCGGTTATAATGAGTATTGCTTGATTAAATGGGAGTCGTCCATAATTGTAAGGTAGCCACCGAAATTCGTGTTTGTCTGGCGTTTCATATAAATGTAAACATTGTTTTTCAGCCGTTAGGCTTGTATTTTGTTGTTGTTGGTTCAATTTTTTGGTGTGTTTATTTTGATGCGTTCTTGACCCGTGTCAAGTTAGGATGCGCGGAGCTATATTCCCAAGTTGATGAGAGCGGTTTTTGGCCTATTTCTGGCTTGCTCTTTTTATTCCGTGTGCTCCTGCACCAGCTAGAATCTCCGGGAGATTCTTCATTCTGTTTATATTATTAGATCTTGCATGTGTCAGTAGTAGTTGTAGTGTATTAATTAAGGGTGGGTCCCATAGCCGTAGTGTGATTTAAAAGATGCACTCCGTAAGCAACATGTCTGTTTCAGTTGTAAACGGACTCGCATCAGTACTCAGTTTATTATTAACGAACAGTAAACCACACATTATATGACTTCTTGACCAGAGAAAAATGGACTTGTATCCATATGTTGTGACGAGTGAGTTCATACCGCTCAAATGCTTATGTTATGATTTTATCAGTTATGTGAAGCTGCATTCACATTGTCTTGTTGTGACGAGCGAGTTCCTACCGCTCAGTGTTATTATTATTATTTATTAAGGGGGTAAAAGTCAGGGAGGATTTGTTCTTTTTATTTATTATTTAATATTATGCACATACTTTTCAGTCATTAAATTTCTTTTATTCTACTTGTTATTCATTTTATTTCTAGTATAGCCTCTGTCATGAACCTTTCTATTCATTAGAGCATGTTGTTTTAAGCGAACTTTGCTGTGTAACGCAGTCAGGACTGAACACGACCCCGTAGACGACTCTCGACAAAACCATGCTTTATTGAAGGGTGCAGTATATACCCCAATACCCAACCCCCTGAACACACTCTAACCTCACATCGCCAACCAGACAGGACGACACGACGACACAACACCAACATCTACACGGCATCAAAGAAGAAGAAGAAGAAGAAGAAGAAGAAGAAGAAGAAGAACCACTACACCAAAACATCTACACTATTTTCCGTTCGCGAGGCCGCGAACAAAGGCCGAGAAGGTCTTGTTCAGCCCAAGGGTCGGGACGACCCTAGGACCTGAAACGCCAAAACACCCCTTCATCTTTCATCTATAAACCACCCCTTACAGGCTGTAAGCCTCATACACTTCCGTAACACAGGCAGGCGCAGTTAGTCTAGCTGTAGCCAAGCTTACATCATTCACAAACAAATACACATCGCCGGAATCTGGAACATCAACAATGACGAAACGCCAAGTCAGCAGCGCGGGAGACCTTAAAAGGTAGAGCCCAGGAAAGAGCAATGTCTATTCGTGGCCGACGGCTCTGTCTCTCCAGCTCCAGCTCCGACTACATCAGTGCACCACCAGGTGAGCATAGAGTGTGTTCAGATATCCTTGTAACTTACACATTTGTACTTTGTCACCCAAACCCACATTTATACTTGTACACATTGTCGTACGCCTGTCCACTACTAAAAGGGACAGCAGATTACCATAACTGACCAAATAAACACTTGGTCAGTAAACACACATCTTAAACTTATTTCATTTAGCTTTCAATCCTCACACCCAGGGACGCTCCACGATAATGCACGACCTCATACGGCCAACACAGTCGCGGCACTCCTGCAGAAATTCAAATGGGAGGTTCTCGGCCACCCTCCATAAAGTCTCTCCCTGTGATTACGCCATGTTTGATCCCCTGAAAAGGGCTCTGCTGGGCCAACGATTCACCTCGGACGCCGACGTCCAGCTGAACGTGCGGAACTGGTTTACATCGCAGCCCAGGGAATTTTATGAGACAGTTATTCACCGCCTCGTGTCACAGTGGGACAAGTGCCTCAACCGCCAGGGCTAATACTTCTAATATACAGGTACTGGTTTCTGCAATTATGCCTCCGGCTCGTTACTTTTTGAATGCACCTTATATATGACTCAGCTCCAGTTGTCTCAGTCATCGTTTTACTCTCCGTGGTGACATGAGCTCCTGTTACTGTGTTACTGTGCTGTTGTGAAACAATTCTTAATTTTCCCATTATTATTATTAATTCTCCGTTCACAGTTCTCCAAATTTGTAGCCTTACAGTCATATTGGGTAACTTAAATTGCACGTCTGTACTGCGAGAAATTTGAAAAATAATACAACATCTAATGAAAATATCGCTCCATGTTATCAACCATCCATCATTTGCCGGACATGTCCAGATTTCCAACCGGTTTATTCTTGTTTGCTAGACATTTCGAATTTCCGGCATGTTTTCGTCACAGGATTTGTCCATTCAGTTAAAATGGGATTTTAGACGGAGTACATAATGTTATCTCATCGTTATTAGCCTTTCAAGATTCGATTGCCACTTGCCGAGGTGGAAACTATTCGTTATTTACTGTACCTGTGTCATGTTGTCAGCTTGCTTCGTTGACAGGTAATTATAAAAAAAATACGAGCCTTACTGTAGTCGCATATGATGTGTAACATCTGATATAGAAGAAACCTCACGTGAAATTGTTGATACATCGGTATTTTATACAATTATTGGCACAAATATTAATCTATTGTAAAAGGGAGTGTTTTACAGGTATTGTAGTTTATAATACGGAACTCATTTTATTAGATGATATGTAGCTTCCACCAGCACTAGCCTAAATAAAGAATACGATATGGATCAACTAGATTAATAGACGCGACACCGCTCATAATCTTAAATTCCTTATAACAAGGTCCTCTTGATTCACAGACCAACACGTAATATCATATGGATTCTGTTAAAATGAGTCATATTGATATGATAACTATCATTTAAAATGATAATCAGGTAGCAAAAATATCTACCCCATCCGGGATTCAAACCCGAGATCTGTAGGTTCACAGTCATAAGCACTAACCCCACGGCTATTTCGACTACGCAAAGTTTGTGCACAAGATGGTGACTTATTTTCACGTTCCAATAATACTGCATTACGGAATTAAGTTTCATTTTTATTTTGTTTGTTTCGATAATGTTCCTGCGTGAAATTTAGTTTAAAATGCCTTATGAATAGGCCCTCTTGTGAGTAAAGAGAATGTATTCAGCAATACTGTAGATCATGAAGGCTTGCTCAATTCTCGTATAACCACAACGATTATATTATATTGATGACTGCATTACCGTTATGTGGGTTAATATTTGAATAGCCATTGTGCAGAAACATAATACCGGCAATGCCGACTACTTACAATGTTTGATATTAAGGCATTTTACCATTTAAATACTGATACGAAGACTTCGGACATGTACCATGTGCTTTGTTTCAATCATTTGACACCAGAGTTCGCATGAGCGTTTACCGATCAGTATGCCATATACATTCCACATGGCCGAGAGTACGTCATGGTATAAATTTCCGACATCGCGCGCTCATTGCTTCTCTTACCACTGTCAGCTGGATCTTACCACTGCCAGCTGGATCGATCGAGTTGGCAGTGCGTCTTACACTTCCGTTCGATCGAACGGAAGTGTGCCAGCTGGTGCCACCTCGATCGTTCCGATCCACTTCCGTCCCATTTTTCAAAATCACTCCCACAAAAATATCCAGCAACCGAGTGGAAAGATGTTACTCATCAATAATAATAATAATAATAATATCGTATGGCCTCGGGTGCAAGCTTTGTTATTTTACACCCAGAGGGCATCTTGCATGTCGAATTTTGTCGTTCCTGGGAACGCTTTGAAAGTCAAGAAGGTTAGATATCTAAGCTCCTTGACACTATAACGCTTTCTAGTAGGGAAAGGAGGTACTTCGTGTTGGCGGAAAATCCCGAGATTAATTTTGCCATTATGAGCACGGCTTACTGAATTCAAATGGGTTCTTTTAAATGCCAACAACGTATGACATGCGTGTAGTGATTTTTGTCGCCTTTCAAAAAATCGCTTACCAAAGCCAGGAGCGAACCTGCAAGCTTGGGATTGGTAGTCCGACACGATAACCACTCACCCACCGTGGAAAGCCGTTGACAGGTAAAGTCACGCTGGAAGATATAACTCATCCTTTTACTCTCCGTGGTGACATGCGCTCCAATTACGCTTAGCTGTGCTGTTGAAACGCACCATTCTTAATTCGCCGTCTATTATTATTAATTAATTAATTATTCCGCTCACAATTCACAATATAACTTCTGTCTAATAAAACAAAATGCTGCTTGACTTATGAGCAGACTGCACTCTGCCATCACTGTGTCCCCCTGCTCGTCCCGCAAGGCTCCAGCTGCTATTATCAACATACTCTGGCGCAGCCAAGTCAAGCAGCAGTCGTATCTTGGAAGGCTAATTACTGGCTACAGCCCTACGTCCATGGGAGGGAGAATTCAATTCTTGTAATGATTTAAACTCTAACATAGAAAGGACTTTAAGTTGGAAGTCATTCTCCAATGTCTGTATTATTTACAACCTAAAGGAACGAATATACCGTACACGGTTAACAAAACTTAACGCGCCGGGAAAATTAGGGACGCAATCTGCCCCGTGTAGCGGTCAAAGTTGGCGGCATCCCCGAGGGGCAGTGGACCGCCGCTGGGTCAGAGGTTGTGTAAAACAAGATTAGCTGCAATGGGTTTTCCAAAACTTTCCTCACCACTGCATTTATTTATTTATTTATTTATTTATTTATTTATTTATTTATCGTATGGCTTTTAGTGCCGGGAGTGTCCGAGGACATGTTCGGCTCGCCTGAGTCTGTAGCTGCTTCCAGCGGACACCTTAAAGGGTGAGCTTCAAGTTCCGTTCAATTTCAAGAAGTTCCAACTTTCACCACCAGATATCAATGATACCTAGTGGCGCTAGTGGTGAACGTTGGAACATTGATAGAGCGTTCCGACGAAATCTAACTTAACAATTTTGCTTTACATAATTTTAGTCTGTGAAAGGATCTTTTACATGCCATAAATCTATGACATGGGACCGCAAATTGTGCTTGGGTATGAATGGAGATCATTTTCAACAGTCACTGTGAAGTAGGGTACAAGCAAGAAAACCACTTAAAACTAGTATTATTATTCTCGTATCAGAAACATACATTATACACAGTTATATTATTTTTGCCCAAAACTTGGCCACTTCTAATGCTTTTTTTTGTTCCTAGATGAAGTTCATCTTCTGTACAGGAGGCTGGACATAGTCGACATTGAAGCATATGTTGAACAGTCTGGTCTTCTCCACAGTCATTATCTTGATCAGTGTAGCACCATCTAACCAAATTAGTCCCTGATCTGCCAACTCCAGATCTCAGTATATTCAGGGACTTCTAAGTCGTCCATTCCTTGTTATAGCCAGGATTTATTTATTATTTAGCGTATGGCTTTAGAGATACAATATGTACACAGATGAGAATCAGTCTACAAACTATATATTTACATCTAGATTGTTTATGTAGGTAATTGTCTCTGGTGATCCATGAGCGAAATCAGTGACGCTGCCTCTGTACTTTGTTTTTGGACACTTGGTGATGATATGCTGGAAGGTCTGCTTAGGGGCACCACAATCACAGTTAGGTGAAGAAAACAATTCCATTTATAATGGACGTCAGCGCAGTTGCCATGACCCGTACGAATCCTGTTGAGAGTTGACCGTGTTTTCCGAGTAAACTCAAATCCAGGTGGCAACGATGATCCAATACGTGGTAATGTTGATCCAGGCCTAGTATCCTGTCTTCCATGCCATTCTTTAGTTAAGTTGCAGTTGGTATTCTCCAAGTCTATTGTTGATGGATGTCGAGATCTTAGTCGATTCAGGCGAACATCAGCAATGTCACAGTGTATTGGAAGTTGTGGGTTATCCATTATTTTCTTGAACTCCCTGAGGAGAGCGTTTTTACGTCGAATATCTGGTGGAGGGATGTGGCTGAGGATAGATAGACAATGTGTGGGTGTAGACCTTATTGTGCCAGTGATTAGGCGCATGGTGGTGTTGAGCTGGGTATCTATTAGGTTAGTGTGAGGGCTATTCAACCAAACTGGGGCACAGTGCTCTGCAGCTGAAAACACAAGTCCCAAAGCTGTACATCGAAGTGAAGTTGCAGATGAACCCCAAGTTGTGCCACTTAGTTTTTGGACTATATTGTTACGGGTTCTTACTTTGGATTGAGTATTGCGGAGGTGTTGTCTAAAGGAGAGTGTTCTATCTAATGTAACCCCTAGGTATTTAGGGAATCTATTATGTCTCAATAATTGATTTCCAATGAACACCTCGCACCCCCGGTGCAAGACTGCCACAAGACAAAAAGGACACCTTTTCAGGAGAAGCAGTTGAAGATATTGAGCTAAAAGGAAAAATATAATTTTTTACATAATTTAAGTGAAATTTAAGAATATTCATACTTTTAGCATTGTCCAGTACTATGCAAAATATACAGAATTCATTCATGGATTATAATTATGTGTTCTAATAAAAAATTTAAAAAATTGAGTTGTGGCAATTTTCTATTCAGTCCTGTAGAATTGCTATTTATAGGGTCTGACTTGTGGAAGTTTTACAGGACACGGACTTTATCATAGGCATTTATAAGAACCACATACTTCAAAATTCATCTGTTTTGACTTGTGGCAGTTTTTCACCGGGTGTGCGACCTGTAATTCTTTATTAGCCATCTTGTTGTTTAGATGGAAGCAGCATACTTCTGTTTTGTAAGTATTAAGTGTATGTCCCCACATCTTAAAATATTGTGTCAGTTCTTTAAAGTTGTCCGTTAGGGTCATTTCTGTTTCCTTAAATGTTGTGTCTCAAGTAGCAAATGCCCAGTCATCTGCATAACCAAATTTCCTTGAAATTGTGGCAGGTATATCTGCGATATATAAGCTAAATAAGATTGGAGCAAGAACAGAACCCTGAGGAAATCCATTATTTAGCGATCTTTTGGTGCGCACATGATTCCCCATGTGCAGGTTACTTGGAAAAGTCTCTGACTTAGCATGTTATTCAGGAGTCGGGCAGTCGTCTTACATGGTATCACTATCAGGAGGAAAGGATTCAGAGACTCTTTTCCAACCAGGGAGAAGGTAGGTCGTAGCTCTCCACAGTTGCAACCTTGCTTTTTCAGCAGTTGTTCCAAGTTCATTCGATGTTTTAAGGAAACTCTTCCTTGACTTCAGTCGCTGCGGACTTTAAACTTCAGTAGTTTTAGTTACATACTGTATTACGCTGCAGCAACCCTCTGGTCCGGTGGGAAACCAATTACCGGATATGTATTTTTACTTTTTATTTCCATAAAATACTAATAATAATGATAATATCGTATGTCCTCGGTGCCGGGTGCAAGCTTTGCTATTTGACACCCAGAAGGTAGCTTGCATGTGGAATTTCGTTGTTCCTTGAAGCACTATGAAAGTCAAGGAGATTAGATATCTACGCTCCTTGAACACTATAGCGCTTTCTAGTAGAGAAATGAGGAACTTTGATTCGGCAGAAACTCCCGAAATTAATTTTGCCATTATGAACACGGCCTACTGAATTCCAATGGGTTCTTTGACATGCCAACATCGTATGACACGCGTATCGTAAATTTTCGCCGACTTTCAAAAATCACTTACCACGGCCAGGAGCGAACCTGCACGCTTCGGGTTAGTAGACCGACACGTTAACCACTCACCCACCTCGGCAAGCCATACAATACTTACATCTCATAACAAAAACGTACACTTAATAGCAACAACATGCACCTCATGGCAATATATTACAGCTCGTAGTGACAATATACTCCTCATGGTAGCAATATAGCAATGCTGGGCAGAGCAGCAACATAGCAACACCATACGAAAGCTCAGGGTATTTGTTCGAAATGGCAACCAACATGTAGCTTCCGAACTATAGTAGTACAGTATGCCCGCCCATTGGCTCCCTATATCTACATGGGCTATTCCATAACTAAAGTCCGGTCAAAAAAAAACATCCAAAATAAAACTTGTTTCCAATACAATTGTTTTATTGACATTCCTTACGTCTTTCTCTATTTTTCTACATAATTTCCATACTTATTTACACATTTGTCACATCGTTCCACAAGCTTTTGAATGCCTAAGTCGTACAACTTGGCCGCCTGCTAAGCTAACCAGTCTTTAACAGCTTCTTTCACTTCATCATCTGTGTCGAAGTGCTTGCCGCCAAGAAACTCCTTTAGGTAGCGGAACAGGAGGAAATCACTTGGCGCCAAGTCCGGACTGTACGGTGGGTGGTCCATCTGTTCCCATCCAAATTTCTTGACTAGAGTTTGCGTGTCATTCGCAGTATGGGGTCTGGCATTGCCATGCAACAACAACACTCCAGACGACAATTTTCGAAAATGCAAATGTTCAGACACAATTCTGTACACTGCCCTTACTTCACAATCGGCGGGCTGATTAATTGTCTTAAACATTGCGAACTGACACTATCAACAGCACACAGCAACAGTAACAACGCTACTGGCGGCTTTTGCCGCGCAAGGCATGCCAGGAGTCGGCGCGCATGCGTGTTTTGCCCTTGGCGCCGCTTTCAAATATTTACGGCGAATCGGACCTTACTTTTGGAATAGCCCTCGTATTAGACTTTAGAGTTCTCTACCATTTGTTGTGGGTTTTGAAGCCACTTTTCAGTGTTGCCTTAGTAAACAAAAGCACCAAATTTTTGTCTACCATTTGTACCATACGTTTGGTCGGAAAATTTGTGGACACAGCACAGCACTGCAAGAAAGAAATTCACATAGCCGTTCTAAATTATATTAACTTGACAAATTTAGCTTCAAAGAAAATAATTATTCCAAGGACTGAACATTAATTGCAGTAATTAACACATTTTCTATAATTAAAAGCTGATGTTAGTATCCATTGGTTGGTAATATTTACTTAAAAAAGTATGGCTTCTAAAAATGAGCAGTTGGTAGGTAACCTTGCTTTAGAGTTAATGTGCTAGGGAGTGGTGTATCTGTTCAGCAAGTATTTTGTAGTATGAAGTTCCTTCAGCTTCTCTTCTCGTGACGTCATGTTGTGGGGATGTTTCATGTTGATACCAGCTCTCTACTAGTTGACGTCATGTTGTGGTGATGTTTCATGTTGATACCAGCTCTCTACTAGTTGACGTCATGTTGTGGGGATGTTTCATGTTGATACCAACTCTCTACTAGTTGACGTCATGTTGTGGTGATGTTTCATGTTGATACCAGCTCTCTACTAGTTGACGTCATGTTGTGGTGATGTTTCATGTTGATACCAGCTCTCTACTAGTTGACGTCATGTTGTGGGGATGTTTCATGTTGATACCAGCTCTCTACTAGTTGACGTCATGTTGTGGGGATGTTTCATGTTGATACCAACTCTCTACTAGTTGACGTCATGTTGTGGGGATGTTTCATGTTGATACCAGCTCTCTACTAGTTGACGTCATGTTGTGGTGATGTTTCATGTTGATACCAGCTCTCTACTAGTTGACGTCATGTTGTGGTGATGTTTCATGTTGATACCAGCTCTCTACTAGTTGACGTCATGTTGTGGGGATGTTTCATGTTGATACCAACTCTCTACTAGTTGACGTCATGTTGTGGGGATGTTTCATGTTGATACCAGCTCTCTACTAGTTGACGTCATGTTGTGGTGATGTTTCATGTTGATACCAGCTCTCTACTAGTTGACGTCATGTTGTGGTGATGTTTCATGTTGATACCAGCTCTCTACTAGTTGACGTCATGTTGTGGGGATGTTTCATGTTGATACCAGCTCTCTACTAGTTGACGTCATGTTGTGGTGATGTTTCATGTTGATACCAGCTCTCTACTAGTTGACGTCATGTTGTGGTGATGTTTCATGTTGATACCAGCTCTCTACTAGTTGACGTCATGTTGTGGGGATGTTTCATGTTGATACCAGCTCTCTACTAGTTGACGTCATGTTGTGGTGATGTTTCATGTTGATACCAGCTCTCTACTAGTTGACGTCATGTTGTGGTGATGTTTCATGTTGATACCAGCTCTCTACTAGTTGACGTCATGTTGTGGGGATGTTTCATGTTGATACCAGCTCTCTACTAGTTGACGTCATGTTCTGGTGATGTTTCATGTTGATACCAGCTCTCTACTAGTTGACGTCATGTTGTGGTGATGTTTCATGTTGATACCAGCTCTCTACTAGTTGACGTCATGTTGTGGGGATGTTTCATGTTGATACCAACTCTCTACTAGTTGACGTCATGTTGTGGGGATGTTTCATGTTGATACCAGCTCTCTACTAGTTGACGTCATGTTGTGGTGATGTTTCATGTTGATACCAGCTCTCTACTAGTTGACGTCATGTTGTGGGGATGTTTCATGTTGATACCAACTCTCTACTAGTTGACGTCAGGTTGTGGTGATGTTTCATGTTGATACCAGCTCTCTACTAGTTGACGTCATGTTGTGGGGATGTTTCATGTTGATACCAACTCTCTACTAGTTGACGTCATGTTGTGGGGATGTTTCATGTTGATACCAGCTCTCTACTAGTTGACGTCATGTTGTGGTGATGTTTCATGTTGATACCAGCTCTCTACTAGTTGACGTCATGTTGTGGGGATGTTTCATGTTGATACCAACTCTCTACTAGTTGACGTCATGTTGTGGTGATGTTTCATGTTGATACCAGCTCTCTACTAGTTGACGTCATGTTGTGGGGATGTTTCATGTTGATACCAACTCTCTACTAGTTGACGTCATGTTGTGGGGATGTTTCATGTTGATACCAGCTCTCTACTAGTTGACGTCATGTTGTGGTGATGTTTCATGTTGATACCAGCTCTCTACTAGTTGACGTCATGTTGTGGGGATGTTTCATGTTGATACCAGCTCTCTACTAGTTGACGTCATGTTGTGGTGATGTTTCATGTTGATACCAGCTCTCTACTAGTTGACGTCATGTTGTGAGGATGTTTCATGTTGATACCAACTCTCTACTAGTTGACGTCATGTTGTGGGGATGTTTCATGTTGATACCAGCTCTCTACTAGTTGACGTCATGTTGTGGGGATGTTTCATGTTGATACCAACTCTCTGCTAGTTGACGTCATGTTGTGGTGATGTTTCATGTTGATACCAGCTCTCTACTAGTTGACGTCATGTTGTGGGGATGTTTCATGTTGATACCAACTCTCTACTAGTTGACGTCATGTTGTGGGGATGTTTCATGTTGATACCAACTCTCTACTAGTTGACGTCATGTTGTGGTGATGTTTCACGTTGATACCAGCTCTCTACTGGTTGACGTCATGTTGTGGGGATGTTTCATGTTGATACCAACTCTCTACTAGTTGACGTCATGTTGTGGGGATGTTTCATGTTGATACCAACTCTCTACTAGTTGACGTCATGTTGTGGGGATGTTTCATGTTGATACCAACTCTCTACTAGTAGACGTCATGTTGTGGTGATGTTTCATGTTGATACCAACTCTCTACTAGTTGACGTCATGTTGTGGTGATGTTTCATGTTGATACCAGCTCTCTACTAGTTGACGTCATGTTGTGGTGATGTTTCATGTTGATACCAACTCTCTACTAGTTGACGTCATGTTGTGGTGATGTTTCATGTTGATACCAGCTCTCTACTAGTTGACGTCATGTTGTGGGGATGTTTCATGTTGATACCAACTCTCTACTAGTTGACGTCATGTTGTGGTGATGTTTCATGTTGATACCAACTCTCTACTAGTTGACGTCATGTTGTGGTGATGTTTCATGTTGATACCAGCTCTCTACTAGTTGACGTCATGTTGTGGGGATGTTTCATGTTGATACCAGCTCTCTACTAGTTGACGTCATGTTGTGGGGATGTTTCGTGTTGATATCAACTCTCTACTAGTTGACGTCATGTTGTGGTGATGTTTCATGTTGATACCAACTCTCTACTAGTTGACGTCATGTTGTGGGGATGTTTCATGTTGATACCAGCTCTCTACTAGTTGACGTCATGTTGTGGGGATGTTTCATGTTGATACCAGCTCTCTACTAGTTGACGTCATGTTGTGGGGATGTTTCATGTTGATATCAACTCTCTACTAGTTGACGTCATGTTGTGGTGATGTTTCATGTTGATACCAACTCTCTACTAGTTGACGTCATGTTGTGGGGATGTTTCATGTTGATACCAGCTCTCTACTAGTTGACGTCATGTTGTGGGGATGTTTCATGTTGATACCTCAACTAAGCTCATTGAGAAGTGTGAAGTATCTGTACGAGTTCATCATGATCTGTGGATAGAAACAAAAAGGTATGGTGAAGAAACGGCCATTCTGTTCGGATGGAAAATTAGTCAAATTAGTTTATTCTTTCATTTATTCACTCACTAGCAACCACCCCTGGCTTCGCCCGGGAACAGTTATGAAAGCATTACGGGATAAGCGCTCTTTTTTCGATGGCAATGAACTACGACCTATATTCGTTTTACGTCTCGGCATGGAGGTGCATGTGCAACGAATTCTTGTCAGAAGTAATTTAAGAATGGCGAGATGCATGAAACAGAAATCCTTCTTCCGTCCAATCTTAACTTAACTGTGTATGTTGCGGAACGAAACGTTAACAGGCGAAATGAAGGAAAGCCGATTTGCACTTCCAGAGAAACTCCAAACACAACCACTCTTCTCTGAAGGCTTAACTCAATACGACTCGACATGACTCATGCTGTATCTGTGGCTCGCCCGATAGCTAGGCTGTAACTGGGGTGATAGGCTCGCTCTTAGCTAGCTCGATAACTGTCGCCTCAGTAATTGAATGGAGATTGTTGGAAGAAATGAATACGTAAAACACTCATACTGGGCGATGTATTGAAGCTAGAGATATGCTATCCGGGGCATTTTTGTTGATCATTTCATGCTGAACAATTCTTACACTGAAAGCATATTGCTATCTTTAACGGTTTGCCCGCGTTGGCATAAAAAGCGCACGGATGCCAGGTTTTCCTTTCGACTTTTTCACTGAAATCGCTACTGCTTGGCTTCCTTTGTTTATAAATAAGTTATTTTCTACTGAAACCTTCCTCGAGATATCCTTTACAGATTGGTGAAAACCGCATCAAAATCCATCCAGTACTTTTCGAGATAACCCTCGACATCCAAGAATCGGGGACTTTGTTTTATACTACCGTAGGTAGAGATTCCTCTTTATTCAAGACTGTTATGCCTTTTAAGGTTCCTTCCTGTCTGCAAACCTCCGTGAGCGAATATGTTGTCTCCATGATCCCCTATTGGCAGTTAGCACTATGGTCTTCTCTCTATCTACACCTCTTGCATTCAAATCATTCAACACTGAATCTAATAATCACCTCCTATGTCTACCTCTGCTTCACTATATCTGGGTTCATGACCCTCATAGGTAATCTCTCCCACCATATCCCCATCTCATGGCCCTACCTCCTAAGCTGACACATACGAACAGTCTCATTGAACGTGCCCTTTCCTAACATATACCAACTCCATCGTTGTTGTTTCTGCACTACTGTGGAACAATCTGCCTCGCTCTGTCAGTGGAGCAACCCCGTCCAGCTTCAAGCAGCGTTGCCAGCAGTACATAATCACTAAGTAAATGAAAGCTGAACTCAACATTTATGCTTCTATTCTTATGTCGTATTACATATATTCAAACATTCCAATTCTCATTTTCTCATTTACTCTCTATTTAGACATCTAAATAACCTCCTTCAGTAACAACTAATCATCATCATCATCATCATCATCATCATCATTAGTCTACAGTACTTTTATCAGTATTTCTTTCCCTACTCTAATTTTCAACTTACTTCTAAGTATCTTGGTTATTCACCCCAGCAATACAACAATTTACTGCCTATACCAAGCCAATCCATTTTATATGTACCGTATTTTATATTGTGTCAACATTGTAATATTGTTAGATTTAAGTTGCATTTGTATTGTTCATTATGTATCAATTGTATAATCTGGTTGGATGGAAGAGAAGGCCCAATGGCCCTAATCTTGCCAGAAAAAAAGGTAAAAGGTTGCATCAATTTCAAAAAAATCTTAGCTCGGCAACTATTTGACATATTAAAATGAGTACCGTTTTTGTTAAATTCACCAACTCAAAAAAAATACAGTCAGTCTGAAAGACTAGACGTTATATTGTTTCAAATGACGCATGCTACAAAAGCTACACATGTTAGAAAGGCTCAGAAGGGCTTCGCGGGCACCTCTTTAAGGGTCACACTGTATTTGAGTATGCCATCTTTTACAACTCTTTAGGGGTCACCCATTATTTGAATCTGATATCTTGCAAACCTCTTTAAGGGTCACCCTGTATTTCATTGAATCTAACATACTGTACACTTAGTTAAGTGTCATCCTGTATTTTGCTCTGACATCCTGCACACCTCTTTAGGAGCCACCCTGTATTCTTATCAGGCATCTTGTATATCTCGTTAGAAGTCACCCTGTATTCTTGTGTGACATCTTGTACACCTCTTTAGGAGTCACCCTGTATTCTTGTCTGACATCTTGTGCACCTCTTTAAGAGTCACCTTGTATTCTTATCTGGCATCTTGTATATCTCTTTAGGAGTCACCCTGTATTCTTATCTGGCATCTTGTACTGTATTTTGCTCTGACATCCTGCATATCTCGTTAGGAGGCACCCTGTATTCTTCTTTGCCATCTTGTACACCTCTTTAAGAGTCACCTTGTATTCTTATCTGGTGTCTTGTATATGTCTTTAGGAGTCACCCTGAATTCTTATCTGGCATCTTGTCCACCTGTTTAGGAGTCACCCTGTATTCTTTTCGCTTCGCTCGAAGCCCCAGGTCGCTCGACGCCCAGGACTCTTTCAACAGACTCCATTAATCATTAACTTAGGCTTCCCGCGTGGCTGCATGACGTCACGCACTCGCCGTCCTTTACCCATTAACTTAGGCTTCCCGCGCGGCAGCATGACGTCACAGTCTCGGTCTCCGTAACGCAACCGTCTCCTTGCCGCGAAACGTTAGACCCAAAGCATAACGACGAAGTAGACAAGATCATTTGAAATGATAAAATTTCTTTTCATACACTATAAAGTTTCCATGTGTGCTTCCTTGGTTCGCCACTCGTTCTAGGGCGTCCGGGGGACTTCTTCACGTCAACGCTGCCAGTTTCCTGAAACCGTTAATGCCACCGTCCAATGCTATTAGCATGAGGGGGATCCCTACCATAAACACGTCGGAAAGTGTGCTGAAGAGTTATAACAGAGTCAAACTCCGCTAACCACCACACACAGTGTGTTTTCTGCTGAACTGTTGCCATTGCACTACTGAAACAGTGATGTTGCAGCTTCCTGTCGCGCAATCATTCTGCGCATCGGCTGAAAGTCACGGGCGGAGTACAGTCACATCTAAAACTAAAATTCGATGAGTTCCTGATTAGTTTTCAGGTCGAATTATTAATTTATCTCACCTAGAAAGGAAGGTATGATTTTAGCCTACTTTTTGCAAAAAATGAAAGTAGACTTATGAGATCAACACAGGGCGACAAAAAGTGTGACTGTCTGTGTGTGTGTGTGTGTGTGTGTGAGTGTGAGTGTACTCTGAATGTCTGTCCCTCCCTATCAATTCGAACACGGTGAACGCGAATTGAACGAAATTTGGTACAAAGGTAGCACTAGCAAAGGACACCTCAGTGTCATGTTTTATATCGCCGCCATCTTGACGGAAACGTAATGGCGGCCACACAAATGTTCAAAGCTTAAATCAAATTACGACTAACTTAATCATCCGATCTCTACCAAATTTTGCAACAACATACCTTTATGGAGGAAGCATCCTTTGACCAAATTAATAGGTCATAAGCCTAATAGTTTGCGGATGGCGGCCATCTTTCTGTCAAAATCGATTCCTCCTGTTAATTCAAACACGAAGTAACCGAATGGAACGAAATTTGGTACAGAAGTAGCACTAGCAAAGGGCACCTCAGTGTTATGTTTTATATCGCCACCATCTTGACAGAAACGTAATGGCGGCCACACAAATGTTCAAAGCTTAAATTAAATTACGACTAACATAATCATCCGATCGCTACCAAATTTTTCAACAACATACCTTTTTGGAGGGAGCATCCTTTGACCAAATTAATAGGCCATTAGCCTAATATTTTGCGGATGGCGGCCATCTTTGTGTGAAAATCGATTCCCCTATCAATTCGAACGGTGAAACCAAATGGAACGAAATTTGGTACAGAGGTAGCACTAGCAAAGGGCACCTCAGTGTCATGTTTTATATCACCGCCATCTTGACGGAAACGTAATCGCGGCCACCCAAATGTGAAAAGCTAAAATGTAATTACGACCAACCTAATAATCTAGTCTCTACCAAATTTTGCAACAACATATCTTTATGCGGGAAGCATATTCTCACCAAACTGCAATATCATCAGCCCATTAGTTTGCAGATGGTGCCCAAGTATGTGTGCAAATCGAGTCCCCCTATCAATTCAAACACGGTAAAACCGAATTGAACGAAATTTGGTACAGAGGTAGCACTAGCAAAGGGCACCTCATATTCATGTTTAATATCCCTATAGCACGTTGTATTTTAACAAGCTACTAAAACCAACATTCAATTATACTCCTTGAAAAGGACAAAGAGTTATAACAATACCCATGCATTTAGGAGAAAGTAGGCTATATGTTCTTTACTGAACATCCTGTGTTTGTTTTTGCTGCAACCTTTTTCGATGACCCTGTATATCCCTTAACTAGCAGTAGTGCCCGGCTTCGCCCGGTAGATTTATTTGTTTTATGGATGATAATGAATACTACTACAGAACTGGCACATGATACTTAAACTACCAGAAAAAAAATTAAATGTAACTTTTTGTGGTGGTGGTGGTGGTGGTGGTGGTGGTGGTGGTGGTGGTGGTGGTGGTGGAGTGGTGGTGGTTGTAGTGAGGGTGATAAGCAGTACAGTATAATGGTCGTTACATTTAGGTCATTTTCCCCTAATGATAATAATGATAATAATGAATAGGGAAACGGCTATTTACTATCTACAGCACTGACACATGTTATTTACAAACAAATTTCTATAAATGATTAGATAGAGGAGTAAGTGAAAAAAAAAGACACTGCCTAGGGCCTATATCTCATTGTCTGTTAGAAATGTAGAGACCAATGTCGTCTTTTGACGCATAGGGCCGTAGGAAAATAATCAGAACACTTTAGAAAACTTCGGCTGTCCCGAGCTCCTGAGGTACCAATAGTATCATTTATGGCCACATAGCACTCAACGATAAGGTTCGGAATAAGTGAAGGTAAATTTGATAGCACCAACTCTTATTGCAGCTGATAACCTCAATGTATTGCACCAACACTATTGCACTTATACAGATGCATAATATGTTCATGATGATTACTGTTTTAAGGGGCAAAATAAAACTTTTTGCACTAATTACTCCCCGCGACTGCAATTTATAAGCAGCGCAAGATATAACTATTTTCGCAATTCTGCACCAGAACACTGGTAGGGGCAACGTGATGCAGACCGAATTGCCAGTCGACAATAGACTTATTAAAATACCCTTACAGTTACACTACTACAGACATGAAAGATTCTAGTGCCTTAATACATGGTTTTCAAGTTCATTTTGTTTGTTATCCTAAATGTAGGGAATGGAGAGCGTTGTCCAAAAGATCAAGTGGACAGTGTTACCAGTAGGGTTTCAAAGTGTATAAATAATTTGGTGCAATTAGGAGAAACGGTGTAGATTTGTTATCCCAAGTATACACATTTTGGTTCAGATCGGTGAAAACGTGCAGATTTGTGCCAAAGGGCTTAAATGCAGGGAATGGAATGGTCTATCCGAAATTTCATGTAAACAATGTTTCTCGTAGGGTTCCGAAGGCTAAGTATACACATTTTCGTTCAGATCGGTGAAACGGTGCACATTTGTACCAAAGGGCATAAATGCAGGGAATGGAATGGTCTGTCCGAAATTTCATGTAAACAATGTTACTCGTAGGGTTCCAAAGGCTAAGTATACACATTTTGGTTTAGATCGGTGAAAAGGTGTAGATTTGTGCCAAAGGGCTTAAATGCAGGGAATAGACAGGTCTGTCATACATTTCATGCAGACATTGTTACTCGTAGGGTTCCAAAGGGTATGTATACAAATTTTGGTTCTGATCGGTGAAACGGTGTAGATTTGTGCCGAAGGGCCTAACTGCATGGAATGGAGTGGTCTGTCCGGAATTTAACATAGCCTAAACTATTCCTCTTGAATCTGGCTATCATATAAAATAAAATAAACTAAAAGAATTTTTCGAATCCGACTTGTAGTTTCAGAGATTAACGCATTTAAACACACAAACAAACACACAAACTCTTCAGTTTTATTATATTAGTATAGATTCACAATGAGTTCGTGTCAGAGCAAGATCTCACTTCCTTGCAGCAAAGGTGTATACTGACAAGGGGAAAGCATGCCACTGTCGGAACTACAAGGCGCATCCAGAAGTAAGTTGCCCTATTTTCTTTATTTAAGAGATGGTTGGTTGGTTCCTTAGTTTAGGGGCTGCGACAACGTGGTCATGTAGCCCCGTGTACTTTGGGTATGTATAGAATCTGTCTGATAACCGGTGTTAGTATTGTGATGGCAGTATTAGTGTGTGTTATCTGTTTTTAATTCAAGTAAGGACTGCAAACATTCGATTTTCATGTAGTTACAACTATTTCTACCAAACGCCACCGTCGACCAGTTACTAGTTTTGAACTTTGTTACTAGATGCCACCGCTGTCGGCTCGTGGCGACGAACCTTGGAACCTAAGAGCGTTAGTCAAATATAACCTATATTTTAGCTTCACACAGGTTTAATTAGTGAAAGGTCCTTTATAATGCCACGTATCTCTGACATGGGACTGCCGGCTTTACTTCCCCTCCGAAGGAAGGCAAACTGGGGGATTTTCACGCTCTTATAAAATCCGACGACTTCGGCCGGGTTTGAACCCACGATCTTGGGCATAGAAGCTCAGCATGCTACCGACTACGCCACCGAAGATTTATCACTTGGAACTGCCAGCCAGGTAATTTTGAAAATAGATATTTATATCTGCTATGGTGTATTGGGACCACCTCGTGGCGCAGCGGCTAGCATTGTTGGCTGCCACAATAGAGGTCCTGGTTTCGTTTCCCCGCTCTTCCAAGAATTTATAAGTCATGGTCTGGTCTGGTATTGGGTTTTCCAGCCTCGTTATGCTAAATGGGAGCATACCTGATACTGTGGCAGGAGTAGGAGTGGAAACAAATTGGACACCCTACCGCACGTGAACTCCGGCTAAGGACGCCTAGTTAGTGGTCCCTTGACGCAGCCAGGGACTCCAATTCGTCACCTACATCCCTTGTGGATATGGCATTGGGGGACGCAGTGGCACAGCGGTCAAGCTGTTGGCCTCTCACCGAGGTGGACCGGGTTCGATTCCCGGTTAATGCATGTGAGAATTTCGAAGTGCCATGTCCTGTGGTTCAGATTCCACGTAAAAAAAGGTCCCCTCGGCACGCCGGAAGGCGGAGGTAGATTTCACCGGACAAACTTGGGGATAGGCGAAAATAGGCAGAATATGCAGGTTTTCGTAGAAGGATCAGATCTCATTTATTGCGAGAAAGTATTTTATAATTGGAGCTTAATTAACTTTGTTTTTCGTCATTTTATGCATATTTTAAACATTTTATTGTCTTATGGGGATGGTAACCTTCTTGTCATTTGGGGTCCATTTTTAGCCTGTTTTCAATTCTGAAAAAATAGGCTTATGAGATCACCTTTTGTCCGTGTGTGTGTGTGTGCGTGTGTGTGTGTGTGTGAGAGGAGTGTATGTGTCCCCCCCTAATAACTTTTAAACTGCTGGAGCGATTTCAATGCAACTCGGTAAGTTCATAGCACTATTCCGGGTGACCCCGACCGTGCCCTTCAAATTTTGTTACGTCTCACCAATCCAACATGGCGGCTGTGCGAAATATTTCAGCAGCATTCAATATCTCCGAAACTCTTCCCAATATCACCCTGGGATTTATTACGGTGATAAAAGGAACTACTAGAAGTTCACCTATGTGACTTTTGAAAAACTGGTAACTACAAAACCAACATGGCGGTCACGTGAATTTGCGACTTTTAAATAGAAGTTACTCTCGATTTAACCAACCAAACGCAATAAATCTTGGTAGAGTATATGTTTATACACATTGTAATGCACCGACATCTAACTTGGTTCAATTGTTTAAATAACCACAAGATGGCGGATGTGCGAAATATTTCACCGGCATTCTATATCTCTGAAACTGTTAGCGGTATCATCCTGAAACTTTGTACGGAGATAAAGGGCACTACTGGAAGTACATCTATAAGACTTTCAAAAACCGGTTAGCTACAAAACGAATATGGCGGCCAAGCGAATTTGAATAATTTAAATAGACCTTTCTCGCGATTTAGTGTTCCAAACGCAATGCAATCTGGTACAGGAAATATTTATACACATTGTAATGCGCTGGTATCTAATTTAGTTCAATTGTTTACATAACCTCAAGATGGCGGCTGTGCGAATTTTAAAATTAAGTTTTTATTTATTGCGTCGTAATCATGCGATCGAAGTGAAAGTTGGAATAATGAAACTACGCAAAAATTTTCCTTTAATAGTACATGACTCTATGGCCTATACATATAACAATCCAACATGGCGACCATCCGAATTATTTAGACGGTTCTGAATATCTACGAATGGATTATAGCAAGCAAACTGAATTTCTTTATGTTCATAGGGGCTATGAACTTAAGTGCACCTATAGGACTTAAAATAACCTTTTGATCACAAATCCAACATGGCGGCGACGCGAACTGTACATATTCACATGGACGTTTCTCGCAATGTAACCATACAAGTGCAGTGAAACTTGGTACAGTAAATCCTTATACGAATGTTAATCCAGTGGCATCTAATTTATTTCAATTGTTTCCTTAACCAAAAGATGGCAGCTGTGCGAAATTTTAAAATCTCCTTGTTACTTCTTGTGTCCTAATCATGCGATGGAAGTTTGAATGCTACACGTACACAATAATCTTCATGTAACAGTACATAACTCTAGGACCTACATATATACAATCCAACATGGCGACAATCCGAAATATTTAGTCGATTCTCAATATCTACGAATCTATTACAGCAATCAAACTGAAATTTTGAATGTTGATAGTGGCAGTTAACATAAGTAGGATATATGAAAATAGGCTGTATAGTTCTTCACGGAACTACTTGTTGTACTTGTGGTCACACTGTCCTTATGCAAGGTTTCGACACTGATGTGTAACTATGTAACGGTCTGATACTTCTTCACGCAAAATTATATCTCCTGCAGAGATTTTGGTTGGTTCCTCAGTTTAGGGGCTGCGACAACGCGGTCATGTAACCCCGTGTACTTTGGGTGAGTGTAGAATCTGTCTGATAAACGGTGTGAATTGTGATAGCTGTATTAGTCTGTAATTCAGGTAAGGACTGCAAACGGTCAATTTCAAGCAGTAGTTCCTAATGTTGCTACCAGATACTACCGTCAACGACACCTAGCTGTAAACTTGGCTACTAGATGCCACCACAACCAGCAACTCGCGACGAACGTTGGAACTTCCCCTCCAATGGAAAGCACACTGAGGGATTTTTAGCGCTCTTAGAAAATCCGACGACTTCGGCCGGCTTTTAACCCACGACCTTGGGCATAGAAGTTCAGCATACTACCAGTTACGTCACCGAAGCCGCTTCACACTTAGTCAGATGGAAATCTGAATCTGATCTCGTGCAAGTGCGTTGCCATGGCAACGTCTGATGACTCATCCCTCATCAATTTAGTAGTGTTGCCATGGCAACCTCTGATAGCTCTTGGCATTTTCTTATAATTCCGAAATCATTTTTCTCATCCCTTGGCGTAATGGTGGGTCATATAAAAATTCTTTTAGACAAAAGTTTTAGGTAATTATTAGGGGAATATTGTCCATTGGGTACGGTTTTGATATTGTGCCTATTAAGAGAGATATGATTAATGTTTCCCGAAAGACCCAATTTTTCCCACCCCTTTGGTCAATGGTTGGTGCTATAAAATAACTCTTCAAACATAAATTTTTGGGCTTTATCCGACACACAGTATGAACTTTGAACGGATTCGATATTTCACATATTAAGAGAGTTATAGCAATATTTCACTTTTTCGAAAAAAGTCCCCCATTTTCACCCCCTTAGACCGATTTAGCCCAGTAACGAACTCGACCGTGATTTTATATGTATACATATTCGGTAAAAAATTCAAAGTAATTGGTGCAAAATTACGGCAGTTATCGTTTCCACAAGAAACTGATATACATATATATATATACATACATATATATATATACAGTATATGCAGTATAACCTGTCATATCCGGACTAATGTGGCGACCGGCCGATCCGGATATGGAAAAATCCGGATATCACAAGGCAATTTTTACAAATAGCTAGGTGACCAGAAATAATTCACGAGTTTGTTGTTGATTAATTTTAATGTTTTTAACGGTTGCTTCATGCACTGTACATGTAACAACAGTTTTTTCCTTTTTTCGGACATTTTAGAAAAAAAAACAAGGTTAAAAGATAACAATAACGATAACAACGGTAAACAATAACAGTAACAACAGATACACACTCGCTAAACAAACTGTCGCTTCAAGACTCACGCACAGACTGAAGGGTAGAAAGAGAGGCTGGCTCGTGTTGACGTTGGTGGCAGGCAGGCAGAAGCCGTGAATGGAATATCGCTTATTCACACAAAGGGATGAGTTTCCGGGAAGATGTTGACCGAGTTAGGCCACAACCCCTCGCGGTCAAGCACGCACGCAGCCTTCCAGCGCTGCAACTTTCACTCGTCCTCCCTGGCTAGCACACTAATGTATCCTCGCTCTCAACTACGACTTAAAAATTCATTCGGAGATGTGTCCGGATATGGGGGGGTTCGGATATCACAGGTCCGGATGTGACAGGTTGTACTGTATATACATACATAAATTATATATAAACTTTGGAACTGACGGTGGTTCTGGGGTCTGGGGGATGTGAAACGCGAAGATATGTCGAAATTTTCCGGAAGTCGAAACATGGTACCCATTGCAATAGTTAGCTTTCTAATGAAATCTACCTAAAAGGAGCTCCCGTGGCCGATGATCGCATGATTAACGGTCACGTAAAACTAAAAGCTTCCTTCCTTCCTTTGGAAATGGCACTCTTTGATTTTGACAGTACGTTGGCGATACAGTGGCTTTTTCAGCATGCGCTATTCAACTGATGAACCCGATGGTACATTGGGGTGATATGCAACAACATAGCTTGAGATATCTGGACATTTGTAGTTTCTATGTGAAATTTGAATTAATATTGATCAGCTCAATCAAATCGGGTGAGTTAGCCGTGGTCGTTATGGCATGACTGTTGGCAGTCGCTCACATCCGGGAGGCGAGGAGGTTCGAATCCCCCCGCCGGCAACCTTGAAGATGGTCTTCTGTGGTTTCCCATCTTCCTTCCAGGCAAATGCCGGGATTGGTCCCTAACTATAGGCCACAGCCACTACCTTCCAACTCCTCGACTTTCCCTTCCAACTTTCCTCCCCCACGGTACTTGTAGCTCACCCATTGGGTGTCCGTCTCGAAACAGCTACAAAACTGGCGAGCCGAACATGTCCTCGGACACTCCCGGCACTAAAAACCAAACGCTAAAAAAAAAAAAAAAAAAAAAAAAAGCTCAATCAAGTTATAAATATCCTTGGAACCAATGATATTTTTTACTTAGACATGTTTTCTCAAGATACGTATTGAAAAGGTAGTGCCTACTTTTCGACAGCCCAGTAACGTAACTAGGGTTTGCTTATTTTATTTAATGTATGGCTTTTAGTGTCGGGAGTGTCCAAGGACATGTTTGGCTCGCCAAAGTTTGTAGCTGCTTCTATGCGGACACCCGTGCGGTGAGCTACAAGTACCGTTGCGTTTGGATGAGATGAAATGAATGAAGATGAATGATAAAGTTCAATTTCAACTTTGTCTACCAGAAGCCACAGTCAACTAGTGACGAACGTTGGAACGTTGGAATTTTTTCTAACGAAATATAAACTAAACATTTGGCTACACACTATTAATTGTAGCGATAGGTTCCTTTTCATGCCATAAATAAATATGAGCCCGCCGACTTTACTTCACCTCCGAAGGAAGGCATACTGAAGAATTTTAACGCTCTTAAAAATCCGACGACTTCAGCAGTGTTTAAACCCGCAATCGTAGGCATAGCAGTTCAGCATGCTACCGACTACGCCACCGAAGCCACTTATGATTTGCTTATGAAGGGGAATGATTGTGGGGTTTGAAGCCATTATTTCAGTGTTGCCTTAGTAAACAAGATGCCGTATCTCATCAATTTTTATTTTGTCCCTCCTTGTCTTCTGAATCATAATTCTTAAAAACTTCATCTCCACCCCCTGTAGTTAGCTGGTATTTCTCTTGGATTGGGTACAGGTTTCTAAGCTATATGTAGTAACAGGTACAAAAAAGCTCTTGTAGAGTATTAGTTTTCATCTTAAAGGAACTTGCTTATCCCAAAGAAGCCCTCTCACGAGATGATAAAATTGTGCTCCATGTTGAACTCTACTAGTGATTTCTGCAGATGTTTGGTTATATGGGGACACTACACTGCCAAGGTAACGGAACTGATGTACTTGTACAATGAAAACAAAACGTAGAAGTTACCATGCGTGCCATATAGATGGCGCTATATCAAAATATCAACACCGCGTAAAGTGTGTGTTCTCTAACTTGGCATTTGTTTAACAGCATCTATTACCAACTTTCCAAATGACTCGTGTTCTAGAACTGCATTTGCACACTAAGAAACCTGATTCTCGGTTTGTAACGGTCGCTTTAATGAGCGCTCCTATACAAATAGCGCGGTGATAAATATTGTGGAATATAACTAAAATATAGCAATACAGTTTCATCACACTTGAATCTCAAAATAGGTGAGTTTGAGAATCATGTAATGGAAAGGGAAGAGGAAATTGATGAGGATGCGAAAGGGGATTTAATATTGAGATCAGAATTTGACAAAGCATTGGAAGACTTATGCAGGAACAAAGCACCAGGCATAGATGATATACCGATTGAGTTGCTACGCTGCATAGGAGATGAAGGTCTGATCAGGTTATTTCACTTGGTGTGTAGGATTTATGAGAGGTACCCTCTGATTTCAAGAAGAATGTTATCATCCCTATACCAAAGAAAGTGGGAGCTGACAGATGTGAAGATTACCGTACAATTAGCTTGATTACTCGTGCTTCAAAGATCCTGTCTAGAATAATTTACAAGTAGGAGTCCACGCAGCACGACCTGCTTTTGATGAGACGGTGACGCAGCAGCAAGGGGCCAGCAAGAGGGGTTATAATCTCAAACAACAACTTCGTTGGTGGCAAGGCCTGCGGAATTGCATTTCGGACCTTCGACCCGATTGCAAGGAAATGTAGGAAAATTATAAAATGTTATTCTAGGCAATGCTGACACCATCACATGGTTATGAAAGCCGGACGTCCTCTGAAGTGGAAAATATCTTACTGCTGTAAATACATGATTCAATTTATTGAAAAGGTTAAAACGAGTAATTATAGATAAGTTTCCGTAGAATTCAATTAGACCATAAGTTGAATTTTTACCAGTTGTTATATACATTTGGGCCCCATTAAAAAAAAAACATTTAATAACATCAAAACGGTGAGAGATATCAAAATATGATAAGGGGTAGAAAAGTTGCAAATCACTGAGATCTTACACCTGTAGATTTAACTTTTTCGATAGGATCGACGCTTTACGAGATATAACGATTCGAAAAAAAGAATGAAATTCACGGCCCCAAAAAAGGAAAATGGTGAGAGATATCAAAAAATCATATGAGTTAAAAAAGTTGCTAATCACTGAGGTCCTATATCTGTAGATTTTACTTGGTTCGATACGTTCAACCGTTTCCCAAATATAACGGTTCGAAAAAGAGGAAGAAATTCAGGGCCGCAGAAAATCAAATCGGTGAGAGATATCAAAAAATCTTAAGGGTTGAAAAAGTTGCTAACCACTGAGATCTTACACCTGTAGATTTAACTTTGTTAGATACGGGCAACCGTTTCCCAGATATAACGGTTCGAAAAAAAGGAAGGCATTCAGGGCCCCAGAAAAGGAAAACGGTGAGAGATATCAAAACATCATCAGGGGTTTAAAAAAAAGGATGAAATTCAGGGCCCCAAAGAATGGTCCGGCCATGCACCAATTTTAACGCCCGACAAGAGAGTTCCTGACAGGCCCAATTTCTTTCCCCGTGACACATTTCAGCTCGATATCTTGAAAATTCCGACCTCTAGTTTGCTAAACGTAAAAACGTCACGCACATACGTACATTTTCAGGCCCCCCCCCTCAAAAAAAGACAACGCTGAGAGATATCAAAAAATCGATATGGGTAAGATCGTTGCATACCGTGGAGATTTAACACTTGTGTATTTAACTATTTTCGATATGACCAACCGTCTCCGAGATATATCGATTCCAAAAGAGTTTCAAATTCAGGGCCCCCCAAAAAGATCCAGCCCTGCACCGATTTTAACGCCGAAAAATAGGGTTCCTCATAGGCTCTAGCTCTTTTACCGCTCCAAATTTCAGCTTGATATCTTGAAAATTGCGACCTGTACTTTGCTAAACCCAAAAACGTCACGCACATACGCACAACTTCAGGGCCCCAAAAAATAAAACGGTGAGAGATATCAAAAAATCGTTTTGAGTAAAAAAGTTGCATACCGCGGAGATCTTACACCTATACATTTAACGTTTTTCGATACGACCAGCCGTTTCCGAGATATATCGATTCAAAAAATGTTTGAAATTCAGGGCCCCCCAAAAATATCCGGCCCTGCACCGTTTTTAACCCCCGACAACAGGTTTCCTCACACGGTCCAACTCTTTCACCGCTCCAAATTCAGCTCGATATCTTGAATATTGCGACCTGTACTTCGCTAAACCCAAAAATGTGACGCACAATGGACATTTTCAGGGCCCCAAAAAAAGAAAACGGTGAGAGATATCAAAAAATCGTTTTGAGTAAAAAAGTTGCATACCGCGGAGATCTTACACCTGTACATTTAACGTTTTTCGATACGACCAACCGTTTCCGAGATATATCGATTCCAAAAAAAAAGTTAGAAATTCAGGGCCCCCCCAAAAAATCGGGCCGTGCACCGTTTTTAACGCCCGACAAATGGTTTCATCACAGGGTCTAACTCGTTCACCGCTCCAAATTTCAGCTCGATATCATGAAAATTAAGACCTATACTTCGCTCAACCCAAAAATGTCATGCACAATTGACTTTTCCGAGATATATCGATTCAAAAAAAAATTTGAAATTCAGGGCCCCCAAAAAAGATCCGGCCCTGCACCGATTTTAACGCCCAACAATAGGATTCGTCACAGTCACTAACTCTTTCACCGTACCAAATTTCAGCTTAATATCTTGAAAATGGCGACCAGTACTTAGCTAAACGCAAAAATGTAACGCACAATGGACATTTTCAGGGCCCAAAAAAAAAGAAAACGGTGAGAGATATCAAAAAATCGTTTTGAGTAAAAAAAGTTGCATACCGCGGAGATCTTACACCTATACATTTAACATTTTTCGATACGATCAACCGTTTCCGAGATATATCGATTCCAAAAAAAAGTTTGAAATTCAGGGCCCCCAAAAAAGATCCGGCCCTGCACCGATTTTAACGCCCAACAATAGGATTCGTCACAGTCACTAACTCTTTCACCGTACCAAATTTCAGCTTAATATCTTGAAAATTGCGACCAGTACTTGGCTAAACGCAAAAATGTCACGCACAATGGACATTTTCAGGGCCCCAAAAAAAGAAAACGGTGAGAGATATCAAAAAATAGTATTGAATAAAAATGTTGCATACCGCGGAGATCTTACACCTATACATTTAACATTTTTCGATACGATGAACCGTTTCCGAGATATATCGATTGAAAAAAATAGGATGATATTCAGGGCCCCCAAAAAAGGTCCGGCCCTACACCGATTTTAACGCCCAAGAATAGGGTTCGTCACAGGCCCCAACTCTTTCACCGTACCAAATTTCAGCTCGATATCTTGAAAATTGCGACCTGTACTTTGCTAAACGCAAAAACGTCACGCACATACGTACGTACATACATACATACAGACAGACTTTTTCCAACATACCACGGCTACATGAAAGCCTATAGGATCTCCAAATTTCAGCTCGATATCATGAAAATTAAGACCTATACTTCACTCAACCCAAAAATGTCATGCACAATTGACTTTTTCAGGGCCCCAAAAAAACAAAACGGTGAGAGATATCAAAAAATCGTTTTGAGTAAAAAAGTTGCATACCGCGGAGATCTTACACCTGTACATTTAACGTTTTTTGAAGAGACCAACCGTTTCCGAGATATATCGATTCCAAAAAAAATTTGAAATTCAGGGCCCCCAAAAATGATCCGACCCTGCACCGAATTTAACGCCCAACAATAGGATTCGTCACAGTCACTAACTCTTTCACCGTACCAAATTTCAGCTTAATATCTTGAAAATGGCGACCAGTACTTGGCTAAACGCAAAAATGTAACGCACAATGGACATTTTCAGGGCCCAAAAAAAAAGAAAACGGTGAGAGATATCAAAAAATCGTTTTGAGTAAAAAAGTTGCATACCGCGGAGATCTTACACCTATACATTTAACATTTTTCGATACGATCAACCGTTTCCGAGATATATCGATTCCAAAAAAAAGTTTGAAATTCATGGCCCCCAAAAAAGATCCGGCCCTGCACCGATTTTAACGCCCAACAATAGGATTCGTCACAGTCTTTAACTCTTTCACCGTACCAAATTGCAGCTTAATATCTTGAAAATTGCGACCAGTACTTGGCTAAACGCAAAAATGTCACGCACAATTGACATTTTCAGGGCCCCAAAAAAAAAGAAAACGGTGAGAGATATCAAAAACTAGTATTGAATAAAAAAGTTGCATACCGCGGAGATCTTACACCTATACATTTAACATTTTTCGATACGATGAACCGTTTCCGAGATATGTCGATTGAAAAAAATAGGATGATATTCAGGGCCCCAAAAAAAGGTCCGGCCCTACACCGATTTTAACTCCCAACAATAGGGTTCGTCACAGGCCCCAACTCTTTCACCGTACCAAATTTCAGCTCGATATCTTGAAAATTGCGACCTGTACTTTGCTAAACGCAAAAACGTCACGCACATACGTACGTACATACATACATACAGACAGACTTTTTCCAACATACCACGGCTACATGAAAGCCTATAGGATCTCCAAATTTCAGCTCGATATCATGAAAATTAAGACCTATACTTCACTCAACCCAAAAATGTCATGCACAATTGACTTTTTCAGGGCCCCAAAAAAACAAAACGGTGAGAGATATCAAAAAATCGTTTTGAGTAAAAAAGTTGCATACCGCGGAGATCTTACACCTGTACATTTAACGTTTTTTGAAGAGACCAACCGATTCCGAGATATATCGATTCCAAAAAAAATTTGAAATTCAGGGCCCCCAAAAATGATCCGACCCTGCACCGAATTTAACGCCCAACAATAGGATTCGTTACAGTCACTAACTCTTTCACCGTACCAAATTTCAGCTTAATATCTTGAAAATGGCGACCAGTACTTGGCTAAACGCAAAAATGTCACGCACAATGGACATTTTCAGGGCCCAAAAAAAAGAAGACGGTGAGAGATATCAAAAAATCGTTTTGAGTAAAAAAGTTGCATACCGCGGAGATCTTACACCTATACCTTTAACATTTTTCGATACGATCAACCGTTTCCGAGATATATCGATTCCAAAAAAAAGTTTGAAATTCATGGCCCCCAAAAAAGATCCGGCCCTGCACCGATTTTAACGCCCAACAATAGGATTCGTCACAGTCTTTAACTCTTTCACCGTACCAAATTGCAGCTTAATATCTTGAAAATTGCGACCAGTACTTGGCTAAACGCAAAAATGTCACGCACAATTGACATTTTCAGGGCCCCAAAAAAAAGAAAACGGTGAGAGATATCAAAAACTAGTATTGAATAAAAAAGTTGCATACCGCGGAGATCTTACACCTATACATTTAACATTTTTCGATACGATGAACCGTTTCCGAGATATGTCGATTGAAAAAAATAGGATGATATTCAGGGCCCCAAAAAAAGGTCCGGCCCTACACCGATTTTAACTCCCAACAATAGGGTTCGTCACAGGCCCCAACTCTTTCACCGTACCAAATTTCAGCTCGATATCTTGAAAATTGCGACCTGTACTTTGCTAAACGCTTTAGCCTTTTCCGTAAGATTTTCCAAACCGTCGGCTGTGGTACGTTTAGCTCCCTGCTTGCTTTATTCGTCGACTTCCGCGGGCTACGCGTGAAACTTGCCCGCACGCGGTCAACCGTTTCTTCGCTCACTGCAGGCCGACCCGTTGATTTCCCCTTACAGAGGCATCTAGAAGCTTTAAACTGCGCATACCATCGCCGAATGGAGTTAGCAGTTGGTGGATCTTTGTTGAACTTCGTCCTGAAGTGTCGTTACACTGTTATGACTGACTGATGTGAGTGCATTTCAAGCACGACAAACGCTTTCTCGGCTCCTGTCGCCATTTTGTCTCACTGCGCTCTCGAGCGCTCTGGCGGCAGAAACCTGAAGTGCGGCTTCAGCCAAACAAAACTTTATGAGTTTTTCTACGTATCTGTAGTGAGTCGTGACCATATTTCAATGAATGGAGCTACAGTGAATTTATGAAATCGCTTCAATCATTTGTAATAGCCCTGTACATACATACATACAGACAGACTTTTTTTGAAATTTTTTTTTTCAACTTCGATTCGATTGGTAAAGGTTTGAACACTGGGCGACGCGTAGTTTCCGAGATCTCAAAAAATCCTACCACGGATATATGAAAGCCTATAGGATTTAGATCCGGCTTTCATAACAAGAGTTTAGTGCTTTTCAGTCGGTCAACACGAATGTACCCAAAAGAGCTTGGTTATGCCCCAATCCTGAAATAAATTACATATATTTAATAATCTCATGTAATTTATTTCAGGATTAGGGCATAACCCAGCTCGTTTGGGTACATTCGTGTTGACCGACTGAAAAGCACTAAACTCTTGAAGGGGAATGAGCTGAGTCAAAATTGCATTAGAGGGGGGATGTGAGGGCTCAGACATAATGAGACATAATCAATGCAAGCAAATATACGGTCCCGAGCTTCCATAACTTCCCACTAATGTACAGAATGTTTAGTGTTAGAGTCATTAGCATTTGATACGTAGTATATGCAATTATCAATGTGCAGCTGCACGAAAATTAACATTCTGATGATATTAAATTACAGTTTTCATCGCGAAATCATCTGGCTCTTGCTATTCCCCGACATTGTACAAGTATTAATAAACCACAGATTCCAACTAAAGGTAAACTTAAAACAGCAATACAACTCAATATTATTCACTTTCCAAAATGACTCTCACTCGATTACTAACAGAATGGCAACTGAAAAATGTACTTTTGAAAAGGAATGAGTGTCACAATGTCACACTCGTGTAACTGACAGCCCCTTAGCTAACTAAACAGCTGACCATTTTGCTGATTCAGTGAGTTAGTAAAAAGAACATAAATACTGTACTTTCAAATTAGTACGTACTAGCTGAAGTACCCGTGCTTTGCTACGGGTCATACATAAATTAAAATATGAAGGTGACAGTTAAAACAGGGGATAGGCGAGGTGCTGCACGGAGGGAGAGTAAGGATGGAACATTTTGTCCAACTACACCGCTCGGCGTTGACCGTGTTTTATAGAACAAATTTGTGTTTTAATCGCTAACCGTTGGAGATACAAGAAAAGTGATAAGGACCCTTCGGATAGAAAATTAAATTTTAAACCTCGTATATGCCATCAAATTTTGCTATTTCTTTGCGTTCTATTTTTATTTGATATGGAAATATGAAAGTTTGTAACCAAGGGGTGTAGTGAGGTCACTAAAAATTTCGCCATATTTAAATAGTCGAAAGTATCGAAATCAAAAGTAGCCTATATGTTAACCAGGTAAATCAGCTACTTCCATGTAAAACTTCATGAAAATCGGACCAGTGGTTCGTGCGTGCTTGAGTAATACACATACACAAACCATCTCATCTTTATATATTAGTATAGATAAACATAGGCCTACATAACCTGATAAATTGGCATAATTCTGAAGATGGGTTTTACTCAAAATTTAAAAAATATAAATTTTATATTATTTGACTCGTGGGGGGAGGAAGGGGGGGGGACTGATCCCCCTCGTAATTACGCTACTGTATTTTAAATTAACAGATTTGTTCATGAATACAAGTGGTTGATATTTACCGCTGCGAATGTTGTGAGAGAGAGTGGAGTAAACTTCCCCACGGTGAGCACTGAGGGTCTTTGGCTGCGTGCCATCATGATCAGCATTGAAGTCTTCAACTCAGGTCGTGCCTCATACCACAAACTGAAGTACGCCGAGGTGCCCACTGCTTCACTCTGAAACATTTACATTACTATCTTACTGCATTGCCTATAGTAATAAGCAGCTCATTTCAACTGAACACACCAAGTAGATACAAATACCCATGTGCCCCCTTCCTCACCACTTATCTAAGCTAGAACCATGACTCCAGGGGGAGACTATTGTGCCTGTTGAGCTCCAGGTTTTATCGATTATTCAAGAATGAAACTCTAGTTTCCTTTTATTTTCACTACAACACCGCAACACCCGTTTTTAGTATTTTTAGTATTGAAGATACAGCGCATAATGTGTGCATAACGTTGTTTACAAACTTGAATTATCACTCGTACTGTCACCTCTCACTTTCACAAAAGATCACAATGGATGATCCCCGACTCTTACATGTGCTCACGTCGTATCGGTAGCATTGCACACCGCAAATTTTGCATAGACAGGAGTCGTCTGTACATGGAAGTACTCGGTGTTACAAAGTTTATGGTGGTACCCATGTATCGCCTGTAACTTGCCTGCCCCTCTTGAGCGACTAATTATAATACACCAGGGTGCGTGGGGATTAAACACCTCTACGATATGAGCAGCAGCAACAAACATTCACTCTTAACTACACTGGTTACCTCATAAATAAAGACACTCGAGATCTGGTAAAAATTACAATCTATTCTGATACCAGACATAAAATACACTTCGCAGGATCCTCGTCGTACAGACTATCTAACACTCCCTATCATATTTACACAGGCACACTTATGACATATATTGATGACCCTCGGAAGTAATGATGACTCCTGTTGATCTCCGCTGTGACGATTTAACTCTACCGATTCTGGGGTTTGTGCTCCCAGAGAATCAGTCCTACTTACTCGCAGCATAATTACTATACATTTCACACGCAAGCCTCTCAACTATGAACATTATGCACAGTATTATTGATGGTCAGAATCCAACGATTAATATAGCTTCGTGGATCTGATTATAAAAAAGATGCTTTAAATCCGTGTGTTGGATTGTCGCAACTAGTTCGCTCCTGAGTTTACTATTTCAATTCGCCGTACAACAATTAACCGCTATGGTCTCCGAATGTCGGTACCCAGACGTTAGTTTACAATACTTCATGCGATTCGAGACAAGCAATCAAGGCGATTTGTTTGAAACTAGGCTCATTATTCCCTTGAGAATGTATAGCCAGCAACTCAGAAATTGCACCTCGAACACAAACTTGTGATCGTCTGAAATACCTTCCTTCTCCACAAAAAATACCACACAAGTCCAAAATACAAGTTCTACTCCCTCACGGAGTCCTACCAAGAATACGAACCACTCCACATGGAGTCCAAAAGATGATTACACCGCCCTATACGGGGCTCACAAGGTGAGTACCACTCCACACGGAGTTCGTAAATTGAGTCCACTCCCGCACGGAGTCCTAAGAATTGAGTCCACCGCCCTACACGCGGTCCACAACAAGAATGAGTACCATTCCACACGGAGTCCTACGAATGAGTCGCCCTCACAGCTTCTTCAATTCCTAATATCATTTACATCCCCTCCACAAATCACTGGCCTACCTGACTTCCCTCACGGGTCTAGCCAATCAAAACAAAACATTGCCATGTAAGGAGTGCCTTCTTGGTCTTCAAAATATCCTACACACAACCCTAGAAGAGGGTTGCCAAGCCTGCATGAGTCATCATGCACTTGAGCGTGCGAGAGAAAAGCCCAGGCGACAACAAGCCTACTTCCTGGTTCTTGCATACAATTCCAGACTCTCAAACTGAAGATTATTACAAAGTTAAAATATTCATATCTAACGTGACTCAGATCCTGCCAATTACAATATCTTAAAACCTAAACAAATTAATCGTAAATCAATCACATGATATTATACACTTCATTAAATAATTATAAAACATAAAAAGGCATCAAATAATAATATATGGACGATTATGAATATCGTATGTCCCGAAAGTAAAGGTTCGTTCCCTTGTGATCTGGGAAGGTTACACGCCATCGAGTTAACAAAGTGATGCAGGCCTTGGTTACTGCCTGTCCATGTCCTGTTCATCGTGACCTCCGTTGAATAAAACTCGAGCCAGATTTCTTCCCTCATCTTCACTCTGTCCTCTGTCCCAGGCGTCAGTGGATGGTAGCTGTCTCTTCATTCGGAGGTTCTCAATGAAGAAGGTCTCCTTGGCAAGTTCATACGCTAGTCTAGATTTTGCGTATTTCGATATTCCCGGGTAGCTTTCAGGAAGCGCAACTTCACTGCTTCTAGTGTCCTCAGGTCTGTCAGGGTCAGTTTCTCCCAGATGATTTCTAGTCCGTATGTGGCGATGGGCGCTATTTTCGCGTCGAATAATCTCATAGTGGTTCCTCATGAGAGCCAGATACATTTTCTTAACTCAGTAGGAATTGTCATGCGAAAGGTGTAACTCCACCCTTAACTGTTGGTTTTCTTTTTTTCGTGTGGTCTCCTCAGAGACCTAATGCAGGTCTTTCAGGAACAAGAGATGGAATTGATTAAGGTGAGTGAAATTGGAGAAGGATGTGGAAGGAAGCGGCCGTGGCGTGTCAGAAGGTACCGTCCCAGCATTTGCCTGGTGTTGAAAATGGGAAACCACGGAAAACCATTTCAAGGACGGCCGACGGTGGGGCTCGAACCCACGCGTCTACCGAGTCATCAGAGAGCTTGGCCCCATGACCTAACACTGCGCTTTAGCCAGCGTAGCCACTATTGTCGGTACTGTTGAGATAGGACCTGCCCGGTCTAACAACTCTACCATACCCTCCATTATTGAGATCTGGTCGGTGCTCGGGCCAGACAACGACCACACGTCGAGTGCTCCTTTACAGTAGAGTTGGAGCGCTTCGTTTTCTCAAACAGTTCACAGTACTACACGTTGTTCTGACTTTTTAAATAACAAAACTACAAATTCCTGCACATAATATGTGAATGTATTTACAGACTTGTGGAGAGTCGATCCTATCTCCTGCGCCATCTCTTCCTCCTTTCCGAAACGTCATTTGCACTCTTTTCTATGTGTTGACTTTCATCTTGTTACCCTTTACCTATCCATCTAGATTTTCTATGGCTTTCTGTACTTCATATATGGAACTCGAACCACTGACCATACCGTCTGCGTTTAAGTATATTTTAACATTTACTGTTCCTTGCTTAGTTGCCGTCACCACATCGTACATCGCAATGTTGAACAGCAGGGGGTTGAGTGAGTCTCCTTGCAGTACCACATTGGTTTGCGATATCAAATTCGAAGTTGCGACATGATCATCAATTTGTATGTAGTTTGTCGTCAGAATCTTGCTTATAAGTGTCATGAGCCTGTTGTCCTCGCTCATTATGGCTTCCAGTTTCGCGATTATTACGGCCTGTTTAAAGTGTTGAACTGTGGATTCGGTGGCGTAGTTGGTACCATGCTGAGCTTCTATGCCCAAGATCGCGGGTTCAAACCCGGTCGGATTTTTAAGAGCGTTAATAATCCCTCAGTATGCCTTCCCTCGGAGGAGAAGTAAAGCGGCGGTACCATGTCATAGATTTATGGCATGTTAAAGAACCTTCCACTAATTACACTTGTGTGGAGCTAAATTATAGGTTAAATTTGACTGACGCTCTTAGGTTCCAACGTTCGTCGTCAGAAGCCGACTGCGGTGCCATCTAGTAACCAAGTTCTGAACTAGTAGTCGTTGATGGTGGCGTTTGGCGGCAATAGTAGGAACTACTTGAAAATTCTGCAGTCCTTACTTGAATTAAAAACAGATAACACACACTAATACAGCATCACAATTAACACCGGTTATCAGACAGATTCTACACATACCCGAAGTACACGGGGCTACATGACCGCGTTGTCGCAGTCCCTAAACTGAGGAACCAACCAACCAACGTGTTGAAGGATCTTGCGTAATTGACAAATACTACGTGAAATTTGCCACTTGGATGTCTTAGGGTTTCTTCAATGTCATTGATTAGATTATTAATGGCGTGGAGTGTGCGCCTTCTTTTACGGAATCCAAATTGTTCATCTGGGAGTTTATGTTCTACTGTCTCTGTGATCCTTTTGTTAAGGAGCTTCGTCACAGTATGTTCCTTTCTATACGGAGTTTGGATCTGATTGGTCACCTTTCCCCTGGAATATCAATTTGATAGTCGAGATTCTCTATACTGTGGGGATGTTACACACTTGTAGACAGAGGTTCATTAGGTCTGAGATCGCCGGAAATAATGACTCGGTTCAATCTTTCACGTGTTCATTGCATATCCCGTCAGGTCCTATGTCCTTATTGTTTTAGTGACTTGATAGCTTCGTGCACCTCCTCCTTTGTGAACGGGACAGTTTGTTTCTCTTTGGTACATTCGTGCTTTAACTGCCTCGGGATTGTGTTTTTAATTATTATTAAGCCGGGTGAGTTAGCCGTGATCGTTACGGCGTGGCTGAAGGCAGACGCTCATATCCGGGAGGCGAGGAGGCTCGAATCCCCCCGCCGGCAACCTTGAAGATGGTCTTCTGTGGTTGCCCATCTTTCTTCCAGGCAAATTGCCAGGGTTGGTCCCTAACTATAGGCCACAACCGCTACCTTCTAAGTCCTCGTCCTTACAGTCACAGTTTCCTTCCAAGACTACACTCCACTCGCACCGGTACTTGTAGCTCACCCCATGGGTGTCCTCATAGAAGCAGTTCTAACTCTGGCGAGCCGAACATACCTTCGGATACTTCCGGCACCACGGTAAGAACCCATACGCTAATATATATTATTAAGAATAAATACACACAATTAATGCAAAATATGAATCTGAGGAATACCTCAGATCGTGCAGAAATCGATGATCGATTTACCTCGATTCCTACACTTGATAACGTGGTAGCGTTCACAAGGTTGGTCACACCGCTCACATACACACATGAGATTTGGATCATGATGAGGGTATTTCATCCGACACAGTTTGTGATGGTAGCCGTGGACGGCCATAGAGGTCGAAGATCCTGGTTCGAGTCAGTCCATATTCTGTTCATCATGGCTTCAGTTGAGTAAATCTCAATCCAGATATACTTGGTCATCGATGTCCTCTCATCCAGAATTATCTTCCAGGTGGTTGTCGAGGGCGAAAGTTAACCATTAGGCATTGTTCCCTAGCAAGTTCGTAAACACGTCGGGTGTGCGTGTATCTTGATACTCCCAGGGCAGCCTTTAAGTTACTGTCGACCAAAGTATTATGTGCACTCGAGTTTGAAGGTTGTTTGTTAAGTAACCAATAGACCTACATAAAATCCAATACCATCATCATTTTCGTCGTTCTATTTTACGTTAGTTCATGTAGGTTTGGATTTTTAAATTTATATTTTAATATTTTTTATCGCAGTTGGAACACAAAAAGTGCACGTTTTAAGCGTGTTTCAACCATGCGTCCCATTTATGATTTATTATCTCAAATACCTGCCATCAGATCGAATCCAAATTTTAACACAATATGCATTGGAATGTTGTATAACTGGTTTATTAATTTCACAATTTCGTGTGTGCAAGAAACAAAGTTGTTATCATTGTTGTAAGGTAACTTTTTCTCGGCTCGGGGTGGTTGGAAAATGTAGTTCTTGCTGGCGTTGTAATCCTTATACGTCAAAAAGTTATGCTGTATGACTGCGAAATACGTAAATTAATTCACCTACTTTATATCGGTTTGTATTTGTACGGGGAAATAACACATGGTTCACCAGCTAGCCGCTCCGGGAAAAGCTGTACAGCGTTGCTGAGATGGAGCCCATCACTTCAGAGCGAAGCGAGCCATGATGCGTGTGGGCTCCATTTCGGCAACGCTGTGCAGCTTTCCCCGGAGCGGTTAGCTGGTGAACCATGTCTTTTTTCCCCTACAAATACAAACTGATATAAAATAAGTGAATTAATTCACGTATTTCACAGTCATACAGCATAACTTTTCAATGTATAAGGATTACCACGCGACCAAGAACTACATTTTCCAACCACCCCGAGCGGAGAAAAAGTTACCTTACAAAAATGATAACAACTTTGATTCTTGGAAATTCAAAATTTTGAAATTAATAACCCAGTTATACAGCATTCCAATGTATATTGTGTTAAAATTTCGATTCGATCTGATGCTGGGTTTTTGAGATAATAATTCTTAAATGAGACACATGGTTGAAACACGCTTAAAAACGTGCACTTTTTGTGTTCCAACTGCGATAAAAATATATATAAATTTAAAATTTCAATCCTACATGAACTAACGTAAAATAGAACGGCGAAAATGATGATGTTATTGGATTTTCTGTAGGTCTATTGGTTACTTCACAGACAACCTTCAAACTCGAGTACACATAATACTTTGGTCGACAGTAGTTATCGTGCTTTTAGTTTCAAGTGTTCTGAGATCGCCCAAGCTTAATGTACCCCAGACATTGCTTTTTTTTGTATGTGTATTGTCTAATAGAACGAAATTTAAGAAACTAGAGAGACATCTAGTGAAATGAAGAGAAAAATATAAAAATTGCTGGTTCACTAACAGGACGCAGCTGTTGGGAAAGTACAAGGAAAGTTGTCCTAAAAATTAGCCACAAAGGCAGTAAATATACCGTTAGAAATCCAAGGGTCCGAAGCTTAATATAACGTAAAAATGAAATTTTGAAAATGTTTGAGGTTCTCAGCATACCGGAGCCCCTTAAACAGAAGCCGAAATTCATCAAAGAATGAGTTCTGATTCACGACAACGTCCGTCCTCACAGTGCTGCTGTAATCCAGCAACATCTTCAGCAATTTTGAGGGAAGTTTTTGAAAATTCGATGTATATCCCCAACTTAGCACCGAGGGACTTCCACATCTTTCATGAACTGGAAAAGTGTCTTGGAGGGCAGAGGCTGCAGACTAGTGACGATTCATCCTGGAAGTGGTTTTCCATGGTTTCCTACTTCTACTCCAGGCAAATGCCTGGATGGTTCTTAACTTAAACTTACCAACCCTACCACAAAATTGCATATACACACACTAGTACAGCCATCACAATAACACAGGTTATCACACAAATTTCACACACACACACACACACACACACACACCAAGTACACGGGGCTAAATGACCACGAAGTCGCAAAGCCCCTAAAAAAAGCAATAACAGCAACAACAACTAACGACAAGCTTCAAAACAACATTCTATGAAGAGGGGATTGGAAAATACCATAATCTTCACGGCGATTGGTAAATGTTCATTTTGTAATTTACATTTGTCTTTATTTTACAAATCATCAGAGATTGAAAGAAACTGCCGTCGTAGTGTATAAAATGTTATCAGCGCATGGCATGCTATATACCGTGATTATCAGTTTTAAAGATATCTTCATGTTCACTTCATATTATAGTTACCTCAAACATGATCTTATCGGCAAAGTAGCAGTACATTCCTAGCTGCAGCATCTCACTGGCCAAAAACGCTGACATTCCAATTGGTCTGATTCCCCCTGTCGGGAACTGCAAAGTAAATAAAATACATACTTTGTAGTTAGGTTACAATAAGCAGTGGAATAAAAGAGCGACTTGCTGGCTGACGTTTATTCAACTAGACACTGAGACACACATCTTGTAATACATTGCCGAACAAGAACACATGGCGGCGCTATAGTCTCACCAATCGGGCCAATCACAAGGAATCAAACAAAAGAGCAACAGAATACTGAAATGGCTGACAACTTACACAGTAATACCAATACAAAAACATATTTTATAACATCAGCTATAAGTACCTGTGAGCAATATACAGTGTGTTTCCCATTACTTACCATTACGAGTTGAAATGCCGTGATGCAAAGAATAGAGGTGCTGCCAAAGAACTGAGTCATCATAATGGGATTGAGAAGTTTCTCCAAGCGATCAATGTAGCTGAAACATGACATAAATTTATAGTAAAACACCTGATTCCAGGAAAATAATTTTTGCTGTTGTATTTAACCCTCAGATGGAGAGGTGAAATTTTATAGATTTTATAGGTGTCAAATATGGCCTCAATATAAAATTACTCATAAAATTGTACTCGTATATATTCCTAAGTGTACATTTAAAAACCAAACAACGTTATCAGTGACACTCTCAATACTTATTGCATGGCATAAGTTAATGTGTTATGAAATTTGAACTAAATGATACTTTTACATCTAACTTTAGAAAGAATTAAAAGATCCAAACAGACATTGCTATCTTTAACAAGTAGTTCCGTGAAGAACTATACAGCCTATTTTCATATATTCTGCTCATGTTAATTGCCTCTATCAACATACAAAATTTCAGTTTAATTGCTGTAACAGATTTGTAGATATTGAGAACCGTCTAAATATTTCAGATGGTCGCCAGGTTGGATTTTTATTTTTGTACTATTACATTAAGATTATTGTGTACGTGTGGTATTCAAACTTCAATCGCATGATTAGAACACAAGAAGTAAAAACGAGATTTTAAAATTACGCACAGCAGCCATCTTGGGATTATGCAAACAATTGAAATAAATTAGATGCCAGTGGATCAACATTTGTATAAGCATTTAACGTGCAACGTTTCAAGGCACTCTGATAGTTAATTCGCGAGAAACGTCCATTTAAATATTTATACATCGCGTCACCGCCATGTTGGATTTGTGCTCACCAGGTTACTGAAAGTCCTATAGGTGAACATATGTTCATAGTCTCTATGAACAAAAAAAAATCAGTTTGCTTGCTGTAAAAGATTCATAGATATTGAGAACCGTCTAAATATTTCGGAAGCTCGCCATTTAGGATTGTTAAATGTATAGGCCATAGAGTTATGAACCATTCAAAAACAATTATTGCCTAGATTCATTATTCAAACTTTCACTTCGATCGCATGATTACGACACAAGAAATAAAAACGTAATTTTAAAATTTCGCACAGCCGCAATCTTGAGGTTATGTAAACAATTGAATTAAATTAGATGGAAGTGCATTACGATCTGCAAAATCATTTACTGCACCACATTTCACTGCGCTCAGAGAGTTAAATCACGGGAAAAGTCCATTAAAATATTTCAAATTCACTTGGTCGCCATGTTCGTTTTCTACTTTACAGGTTTATGAAATATACATAGATAAACTTGTATCAGTACCCTTTATCACCGTACGAAATTGCAGGGTGATATCTGTAATAGTTTCGGAGATATAGAATGTCAGTGAAATATTTCGCACAGCCGCCATTTTGAGGTTATGTTAACAATTGAACTAAATTAGACTCCATTGCATTACAATGTGTATAAACATTTGCTGTACCAAGTTTCATTACGTTTGGATAGTTAAATCGCGAGAAAAGTCTATTTAAATGTCTCAACTTCGCCTGACCGCCATGTTGGTTTTGTAGTCACCTGGTTTTTGAAAGTCTCATAGGTGAACTTCTAGTAGTGCCCTTTATCACCGTGCACAATTTCAGGGCGGTATCGGTAATAGTTTCGGAGATATTGCATGCTAGTGAAATATTTCGCACAGCCGCCATGTTGCATTGGTGAGACGTAACAAAATTTGAAGGGCACGATCGAGGTCGCCGGGAATAGTGCTATGAACTTACCGAGTTTCATTGAAATCGCTCCAGCCGTTTAGATTTTATTAGGGGGGAACACACACACACCTCACACCCACACACACACACACACACACACACGCACACACGCACGGACAAAAGGTGATCTCATAAGCCTATTTTTTCAAAATTGAAAATAGGCTAAAAACACAGATCATTACACAATTTTCACTTAAAAGTCAATATCAAAACTCTACAGGGCCTAAAATTGTCGACATATAAAACATTTTTTTCGAAATCGCTAGGGATGAGAGTACTTTATAATTTGCCCTCAGCACATTTGCGACAAACGACGAAACGGGAGCTCTGGTATACTGGATGGTTGCATGTAACATACAGTGGTATTTGTCAGCCGATTCTTCTTCATAACTATCTGACTGGTGCCGAAAATGACCCCACCTCACCATTTGAAGGTTAAGAGAGATTTGTGGTAGAAGATTCATGCCCCAAAATAAGGAAGGGAAAATAGGAATAATAATTTTAATGGTTTCACGTTCCGTTTAACTACTGAGGCTTTTAGGGAAGCCCGGGTGCCAGAATTTTGCCCCGAAGGGGATCTTTAACATGTCAGTAAATCTACTGACCCGGATCCCTCGCATTTACGCACCCCAAAACGCCAACTGACTGCGTCAGAATTCTGTACAGTAGGCGAGAACATTACCGCTGCGCCACGCACCCAGTCAGGAAAAAGTAGTCTGTGGTCACCATCCTCCAAGGTTGTATGTAGGGGATCACTTAGTGAGATAGTCAGCGGGCATAAATGGATAAGTTGCAAAGGATTAAAATATTAAAAAAGGAAAACGATAAATGCTCGCACGGAGAAACTATATTACAGAGAGATAAATTATACAAGGTAGTAGGGAACTGATGCGTATGAATAAGCCCTTCTTTCTAGGCCGGCCGGTAGAATTTATGTGCTCAATGTCACATCGCGCAGCGCATGCTTAGTTATAATGAATCCGGCCTCAGTGTTCTACAATAGCTGTTACCGTGCAGACCGAGCTGCCAACAACGTTACTGTGATCTTACTCGACCAGTAAAGGTTCCCCTGATCCACCATATTCTCCTGACTAATCTTTGGTGCTAACAGTACTACATACAAACTCGAGCAGTGTTTGTTGATGCTTGAAGGTCTCCCTGGTCTCCAAGTGTCCTGGATGTCTCTTGATGTTATTAATACTTCAGTTTACTGTCAACTTTCTCGAGCAGTATCTGGTGATGAATGACAGGCCTCCTTTTCCTGCCATATTCTTCTGACTGGCCCTTAGTTTTATCACTACTTCATATTACTTTGAGTTTACTCCAGCATGTCTGGTGATGTTTGACATGTCTTCCTGATCCACCCTACTTGCCTGATTACCCCTTGTTTTTATTACTACTTGGACTCAGTAGCGTAGCGTAGCGTCGACCAATGGGAGGGGTTATAGGTACTCAAGCCAAATTCTACTAGCATTTCGTCCCGTGGCGTAGCCGCGTTCGTCAAACGTGCACCATGGTCGCGAGGGCAGCTGTGGTAAGTACGGATATCGTAGGTTTGAGTCCCGGTGCTGACAGCGGTTATCCTGAGTGTGTTTTTCCCCGGGTTTTACCACACTCCCTACAGGAAATTGCCGGGATAGTGCCTTGCTCAAGTCCCGGAGCGTCTACTCCATCCCTGTCCAAGATACATTTACACACACAACTACAATCATCACAGCAATACAGGTTTCCGGACAGCTTCAACACACTCCCAACTACACGGGGCTGATGACCAAGGTGTCTGAAGCCCCTCAAATGAATTAACAACAACTCTACAATATTTCCATTTCTCTATGAGATATTATTACACAAGAAATGTTTCATGTATTTTGATCCCGAATTTTTCGAGTAATACCATATGCTCAAAAGACAAAAACAAATCAGTTCTTTAAAAAATTAAGTTAATTTTTGACTAAAATGTCTCACCTCAATGGTAAATCTAGAAAATTCCTGTTCCCCTGACAGACTCAATATCTGTGCTACCAACATGAAGACTAATAATTACTCTCAACAAGAGTAATTATTTACAGAGGTCTCAGCCATAGTGGGCATGTCCTCTCACGATGTATCATGTTGATTTAAGATATGCGTAATTCAATACCGGTACACATTTTTATTTTTATTCAGTTTTTCCAACAAGATCCTGTGCTTTATATTACAATTAGTCCTGAATGCCTAAAATATTATTTTCGAAGATTTTTGTTCAAGGTCCTTCTTACCTTACAAATGCTACATGCAGCCGGAAAAAGGTTTAATTGCTTATACTACTCAGGCGACAAATTTCACCCATTCGTAACTGGGAGATAACCGTAATTTCGGGGAATTGATGGACATAATATTTACGTAATATGAAACAACTCGGCTGATGGTTATCTCATGCTCAAGATGTTAATAATGATCCCAAAATTAGTGTTAATGTACCCATAAAATTTTCTAAGTCTTTATTAAAAGCGCGTTACTTTTAATCAAATCTAGATTAATTTACATATAACTTCTCTCCCGCCAAGAAAAGAAAAAAAGTTAATATTATCCCGCTGTGTGGAATTCAAAATTATTTGGCGCTAGCCTCAGTCTGAAATAAGTTAGATTGACAACCCTGGGAGGATGGAGTTGTATTACCACAGTCTAAAATACACAGTCGCGAAGCTCGCTGCGTTACGTAATTGCATCCTCTTTGTAGGTGAAGCGACACTAGCGCTCGCAGCAGCCAGCAAGCCACAATGTTGATATACTGTACAATTTTAACTCATAGAAACATAAAAAGAATGCTCCGTTTTTATTACTTCAGTCCTCTATAAGTATCCCTATGTACAGATGTATGACGTATTTAATGAGTCTTACGTAGAATTCATAGTCCATACTAGTTATAAATTCATGTATTTGTTTTAATGATAGTCGCTGGCATCTCTACATAAAATCAAGTCCACGATTCCTGGATGTAACGGGTAATCTCTGAATCCACTGAATGGATTTTGATGCGGTTTTCACCATTCAGTAAAGAATTTCTCGAGGAAGGTTTCTGTAGGAAAACATTCACTTATGACCAAAGGAAGCCGAGCTGTAACGATTTCAGTGAATCGTGTCGAAGGAAAACCTACCGTCCGTGCGCCTTTTAAGCTTACGCTGGGTAAACCATAAAAAATAATTATATGCTATGGGTGTAAGAATTGGTCAGCATGAAAAGTTCTACAAAGAAGTCCGCGACAGCATATCTTTATCTTTAATACAATGCCAACTATAAGTGATTTTTCGTTTTAATTTCTTCCAAAAATCTCTATTCAGTGGAAATTTAAATTACTAGCTTCGGAGCAAGTTTACGAGCTAGCGAGCCCATCACCTCAGCTTCGACCAGCATTACCTGTCGAGCCGTGTCGAGTTAAGACATCAGAGAAGAGTAGACTATAAGTGTTGGAGTTTCGCTGTTCACCTCGGATTTTCTGAATTGCGTCTGAGACCTACCGTCCGTGCGCCTTTTAAGCTTACGCTGAGTAACCTCTTTAAGATATCAGGCGAAGCCCGGGCGGTTTGATAGTATGGGTATAATATAATATCAAATTCTTAACCGTATCAAAAGCTAGTTATTCAGTAAAATTGAGTAACATTATAGTTAATTAGTAAAAATACCAGTGTATGATTTGTGAAACGAAAAGTATAAAATCTTAAGGTCTTAAATGGCTCAATTGTAGGTACTTCGTATTTTTTATGTGGGTTTGAAAGCATTCATTCCTGAATTTGACAAAATAACACAATGCCAATTTTACAAAATATCGGCAATAACAATTGTGTACCATACCTTCACAGCAGCCATGTGGGAGACCAGGTATTTCATAAGAGAATTAACAAACAGTGTACCACATCTAAGTTTGTGAGCATTATCCTGACGACATAAATTGGCTTGCTATCAAAGGATTCAAGAATAAGTTTATATTATTGTGCAAAATCTTTATTCATTAAATCAGCTCTCTGACTATTGAAGAGTCATTTTCTACATCTGAAAATTAAAATGTCTGCACGCGTTTGAGATGACATCTTTCACGTTTACGGTAGGCTAACTACCGTATGTCTTAATTTTCAAAATGCATAGATATTTATATTTGATTTGCAGCCATTGACCATAGCAGGGCATTTCACATGAACGCACGTAGGTTACCCAATTTCAATGACAAGTAGTTCCAACCTAAGCTACCAGAACTGAAACCCAACGGCGAACGTTTGAACTTGACAGAGCGTGTCTAACCCAATAGCCTACAGATTTTGGCTACACACTACCAATTGTAGTTGTAAGTTATTTTATGTGCCATAAATCTATGACATGGGCCCGACGACTTCCACTGGGTTTGAACCCGCGATCTTGGGCATAACAGTTCAGCATGCTACCGACTACACCACCGAAGCCATGCATAGATATCCTACCGAGACATGCTTCTGATTTATAACCGACTGGCTCCGTGGCGCAGCGGTAACGTTCTCGCCTGCTGTTCCCAAGTTTGCAGGATCTAATCCTGGCGCAGTCAGCTGGCATTTAAGGGGGCATACATGCGAGGGAACCGTGTCTGTAGATTTACTGGCACGTTAAAGTTCCCCTTCAGGGCAAAATTCCGGCACGCCAGTGTCTCTAAAAGCCACAGTAGTTAAAAGGGATCTAAAACCAATAACATTATTACTGATTTATAACCAGTCAAAGACCTAGTTCCGTTGTTTCATTGAAAAGCTTTATAATACTTTCTACTGCGTATCCCAATTAATTGGGGTCGCTGGAGCCAATCAGGCTCAATTTGGTTTTGGCCGGGGATTTAAGGCCGGATGCTCTTCCTGACGCCAAAGCCACGTAATTTTTCAGGTGAAAATTCCTCCCCACTGTCACCGGGATTGGAACTCCAGCCGTCCCGGTGATTGACGAGCAGCTAAGCCACTGCACCATCACGCTCCCCTTGAAAAACTTTATAATACTAGCCTAAAATCCATAGATCAAATCTTACCTTTTAGAGTCCTTTGGAAACTCGGGTGTCGTCTTGCTATTTGAACAGTCTGACTTCCCAGTCGGTCAACACGAATACACCCAATTAGATTGGGCGAGGAGTAACAATTATTTTCCCTGTGTAATTCATAATACAATAATTATTTATACATTTAATAAAACGCTTCTCATACAACCCCGCCCCCCCCCCCCTCACCCCGGTATGTTAGAAGGGTTTTATTAAATGTATAAACTATTCATGTATTTTTATTTCAGGCATTAGGAGATAAATTGCCACTGCCTACCTAATCTAATTGGGTACCGTACACTCGTGTTGACCGACTGAAAAGCGATCGTATAGGTTACTTAGCAACACTGAAATATTGCTTCTAACATTAGATCTATTTATTGAACTGCACATCTCCTCTTGTAAAGCACATGTTAAATTAAATAAATTACCTTCACACATACAGTAAATCCAGCAACAATAACATACACCAACACAGCGCATGTTCTTGCTGGCTGCATGAGAGCATTACAGTATTGTCTCGCGGTAGAAAAATATGAGCCAAGCTTCTCGATCTGTAGGTAGACAGTGGCTATACGTTGTGATGAAGACGTGTGTAGCCACAAATGGGGACCGGGGCCGAAAGGCGACAACAGTAGCCTACATCACCACAGACACAAATCACAACCTGCCAATTTTCCAATGGGAGGGGTTCTAACCGCCCCCCCCCCCTAACACCCCCCTGGCTACGCCACTGCTTGGACTGATAGTGAACTTACTTCAACTGTATCTGGTGATGTGTGGCATGGACTGACAGGTTTCCTGTTTCCACCGTACTCTCCTGACTGTTTGTTTTGTGTTATCAGTAGCACTGATAATACCATCTTACTCGAGCAGCGTCTAGTGATGTTTGTCACAGGTTGTTAGCTCTCCTTGTTGATCCACCATACTTGCCTGATTCTCCCTTGGTTTTATTACTACTTAATCTGGTCAGTAAACTTACTCGAGAAGCCACTGGTGATGTTCACACAGGCTGACAGCTCCCCTTCATCCACTATACTCGCCTGATTCACCCTTGGTTTTATTACTACTTAATCTGTCAGTAAACTACTCGAGAAGCCTCTGGTGAGGTTTCACACAGCCTGACAGCTTCCCTTTGACCCACTATATTCGCCTGATTCACCCTTGGTTTTATTACTACTTAATCTGACAGTAGACTGCCTCCAGAAGCCTGGTGAGATTTCACACAGGCTGATATTTCTCCTTTAACCACCATACTCGCCTGATTCTCCCTTGGTTTTATTACTACTTACTCTGTCAGTAAACTTACTCGAGAAGCCTCTGGTGATGTTCACACAGGCTGACAACTCCCCTTCCTCCACTATACTCGCCTGATTCACCCTTTGTTTATTACTACTTAATCTGACAGTAACTTACTCGAGAAGCTTTTGGTGATGCTTCACACAGGCTGACAGTTCTCCTTGGTCCACCATACTCTCCAAACTGTCCCTGAGGATGAGTAGCTGGCCATCAGCATGAACCATGAGCGCGATAAGAAAATTATCACAGGCTGGGATCAGTACAATATGGATCATTCCTATACTGCTATGATAGCAGTACATGAGCCAAAAGACGAGACTCGAATTCGTATCCACTCCTGGCGTCACCATTGTCAGCGGTAGCCTCCACTCAACAGTTGAGGTGCCTTTAGAATCCCAATAGTGAATTAATATCTCTTCTGTCGATATCTGAGTGAAGAACACTATACATACAACGACAAGAAATCCGAAGACGTATGTCAGAAACTTCGCTTCTTTGTCTCGACTCTCCAAGATGGCTCTGTACTTAGGATTACTCTGTTGTTCGTTGGAGAAGAAGCTGCTCTTTATTAAGTGAACCAAGTACCCGTACTCCTCTTCGTGTCTAACAATACTGAGTAACTTATGTCCATTCATGATGTAGACACTGAGGAGACTTATACACTCAGTAATGATGATAATGTCATTGTACGCGATGTAGAGCTGATTGATCATAGAAATATAAATAATTATATACATCGTAAACAAGTAAGCAGTTCTCAAGGAAAGACGACCAATGCATCCTTTCTCTGGCCATACACCCATTTTCCTAAGCAACCTAATATTAAAGTCTAGGTATTGTGGTTCAGCATCAACTGCTACAGGACGCATTGCTTCGCTAAAATTAAGCTAATTTCATTGGAAGTTACAGACACAACTATCTTGACAAGCATCAAAGACACCAACTGCGAGAATTGAGGATTGGCCAAGCACTCCAAAGAATGTTGGCGGTACGCTTGCTCAGAGTGAATAATATATTGATGAATGTTAAACAGACAAGTTACATTATGAGGGGAATATGACCCTCATTAGTTAAGCAGAATATGCCTGACAGTATATTCACAGAGGAATAGAACTGACCAATGAAACTTTAATAATGGTAATTATTTTCACCCATTTAAAACCAGGCGGAGGTTCATGAATTTTTTACTTGCAGTATCCAAGTGAGAGAAACACGTGTATTTTAATGGTCTTATAATTTTTCATAAGGGGCCATCCACATATTAGGTAATCACTTTTTGTTCGATTTTTGAGCCCCCTCCCCCCCTCCCCTCTAAATGTTATCACGCGTAATCGTCGAGTTGACCCTCCCCCCTGTTTTACGTAATCATAAAGGAATTCATATTATTTTTCTGATTACTTCACAATTAACCGTATAAATAAATGGAACAAGAAACACAATGTCAGATTACTGTAAAAGACATAACGCTGCAGTTTCCTGAGGTGCTTGGAGGGCCGAAGAAAACACATCAAATATAAGACCAATTGATGTATGTTCTACGTTCTTCTTCATCACAAATATCTTTTCAATCTCAATATGATCTGAATAGAATTATCTTTTGAACAATGTAAGGTTTCTGTTAATTTTATTAGTAAGATTAAAATAACCTTTACATTCAACTTACAAGGTAAGGCTTCTGCTAACTTTATAAGTAAAACAAAAATACCTTTCACATTCAACATACAAGGTAAGGCTTCTGTTAATTTATAAGTACAGTAAAACATAAATACTTTTCACATTCAACTTACAAGGTAAGACTTCTGCTAACTTTATAAGTAAAACAAAAATACTTTTCGCATTCAACTTACAAGGTAAGGCTTCTGCTAACTTTATAAGTAAAACAAAAATAACGTTTACATTTAACTCACAAGTTAAGCCTTCTCTTAACTTTATAAGTAAAACAAAAATGACCCTAACTTTCAACTCACAAGGTAAGGCTTCTGCTAACTTTATAAGTAAAACAAAAATAACCTTTACATTCAACTCACAAGGTAAGGCTGTAACTGCTCAGCCCCACTCGGGCAACTAATTGTAATAAACCAGGGTGCGTGGGGGTTAAACACCTGTACGGTATGAGCAACAGCAATAAACATTCACTCTTAACTACACTGGTTACCTCAGAAATTAAAAGCACTAGAGATCTGGTAAAATTTACAATATATTCCGATACCAGATATGAAATACACTTCGCAGGATACTCATCGTACAGACTATTTAACACTCCCTATCAGATTTACACAGGCACCCTCATGACATAATATAGATGACCCTCTGGAATAATGATGACTGGTACTTACAGGCGTTGACTTCAGCTGTGACGACTTAACTCTACTGATTCTGGGGTTTATTGCTCCCAGAGAATCAGTCCTACTTACTCGCAGCACAATTACTATATGTTTCACACGCAAGCCTCTGAACTAGGAACATTATATACATTATTACTTTGATGGTCAGCATCCAACGATTGATATTGTTTCGTGGATCTGATTATAAAAGGATGCCTTAAATCCAGGGCCGTATTTCTAAATAGGCTAAGTAGGCTGCAGCCTAGAGCGGCATATTTTCAGGGGCGGCAGTTTGGCAATTTATTCAAATGTTAAAATGAAGTATTTCAGATGTTAATAATATTTTCCGTACGAATTTAAGAATGCATGTTACTTAAAAATATATTTTAGTCCTTCTACAGTTTTTACGCCTTAGTAGAGTTAAGAACTAGTATTTATGAAATACGGTTAAACTCACTTTCATTACTTTGTATTGAGGCAAATACAACAAAAACACTTTCATATGAGAACATTATTAACGAGTTGGCCATTAAAATATCTCGTAAGAAATCTATGTAAATTTGAACATCATGATTTCGTGGGGTGAGTTGTTTTAGAGAAGTTCGTATATTTTTCAACAAATAAACCAGTAATTAACTACATTTTGTGTAATTTCATTTCTCCGTGTAGGACAACTTAATTCAAATTGAACACAGTTCTTCAATTACGCAAAAGATAGTCATTAGCATTAAAATATAAAAATATGTGTAAAATAGTGATCACTGATCTCCAAGAACAAATTACTGTAATTAATTAAGTTCGAAATCCATTTCATTTTTAACGAATGTCAAAAGAAGTACTTAAGTAAAAAACAAGTAGATAACTAATTTCCTTATATAATTTATTATGTAGTTTAATCTAAACTAAATGAACTTTATGTTTAAAAAAGATGAAAATATTAATGAACTCTATCCTTTTGTTGTATAAAACAAATTTATTAAGTAAACATGAACTATAGAGGGGGCGGGAAATGGACTTTAGCCTATAGGCGGCATACTCTTAAATCCGGCTCTGTTTAAATTCGTGTGTTGGCTTATCGCAACTAGTTCGCTCCAGAGTTTACTAATACATAGCATATTTTACTAGTATTTATTGTATAACAATTTATCGCTATGGTCTCAGAAATTCGGTATACAGACGTTAGTTTACAATACTTCATGCGATTCGAGACAAACAATCGAGGCGATTTGTGTGAAACCAGGCTCATAATTCCCTGAGAATGTTTAGCCAGCAACTGGGTTCATGCCAGGGAGGAGTACAACTGATGCCATTTTTGCACTCCGACAACTCATCGAAAGGCATAGAGAGAAGAATAAGGTGCTACATATGGTCTTTATAGACTTAGAGAAAGCCTATGATAGAGTTCCACGCCAGGAAGTCTGGAGATGTCTGAGGACCAAAGCAGTCCCAGAAAAATATGTGCGGCTTATCCAGGACATGTACGAGGAGGCTAAAACTAGAGTCCGAAATAGCGTCGGGTTGACTAACTGGTTTCCTGTTCAAGTTGGGTTGCATCAGGGGTAAGCCCTGAGTCCATACATATTCAATCTGGTCATGGATGTCCTATCTGATGGCTTACGTAGTGCAGCACCATGGTGCATGCTGTTTGCCGATGACATTGTTTTGTGCGACACCAGTAGGAGAGAACTAGGAAGGCGACTGGAGAGCTGGCGAGAAGCCTTGGAGACCAGAGACATGAAAATCAGTCGAAAGAAAACCGAGTATTTGTGCCTTGATGGTGAGGGCAATGAATTAGTGCAGATGGATGGAGTAAGATTAAGGCCAGTCAGTAGCTTCAAGTATCTTGGGTCAACCATGTCTGAAGATGGCAACATAAATATTGAGATTAACCACAGGGTTCAGTCAGCCTGGATGAACTGGAAAAGGTTTTCTGGCATTCTGTGTGACAAATGGCTCAATATAAGGGTGAAAGGAAAGGCCTACACGACAGCTGTGAGGCCAGCCATGATGTATGGTGCGGAGACATGGGCAATAACTAAGTCACAATGTCATAAGCTGGATGTGACTGAGATGAAGATGCTGCGCTGGATAAGTGGCGTCACTAGGATTGATCACATCGCAAATGAGAAAATCAGGGGCACAGTAAAAGTAACAGAAGTCTCCAAGAAAATCCAGGAGAGAAGACTGCTGTGGTATGGGCATGTTATGCGTCGAGATAATAAATATGTAGAAAGGAGAGCGATGTCTCTGGTTGTGGATGGCACGAGGAATAGAGGCAGACCTCGAAGAAGATGGACTGACAATATCCATGATGGCCTAATGGAGAAGCAGTTTGGGGTCAACGATGTGTGGGGCAGAATAAAATGGAAAAACTTGCCAGAAACATCGACCCCACTTGAAGTGGGATAAGATGATGATGAAGAAGAATGTATAGCCAGCAACTCAGTAATAGTACCTTGAACACAAACTTGTGATAGTCTGAAATACCTTCCTTCTCCACAAAATCACACAAGACCAAAATACAAGTTCCACTCCCTCACGGAGTCCTACCAACAAGAGTACACCGCCCTACACGCGATCCAAAGAATGAGTATCACTCCACACGGAGCCCCGAATAATGAATACACTCCCGCACGGAGTCCGAAGAATGAGTCCTCCTCGCACGGAGTCAACAAAAAGGGTCGCCTCCATATCCTCGACAAGTCCCTAATAACATTCATCTCCCCTCCACAAATCACTGGGCTACCTGGCTTCCCTCACGGGGTCCAGCCAATCAAAACAACACAAAACAAAACATTACCATATAAAGAGTGTCTTCTCTGGTCTTCAAAATACCGCAGACACACCCCTAGCACAGGGTGGCCAAGCCTCACCAGCATGAGTCATCATGCACTTGACTTTGTGAGAGGAAAAGCCAGCGTCAACAAAAAGTATTGACACCTTCTTGCACACAATTCCAGGCTCTTGAACTGAACACTATTACAATGTTAAAATATTCGAATATACCCAGACTCAATACAATATCTTAAAACCTAAACAAATTAATCGGAAATCCATCACATGATGTTATACACTATATTAAATAATTACAAAACATAAAACAGGCATCAAATACAAATATATGGACGATTAAGAAAATCGTACGTCCCGAAAGTAAGGGTTCGATTCCTTGTAAACTTGGAAGGTTACAAGGCTTCTGTTAATTTATAAGTAAAACAAAAATACTTTTCACATTCAACTTACAAGGTAAGGGTTCTGCTAACTTTATAAGGCAAACAAAAATGACCTTTATATTCAACTTACAAGGTAAGGCTTCTGTTAATTTATAAGTAAAACATCAATGACCTTTACATTCAACTCACAAGGTAAGGGTTCTGCTAACTTTATAAGTAAAACAAAAATGACCTTTCCATTTAACTATCAAGCTAAGACTTCTGCTAACTTTATAAGTAAAACAAAAATACCTTTACATTCAACTTACAAGGTAAGGCTTCTGCTAACTTTATAAGTAAAACAGAAATAACCTTTACATTCAACTCGCAAGGTAAGGCTTCTGCTAACTTTATAAGTAAAACAGAAATAATCTTTACATTCAACTCACAAGGTAAGGCTTCTGCTAACTTTATAAGTAAAACAAAACTGGCTTTTACATTCAACTCACAAGGTAAGGTTTCTGCTAACTTTATAAGTGAAACCAAATTGACCTTTACATTCAACCCTCAAGGTAAGGCTTCTGCTAACTTTATAAATAAAACAAAACTAACCTTTACATTTAACTTACAAGGTAAGGCTTCTGCTAACTTCATAAGTAAAACAAAAATGACCTTTACATTCAACTTACAAGGTAAGGTTTCTGCTAACTTTATAAGTGAAACCAAATTGACCTTTACATTCAACCCTCAAGGTAGAGCTTCTGCTAACTTTATAAGTAAAACAAAAATGACCTTTACATTCAACTCATAAGGTAAGGGATCTGCTAACTTTATAAGTGAAACCAAATTGACCTTTACATTCAACCCTCAAGGTATGGCTTCTGCTAACTTTATAAGTAAATCAAAATTGACCTTTACATTCAACTTACAAGGTAAGGGATCTGCTAACTTTATAAGTAAAACCAAAATGACCTTTACATTCAACTTACAAGGTAAGGCTTCTGCTAACTTTATAAGTAAAACAAAACTGACCTTTACATTCAACTCACAAGGTAAGGCTTCTGCTAACTTTATAAGTAAAACAAAAATACCTTTCACATTCAACTCACAAGGTAAGGCTTCTGCTAACTTTATAAGTAAAACAAAAATGACCTTTACATTCAACCCTCAAGGTAAGGCTTCTGCTAACTTTATAAGTAAAACAAAAATGACCTTTACATTCAACTCATAAGGTAAGGCTTCTGCTAACTTTATAAGTAAAACAAAAATACCTTTACATTCAACTCACAAGGTAAGGGTTCTGCTAACTTTATAAGTAAAACAAAAATACCTTTACATTCAACTTACAAGGTAAGGCTTCTGTTAATTTATAAGTAAAACATCAATAACCTTTACATTCAACTGACAAGGTAAGGGTTCAGCTAACTTTATAAGTAAAACAAAAATGACCAGGGGAATACACCTAGTTCCCGCCACGCAGTGGCGTAGCTCGCGGCTTCATTCAGTGCGGCTGATAAGCTGTGTAGAGCGTAAAATGAGTAGAATTTTGTTATTGGTTAAGTGATCATTTCGTTTATCACCCTCCCAAAACGTCATCACTGTAATCGTAAGTTTCGAACCCCCACAAACCTCTAGTTTGTGGACGTTCCCTATGTAGAGATATTGTACTGTACATACAATGGAGATCATATCAGGGCAATTTAGTGGGAACATAATATTTTAATTAATAAAAAGACACAGGCGGCACACGTCTATGAAGAAGGTATACAAAAACTCGTGCCACGCTACGAGAAATGCCTGCAACATTTCGGCAGTTATGTGGAAAAGTAGTTTAAGATTAAGGGTTGTAGAATTTTGTGCAATAAATATTTTTTCTATATCTGTACACAATTTAATGTTAATACCAAACGGAACTTACTTTCTTGACGTACCTTGCAGCTAAGAAATAAAGATTCTCATAATAATCCCATTATGTTGTTTTATTCATTGTATTGTTATCCTAACCCTGTGTTCTCGCAGTACAGAAATGTCCACAAAATAATTTTGGCCGACTTTCTTTGTGAAATATCCCTATGTGTGCCGGGTCGATCTGCTCTTGCCAGGCTGAGGTAGGACTTGAAGTAATTCCAACATCTACCGTTAGATGTCAGTAAGTATTGGTGCGTTAACCACTCAATAGATAGTGCTGAGTGCTGTCTCTCATGGAAATATGAATCTAGTTCAGACGAAGAAAGGACTGAATATTTTATGGATGCATGTAATCGTGTTTTCATAATTAAATGTTCAAGAAACATTTGCGGAGACGTGGATAACGCCATACTCAAATACTTCTCTGTTGAGTCTGATATTCTGCTCTAGCAGGTAAATTGTAAATTCTGCATAAAAAGTCTTCCAATACGATAACGTACATTTTTAGTTTAATTTAATTGGTATTCTGCCCGAAAGCAGGCCCGAGCCTCCGAAGAGGCTACCCCCAGCCGGAGTTTACTTGCGGTAGGGTGGCCAGGGCCTTTCCTCTCCTCCTTATGTTGGCCAACAGCCCGCAGTGCCTAGAACCGGCATACCATCCAAGTTCCGACTGCGCCCAATGTTGCTTAACTGCGGAGTTCTCATGGGATCCGGGGTTTCAACACGGCTAGATCGTTGGCCACATTACATTTCCAAAAAGATTGAAATTATAGCCGCGCAATAATGTTAATCGTGTAAGTGTTGACTCGGGAGCAATGTTACCATTGCTACTTATTTTGAAGATTTTCTTCATTTTAGCAATTTATAGCATACACCAAAAGTTTAACAAACACGAGAAATGCAGGATCTGACAGACGTGAAGATTACCGTACAATCAGCTTGAATATACATGCTTCAAAGATAGTTAGTTATTTTTGTTTTAAAGGGCGGAACTACGAGGTCATCTGCCTCTTGCTTCAAAGATCACCAGTAGACTAATTTACAAGAGGACTGAACGACAGATAGAAACTGAGTTGGATGAAGATCAATTTGGTTTCAGGCGAAACATAGGAACAAGGGAAGCTGTACTAAGTCTTAGGCTGCTCTTGGAAGGTAGAATAAGGAAAGATACGAGAACCTAAGTGGCATTTGTAGACTTATAAAGGGCTTTCGATAACCTTGATTGAAGTAAGTTGTTAGACATTTTCACAAGGATTAGAATAAAGAACGGGGTTAGGAGGGTGATCTACAATATGTACAAAACATACGGCACTTATTTGAGCCTAAAAACATGAGAGAAGCTGATATTCAGAAAGGTGTAAGGCAAGGCTGCAACTTATCACCCGTACTTTTCAATATGTACATTGATCAAGCAATGAAGGAAAGTAGAGTAAAACTTAAATTGGGAGTAAAGATTGAAGGAGAAATAATTTCAACAATGAGATTGGCTGATGACATTGTCATCTGACTAGAGGATTTGAATGTTTTTTTTAAGGGTATGGCCTCTATCCTGAGGAAAGAATTCATGATGAAAATCAATAAATGTAATAACTCTAATAATAATAATAACAATAATAATAATAATAATAACGTAATAACAATATTGGAATACAGCCGAAAGAAATCAGTAACCCATATTGAAGTCAAATTGGTTGGTGAAATGGCACGTCTGTTGGTTCAGATTCCACGTAAAAAGTAGGTCCCGTAGCTTATGACCATGATCTTAACGATCACGTAAAACTACAAGTTTTTTCATTAATTTACGAAGGGCAGCCGGATGTGAAAACAATTTGCAACAATATTTAATAATCCTTCTTCCCCGTTCCCATAGAAATGAGACCAGGTAGAGACCAGATTTTGGTGTAGCGGCTAGCAATCTTGGCTGTCGCCCTGGAGGTCCGGGTTTGATTCGCGGCTCTGCCAAGAAATTTAATTTTATTCTGAGGGCTGGAACAACATAAATTAAATCTTTCTTTACTTCTTTTCTCTTTGTTGCTATAAGTATTATAATTATTCCAACATCTGAATGATTTGACTCGATTATTGACTGAATAGTCAAGTTATTTAACTGTCGGCTTCGGTGGTGTAGTCGGTAGCATGCTGAACTGCTATGCCCAAGATCGCGGGTTCAAACCCGGCCGAAGTCGTCAGATTTTTAAGAGTGTCAAAACCCTCCAATATGCCTTCCTTCGGAGGGGAAGTAAAGCCGGCGGGCCCATGTCATAGATTTATGCCATGAAAAAGAACCTACCACTACAATTGGTAGTGTGTAGCTAAATTTGTAGGTTATTTGGTTAAAAATGCTCTATCAAGTTACAACGTTTGCCGCTAGGTGGCAGTGGCGTCTGGTATCCAAAGTTGAAACTACTTGAAAATGTTCATTCATTTCATCTGTCAGTGACTCCTCTCGTGAGGTTGGAGTCAGGAAGGGCATCCGGTCATAGAAACCATCAGCCACATAAAATTTCATCGCATCTCATCCCCGACCCCGTTGGAAACTGGATTAATAAGGGGTAGATATAGACATAGTCAAATCATTTCACTAATGTGTACGGTATATCTTGAAATTCGAAAGATTCAGATACAGTATTCGAATGTGCGAATAATTCGTATAGTAAACTATTCTTATATTGTGTAACCTACCCAGGTACTAATTATCTCACTTTCAACAACACAAAGGAAGTCGTGGGATGTTAACACATATATGAAAGAAATATAAACTAAAAATCAATTGGTATCTATTCTGGATACATAATATGTATGTTGTGTCGAGGTTTAAGCCGTACCTACTAACTTGGTCGGGCCTTAATATTTTACCTTATTATCTGTGGATCATAGGAGCATGGTTGCTTTTTGGTTAGTTATGCCTGTATCAGCGAACTAGTATTCATTGAAAGCATTCATTGAAATGCTGCTTCATTTCCTGATTGAGTTTCTCATCATATTTAACATTCATGGAAATTCATTCTTGGAAGAACATCTGTAATAGATACGACCTCGCCTGGCTTTATAATAACTTATTTTCCTCCAACTTCACACTATAGCTAGACATTCACCTCTTCTTATTTGCATTGTTGTTCTTATTCCCATGAGTAAACAATACGAGTCGCTTTCTTTATTTTAATCTTCTTCCACTAGTTCGGGATATCGCCACTACAAAAGTTCCAAAGCCATCTTTGTGCTACATATAAGCAAGACCAACTACAATCCTCAGACCTTAATGTAGAAAAAACATGGCGGCGATGGTTGCCCTACCAATAGCTAAGATCATGTCATCGGGGTTGTAACAGTTCGTGTAAATTATTATGTTTACTCCCCTAAGAGCATAAAAGATATCACAAGACGAAACTAGGTTCCGAAGAAGTATGCATCAATAATTTAGACTTACCTGAATTAATTTATCTATATAGTGCTGGCCTCGAACTATAGGTTTCTTAGTCTTCACCCAAGGGGCAGCTACAATAGTCTCACTGTTTCTGTGGTTGAATAAGAAGCTTTTTGGCGAGTTATCACGATTTGTATTTAAGTTCAGTAATTATAGATTAATATTATTATCATAAAATCAAACAGATTCTGAAGTAGGAGGGAAGAAAGTACCCGGTTACTTAATTGCTGTCCCAGCTCATGCAGAGTATTTGTGTACACAATCGGAATGAGAATAGTTGCCTGAAATAATCGAACCAACGCTATAGAGATACAATTCAATTAAGACCTCTCATGGAATTGTCTAAATTCTCGGCTAAAACATCACACCTAATTAGTTGATTGAAATATGCAAAGAAGTCGTCATGTGGATATCTGAACATAATTATGGAGATTACCACACATAAATGACACGGTAATACGTTACCATCTAACCTATTAAACATTCGCTGTTACCGTTTGGAATAGTTGTATGCTGGAAATACGGTAGTAGATTTAGTAAAGTAATGTAGGTAGGAAAGCACCATCTCCCTCTTACGGAATTATCGCGGCACACCATGTCGCAATATAAGTACATAATTGGCTAGTTACTCACAACACTTTATTACACACATTATAATAAAATATAACTTGCAAGCTGTAAGAATCACAAAAGTATGAATATTGACGGAACACAATGAGTTCACTGTTTGGCACAGGGGAAACATCTTCCTTAACCAATAAAACAGAAGTTCACTGTAATATTTGGCGTGTATACAAGGCAGTGTAGAACATCTGCTATAGACTGGTAAGGATTTACGGAGGCACATGAAGCTGAGCGTTCAAGATAACGTCAACAGTTTGGTCTTGACGTAGATGCTCATTGCGTTTTCCCTTTACATACTTAAGTTCGACACTACCGGTACTGAAGTGTACTAAGCTATTATTATATTGTCACTAACTAGCAAATCATTGCGGTGTATATTCTTGAGACACTTCTATTAATGCTTTAGTCTTAGGTACTTCAACATCTGCAGTAAATGACACAATGGCATCGGTCGACTGAACAATCATCACACAATCGAACCAGTCCATAATAAGCGTATTATCACATATTTACACACGATTGCAGTACATTATCGCGAACTGGACTTGACAGACATACTGAAGACACTAAAAATTTATCCCAACTTTCATCAAACGAAGCCAATCAAAGCTAATATTGTGTCCCAGCAACGAATGTAAACAAACAATATCTCGGGCTTCCGCATACGCCATTTTCACACTTTCGATTCCTGCATTAAGGTCTGAGTATTGTAGTTGGTCTTGATATAAGGTAAAGCCTCTTTAGTTCCACGTTTCACCACTATGATACTTCCTCCATTGTGGCAGTACAAGTACATCTGTGCATTTTCTGAAGAATGCTACAATCACGTTTCCTTCTAACAGCTCATCGCAATAGCACCAATTTACCTCTAAATTGTCCTAACCAAATATCTTAACCACTTCCCTTGGCATAAACCTGGCTTTAACTAAACAATAAATACCCTCTTCAATCTGCATAATGACATTCAATAACATACATCTTATCTAGGTTGGCAACACCCCACATAAACACATCGCACTGACTCCGCACAGCACATATGAACAGGGGGAAGAAAGGGAAAATCCAGTGTCGTTGAGATAAGAGCCCATCTCAGTCGACCACACCTGGAATAACAGTGAACACGAAACTGTGCGTAGCTCCAGTAGGAAGACAACCAGATAAGTAGTAGCCTGTAATATTACATTTTAACCATAGTTGATTTTTTTACAACCATATAATCACTCCAAATGTACAAACTCCGGATATCTATCACCATTTAGCATTTCACCTAACATCATATATACTGCATTTAGCATACACCGACAGTTGCAGTACCAATACTGCAACTAAATAATTGTACATATTGTAAATATTTTCACCTGTATTTTCAAACATAGATTTTACAGCCTAAGTGCAATGGATCTGATGATGATCGCTTGGCGATCGAAACTGGTCATCCTAGTGTATTTATTAATCTCATGTAATTTATTTCAGGATTAGGGTATAACCCAGCTCTCTTGGGTACATTCGTGTTGACCGACTGAAAAGTACTAAACTCTTGTCTGTATAATGAGATGAATGAAAACATATATGCAATGGATGGAAACAAATGACACAAGTGATTCTAAAGTACATGGGTTCAACCCCTTGTAACCAACATGTTACAGTTGGAATCAAACATTCGTATTCGATATTATTCGAACAATTCGATTAGGTACATAACGACCAACTTATTTAATTATTAAAATTATTCATGTTCTTTGGGCTCTGGAATTGAAACATTGAAAAAGGGGGCAAGGTTCCTTCGAAACGTTTGGTATTTAATTTTATTCTCACACGGCAATACAGTAGCCCAAAACTATGAATAATTTCAATAGTTAACCGGGCCGTGAAGTTATTAGGCCTATTATTTCAATAGTTGCTTGCCACGGTGGGTGAGTGGTTAACGTGTCGGTCTACTAACCCCCAAGCTTGCAGGTTCGCTCCTGGCCGTGGTAAGTGATTAATGAAAGGCGACAAAACTTTACGACACGCATGTCATACGATGTTGACATGTCAAAGAACCCATTTGAACTCAGTAGGCCGTGTTCATAATGGCAAAATTAATCTCGGGAGTTTCCGCTAACACAAAGTTCCTCATGTCTCTACTAGAAGCGCTGTAGTGTTCAAGGAGCTTAGATATCTAACCTCCTTGACTTTCATAGTGCTTCAAGGAACAACGAAATTCGACATGCAACCCCCTTTGGGTGTCAAATAACAAAGCTTGCACCCGGCACCCGAGGTCATACGATATTATTATTATATTTCAATAGTTCAAAAAATTATATTAAGTCATAACGTAAATGCTTAGAGCCCCCGTGGGTTAGGCGGCAGCACGCCGGCCTCTCACCGCTGGGTCCGTGGTTCAAATCCCGGTCACTCCATGTGAGAACTGTGCTGGACAAAACGGAGACAGACAGGTTTTTCTCCGGGTACTCCGGTTTTCCCTGTCACAATTTCATTCCAGCAACACTCTCCACTATCATTTCATTTCATCTGTCATTCATTTAATCATTGCCCCAGAGGAGTGCGACAGGCTTCGGCAGCCGGCACACTTCATATCCTCGCCGCTAGATGGGGGCTTCATTCATTCCATCCCTGACCCGGTCGGAGACTGGAAGCAGGCTGTGGATTTTCATTTTTTTTCATAACGTTAATGCTTAGATGTAAGAGATTGCCTCGATAGAGACTTCGTGAAACTTGGATTACTCCTTTGCAGAGCGTAAATTAATACAGACCATGATGCATATCACTGAAGATTCAGTTTACACTATCGGAAGTTCTGCTGGAAGATGTTATTTGTATCGACATTAAAGCTAGGAAAACGTAAACTGTCAGGACAAGGTAGTAAACAGCAGTGGAATCCAATAACAGGAGCGGCGTGGTGCAAGTCAATACGGGTAATGTATGTTCAGGAATTCAGCTCACAGCTCGGTGTAGACAGCTCAACGACTAATAACCTGAAGGGTGCAGATCAATAACACGCGCTCTGAAGCGAACAGCTGGAATTACTACCTACACATCCATCCTGGAACTATCCTATTAAAAGAAAAGGTTTAATTTTATTCGTATTTTCGTAGTCTAAAATCCAATAAATATAAAAACATGTAGGCCTACTGTAGATCTTTCCGGGCCATATTTGGAAGATCAAATGAAAAATGTAAAAACGCGTGCAGCTTTGCGAGGGTTGTACGATCAAACCATATTTACAAGTTTAATTGAAAAATTACAAATAAATTACACTAAATAAAAAAGAAAATAGAGACAGTCAGACTGAAAGACTGGACTTTATATCATTTTAAATGCTACAGTCGCCTCCGTAGCGTAGCGGTCAGCATGGTTAGCTGCCGCCCCGGAGGTCCTGGGTTTGATTCCCGGCTCTGCCACTAAATTTGAAAAGTGGTACGAGGACTGGAACGGGGTCTACTCAGCCTCGGGTGGCCCAAATGAGTAGAGGGGGTTCGATTCCCCCTCAGCCATCCTCGAAGTGGTTTTCCGTGGTTTCCCACTTCGTCTCCGGGCAAAGGCCACGGCCGCCTCCTTCCCTCTTCATAGCCTATCCATCCCAATCTTCCATCCGATCCCATCCCTCATGAGGCCCCTGTTCGCTTTGCAGGTGAGGCCGCCTGGGCGAAGTGCTGATCACACCTCCCCAGTTGTATCAATCCCAGCCAGATGTGCCAAGCTCCAGGACACTGCCCATAGAGGCGGTAGTGGTGAGTTCCCTCGCTGAGTCCGTGGGATCCACCAACCCAGAGGGTAAATTGACTAAATAAAAAAAAAATGCTACAAATGCTGAAAAATGCTAGAAAGGCTGGAGGCTTCGAGCGAGCGCGCGGTGAAAGGAGGGAACTGGCTGGATGACATCACGCTCGCCGTGTCGTTGCCGTCTTGTAACGCCAGAGCTCACCAGTGAACTCAGTACACATGCACCAAGCGGTACTATGACGTCACACACCTCAGTGCATTCTCGGTACATTACGTGACGTCGCCGTAACGTAACGAAGTCGACTAGATCATTTAAAATGATAAAATAAACACATGTATTTCTGAATGTCTACTGAACTAGGCCTAGTTAACGAACACTTGTTGCCATGGAAACCACCGGATATTTGTGTCGGTTATTGTCCATGCTAATCACAGAAAGACCCCCAGGCCTAAAAATGACTTCGAAGTTGTTTTTGGCCTATATCCATGTTAAGTACACATTGAAAAATATATCCAGATGCACCAGAGAAAAGACGCATGATGAATAAACCTGGTATAAAATATGAGAATATGTGAATATTTTATCTCCCTCCTACTCATTGAGATGGTGCCACGAACTGGGTGTTACTGTAATCCACTAGTTACCAATAGATGGAGCACTCCATGCCCTTATAATTACCCCCAGCTTAGCGTGGGTGTTAACACCCTCGCAGGTGAGTTATGGCCAAGCGGCTGTTGTCAAGGCAACTGCTCTCCCAATTAGGAGGGATCATTCCAGCCAGCCATGGGTGTGGTCGAACACATATCAGTTTATATCGTCTAATCCTTTGAAGTGAATAATCTTATACACAATTAAATGTAGGCTATATCAGTCGAACGTCGATATCGGAAATAAAAATTAGGCCTACTTTGACTTATCGAAGATTTGAGATATAGAATTACATGAAAAAAGGAATTATATTATCATCATACTAATATATAACAAGATGTTCAGTAAAGAACATATAGCCTACTTTCTCCTAAATGTATGAGTATAGTTATAACTCGTTATTATCAAAGAGTATAATAGAATCATTTCTTGGTCGAAGACCTTAGAAACTATTTACCTCTACCAAACGCCACAACCTAGATAAAAACTGCTACCATCATTGAAGAAAGATAGATAAGAAGTATCTCAAGAATGTTATGGATCTGGAGACATAGTCGACCGGACTGGCTGCGTGGCTCCGGGGTAACGTTCACGCTTGCTGGGCCCTAGGTTGCAGGTTCGTATCCTGGCACAGTCAGCTGGCATTTGAGGGTGCACAAATGTGAGGGAGCCGTGTCAGTAGATTTACTGGCACGTTAAAGATCCCCTTAGGGCCAAAATTCCGGCACCCCGGCGAATCTAAAAGCAGCAGTAGTTAAAAGGGACGTAAAACAAATAACATTATTATTATTGTTATTATTTCATAATCGACCTGCCGTGGGCAACATCCAACTTTGAGTTGAGGCATGTCTTTACACGTCTGGTTGTGCATGGCTTTCACAACCCTAATTGAATTAACAAATCTTTCCATGACCCTACAGAGACGTGTGTATACAAACTATGTGGATATTTTCGATTGCTATTTGCCTGAAATAAAAGTATTAATTAATAACCTGAACTAGCACCAACGGCTAGAATTCAGTTACTATGTGAAATCGTTTTGTTCTTTACTTCAAATAACATTTTCAAATAACGCACAATAGGCTGTTACAAACCCTTTAAAATAAAAAGTAAAAATTTATCGTAGTATCATCTTGCCATTCTTCAAGTTCGATGCGCATAGAATGCCAATGGTATACGGTACTAACCAATGGAGTCCCACGTAGACCAGTCGTGACATCTAGTGGAGAAGTATCGAAGAATATAACCCTAAGAGGGCGAGTGCATTCTAGTGGCCATAAGAAGAAACTTTTCAATAAAATCTTGAAGTTAACAAGTAGGCCGGCGTGCAGTTACCTTTTTGGCTGCTAGATGTCTCGAGCAAATCTGCTGGTGAATTATGTTTTAATTAAATATATATTTTCCACCGTAATATGCAAAGTATAACGCTTAATTTTAAAACGTCCGAATCATTACAAAACAATAAATATATAAAATTTCAAGCAAAAAAAAACTCTGATGGGGATTGAACCATAGGCATATGAGTGATAGGCCAACGCTTTACCACGGGGCCATTTGTGCCAACGAACTTCATTCTATATAAAAGGACTTACATATAACTTGTTAGCAAATAATGATTTAGACTAAACGATTTCATCAGTGGAGTATATAATTTATTTATAAAGCATTTCATACAAAGTTTATTTATTTTGTATCAGTACGCTATATTGCATGCAATACTCAAATTAGTGAAATATAAGTCAGGCACAAGATATCCGCTGCCAACTTGTCTTCTTACCGAGACGGCTCAGCTTTTCAAAATCACTTCTGCACTATAGTATTACAAAATAAACTTTTAATTTTGGACGTGCCTCTTCCTTTAGAACAGTTAAATCGATTCTCGGCTCGATAATCGGAACTGGTGGGTCCCATGATATGGATTATAAAGTTTGCATAATTCGCACGGCCGCCATCCTGAAATGGTACGGCGGATGACCTTGTAGTTTGGTCACGAGACGCGTCCTATATGAAGGTATGTTATTACCAACTTTGGTAGAGATCGGATAATTTGGTTAGTCGCTATTTGATTTTACGTTTTGCACGTTTCAGCGGCCGCCATTCAGTTTTGGTAAAGATGGCGGCGATATAAAACATGAAACTGAGGTGCCCTTTGCTTATTCTACCTCTGTACCAAATTTCGTTCAATTCGGTTTCACCGTGTTCGAATTGATAGGGGGGACAGACATTCAGAGTACACACACTCACACACACACAGAGACTCACACACACACACACATACATACACACACACAGACAGACACACAATTTTTGGCCCTGTAGTGATCTCATAAGTCTACTTTCATTTTTTGCAAAAATCGAATGTAGGCTAAAAATGAGATTGTGTGTGTGTCTGTCTGTGTGTTACTCAATAATACAAGAACCACTGGTTAGATTTAAATGAAATTTTGCATGGACGTAGCTGATTTACCAGGCTTACATATAGGCTACTTTTGATTTCGATATTTTGCACTATTTAAAAATGGCGACTATTTTCATATTTCCATTTCAAACAAAAAGAGAACGCTAAGAAATATCAAACTTTTGATGGCACTACGAGCTTTAAAATTTAATTTTCTATCCGAAAACTCCTTATCAATTTTCGTGTATCTCCAACGGTTAGCGAGTAAAACCTAAATATGTCTTAGAAAACACGGTCAACGCCGAGCGATGTTAGTCTACGTTAGTCTCTACATGAACTGTTTTATTTATAGAGGTAGTTTGTGTGGTCCGAAACTAGACGTGATTTTGAGTCTAATTTTATACTCATTGTGCCGGTTATTGTAAGTGAGTATTTGGATCTTTACGCTGTTTCACAATGTTATAGTGCTTTCTACTTTACACGGTATGCTTTCATCCTTTTTATCGATTTGTTTTTCGTTAAATGAATATTTCAGTTGGCCAATATTTATCTGCTTTTTGTCGTTTTTTACTATAATCAGAAACCCATGTTCACAGACGAATGTGTCGGAGACTAACGACTGTCACATTAGATTATTAATCTTACTGCAGAACTCGGCAAATTTATTTCAACAAAGTAGGTATTGTGCCCTTTTAGCAAGAAATATGCCAATCACAGTATACCAGCGTAGCTCAATTCGGAATTTTCGGGGCAGCGGTAAGTTCCCCCACGCTGTGACTCACATATTTTGGATTAATTAGAGGATACACTTGCAAAAATAACAACAAAATCAACTCCTATTTAAACACATTTAATTAATAAAATTAATGGCGCTACAAACACTTTAACAATTTAATTACTGACCCATAATTATCTACTTGTTCCAAATGAACAAGGAATCACAAATATAATAAACAAATATTGTATTTAAACATATGGTTTCCACATAAACCAACAATTCCTACTTAGTCTTACTTCCATAAAGCATCACTGTAAGTTTTATATAACTCCGAGCTCTTTTGGCTCCATGCTTTACATAATAATGGTGTCATTCTTGTACACCTCAAACACTATCCTCTATATTTTCTTAATTCTCAAAAACAAATGTATAATTACATTTAAAATTTATGTTAATTATCTAACTCAATATTTTGGGCGTGTCCACACATTCAGCTGTTATCATCTCTCTTTATTTCACAAATATATTAAGGTAATCAGGAAATCAATTGTGTACTCCAGAGCGTGAAGATACTTGACACAGTCAAAAAAACTATAGTTACTCCCGAAACTTAGTTGCCTTCAATTAACTCGTGGAATCCTACGTCCATCCAACACTACAATAGGGATTGTTATTTATCTCTTATGTCTTATAAGACCATTATCATATAAGAAACTACGATCTGAACAGGCAAACGAAAATATCAATCTACAAGGACCTCGGTTCAATGGCCGGGTCGTTAACAACTTTAAACACTCCTGGTGTATTCATTTCTCTTTACAACATCTTACGAGACGGTTTCTGGCCCACCCTTACTCTAAGAGAGCTAGACCATTCTACTCGGGCGCGATTTATGACACGGAGGGTGACGGGCGACTCTCTGTCTAACCCCCGTTAGCAGCTTATTTCCAAGGCTTTCAAAACAAACCTTCACATTATATTCAGTTCTGGGGAGAGACCGGGCTTTTACTGTACCGTATTCATTCAAACAACTATTCTTTGGTTCATAGACCTCTTTCGTAACCTTGGCATTTATTAATTATGAGAGGGTCCTCATTGATTGGGAAGATTAATACACATTCGACGACGAAGAATTAAGGGGCTTTTATCATAAGAAGATTCTGCGTTCGAATCTCTTCACATGCCTCGGGAACCATTCCCTTACAGAGGACTTATATTAGCTCCCTTTCAAATACATACACAATGCCTCGTGATACTACGTCACAAATAGAGGACTTATACAATTATCAATTCACTGCAATCAACTACCCTCCATAAGTAATTTACCAAGTATTTAACCACTACGCGTTCCTAGCGTGACATTTTAATATTATTTGCGCTCTTTTGCGCTATACATTATTTTAAGCCGAATTGTCTTCCCAAGAACTGATAAATCTCATTAGTAACAATTCACATTATTTTAATTCATATATTAATCTTTTCCGTTGCCGATAAATCGCTCCCTTTTAAAACATTCCCTTGAACATCATATCTTACACATACCTTAAGGCTTTAACGCTCTTATGTTCACATCAATTTATTGATCTTTATTTAATATTTCCATACTTAGTTATTATTATTATCTTTGTTCTTTACACAAGCTCAAAAGCTATTTCTTTCATGTCTCAACTTTACTTTATTTAAATATCCTTCATGATGATTACTGATATTTCGCTTGCTCTTATGACATTCGTTAAATACATTAACATCTTATTCACATATTTCCTCTACGGGATTTATTCTTTACATAATCATTTATAATTTCTCAAATTTCTATTATTGTTCAGACCGCGTTCTTGCTTATTCAGTTTTTATTTATTAAAACACATCCCTTTTACTCAAAAACTCCGGTGGATTTGTACACAGTCAATTCCTGACACCAAAATAGAATGAAATTCAGTACTCACATGTTTTTAAGATCGTCCCATGATCTTTATTCTTGTGCGGTGCTTCATTTTGGGCCCACTTTGAACTTTTACTCCATATTACAGGAATTCATCTTATGTATAAACACTTCTTGACATATATTTAAGACACTTAACATTGACGACATTTTTATACACTGATGTGTCCCTTTTGAACACATAATAAACACTAAAAATATTAATTTAACACACAATCTTGATAAATTTACACTTCACAATTCTTGATCACTAGGCCGTATTTCTGAGCCTATCACACGTGACCTTCTTAATTTCCCGTTTCCAAGGGTGAAATTTATTCAATGTCGGCTTCCTATCCTGCAGAATACGAAAGTCTCGAAACATCTACTGTTCCCTGGAATCCAAATTCTTCTACTCCTATCCTGGATGACCTGCTATTTATCTAGCTTGAACGGCTTCTTTGTAGATCTGTTTATCGATCCTAGCGAAAGTCTATTCGGATCGAGGTCTCCTCAATGACCTATAGATTTAGTTGATAGTAGCTAGTACTTCTCGATTCTAGTACTTTTAGAATAGTTCGCCTGCTTTCTGGAGATAATGTTTATAGTCTCCTTGCTTCTTTATTTGATCGGTTCTAGCACTCCTACGTTTCTGATATACGTTCCGAACCTTATTCTCTTCTTCCCTTTTTGGGTTCTTTAATTTAAATAACAGTTTATCTTTCTGGTACGGTACTTCCGTACGTTATGATATATTCGTTCGTCTATTTAACGACCTATCGCCTTTATGTCCGACGTTCGCAGCCTGCTCTGACTATATCTTACGAACTCTCACTATAACTTGTATACAGTCGGGCCTAAATCCTGTAACTAGAATTTTCCTAATATTTCAATACGGCGATACTTTAAATTTCTTCTTGACCACTCCTTATGGAGGCAAGCAAGTCGTTAATACTGCGACGCCTATGGCTATCGGATATTACTTCTGCGGTGCAACACAGCGTTTCTCCCCTCAAGGAGTACTAGTAACTGTCTTCGATGTGACGCAGAGTTACGCCCCACACGGCTGTCTGAATACTGATGTGCTGTGATGTAGTCTTACGCCCCTCACGGACTGTCGAACTGCATTCGGTGTTTGATGTAGCCTAGTGACGTGCCCTCAGGCCGTTTGAAACTGCATTCGATGATCGTGCGTCACGTCCCCCTGGACGGACTTGTACTGCGTGATGCGTGATTACGCCCCTCACGGGCTGTTCGAGACTGCATGTGCTGATGATCCAGCGTCCCGTCCCCCTGGACGGACTTGTAGTGCGTGATGCGTGATTACGCCCCCTCGGGCTGTTCGAGACTGCATGATTGGCTTGGTGAAGCCCAAAGCTTTATACTATTTTACTACAAAAAAATAAGACTCTAGCCTTTTCTGTGGCCAATTTCTAAAATAATGGTGCCACAAATATAAAAATTATACCTTCCGAAAGCTCGTCTTCCCAACGTCAAATAATCTCTTTGCACCTAAGAATCGATCGTGCAATTCGGAGATATTAATCAATTTCTCGTCCTCAATTGTGTGGGTGTTGCATTTCTTTTGCCTTCTCCCCTCCACACAGGCCTTGGTAATTCCCCAATGACGTCGTCTTGCGTTTGCAGTTTTCTCCTGCGCAATTATTAAATGGTTTCTCTTTACTGAAAAATCTCTCATTCAAAATTATTCACTGTACTGTACTTGTTTACTCATCATTATACTTGTAAACGGGTTAAATCTAATTATTCCTCTTCTGGCGCATAAGCGGTGTTGTCATTTTCCAGCAACGTCAGCTCGATTTCCGATTCAGGCCTCCTTGTCTATTCGTTGGAAATTTCCACTCGGTTATTAATACTCGTGACTCGCTCCCTTCTGAATGTCAAGAGGGATGATATCATCCTCTCGAACACCTGGTCCTCGTTAGTTGCACAACCTTATACTGGCCTCCTAGCTTGATCTTTCTTTAAGTTACATTAGAAACGGTACGTTTCTTTGATTTCTTCCTCAAATGCATGGATTCGCACACCTTGGACCCTATGGCATATGGGTTCAGTATTTTGACTTTCACGGCCATTAAAAGAAACCCGCACGAAAGACGGCGTAAACCTAGAAAAGTTGCTGAGTTTTAATTGCTTGGCCCTGAAATTGAATATTCAACCTTTAGCACTCCCAGTAAAGTAGCTGAGGTGTTCTAAATAAGAATTGAGGTATCGCACAGTTTGCCACTCCTTTGGTAGTCCGCAAATAGACCACAAGAGCCCGCTGATGAACCATCTCGGAGTTACTAGGCGTAATCTCGCACAAGACACTGCATAAACTTAGAAACATTTTCTGTGATTAATTTGTTTTTGTTATTATTACTTGGGATGATTGAAGTTTGTTCCGTTACTGTTACTCTTTATCATGACATGGTACGTACTTTCCGCAATATTACTTTTTGCGTATATGATAATCGCTATCAAGTTTGATGTATTTTTAGCATAATGTTTATATGTTTAAATATAGTATGAAGACGTTAAACGATAGGTGTTCAATATTTAAGACAGGTTATTTAACTTTTACTACATAGAAGCTGATATTTATTTCCAATATTTAAACGCACTTTCTCACCTACAAAGCGGAGGCAACAGGCTTTTCTCCGGGTACTCCGGTTTTCCCTGTCACAATTTCAATCCAGCAACAATCTCCACTATCATTTCATTTCATGCGTCATTCAGTTAATCATTGCCCCAGGGGAGTGCGACAGGCTTCGGCAGCCGGCACAGTTCATATCCTCGCTGTTAGATGGGGATTTCATTCATTCCATTCCTGACCCGGTCGGTCGACTGAAAGCAGGCTAAGGATTTTCACTTTCCTACCTCTGATTAATAATTTGGTAGATGAAAATGCATGAAGTCTACACATGTAGTTGGTAACATGGAAATAACATAACTACATTAGGAATGTGTGATTATATATATTAATTATTTTGGCCAGCAAGTACTAAAAGCCGTTCGAAGAACGGGTACTTCAGCTAGTAAATACATAAATGGTCAACTGATGCTATTGTTGTTAGCTGTCTTTGCCCACTTACTCTCACTGTCTGAGGTGCGCATTTACCTCAGCCCGCCTTCCAGCCTTAAATAGCATAATAAGCTACTGACAGTAATACACAGTTCCGGCACCCTACACAACTGAATCCATATTGTTATTCCCATGTCACAACTAAAGCTTTAATGGGGCCTCCAAACCTTGAAGTAAACAGTATGCGGTATACATTCCACAGCAAGAGTAAGGAGATTTAATAAATGTAGGAATATCTTTAATGGGGCCTCCAAACCTTGAAGTAAACCGTATGCGATATACATTCCACATAGCCACATGCCCGACAGTACGTCGTGGTACCAACCTTCACCACCACGCGTGCTCATTGTTTCCTCTCACACATTTTCGTCCCAATTCCGTCCCTTTTCCAAAATCACTCCCACAAAAATATCCAGCAACCGTGCACCGTTTCAAATGACGGCCATGTTGCTGCCATACCTTTCGTTTCTATTTCAACGCTTCTCATTGGTTGCTGTAATCCAGCAGACCAATCATGTCTCCTGATTCCTTGAAGTTTATATAGAGGAGAAGACGGACTCCACCCCCACCCCCCTAAACCTTTCTTGCGCTGCGCTGCAGTGGATTGTTCAGAAGCCAAGTGTCATGCAAAGCAAGAAGGAGATTCTGATTTCCACTTCTTAAATAGAACGGTACATCAGCTGTAGAAAGTTGCGAATGGCAAAAAGCCGTTCAACATAAGAGGTGGGTGGTGGAAGCAACCCTTCTTGGAAATTGAATTGTAAGGTGCGTTCAAAAAGTAACGAGACGGAGGCTGGAATGCGCAAACCGGTGACGACATCGGTTACTCGTGGCGTGTGTAACGAGGTGTGGTTCCGACCAGAGCGTGGAAGGTCACAGCCCGTCGCTAGAGGGCACGCGTGCACGTCACGTGACGATACAAAGCGAGCAGCAGCATGCATCAATCGCCCAACGCTGCCAGTCGCATAGCAAACAGTGACATGGAGGCGTCAAACGAAGAGCAAAGAGGTGTTGTTCGGTTTCTGACAACGGAAGGAGTAGGGGCAACGGACATTCATCGCCGAATGTCGCAAGTGTACGGCGAACACTGCTTGTCCCTTGCAAGGGTCATGGCGTGGCACAAGCGCTTCAGCGAAGGACGGGCGTCGTTAGCCGATGACGCCCGGTCTGTGGCACCCCCCTGCATTACCGATGGCAACGTCCAGCTAGTTGATGCACTCATTACCCAGGACCGCCGAGTGACAGTGAACGCCATAGCCGCCGTGGTCGCTCCACGACAATGCATGACCTCATACGGCCAACACAGTCGCGACACTCCTGCAGAAATTCAATTGGGAGGTTCTCGGCCACCCTATATACAGTCCAAACCTCTCTCCCTGTGATTACGCCATGTTTGGTCCCCTGAAAAGGGCTCTGTGGGGCCTACGATTCACCTCGGACGCCGACGTCCAGCTGTACGTGCGGAACTGGTTCACATCGCAGCCCAGGGAATTTTAAGAGACAGCCATTCACCGCCTCGTGTCACAGTGGGAGAAGTGCCTCAACAGCCAGAGCCAATACTTCTAACATACAGTTACTGGTTTCTGTAATGATGCCTCCGGTTCGTTACTTTTTGAACGCACCTTATATTTAGTAGTACCCGCCCCAACGCCAGCGAACGGCAAGTGGATGTGTTGATAGGCGTATGTCACACTTCTTTAATGAAGAAAGAATAAAAAGCAGGCAGTATGATTGAAGGATTTGTTATAGCTACTGATTTATTGGTTATTAATGTCCCTCACGCACAGCGTTGCCCGTCTTTCCACCATCTCGCTACCTCCCCCACCGCAACATCTTCCTTACCTGCAGCCATGCCTCGACTCCCACCTTCCCCACACATCCCCCGATTCACTAAGGAAAGGCCATGGCACTAGCGTGGCAGACCACTCCCACCGTGGTACTTTTCCTGGACTGCCCCGTTGAAGAGAAAGGAGGAACTTTGTGTTGGCGGAAAATTCCGAGATTAATTTCGCCATTATGAACACGGCCCACTTAATTCAAATGCCTTCTTTAACATGGCAACAACGTATGACATGCGTGCCGTGATTTTTGTCGCCTTTCAAAAATCACTTACCACGGTCAGGAGCGAACCTGCAAGCTTGGGGTTGGTAGTCCGATACGATAACCACTCACCAACCGTGGCAAGCTGCTCTTTGGTGATAGTCCACAGAACCATTTACTTTGCATTTTTAATCTCTGTGGTGATGTTAATTACGCTATTCATTTGTTCTTGCTTACGGAATAGAGATTACATGGGCTAAACTAACTAAGAGTGACCTCTACACTTTGGAAAGAGTCAAGGCAAGATTTTTAAAGGTCACAACTGGCGTATCTCGATATACACGACCACGGCCGGTCTATGAGCTTACTGCGGAACCTTTCCTCAGAAGATTTGAGGTTCAAGTTTGCTCTCCCTTCTACGGATGGCTGGAAGAAATTATTGGAAGAAAAGGAAATAAAACGAAAGGACATCTGGCTACAGTTCGACTGGACTAAAGCCATGATGAACAGGACATGGTCAGATGCGAACCAGGACCTTCGACATTTCGTTAAGTCCATGGCCGTGCATGGCTATCATCATAAAGTTACCGGGTGAGTTAGCCGTGGTCGTTACGGCATGACTGCTGGCAGTCGCTCACATCCGGGAGACGAGGAGGTTCGAATCCCTCCGCCGGCAACCTTGAAGATAGTCTTCTGTAGTTTCCCATATTCCTTCCAGGCAAATGCTGGGGTTGGCCCCTAACTATCGGCCACAGCCGCTACCTTCCAACTCCTTGTCCTTGCATTCAAAATTTCCTCCCCAGACAACACTCCTCACACGACGGTACGTGTAGCTCACCCATTGGGTGTCCGCCTCGATGCAGCTACAAAACAGGCGAGCCGAACATGTCTTCGGACACTCTCGGTACTAAAAGCCATACGCTAAAAAAAACAAAAAAAAACCCATAAAGTTTGCAAGCTCAAGTCCTATCATGAGCTTCAGCCGATTGTGATTGTCAGCATTGTGAACGGTACCATGTTCAAATATGCACACAGAGACCATGCTCCATTATTAATTATTGCACAATGTGAATAATCATTTGTTAAAGTGCACAATTTGTGTTTAATATAGATATTTATTGTTGTTTTAAGGGGTGGAACAACGAGGTCAAATGCTTCTCTTTAATTAAGTTATTAATTTGTTCAAAGAGATGGAAACGTTTGAGTTACAGTCTCTTTCTACAAGGAAAAATACCACCTTCAAGAAATGGAAGTTATTGGGTTATTAGTGGGGGCTCGGGGAACAATACCTTCTCTTTTTCTTGCTACGTGTAGAACATTTCAGATCGCTAATGCCACCATTAACACCATAGCAATAACAGCCTTTAAAGGATCCATTAGTATTTTGAGAAACCACTTATATTCGTAAATTATGTGTATTTTAAGGCTGAATTCTATGAGCCTATGGTGGCAACATATTGGGTTTTCTCTCAGCGATTCCTGCATCAGTGGACTATATTTTGAATGTAGATATAAAATTATGAGATTTAACTGTTCTCTCTCTTTTTTTCTTCATTAAGATGAATTAAGATGTACTGTAAGTGTGTAACATACCATACGATAAATAAATAAATAAATAAATAATTTATTTTTAGTTGCGGTTTGCCCGCTCTTCAGGTCTTTTATTCTCATTTATATGTATAAGATACATTTCATAGTTCAATACTCGTAGTTTGTTAACCTTCTCTTATTTCCTTTTTCACCTTATTATGAGAGTTAAGTTTTGTACATTAGCAGCCTTGTAAGACGAGGAAGCGTACGAAATAAAATAAAATGACTTTGGTGCGCTGTAATGGCTAACAACAGCACTCGTACTCGTAGTTCGAATAGTAGCGATTCTAAATGCTCTCCGTATCCAGGAAGAGGCAGAGGGGACATATCCTCCCTAAAAGTCTGATTTATCACCTGTAGTGAAATGCCGTCTAAACAGTCACTACATAAGGTAGTCTTTACCTACATCTAGTTCAACTAACCTCCCAGAAATTATTTTGCGGGTGCACCCCTGAAGAAGGAAGGAAGGAAGGTTGTAGTTAAACGTGACCGTAAATCCCGCAATCATGAGCCATGGGACCTCCACTTTTACGTGCAATCCGAACTACAGGACGTGATATTTCACTTCTAAAATCGCACATGCATTGACCGGGAATCGAACCCACCGTCTGGGTTGGGGAGAGGCAAGCAGCTTGGTCCCTGCACCAACACGCTCTGAAACTTATTTGAATACATGCGTGTAAAATATCACCCAATGTTATATGTAATAGGCTATATGAAACCACTAACATGGTCTACATATAAAAGAAAATGCTGAGCTTCTATGCCCAAGATCGCGGGTTCAAACCCGGCCGAAGTCGTCGGATTTTTTAAGAACGTTAAAAATCCCTCAGTATGCCTTCCTTCGGAGGGGAAGTAAAGCCGACGGTCCCATGTCATAGATTTATGGCATGTTAAAGAACCTTCCACTAATTACACCTGTGTGAAGCTAAATTAATATAGGTTAAATATTTGACTAACCTTCTTAGGTTCCTACGTTCGTCGTCAAGAGCCGACTGCGGTGGCATCTGGTAACTAATTTCTGAACTAGTTGGTCGTTGACGGGTGGCGTTTGGCGGCAAAATTAGTAACTACTTGAAAATTGATCGTCTGCAGTCCGTACTTGAATTAAAACAGATACACACACTAATACAGTCATCACAATTAACACCGGTTATCGGACAGATTCTACACACACCCAAAGTAGACGGGGCTACATGACCACGTTGTCGCAGCCCTTAAACTGAGGAACCAGCCAACCAACTAACCAGAGGTGACATATGGAAGCGAAATTCTCTTTAAAGTTACTCAGAAAATCAGAATCGACAAAATCCTAAAAGTAGAAAGAAGAATAGCTAGAGCATGCATAAATAAAAACTATCAGAAAGATGGACAATGGCGGATAGTACCAAATGAAGTGGTGTGCAGAGAACTGGAGCCCATCACTGATACTATTCGGAAGAAACGGATTTCTTTTTGGTCACATTTTGAGGACACCGGAAACCAGATTACCTAGAAAAATTGTTGAGAAACTTTGGAATATGAAACAAGTAGGATGGATTAAGGAAATTAGAGAAGATATGAAAGAATTAGAAATAACCTGGATGACTTGCAAAACAAAGAAAAAAAATTAAAAAAAAATGAAAGACATAAAAATAAGATTTAAACCAAAAATAGCCAAACGTCATACAGTAAAAAGGGTATTTACAGATGAAGAACGCCTGAGAAGAACAGAGTGAATGAAAAGCTACTGGGCAACTCGGAAAGAAAACTTACTGAAGAAGAGGACCAAGAAATAATTGACTGAAGTGATCCAATGAGGCCGTAAAAAAAGAGGAATAATAAGAAGAAAAAGAATATGAAACCAATAGGAGAAGGGAGAATATGTTGAACTGATTTAGGACCTTGATGTAGAATGGGGCGAAGATGCGAGAAAATAACTCAGCATATGGGAGTTTATTCGTTTGTAAATATAGCAGTTAAAAGGTAAAGAGTTTGGTATACTCTGCCCATCATACAGTATTTACATGATCAAAAGCAGCCTGTCACACATACCACATCCAAGGCCTTTGTTACTCTAAAGCAGTCTGCGGAAATAAGTTCATTCATTTATTTCGACGGCGTCTGGCAAAGCTGCTCGTTTCTTTACTCTTTTTTGTTGTAGGCCGGTTTTAATTTTGGCACAATGTAGGCAGGGGAAGTGCATCCGCTGTACAGTACAGTAGTAGGCGGGCGGGATGAATGGTTGCCAAGGCAACAGGGTTCGATGGCTCCGGGCCACTCTTCCAAACAATAGGGCAGGGCTTATCGCAGGGCTACCAGTACTTACAGTAGCTCGTTTAGTTCACAGCAATGAACTGCGAAATACAAACATTCAGTATGAAAACAATCTGTTGTCATTATTTTAATTAGAAGAGAGGGGGAGTGTGATGGTGCTCTGTCACAGCTGCTTGCCCTTTCGACGAATCGATGGTCTCATGCAATACGAGGCCAGATTATCATGATCGATCTTCGATTTTTTTGTACTTATCTCCTACTGGCGTGGTTTGCTCTATATAAAAAATTCCGATACAGAAAAGTTATTATCACTAGGGTTTGGATGTTAAAGACCTAAAGGAGTATACAATATGTAAGCAAATATGTCCTAAATACTAGCTGAATATAACATATAAACGGGAAAATACCATATATGCATTTTAGGGATATGTGGCAAGTATTGGAGCAGTACAGTATTAACATAAAACGCGATAATACAGCAGACACATTGAGTCCCGCAAACTGATAGAGCTACAGCCTGCCACGGCGAGTGAGTGGTTAACGTGTCGGTCTACTAACCCTAAGCTTGCAGGTTCACTCCTGGCCGTGGTAAGGGATTTTTGAAATGCGGCAAAAATTACGACACACATGTCATACGATGTTGGCATGTCAAAGATCTAATTTGAATTCAGTAGGCCGTGTTCATAATGGCAAAATAAATCTCGGGAATTTTCGCCAACACAAAGTTCCTCATTTCTCTACTAGAAAGCGCTATAGTGTTCAAGGAGCTTAGATATCTAACCTCCTTAACTTTCATAGTGCTTCAAGGAACAACGAAATTCGACATCCAAACTACCCTCTGGGTGTCAAATAACAAAGCTTGCACCCGGCATCCGAGGCCATACGATATTATTATTATATAGGCGTGAGTTTCTTAGTTTACTAATTGCTCTGAGCTAAATTTGTCTCCTGAGGTGGCATCGTTGAGACAACCGTACAGAAACTTTAAAAAAAAATCGGAATCAGGTCTTCTAAACCTGTTCAGGGAATACAGAGAAAAAAATATACTGTACTGTATACAGGTATTGAACCCTTCAGTATCGCAGTGTTTATATGCAAGAATCTTGATCAAGGGGTCGCGCTCAGTTCATAGTGTGATGTTTACGTTCGCCAAACAACATGCTCTACTGAGGGAAGGGTTAAAACTATAATTAAGAAAGGAAGTGACAAGACGTAAAATAATAACATAATATACTGCTCAAAAAAATTAAAGCACCACTTTTTTCAAAGGCAACCAAATTTTGAAAAGTTGACCTACATGCTCGAAATCTCAGTATGACGTTTGTCCTGACGCCTACCAAGCATATGCTTCAGCACAACTCCCCAACTTGAGTAGTTTCGGGGTAGAACCCCGAAAACCAGCCCATTTTCGAAAACCGCAAATTGAAGTTTGCGAAAAACGCTGCAGGACTTGTCGCAGGTTGCCAAAGCAGTCGAAAATGAATGAGTCTTGCTCTTAAAGGATCCACAAACACGTAGAAATCGTTACATTTGACGTTTGGGCATTTTCAACCCCCTTCATCATCCCCTAAACATGGACTACCATTGGGGGCGTCTGAGAAGGTACCGGGTGTGTTTAACCATCTGAAAACCTGCACACAGTCCTCAGTTGCTGATTGCAGTAAGTTCTTAAGGCCTCCGGCAATGTCCACACCCCCTAACACCCTCAACTGGCATGGGACCAAACCACCCCCTCTCGATTCACCCCTAAGGAATGTTTTAATCGAGATGTTTATCAGTGCTGTGAATGCGGGGGTCTTCCCCTACCGTTCCAAAAAAGGAGCTGTGCCTTTGTCACCACCCCTTCCCCTGCAACCCCCGTTTGTATGATTTTTCGAATCAGGCCCTTTTTAAGGGCTGAAACGAGGTCTTAATCGCTGAAAGGGCTGTAAAGGTCCTTAGAAGTAGTGATGACACGAAATCAACCCCTTCCGATCGATGATTGACATTCCGTCCCCGAAATTCGAAATTGTTGCACCCCCAACCCTCCCTGTCTGGACGCGTAACGCGTCATGGCAGAGTTTTCAGAGTTAGATGGAAATGAAGCTTATGGCCTGGCATGGAGCCCAAAACAGCAGGTTGGATGGAAATTCATCGGTAGGGTGGGAAACGAGACCAAAAAGTTTTCAAAAAAGTTAACAGCCTCTAGTAAGTACACCAATGCATAGGCAACCCACATCACGTCATTTTTCTCTCATTGCCAAACTTTGTAACCTATTGCCGATCATAGGCAACCCACACGCACGGACGTGATGTGGGTTGCCTATGCACGGGCGTACTTACTGTAGGCTGTACACTTTTTTGAAAAATTTTGGTCCCGTTTCCCAACCTACCGATGAATTTCTATCCAACCTGCTGTTTTGGGCTCCATTGCAGGCCATAAGCTTCATTTCCATCCAACTCTGAAAACTCTGCCATGACACGTTACGCTTCCAGTCAGGGAGGGTTGGGGGTGCAAAAATTTCGAATTTGGGGGACGGAATGTCAATCATCGATCGGAAGGGGTTGATTTCGTGTCACCACTACTTCTAAGGACCTTTACAGCCCTTTCAGCGATTAAGACCTCGTTTCAGCCCTTAAAAAGACCTGATTCGATAAATCATACAAACGGGGGTTGCAGGGGAAGGGGTGGTGACAAAGGCACAGCTCCTTTTTTGAAACGGTAGGGGAAGACCCCCGCATTCACAGCACTGATAAACATCTCAATTAAAACCTTCCTTAGGGGTGAATCGAGAGGGGGTGGTTTGGTCCCATGCCAGTTGAGGGTGTTAGGGGGTGTGGAAATTGCCGGAGGCCTTAAGAACTTACTGCAATCAGCAACTGAGGACGGTGTGCAGGTTTTCAGATGGTTAAACACACCCGGTACCTTCTCAGACGCCCCCAATGGTAGTCCATGTTTAGGGGATGATGAATGGGGTTGAAAATACCCAAACGTCAAATGTAACGATTTCTACGTGTTTGTGGAACCTTTAAGAGCAAGACTCATTCATTTTCGACTGCTTTGGCAACCTGCGACAAGTCCTGCAGCGTTTTTCGCAAACTTCAATTTGCGGTTTTCGAAAATGGGCTGGTTTTCGGGGTGCTACCCCGAAACTACTCAAGTTGGGGAGTTGTGTTGAAGCATATGCTTGGTAGGCGTCAGGACAAACGTCATACTGAGATTTCAAGCTTGTAGGTCAACTTTTCAAAATTTGGTGGCCTTTGAAAAAAGTGGTGCTTTAATTTTTTTGAGCAGTATATAATGACTATTACTGCATAAAATGAGTATAAACAACAACAATAATATTCCTCCCTGAATCTTCCCATGACAGAAATATCTATCAACGTTGATGAGTCAGACGGATCTCCTCCTCATAAAAATGTGGATCCAAGTTCCACTAACTTGCATTGGGATTTTATGTACGCGTAATGACTAACTACTAGGAATGAGTACCTGGATGACTGTTCGTTTACAGCGGGTAACAGCCACGATGCTTACGAACAATCATCTCGTAAATCAACGTTAATGGATATAGGACACAACACTAATATAAACCCTTAAAATTAATGCTGACACACAATCTAAAATCTAATATTTACAGGAATCTCCCTCGAGACCCTCCTTCAGTGCGATGACGCATCTGACAACTGAGCTGCCAACACGGCCTATTGCTCAATACACAAACAAGGAAAAGACAGCATCGCACGTGACTGCACGGGTCACTGATACGGAACATAAACATGGAATGAAACCAACAACAACAAAAGCCTCACCGGCTGAGATTACCTTATATGAACAAAAATGCACGTTAAGCTAACGCTTCGGAGATTATAGTGATTCGTAGGCAACTCCCATTTATTTAAACAACTTTTATCATCGATCAGTTCTTATTCTGTATTTCAAGTATTATTATTACGGAGCCAACAATTACTCCACTAATGACCTCGATGCAATCTTTTCAGCCCGCCTTGTAACAACAGCTTCCCCCCTTCCTCAACTCTTGTCATCGTCCAGCTCCAGTGTGTAAAAATAACTTGACCAACTGTCCCGTTATCTCGTAGAATCAACAGCAACAAATCTCAACCACATAAACATATGGTCAGAACTTAATCGATATAGTCCCATATGTCCACGCAAGGTAACGATATGGACTCGGCACCAAGCTGACAGAAATCAGTCTACGCTGAAATTCCCGCTTGTAATGATCAATAAAACACACACACACACATTGCTGGGAATGACATAACACTTTTCACACAGGTCGGTTGAATCAGATGCTCACAATCTATTTAAAAAAATATTAAAACCTACGAGAGAGCTGATTGCTCTTCGCCACAACTCACATTGCTCCAAAGGCAATAAACTCACTGAATCTGATCAATAATAAACATTACAAAGATTAATTTACCCTCCAATCTACTATATGATTATATTAATTCAGTCCTACTTCTGAAACACAACATATCTCCGAGAGACGTTTCTTAACCGCATTGCGTACACATATGCAAACACGGTTGTCCACATAGCCACGTTAGTTAAAACAAACAAACAAACAAGATCTTACGACTATGAAAAATTGTGCGAGCTGTTTCCATGCAAAAGGTGTGTCATACCAAAACTAAATACACTACGTTAATCAACACAAGCAAGATATTTACAAACAAAATATGTCCCATATACCATTAGTTAACTTGTCAGATAATAAGAATATTATTCAGTACTCATCCTCGGCCAGTCACCCGTCAGCGAACATCTGCAGCCATCTCCCTACTTAATGCTGCTTAGCTCATCTCAAACATCTCGACGGAGTGTTGACAGTTCCAAACTTCTTCCAGGATAAGCGATGTCATCTCTCGTGCTGATGCAAAAAGTTATAGATAATTACACACTCGATATCTGTCTACTAAATTCACCGTTTTAGGTATTTATTTCCCCAGAACAGTCTGTTGGCGAATTGTCGATGATACTGTCCCTACAAAATAGTACTGTGACTATCTATCACACTGAATTTTAAACACTTTTGTATTAATAAAAATCTGTGTCCTCATGACATGCAAAGTACAAGTGCCTACGTCCTCAGACGCGCAAAATGTAATAATAACCTGTGTCTTCCGACACACCAAATGTGATGGTAACCTGTGTCTTCCGACACACAAAAATGTAATAATAACCTGTGTCTCCCGACACACACAATGTACTAATAACCTGTGTCTCCCGACACACACAATGTAATAATAATGTCTTGGCTCTTCACGCCACTTATAAATGAACTGGCCCTAGGTATCGATAGGGGGGGGGGGAAATTATATAAAAATTTCTCAAAATAATAGTGGTACAGGAATGAAACAGATATCACTGAACTCGTATAATTGCGCAGGTCAAGGGTATGCCCATTAATTCTAGAATCGATCGTAGAGATGTTGTCTAGCCGATCTCCCGCGTTAATGCTAGCTATCGCGTACCCAAACTAGACTTGGCGCGTTCGTAAGCATTCATCTCTCATTGGTTCCACTTCTTCGATACGTTCGCGGTTTTTATCAGACCTCGACCTCGTAGGAGTGTCCAGTAGTACCATCAGCCACTCACGTTACTGCATTATATTATTTCTAGGCGCGAATAGTACAATGAACATGCCATAAGCGTGTCTCACCACGCGTCCCTTCTATTTTGAGGTAGCCACCACCTGTCCTTCTGAAACATTGCTAGGCTCTTTCTTTTCACAATCCTTAAGTATTTAGCCTTTTGTCAAACTGCTGCAGGTATGTCCCCACTGTCTCCAACAAATGCTTGACGTTTCCTCATCTTCATCTGGCTGTTTCATGACGCTGGTGGAAATATTAATTAATTGTAGAAATAAAACATCGAATCATTTATCCATCAGAGGATAAAGGGTTCACAACTCATTCACTCACAAAATTTCGAACTTAGGATAAAGTCGATAATTTTTAAAAGACTTCCGTAGGCCAATTTGTTTTATTTCAGAATCACCCCTTTTCTATTACTTGGTCTAGCCACTCCTGTCTGGCATTTACTTGTTTTATTTCCTGCTTGGACCTCACCCTCTCAACTGCTTGCGTGACGCGCTGATGCCTTAGGCAACACTCTGCCCGTCTCGTTAATGTTTGTCAACACCATCTCCACTTCCTCCTTCACGTGCCGTACTCAACTGCCCCCCGTCCACTTGGTTGATATAGGACGTCCATATATTTAAACTGCATCATTATTTCGGCGCTCCCATGGTTCACTTCTTCGATACGTTTTTAAATTGGCCGCATTGTAGACCGACATTGTTCCTGTGCTTATCTCTTTCACCCTGTATGCATTATTTCCTAGGTTTCTTACAATGGAATAGGGTCCTACGAACTTTTCACAGAATTTGCTGAAGATCTTCTTCTCTGGATCAGATGTAGCGGGTCGTTTCACCAAAACGAGCTGGTTGATTTCTAGATCAAGGTGAAATTTCTTATTTCTCACTCGCCGTAATCTGCGATCTGCTTGTTTTCTCGTGTAGGCTCTCGTTCTCTCTATTCGCAGGTCAGGTGCTATCATGGGATCTTGTGGGCAGTTAATGATGCTTTTCCACGCCCTCACTGGATACTCGTTTTTGTGTAAGACCATAGGGATCTGTCCTGTTGACTCGTGCCTGGTAGAATTCATACATGTCTCTACATCCTTAATTTTATCCACCCACTTATGATGTTCTTTGGGAATGAAGATTCTCAAGTATGATGTCACACATTTTATTGCTCGCTCACTTGGATTAGCTTGGGCATGTCGGATACTGCTTAAAACGTGTTTTATACCCATGTCCTCCATACCTTTCTTGAATTCGGCGCTTGTAAAATAGCTGCCATGGTCTGATAAAATATACTCTGGTTTTCCCATAGCTGGAATTACTCTATTGCGTATGCGGCTTAGTACTTGTTTAGATGTAGTTTTCTGGATGGGACATAATACTACGAATTTGGAGAATACATCCGGACAAACTAATAAATGGCGGCACCCTCACCTCCCTTTCGGTATTGGACCGAAACTGTCGATTGCCAGCATCTCGCACGGCTTCTGAGGTAACAGTGGTTTAGGATACTGCCTCATTGAATAGTTAATGGGCTTTGTCCTCTGACAAGGATCACAAGTCGTAATGACGTCACATATAGTTTTTTCTCATACGTGGCCATGTAAATGTCTCTCCTATTGTAGCTTCGCATTTGTCTACTCCGACGTGTCCGTAACTTTCGTGAGTATGCCATGTCAATCCTCGCTGTAAAGATGCAGCTACTAGTATGCGTAAATTGGTGTGGTCATTATCTACCCATTTGTGCAGCAAATTGTTGACATAAACATATCTTCCTTCTTTGGCTTTCGCTTCTCGAAATGCAGGTGTTCCTGTAGGTAGCTGCTTTCTAAAGTATTGAATTAATATCATCATCCATGGTTCCGCTTCCTGTTCTCGCTGTATCTCACGTAACTCCTCCAAGAATTCCCGGTCCTTCGGTGTTAACTCCAAGTGTTGTACCATCGCTGTTTCTTCAACATCAGGCTCTGGGTTCCTGCTGAGTGCATCCGGAATCACGTTCATCTTCCCTGGACAATGTTCAATCTCAATGCTAAACTGCTGAATATATATAGACCAACGTGTCACACATTCGCTTGCCATCGTCGTCTTAAACAAGAATGTTAGTTGCTTGTGATCAGTCCTGACAACAATGGGGTATCCATAAATTATTCGTTTCCATTGTTGTAGCGCATGAAGGATGGCCAACAGCTCTAGTTCCGTTACAGTATAATTGCGCTCGTGCTTACGCAATTTTCGGCTGACAAATGCCAAATATGTTTTATGTTGCAGGTTAGCTGGATCTTCTTGGTAGGGCATGGCACCTATACCAATTAGTGAAGCATCCGCTTGGATTATAAATTTGTGCTTGAAGTCTGGATATCCTAACTTAATGCAGTTTTCCAGTAGCTGTTTTGTTGCTTTGAACGCCTTCTCACATTCCGCATTCCACAACCATTTATTATTCTTTTATAGCATTTCCTGCATTGGAACTACAGTCTCCGTGTAATCTGGACAGTTTTCTTTAAAGAATCCCGTTACGCCTAAGAAAGCCCGAATGTGCTTGACTCTCGTTGGTGTAGGGAAATTCTTTATCGCTTCGATCTTAGCTGGGTTTGGCTTCACTCCCTCCTTGTCAATGATGTGACCCAAATATAAGATCTCGCTCTTGAAGAAATGGGATTTCTTCAGGTTTACTTTGAAATTTGATGCATTAAGGTTGCCTAATACTTTATCTAAATTTTCCATGTGAATTTCAATGTTGTCGGATGCCAGCAGAATGTCATCAATGTAGCGCACCGTCATCTCCTTAACTTCCTCGGTTAGATTCCGATCCAGGGCTCGGATTAAAGCACAGCCCGCTGTTTTGACTCCGAAAGGCATTCGGACGAAGCAGAACGTTTGGTTATCGAATAAGAAGCCAGTTAGAAGCTGTGACTTCTCATCCAATTCAAGATGGTGAAAACTGGACGTCAAATCAACTGATGAATAAATGCTCTTGTTCTTAAAGCCTTTTAGTACGTCTCTGATAATTGGCGCTCTGTCATACTCAGGAAAAATGAGTCTCATGTTGAGATTTCTGGCATCTAAACAAAGTCTAATAGATCCATTTGGTTTTGTGACTGCCAAAATCGCATTTAGATAAGGTGTAGGTGTCTTCCTTATCACTCCAGCTTGTAACATCTCATCTATAATGACCTTGACTTGACCACGATATTTTTCCGGAATTGGGTACAATCTACTTTTGAAAGGTGACCAATCCACGACTTGCATTGAATATTTGAAATTTAATATTTTCCCAGGTACTGTATCGAATACTGCTTTGTGCTTCCTTAAAATCTCTTCCAATTGTTTTCTATGTTCACCCCCAAGTTGAATGTCATTGAGCCGCTCCTGTAGTAACTCTTCAAATTGTGCATCACTGTCATCTCCTTCTGTTAATAAAGACCATATCTCCTGGGATTCACTCTCCTCATCTAGTTCCACAACAGCTCCTTCTATGATGTTATCTTCTGCCTTTCGTATCTCCTCTTCCGTCTCTTCCGATATTGCTTCCAATGCCCAAGAATGTACATCTCTTCCGGTAGTGATTTCATCCATATGCAATCCCACGTTCTTCAGTTGATCATACTCTCTAAAACTGACTGTGTTCTTGTGCAAATCTATCACTGCTTGATAGTCACAAATGAAATTTGCACCAAGAATTATATTGAAATTCATCTTTGCCATGATAATGAATGTTTGCCCAAAAGTGTGTTCCAATATGTTCAGCTCTAAGTATGCCTGACGTTTACAAGTGACGGTGCGTTCAGGAATAACACCCCTCAATTTGAGTTGTGGTACGGGAATCAGAGGAATATTCTGACTCCGTCCCAACTCTCGAACCAAGGCCTCCGATACCAGACTGATCTGCGACCCCGTATCCAATAAACATCTTATATTAATTCCACCAATCCTCGCGTAAATAATGGGTAACTGCCTAATTTCATCGTTCCGTGGTTTCACCGTCTCCTCCAGGCAATCTTCTGGCAAAGCAATCCATTCTTGTATGTTCGCTACTATCCATCCATCTTCAACTTCCGACTGTTGCGTTTGTAGACTGTCTCCTTTATCCAAATTTAGCATTTTTTTTAGCTCCGCTGCGACTCCCATCATCCTTTTGTCGCCCACGCCCCTGACATTCCTCTTGTCTCAGTAGACTTCCAGCTTCCTCAGTATGTGTGTCTGGATTATTCATGTTCCCAATGGCTTTTTCCCATCGTCCTTGCTCTCCACCTTGACTAGCGTGTAATTCCTCTAGTTAATTTTGTGATTGAGCGTGCCTATCATCCCAGTCATTTCGATAATTACGTGCCTCTCCTTGATTTTGATCTCTCCTTCCTTTCCATCTTTGATTCCCATTGTAACCACCGTATCTTCCATAAGGCCCCTCATTTCTTCGATTTTCACGCCATTGTTGATACCCTCTCTGTTGATATCTATTGTTGCCTTGATATGACCTATTGTTATAGTTATTCTCGTTACGCTGGTACAGTCTGTTTTCTACCTCTTCCTGGTTTCGCCTAGGTGTGGATGTGCTTGTATTTGTACCCTGCGTTTTAGTGTTCGCCTGTTTTGGTTTTAGGACCTCTGTCGTATTTACTAACTCCAGTTGTCTTCCTACTCTATAATGATTATGAGATGTAGTCTCATCTATCTGGCGTAATATCTGTTCTGCATGTAAGGCCGTACTAACGTTTGCTGCGACTAATACTTGTTGCACGTTGACTGGTAATTGCCGCGCTATGGTCATCACCAGATCCGCTTCATTCAAAGGGTAATCAAGGTCGCGAAATTTTAGCATTTGCATGTTAAAGAAATCTGAGTATTTCATTTGCTGGGTAGTTTGGTATTTCCTAGAGTAAAGCTCCATTCATAAACTCTGTTGCAATGCCGGAGACCAGTATTTGCGCAGAAACGCGATTTTAAAATCTGCCATAGTTCCAAATGTATATTTGAAGCTTAAAAACCATGTAAGGACATTTCCTGATAAAAATCTCTCCATCATCCTTAACCTACGTGATTCAGGTACCCCAGTATCATTGTAATGAACTTCAATTTCTTTAATAAAGGCTTTAGGTGTCACCCCTGAATTCTCCGTATACTTCTGCGGTTTATAATCGTTCGAGCGAATTACTTGGATTAGTTGTGTTGGCTGATGACCGTCCTGTGGCGTGGAACTCCTTTCAATATTCTAGCGAAACCCCTCCGTGTTTATAGTTAATGGGCTCTCTGTCTGAGTTTGACTTCCTGCTGTGCTCGTCCCCTCCAGGCTATTTGAGTCATCCTGCTTCTCTTTCATTGTTCCCGTTTTAAATATCGAGGATTGTTCTATCGACCTCAGTTCAGCTTTAATGATCCTGTCTGTTTGTTCTTTAAGTTTACTCTTAATTTCTTGTTCTAATGCTTGAATACGAGTATGATTTTCGCCTACTGCCTTAAGGATGGTTAATCTTTCCTCTTTAGAATCGATATTCATTTTTCGCCAATCTTTTCTTACTTGCTCCTTAATCGTTCTTACTTTCTCCTCAATCTGGCTTTTAGTGTCATCCAGATTGCTTTCTATCTGGCTCAGCCTTTCGTCGATGGTATTCTTTAATTGATCCTGATCCGCTTCTAGGCTTTTCCATTGCTCCGCTGATTTTATTTCGAGACGGTCCATATCTTTAATTATGCCGGATATATTTTCATCTACCGCTGATAATTGTTGCTGAATGACCTTGCCGCTTTTTTCCATTTCCTAAAATCGTCCTTCCATCTTATCCTGAGCTATCTTGACCTCACTCGTACTCATAGTGCATGCTAGTTCAATTTGCTCTAATTTACCTAACACCGTTTCATCCAGAATGCTTAGTTTTTGATCAAATATATTTTCCATTTTCTTAATCTGATCTGATTGTTTTTCATTGTTTTTACTAACATCTAGGGCCAGCAATACCATCTGTTGATTAGTGTGATCCTTCATCTCTGCGGTTATCGAAGCTAATTGGTTCGTGTTTTTAACATTCTGCGCCTCTAACTGCGAATTTATAGTGTCATTGATTTCACTTTTAAATAATCTAGCTTGTTCCGCCTGATATTCATTTTGTTCAATCCTACTGTTGTTTAATTGTGTCCGCAATTATTCACTTTGTTCAGATAGTTTTGTGTTTAGTGATTCATTTTGTTCGGATAGTTTGTTTATAGACTCACTTTGTTCTAAAATACTATTGTTTATTTGTTCAGATAATTTCGCGTTTAATGCTTCACTTTGTTCTAACATACTATTGTTTATTTGTTCCGATAATTTCGCTTTTAATGATTCGCTCTGTTTTGATAGTTTAGTGTTTAATGATTCACTCTGTTCAGATAGTTTAGTGTTTAATGATTCACTCAGTTCAGATAGTTTAGTGTTTAATGATTCACTCTGTTCCGCCAATTTGGTGTCCAACAATTCCTGTGTCCTCCTAGCAGCACTTTCAATGATTTCTTGAATCTGTTGCACTGTTGTCATGTTATATACTTTATATGAGACATTAGGGAAATGGCATAAAGCAATGCCCCCTGACACACACATACAATCCCCATGCACATTTAATTTATTTACCCTACTCAGTTCATTTATATTTTACATTTAATCCCACTAGTCGATTGCATCTCTGAGTGTTTCTAATTTTACTCAATTTAATTTAAACCCAAACACATATTCAGTCATTAAATTGTTATCCTGATCTGATATTAACACTGACTAATTAACAAAGGATTAATTGTCATTTAAGGCTACCAGCCTCCTAACATTTTCATGAGTTTGACTTTCTAAACAAATCCAGTTTTAACTTTAATCATTGGGCGCCCGATATCACGTATATTACTTTTACTTTAATTCAATAGACAAAAACGTGAACCGTATTTTACATTGCAAACTCCTGATTTTAATTTATATTTCACACAGTTGGCGGTATCCTCTTCGCCTCAATTACTTTTAATAAAATATCACTTTCCGGTGATTAAAATACTGTCATATCTGCCTCCACATGTGGCATGTCAGTTTTACTCAAATACGCCAACTAAATGTGTTCCAGCAGCGAACCAGCAACAAAACTACACCTTCATTGTTGCGTCAGTTTGTAAACCCAACTACGCTTACATTGACATGTGCAATTTCTTTGCCGCTACACCACAGTGAACCGCCCCACACTTGGCCGCGCCAGTTTACCTCCTATGAACCCCTCAGTATCGCAGTGTTTATATGTAAGCATCTTGATCAAGGGGTCGCGCTCAGTTCATAGTGTGATGTTTACGTTCGCCAAACAACATGCTCTACTGAGGGAAGGGTCATTGGATTAAAACTATAATTAAGAAAGGAAGTGACAAGACGTAAAATAATAACATAATTTAATGACTATTAGTGCATAAAATGAATATAAACAACAACAATAATATTCCTCCCTGAATCTTCCCATGACAGAAATATCTATCAACATTGATGAGTCAGACGGATCTCCTCCTCATAAAAATGTGGATCCAAGTTCCACTAACTTGCATTGGGATTTTATGTACGCGTAATGACTAACTACTAGGAATGAGTACCTGGACGACTGTTCGTTTACAGCGGGTAACAGCCACGATGCTTACGAACAATCATCTCGTAAATCAACGTTAATGGATATAGGACACAACACTAATAAAAACCCTTAAAATTAATGCTGACACACAATCTAAAATCTCATATTTACAGGAATCTCCCTCGAGACCCTCCTTCAGTGCGATGACGCACCTGACAAATGAGCTGCCAACACGGCCAATTGCTCAATACACAAACAAGGAAAAGACAGCTTCGCACGTGACTGCACGGGTCACTGATACGGAACATAAACATGGAATGAAACCAACAACAACAAAAGCCTCACCGGCTGAGATTACCTTATATGAACAAAAATGCACGTTAAGCTAACGCTTCGGAGATTATAGTGATTCGTAGGCAACTCCCATTTATTTAAACAACTTTTATCATCGATCAGTTCTTATTCTGTATTTCAAGTATTATTACGGAGCCAACAATTACTCCACTAATGACCTCGATGCAATCTTTTCAGCCCGCCTTGTGAAAACAGCTTCCCCCTTCTACAACTCTTGTCATCGTCCAGCTCCAGTGTGTAAAAATAACTTGACCAACTGTCCCGTTATCTCGTAGAATCAACAGCAACAAATCTCAACCACATAAACATATGGTCAGACCTTAATCGATATAGTCCCATATGTCCTCGCAAGGTAACGATACGGACTCGGCACCAAGCTGACAGAAATCAGTCTACGCTGAAATTCCCACTTGTAATGACCAATAAAACACACACACACACATTGCTGGGAATGACATAACACTTTTCACACAGGTCGGTTGAATCAGATGCTCACAATCTATTTTAAAAAAAATATTAAAACCTACGAGAGAGCTGATTGCTCTTCGCCACAACTCACATTGCTCCAAAGGCAATAAACTCACTGAATCTGATCAATAATAAACATTAAAAAGATTAATTTACCCTCCAATCTACTATATGATTATATTAATTCAGTCCTACTTCTGAAACACAACATATCTCCGAGAGACGTTTCTTAACCGCATTGCGTACACATATGCAAACACGGTTGTCCACATAGCCACGTTAGTTAAAACAAACAAACAAACAAGAACTTACGACTATGAAAAATTGTGCGAGCTGTTTCCATGCAAAAGGTGTGTCATACCAAAACTAAATACACTACGTTAATCAACACAAGCAAGATATTTACAAACAAAATATGTCCCATATACCATTAGTTAACTTGTCAGATAATAAGAATATTATTCAGTACTCATCCTCGGCCAGTCACCCGTCAGCGAACATCTGCAGCCATCTCCCTACTTAATGCTGCTTAGCTCATCTCAAACATCTCGACGGAGTGTTGACAGTTCCAAACTTCTTCCAGGATAAGCGATGTCATCTCTCGTGCTGATGCAAAAAGTTATAGATAATTACACACTCGATATCTGTCTACTAAATTCACCGTTTTAGGTACTTATTTCCCCAGAACAGTCTGTTGGCGAATTGTCGATGATACTGTCCCTACAAAATAGTACTGTGACTATCTATCACACTGAATTTTAAACACTTTTGTATTAATAAAAATCTGTGTCCTCATGACACGCAAAGTACAAGTGCCTACGTCCTCAGACGCGCAAAATGTAATAATTACCTGTGTCTTCCGACACACAAAATGTAATGGTAACCTGTGTCTTCCGACACACAAAAATATAATAATAACCTGTGTCTCCCGACACACACAATGTACTAATAACCTGTGTCTCCCGACACACACGATGTAATAATAATGTCTTGGCTCTTCACGCCACTTATAAATGAACTGGCCCTAGGTATCGATAGGGGGGGGGGGGGGAATTATATAAAAATTTCTCAAAATAATAGTGGTACAGGAATGAAACCAATATCACTGAACTCGTAAAATTGCGCAGATCAAGAATATGCCCATTAATTCTAGAATCGATCGTAGAGATGTTGTCTAGCCGATCTCCCGCGTTAATGCTAGCTATCGCGTGCCCAAGCTAGACTTGGCGCGTTCGTAAGCATTCATCTCTCATTGGTTCCACTTCTTCGATACGTTCGCGGTTTTTATCAGACCTCGGCCTCGTAGGAGTGTCCAGTAGTACCATCAGCCACTCACTTTACTGCATTATATTATTTCTAGGCGCGAATAGTACAATGAACATGCCATAAGCGTGTCTCACCACGCGTCCCTTCTATTTTGAGGTAGCCACCACCTGTCCTTCTGAAACATTGCTAGGCTCTTTCTTTTCACAATCCTTAAGTATTTAGCCTTTTGTCAAACTGCTGCAGGTATGTCCCCACTGTCTCCAACAAATGCTTGACGTTTCCTCATCTTCGTCTGGCTATTTCATGACGCTGGTGGAAATATTAATTAATTGTAGAAATAAAACATCGAATCATTTATCCATCAGAGGATAAAGGGTTCAGTATATATTGTTGTTTGTTTTTTATTGTTTTTACAGGTTTGATGCAGCCCTCCACGCCCCCTGTCCTGAGCTAATTTCTTCATCTATACATAGCTACCATACCCTACTACCGAGGCAATCTGTTTAACATATTCTAACCTTGGTCTACCCCTACAGTTCTTGTCCTCGACCCATCCTTCCATAACTAAGCTTGCTATTCCTGGGTGTCTTAATATGTGTCCTATCAACCTATCTCTTCTCTTCATTAGCAGTCGCCAGAATCATCTCTCCCCTCCCACTCGTCTTAATACCTCTTCATTTGCTAACCTATCTACCCATCTGATCTTCATCATTCTCCTGTAACACCACCGCTTGAATTCTCCTCTTTTCTGCTGCACCAATAGTCCGAGTACTATTTGCAAATCTTGTGATTAAAACTCCACCCAGATAACATATATCTAGTCTAATTTTAAACCTAAATACTCAAAATGTAAACAAAAATGCCATAAATATAAACAAATAAGATTAAACTACGACTTAAATGAGCAAGATATGACAAAAGCCATAAAAATGACCAAAATATGCATTTATAGGCAAGTTAAGGTTGCTTTAAACTGGATCAAGGACCCTTCATTTGCACTTATTTGTTACATTTCGAGCAAAATAAGCCCATGAAAAGAATATGACATTACCTTAACTTCCGAACCTTAATTATCACTGTTGTACGTTTGTTGGCATTTTGGCTTAGACTGAAAGCTACAGTAGTTTCGGTCAGCGATTATAAAGGGGTCTAAGAAATTGAGTTAGTTTTATTTTGTGTTGATTTTGTATATATTTGTTAGAGCTGTATTATTGCAGACAATAGTGAATTAGTGGTTGTACCTTGTTATTAGGAAGATTTAATTAGAAAGCTAACTATTGCAATGGGTCCCATGTTTCGACTTCCGGAAAATTTCGACATATCTTCGCGTTTCACATCCCCCAGACCCCAAAACCACCGTCAGTTCAAAAGTTTATACATAATTTATGTATATATATGTATGTATAATGTACATATGTATATAAGTTTCTTGTGGACACGATAACTGCCGTAATATAACCCCAATCAGTTTGAATTTTTTACATAATAAGTATCCCATTAAAATCTCAGTCGAGTTCCTTAATCGGCAAAATCGGTCGAAGGGGGTGAAAATGGGGGGGGCTTTATTCGAAAAAGTGAAATTTCGCTATAACTCTTTTAATACGTGAAATATCGAATCCATTCCAAGTTCATAATATGTTTCGGATAAGTGACAAAAATTTATGTCAAATAAGTTTTTTGATAGCACCAACTATTGACCAAAGGGGTGGAAAAAAGTGGGTTTTTCGGAAAACATTAATCATATCTCTCTTAATAGGCACAATATCAAAACCGTACAAAATGGTAAATATTCCCCTAATAATTACCTAAAACTTTTGTCTGAATTTTTTTGATATGACCCGCCATTACGCCAAGGGATCAGAAAAATGATTTCGGAATTAAAGAAAATGCCAAGTGCCATCAGAGGTTACCATGACAAAGCTTCTAAATTGATGAGGGATGAGCTATCAGAAGTTGCCAAGACAACGCCATTGAGATCACATTCATGTTTAGCCTACTTTTCACACTTTGCAAAAATGAGGAAAAAGTAGACTTATGAGGTCGATCCGGGAAAATGTCTGTCTGTCCATCTGTCTGTCTGTCTATCCTTCTGTCTGTCTGTGTGTGTGTGTGTGTGTCCCCTATCAACTCCTAAACGGCTGCAGCAATCGAAACCAAATTTAGTATGAGTAAAGATGTATACCGGAATATCTCAGGCCCATATTTGAAAAAGATGTCAGTGCTACCAACTGCTAAAAAACGCACTAGAAATGTGAGCTCCATGTTGGATATCTTGGAAGGTATACATGGGAGCTATTCCAAAATTGGCACACATGTAGATAATACTATTTCATTTTAATTTCCAGGAGGCATTACATGACAGTGTTGCCAAAATAATTTTAAGCCTTCTGATAGGTCCAATTTTTAAATGCATATAACTTCTAAACTATCAATTGGGTTTCAACCAAATTTTGTATGTAATATGTATATATAATCAGATATGACTGAGTGTATTCTTAAGAGCCACCAGGGCTGCCAACTGTTAATAATTGCTCTCTCTATTTTTTATCACAATACCAATATATCAGAAAGTATGCAAACCGACAGCTTTAAACTATGCACACGTATATTACCCGACATTTTACATTAATTTGGAGAAAATTATATACGTCAGTTCTACCAACATGATTATAAGCCTGCTGATAGGACCAATTTTTAAATACATTTAACTTCTATACTGTCAGTTGGATTTCAACCAAATTTCGTATGTGCTATGTGTAACAAAACAGATATGAATATGAGTATTCTTAAGAGCAATCAGGGCTGCCAACTGTTAATAAATGGTGTCTATATTTTTTACCCTAATATCAATATGTCAGAAAGTAAGCAAGCCAACAGTGCTATACTTTGCACACGTATAGCAGCTGACATTCTAGATTAATTTGGAGTAATTAATGTAAGTCAGTGCTGCCAGCATGATTCTATGCCTGATGATAGCTCCAATTTTAAAATACATGTAACTTCTATACTAACAAATGGATTTCATCCAAAATTGGCACAAAAAGATATCATAATATTTCAGATTATTTCTGACCAGCACTCGCATGACATTGTTGCCAACATGCTTTTACGTGTACTAATAGATCCAATGTCTAACTCCATGTAACGTCCTTTGGACTTCAACCACATTTTGTATTCTGTACCTTAAGAGATGGAATTAAGAATATATTCAGTCACCAGGGCTGCCAACTATATTGCTCTATTAGGCTACATTATGCCTAGTATACAGTATTTCGAACTAATTAAGACATTTCGATATTACCAACTTAATTTCGTAATTATTCTAGATAGGTTCATATACTGTAGATTAATCATTGGCATGAATCTTAATTTTAAGAAAAGTAGGCTCTTCAGTTCGTCACGGAACTTCTTGTTCCATCTGACTATGAGGGAAGTGGCTAATTGGTAGTATGCTGAACTTCTATGCCCAAGGTCGCTGGTTAAAAGCCGGCCAAAGTCGCCGGATTTTCTAAGAGCGCTTAAAATCCCTCAGCATGCTTTCCTTCGGAGGGGAAGTTACAACGTTCGTTGCAAGTTGCTGGTTGCGGTGGCATCTAGCAGCCAAGTTCACAGCTAGGTGTCGTTAACGGTAGTATTTGGTACAAAATTAGGTACTACTACTTAAAATTGACCGTCTGCAGACCTTACCTGAATTACAGACTAATACAGTCATCACAATTAACACCGTTTATCAGACAGATTCTACACACACCCAATGTACACGGGGTTACATGACCACGTTGTCGCAGCCCCTAAACTGAGGAACCAACCAACATCTCTGCGGGAGATAAAATTTTGCTTGAAGAAGTAACATACTGTTAGATAGTTACACATCAGTTCCAAACCTTGCATAAGGACAGTGTGATCACAAGTATAAAAAATTAACCCCAAATGACAAGAAGGTTACCATCCCCATAAGACAATAAAATGTTAAAAATATGCATAGAAAGACGAAAAAAAAGTTAATTAACCGCCAATTTTAAAATACTTTCTCGCAATAAATGAGGTCTGATCCTCCTATGAAAACCAGCTTATTTTGCCTATTATAGCCTATCCCCTAGTTTGCCCTGTGAAATCTACCTCCGCCTTCCGGCGTGCCGAGAGGAATTTTTTTTTCATTTATAATGTTCAGAGTTACTTCTGCATTCGGTATAATCGCCATTGTGTTGGGGAAATTAATTATGTCTAATCTTAAAAAGGGCAACTGTTTTGTGCAATTTGCCAAAAACAATGCTTTACAGAGGTAAATATATCACTGAATGGGCATACACAATATACCAGGTGAATCAGCTGCCCCTAATAATATTGTCTTATGCAGCCCAACTAACGTTGTTATCAGGAAGTCGATATTTCACTGGCTGCATACCATATGGTACTAATGCACTGCAAACGATACTGAACGTTATTAATTTTCCCTCGATATAACTACAGTCAAATACAAATACAAGAACGTCCTCCATACGGGAAAAATGATAACAAAGATATAATGGGGACTTGCGTTTAGGTATCTATATATTTAAAACAGTAAGGTGATTTTTGTTACCACGAGATTGAGAAAACGATAGAACCGATTTACTTCGTAGAGCACTCTAACGAAAGCTCTTGGCCTCTAGATTTGCAGAGTGTCTCTAAAATAAACAAACATATTACGGTATATTTTTAAATTAATATAGAAAATAGCAGAATTCTTTCCCCTCACGCATGCGCACAATCCGCCTGGGGTCATGACAAAATGGCGGTGAGAAGTCCATGAAAATGTAAGTTATTTAGTAAGCTTCCATGTAATTGAAAACATACATTAACCAAGTTCTGACAATAAAATATAATAACAGTATGAACGTATACGAATGTGCAACATTGATTTATTTGGATAATGAAATTGATTATTTCCTTCAAACAGCGGCTTTTGAATATAATGAATGGCTGCGTCTGCTGCTAATTATGAGTGCGAGAGTAGCCATGTGGTTAAGGCGACCGACTGTGGTTCCAAGAATCGCCGGTTCGATCCTAGCCCTCGCCAGTATATTCTTTTTTTACCACTGAAATATTGTTTAATCAAGGAGTATTAGTAAGGTTTTATGTCTGTTAAAGATACTTATTTCTACATTCCCTCTAAATACGTTTTATTTTCGTTTTACCATTGCATTGCAGCATGTGATCAAAAGAGCAAACTATTGTCCGCAGTACGCCGTTTAAATATCTGCAATCAGTTCCTATAACTGACAACAGATGGCAGTACATCGCCCATATAGTTCCATTAACTGACAGCAGATGGCAACACCATTGCGTCGATATATTTAAAACACAAGACATGGCATGTTTTCACGTGATGGAAAATTATAAAGGAGGGGAATATTTAAGAAGGGAAATGTTGAGGAACATTAACCGACAGTTGAATGTGTAGGCTAGGTTGTTTATGTACCTTATTGCAATTTCTTCCCAATGCTTCGGTGGTCAAGTTATTAGCGTCCTAGACTAAAAGTTATAATTATGCATCGTCGATATACTCTTAAATTATTAAAGAAAAAAGTAGTTTTCCAGGCACTCGCGCGTGTCCACAATTGCTTTCGCCATGAGAGACACTTGGCAAATATAATTCGTTTGAAGGGCTCCGACATCTTGGTCACTCAGCCCCGTGTACTTGGGTGTGCATGTGTGAAATTTTCTCTGATAACCTGTGTTATTGTGATGGCTGCATTACTGTGTGTATTTGTAATTAAGGTGGTAAATGGCAAGGAGACGGCCAAGGCCTTAAGTTAGGAACCATCCCGGTATTTGCCTTAAGTGGAAGTGGGAAACCACGGAAAACCACATCCAAGATTGTCGAGGTGGGAATTAAACCTTCCTCTTCTTAGTTATACCTCAAGAGACTGAATGTACCCCGATTTTGCCCTGAGACCAGAATTAAATTTCTTGGCAGAGCAGGAAATGTAACCCGGGTCTCCGGGGCGATAGACAAGAATAGGTGGGCCTCCATGTGTTAATACGATTTTTGACATGCACGGGACATAGAATTCAAAAACTGCCTCCATTAGGGTGACTGTCGAAGTGAGTATTGAGTATAGGCCTATGGTCATTCCAGTAGTTGGCGAAGTGATTCTATGTTCCCCTGCAAAATGTACTGCCATAACCTATAACAGGTGATGGAAATTGCTTATTTAGAGCAGTTTCGTACTGTTTATAACAAAATGAAGAACGTCATTCTGAGCTGCGTTTTCAAGCTATTGCAAAAAAATTCGCTGGCAGGAACAATTATAAGGAATTTATTTTAAGCGATCAGTCTCATCGCATTCTCCTCACCAACCAACTTGAGTATGAAAGTCTCTGGACGGTCATGTTGAACTTCATTGTATAAGACAATTGTTAATGATTATTTGTTTAGAGTACTGAGTCTAACTACGCAGTTGATTTCGGCAATGGAAGTATTATTTGCCATTTAATATTTAGCGGCTCCGTTATTGCAGGACACTATAGTGTTATCGAATAATACGAAGCCACATTTAAAATCCAATATAAATAGGCCATTTCAGAAACAATTCCAGATATTATGCAGTACAGTGTACTGTAAGGTCCTTGACGACCAAATGTAAACATTGTTCTACATTGCATTTCTCTTGCGTAAAATCTATGCGTGGTTACATTGGTCTTTACTGTTGTGAGGGTAAAATTGATCTGCTGGAATATAAAATATTTGCCAAGCTGCAACAATGTAATGATATTAATTTAAAGGTCATTGAACTTATATCCAGTAGTTCAAACACATACATCAGCGTTAACAGATTGGATACTGAAGATGAAAGCCAGCTACTTCATTTCCCTATTATTGAATTTTTCAATTCCTTGGAATTAAGAGATTCGCCTCCACATACTTCGAACGTTTGAGCCGTAGATATGATTCTTAGAAATCTGAACGTTTCCCAAGGACTCATATATGGTAATATATTAATTGTAAGAAATCGCTTGGATTCGGATATAATAGGTGCAGTAATATTAGGCAGAGAGCTCAAATCCTACGACTTGATTTAACACCTTCCGATAAAACACTTACAGGTACAGTACATTTTATTTTAATAGGCAACAATGTCCTATTCGCTCGGCCTACTTTATCAAAATCAATCAAGCTCAAGGAGAAACTCTTGAACGTATTGGGCTATTTACCTCATCACGTTTTCAGTCATGACCAGCAGGATAGTGAAGGTGCAAAAAAAGGTCCTGTTTGGGATGGTAAAGAATAAGGGGCGGAAGGATCCTACGGATTATGTTAGAATGGTGAACAAAAGGGGACAAGGGATAGAAAATAGGGAAGAACTGAAGAAAATGTGGAAAGAATATTTTGAAGAACTCCTGAACCCAAATGGAAACCACGGCGAGGAGGAAGAAATCGGGGAAGAGGTACAGTATATGAACTGCAAACAGAAAAGGACTTAACATGGAAAGAAGTGGAAGATGCAGTGAGGAAGATGAAAGGAGGGAAGGCACCGGGTGAGGATGAGTTGAGTGTGGAGATGGTGAGAGCAGCAGGAGAGGTGGGGATACAATGGTTGTACCGAGTGATGAAGACAGCATGGAAGGAAAGGAAGACCTCAGAGGACTGGAAAAAGGGAATAATTGTCCCGATCTTCAAGAAAGGTAGTAGAACAGAATGCAGAAACTATCGGGGAATAACACTGATGAGTCATTGTGCAAAGTTGTTTGAGAAAGTTTTGGAAAGGAGAATTAGGACAAGGATAGAAGGAGGGATGAGGGAAGAACAACATGGCTTCAGATCAGGAAGGTCCACAGTGGATTTGATTTTTGCTGTAAGGCAGTTACAAGAACAGCACTATGAGTCTGGAACAGATCTACTGATGGCCTTCCTGGACATTGAGAAAGCATATGACAGTGTATGCAGAAACAAAGTATGGAAGTCCCTGGAGGATAGAGGAATATAAAAATGGACTATAAGGAAGATAAAGGAGATGTACAAGGGAAGCGTGAGCTGTGTGAAAGTGGGAGGAGAGAGATCGGACTGGTTGGAACAGAGAAACGGCCTGAAACAAGGAAGTGCACTGTCACCGTTACTTTTCATTGTGGTGATGGATGACATAATGACCCGAGTGGCACAAGTAATTGGGGAAGGAAAGATGAAAGCAATGGTGCTTGCAGATGATTTGATGATTTGGGGAAACAAGGAGGAGGAGGTACAGGAACAGTTGGACGTGTGGGAAGGAATAATACAAGGTTATGGGATGAAATTTAGCATAAATAAGAGTGAGATGGTGATCACAACAAGGAAGAAGGAAAGAACCACAACAGGAATAACAATTGGTGGGGAACAGCTGAAGGAAGTGGAGAGTTTCAAGTATCTAGGAAGCCTGATACAAGAGAATGGAAGAAACGATAGAGAAATAAATGAGCGGGGGAGACAGGCAGAAGCATTCCGGAGGAGTGTGAGAAGCATGTTATGGAGCAAGAATGTCCCTCACAACAGCAAAAAGATCATATATCGGACGTACTATGTCCCTATCCTGACGTATGCCTCGGAGACCTGGGTTATGAAAGGAAGGGAGAAGAGCAAAATACAGGCCAGTGAGATGAGGTTCTTGAGAAGCAGTATTGGAGCTACAAAGATGGACAGAATAAGAAATGAGAGGACCGGAGAATTAATGAAGGATGAACCATTACAGACTGGTATAGAGAAATCTAGACTTAGATGGTATGGACATGTAAAACGAATGGAGGAGAAGAGGATACCCAGGAGGATACACGAGACGAAGTGGGAAGGAAAGAGACCAAGAGGGAGACCGAGAGACAGGTGGCTGAAGGGGGAGGAAGAAATCGTGAAGAAGAGAGGAGAAGACTGGACAAGGGTGGAGGCTGAGAGATGGTGGGAAGACAGAAGACGTTGGAAAGACTTGTGTTCCAAACAGACCCGGCCAGTGGCTGGAAACTGTGCAAGATGATGATGACCTCATCACGTTTTCAGTCATGACCAGCAATATATTGCAATGCTGAGAGTGCTATCTTTTGACGCCCTTAAAGTTGCAATAGTGCTAAAAAGTAATCGTACAAAGAATGTAACTTATATAAGAAGCTTCTTCAGTAATTTTGTTTTCCATTGTCCGTCATGTTTTGACGGGTTTCATCTAGTCTATATATTTAAAACACTAAGCTGTTTTTTGTACACACGAGATTGTGAAAACCACTTAACCGATTGGCTTCGTAAGACATTCTAACGAAAGCTCTTGGCATGCAGATTTGCAGAGTTTCTTTAAAAGGAACATATATGTTACGGTATATTTTTAAATGATTAAAGAAATATGTAATATTTGTCACTCCCGCGCATGCGCACAATGGCCTTTCTCAACAAGGAAAATGGCGATTCCGGTCGCGTCTAACTGAGATCTTTGTTCATGAGAATTAAAAAGGATCTCCAATAATGTTAGTTATGTTTTTACAATGTGCATTGAAATAGAATTATATTAAATAAACCACGAATTGAAAGACATAAACTGCAGGTTGAGTGTGTATACTGGTTAGATAGCTTAATACTGCAGTGTCACATAGTTGTCTGGTTGGCCAAGGGGATAAGGTTACTGGCCTGGAATTTGTATTATGCATGTTCGAGAGGGTTCGATTCCCACCTCGGATATGTTTTTTTATTTTCATTTTCTTCCTTCCTACGATTGGTATTGCATTGTAGAAATCTCTTGGCATGCAGATTTGCAGAGTTTCTTTAAAAGGAAAATATATGTTACGGTATATTTTTAAATGATTAAAGAAATATGTAATATTTGACACTCCCGCGCATGCGCACAATGGCCTTTCTCAACAAGGAAAATGGCGATTCCGGTCGCGTCTACTTGAGATCTTTGTTTATGTGAATTAAAAAGGGTCTCCAATAATGTTAGTTATGTTTTTACAATATGCATTGAAATAGAATTATATTAAATAAACCACGAATTGAAGGACATAAAGTGCAGGTTGAGTGTGTATACTGGTTAGATAGCTTAATACTGCACTGTTACATAGTTGTCTGGTTGGCCAAGGGGATAAGGTTACTGGCCAGAAATTTGTATTATGCATGATCGAGAGGGTTCGATCCCACTTCGGATATGTTTTTTTATTTTCGTTTTCTTCCTTCCTACGATTGGTATTGCATTGTAGAAACATATTTCACTTTTATCATTCCCGTCAAGTAACGAATTCTCTGTTCCCATCGAGAGGGTTCGATTCCCACCTCGGTTATGTTTTTTTTATTTTCGTTTTCTTCCTTCCTACGATTGGTATTACATTGTAGAAACATATTTCACTTTTATCATTCCCGTAAAGTAACGAATTCTCTGTTGCCATCCTTTGCATGGTCGAGAGGGTTCGATTCCCACCTCGGATACGTTTTATTAATTTTCATTTTCTTCCTTCCTACGATTGGTATTACATTGTAGAGATATATTTCACTTTTTCATTCCCGTAAAGTAACGAATTCTCTGTTGCCATCCTTTGCATGGTCGAGAGGGTTCGATTCCCACCTCGGATATGTTTTTTTTTGTTTTCTTCCTTCCTACGATTGGTATTACAGTGTAGAAACATATTTCACTTTTATCATTCCTGTAAAGGAACGAATTCTCTGTTGCCATCTATATTTAAAACACTAAGGTATTTTTTGTACACACGAGATTTTGAAAACGACTTAACCGATTGGCTTCGTATGGCATTCTAACGAAAGCTCTTGGCATGCAGATTTGCAGTGTGTCTTTAAAAGGAAAATATATGTTACGGTATATTTTTATATGTTTAAAGAAAAAGGTAAGATATGTGGCAATTGCGCGTTGCCACAATTGCGTTTCTTCATGAGAGAAATGGCGGATAAAAGATCCACCGTATCGTAGTGTGATCTTTGTTTATGAGAATTGAAAAGGGAAATATCGCTTATGTTGTATCCCGATATATACTGGAATAGAATCATGAAATAAGGGAAATATTGATGAACTGTAACTGGCAGTTGAGTGCGTTTGTTGTTTACGTCACTTAATATTGCACTCTAATTTCGTTGTCTTGGTGGCTCAGCGGCTAACATTGTGGACAACGAAATTGATTATGCATCGTCGAAGGAGTTTGATTAGCACCTCAGACATGTAATTTTATTTCCCAATTATTCTATCTTGCAATTGGTATTACATTGTCTAAACATATGTTACGTTTATTATTCCCGTAAGGTAAGAAATTCTCCATGATTTACGTTGCCAGATACTTTTAAATTGAAAATGAAAATCGGCACAATCGCTTCGCCTTGAGAGAAAATTGTCGAACATAATCCATTTGATGGACTCAGACATCGTGGTCACTCAGCCCTGTCTACTTTGGTGTGTGAGTGTAAACCTTTCTCTGATAACCTGTGTTAATGTGATGGCTGTATTGATGTGTGCATTTGTAATTAGTAAGGGGAATAGGGAGTTGAGAATCATGAAATAAGGGAAATATTGATGAACTGTAACTGGCAGTTAAATGCGTTTGTTGTTTACGTCTCTTAATATTGCACTCTAATTTCGTTGTCTGGGTGGCTCAGCGGCTAACATTGTGGACAACGAAATTGATTATGCATCGTCGAAGGAGTTTGATTCCCACCTCAGACATGTAATTCTATTTCCCAATTATTCTATCTTGCAATTGGTATTACATTGTCTAAACATATGTTAGGCTACGTTTATTATTCCCGTAAGGTAAGGAATTCTCCATGATTTAAGTTCCCAGATACTTTTAAATTATTATATAAATATCGGCACAATCGCTTCGCCTTGAGAGAAAATTGTCGAACATAATTCATTTGATGGACTCAGACATCGTGGTCACTCAGCCCCGTCTACTTTGGTGTGTGAGTGTAAACCTTTCTCTGATAACCTGTGTTAATGTGATGGCTGTATTGATGTGTGCATTTGTAATTAGTATGGGGAATGGAGAGTTGACGACTGAGGCTTTAAGTTAGGAACTATCCCGGTATTTGCCTGGAGTGGAAGTGGGAAACCACGGAAAACCACATCCAAGGTTGTTGAGATGGGAATCAAATTTTGCTCTTCTTAGGTTTGCCTCAAGAGTGCGCCCCGTTCCAGCCCTCAGACCAGAATTAAATTTATTGGCAGAGCAGGGATCGAACCTGGAATCTGGGGCGATAGCTCAGAATGTAGCCTTAAGACTGGGCTTCCCTGTGTTAATACGATCTTTGAAAAACACTGAACATATAATTCTAAAACTCCCTCCATTACGGTGGCTGGCGAAGTGAGTCCATGCTCATTCCAGTAGTGGCGAAGTGATTCTATGCTCCCTTGCATAATTTACTGTCATGGAAATGCAAAGTATTGTACCTTCAACAGGTGATGGAAATTGATTATTTAGAGCAGTTTCATTCTGTTTATTTCAAAATGAAGTTCGTCATCCTGAGTTGCGTTTGCAAGCAAATTGCAAAAATTGCAAGGATTTTATTATTGGCGATCAGTCTCATCGCATTCTCATCAGCAACCAACTTGAGAATGGAAGTCTCTGAACTTAGTTGTATAAGTGAATATTGTTGTTTATTGATTATTTTTTTAGAGTACATAACAATGAGTCTAACCACGCAGTTGATTTTGGCAATGGAAGTAAGTTATTATTTGCTATTTAATATTTGGCAGCTGCGTTGATGCAGGCCACTATAGTGTTATTTAATAAGCTATGACGTTAATTTGGGGAGAAATGCTGCTATAAATAAACCCATTTTACGAAATAGAACATTAGCCGCAAACAAGTGGGAAATCGGAGAAAAATACGAAGCCACTTTTAAACTCCAATATGAATACGGCATTTCAGATACAATTCCAGATACTATACCGTTACACTGTAGGGTCCTTGACGAACAAATTTAAACATTGTTCTGCACTGTATTTCTCTTGAGAGAAATCTTCACTTGGTTACTTTGACCTTTGCTGTTGTAATGTAAAATTAATCTGACTAAATATAAAACATTTGACATGCTGCAACAATTATTTTTCACTGGAGATGATATCTCAAGGAATTTCAGAGAGACTAATCGGCAGTACAATGCTATGTCCTTCGTTTCATTTGGTGCCAATGTTACTGTGCCACACCCATACGGTCCACATTGTTTTAAGATGTATGGAGGTGCACATCATCGCATTTCTTCGTTATATTCCAAAATTATATGTGACGGTTTGCGGCCAGTTTTATTAGACTCCTCAGAGTTCTTGAATTCCTTGGAACTAAATGACTTGCCTCCACATATTCCAAACGCTTGAACCGTTATGCTGCTTAGAAATCTGAACGTTTCCCAAGGGCTCCTAAATGCAACCATATTGCTTGGATTTGGAAATAATAAGTGCAGTTAAAATTAGGCAGAGAGGTCTAATCCTTCTACTTGATTTAACAGCATCCGATAAAACACTATCATTTTGTTTTAAGAGGCAATATTTTCCAATTTATTTGGCATACTCTGTCACAATCAATGAAGCTCAAGGGAAAACTCTGGAACGTATAGGTCTCAATTTGCCTCATCAATTTTTCAGTCATGACCAGCAGTATTTTGCAATGTTGAGAGCGCAATCTTTTGACGCCCTTATAGTTTCAATAGAGCCAAAAAATCATCGTACAAAGAATATACAGTAGGCCTACATAAGAAAATTCTTCAGTAAATATTTTTTCTATTGACCGTCATTTTTGACGGGTTTCAACTAGTATATATATATTTTAGTCAATATTACCCTCTACGTTGGTGGTTCCCATGGACTCAGGGAGGGAACTCACTACTACCGCCTTTCCAGGCAGTGTCCTAGAGCTGGGAACACTTGGGCGGATTGGATACAACTGGGGAGGTGTGATCAGTGATCACTTTCGTGATGTTTATAGTGTGTTTTCCTTTCATGCCGCATTTGTCGGTCAAATGCTTTTGAGACCACCGAACTATTAATGTATTTAATCACATTTATGTTTATAATATATAATGTAATTCTCGAGTGATTACTCGTAACAAACAAAATTTCTAAGACACATACCTCAGCCTGTTCATAGATGTTGACTCTCCGAGCCACAAATTCCCTACTACAAGGTGCTGCTTCTCGCTAGCCGCTACGTGAAGGACTGTCGTCACATCTCCGCTTCGGCCATTCAGACGCCACCAGCCAGTGGGATTTCTCGATGGTTCTACGCCCTATTTAAGCAGCGGTTCTCCTCTTCAAGATCCTGTACGGCATTACCGCATACCGCATCACTTCATGGAGTCTTCCAAAGCTTCGTTCCATGGGGCAAATACCTGACGGTACGCTTCTACAGTAAGAGGGTGTGATCAGCACGTCACACCGATACGCTGGAGATTACTACGCATCAATGTCACAACTAGATGAGCTGTTGCAAGGCTCAGATCACAGTTCTCACCGCTACGTAAGATGAAAGCTTGCTTATTACTTTCGCTCTTCAGTGATATGCTAAAAAATGTACTTTGGTTCTAAAGAAGAAACTTTCTTCAAGCAGATACTTTATTTCGAGATGCTGGACATCGCAATCACAAAGTATAGTGTTCTGAAACTACAAACTACAACTGCCAAACCATCAAGCTCTGGCCACGGCCGACCTGCAGCACTGAAACCTCTCTCGTCAACATAAATAGCAACGGAAGGTAAGTTACATTCTTTTATTTTATCACTTATCTTCTATGTTTTAAATGGTTTTAATATTGCTTGCAAGTGCAATTATTTCCAAATATAGTGTGTCTTTCAAATGAACTCTTCTAAATAGCACCAAGTTGTGCCAACCTACTAATTTTTAAACCCAAAGGGTTTCCAGTAATGTATAGTATTTATCACCTGTTTCAAACAACAAATAAAGTTTATATTATATTAATGCTTAAATGTTCAGTATTAAAATTGAATTTAAAGTTGAGGATAAAGAACCAGGCCGCACTCCCCTAGCCCAAAATATTCAGTCTAATAGCTCCTTTCACAGTAGTTATTTTGTCCAGGCATTTTGCCTGATGCTTTCTCCCGTTTATGAGAGCAAACTTGGGCTGTTCTTCACATAACCAATCAGCACTTCGCCCAGGCGGCCTCACCTGCATAGGGAACAGGGGCCTTATGAGGGATGGGAAGGGAAGCGATGATTGGGATGGAGAGGCAAGGAAGAGGGAAGGAGGCGGCCGTGGCCTTACAGTAGATACCATCCCGGCAGTTGCCCGAAGACGAAGTGGAAAACCACTTCGAGGATGGCTGAGGTTGGAATCAAACCCTATATACTCATTTGGACCACCCGAGGCTGAGTAGACCCCATTCTAGTCTCATACCACTTTTCAAATTTCGTGGCAGAGCCGGGAATCGAACCCAGGGCCTCCGGGGCGGCAGCTAACCATGCTGACCGCTACGCTACGGAGGCGACTTAAGTATATTGATAGTTCAAATTGCTACAGCCAGTAAACATCGCTCATTCGATTTAAGACACTGAAGCTGAATGAAGTATGGTGTGGTATGCTCATCTCTGCGTACATTAAGGATAAATCTAACACAAGCATTCTGTGTTCTTTGAATTTTGAGGTCAAGTGTTTCTGTATTATCATTATAAACTACTGGGCAATGCTCCAACACAGGATATACCAGGGACTGAAGGAATAATTTGCGAATATTAAACGCCAGGACAGATAATTCTGGCAACTGCTAAGGAAGAGAAGAGATAGGTTGGTAGGACACACTCTAAGACACCCAGGAACAGCAAACTAAGTTATGAAAGGAAGGGTCGAGGACAAAAGCAGTATGGGTAGATCAAGGTTGGAATATGTTAAACAGATTGCCTCGGATGTAAGGTGTGGTAGCTATGTAGAGATGAAACGATTAGCTCAGTGCTGGGAGGATTGTAGAGCTGCATCATACCAGTTAAAAGACTGAAGACCCAAACAACAACAATCGACAGGTACCAACTATTACGTCAAAGCTGGTGAATAATCGATACAGCTTTATTGACAGTGCGATTTGCGTGCTCAGTCCAAGATGAGAAAAGTACTGTCCATTATAGCAAGTCCCAATTGGGAATATTTCCTAACTTAAGACTACGGACCAACTCCAAGTCCCTAACACAAATAAACACTCTTGTACAGCCATCACAATGACACAGGTTATGAGACAGAGTACACACGCACCCAGGTACACAGGGATACATGACCACTATGTCGCCAAGTCCCTAAATGAAAGAGCAACAACTCTCCTTCACCAGGAAACAAATGCCTTACCAAGCTGTCGACGGTATTCCTTCTATTCCCACCTGATGTAAAGCGATACCGGAAGCCATATCCCAAGCACTCTGATAGTATGCATATGTAAAAGAGGAATACGAGCTAGGGAATGCTCGATAGACACTTTATTTTATATCTTCCTGAGAGCTCTTCAAACGAGATAGCTACACATGCAACACAAGCCTACAGCATTGAATGTGCTCTCACAGACCGATTTGTTTGTTGATTTATAAAGAGTTGTGACAGTTACCACAGTTCGGAGCGCACCATCAATACAGTACCTTTTATAGCCGAATGAATTAATCTCCTAAATCCTGACGCCTCTGTAGTCTCATACGATAAGTCTCTACTATCGTGTTCATTTTACAGCCAAGTGTGACTGTTGTGCCCCTCTTCAAACCATCGAGCACATTGTAAGGAAGTGTAGAAGAGCCTACCATGGAGATTGGTTTGATTTTCTAGAGGACACTACAGAGGCTCTGGATTGGATAAGAACATTGGACATTAAAATATAATGTACCTGCTTTCCGGTTTTGTGTATATATGCTATACGATAAATAAATAAATAATCACCCAAGGTGTATATCAAGGCTTTCACGGCCCGGATTATATACATAATTCATGTTTTTTGGGCTAATGCCGTGTGTATTTAGATTAGAACCATACGCTTCGGAGAAACCTTACCTCCTTTTTCAATGTGGCCAAAGAAAGTATATCAATGAGATTACAAAAATTACAAAAAAATATAGATAAATTCCTCGGTTCGTCATCAGAGAGCAGCTGCCAGAAATTACTGTATGGACCATGGTAGAACGGCGGACAGAGTAGTAAGGAGAAGGTAAAGGGGGCGGGGTGAAAATATAGAGACTCCTCGAAGAATGAGTATGTCCGAAAGAAAAGGGGGGGAGGGGGGGAGAGGGGGTGGAGGTGGGAGTGTCCATTGCATACTCGCATCAAAGAGCATCAAAGGAACATCCGTCTAAACCAACCTGACAAATTAGCTATAGCTGAACATGCCCTGTCTTCAGGGCACGATGTATGTTTCAAGGATGCTCATGCACTTGCCCTTGTTAAGCACAACTGGTCTAGAATTATAAGGGAGGCAGTTGAAATTCGTAAAAATCCCAATAATTTTAACAGAGACACTGGATATCAGCTAAGTGACACTTGGCTACCACTTATTAAGGATCTGAGTTCCTCTCAGTCTCTCTGTTCTTCACCTATTTCAAATTGTACTTTTTTCCTCTGTCGCTACAGAGCCTGGATTTGATCTCCTTTGTTCGTCACTGGAGGAGTTTCCATCTGTTTTTTCGCCGTTGCCAGTATGACGTTAGGTATCGTTCAGATACAGTTCCCTTTTGTTTATGTTTCCTTATATCCCCCACCTCCCCTCTTTTCTTTTGGACATCCTCATTCTTCGAGGAGTCTCTATATTTTCACCCCGCTCCCTTTACATTCTCCTTACTAACTACTCTGTCCGCCGTTCTACCATCGTCCATACAGTAATTTCTGGCAGCTGCTCTCTGGTGACGAACCGAGGAATTTATCTATATTTGTTGTAATTTTTGTAATCTCATTGATATACTTTCTTTGGCCACATTGTTTGATTCCATTGAAAAAGGAGGCAAGGTTTCTCCGAAACGTATGGTTCTAATCGAAATTCACACGGCATTAACCCAAAAAACATAAATTATTAATGCAGTCAGGTGTTTGACAAGGCAGAGACTTTCCGGGACCATCAAGTGAAGAAGCTCTGTATCCTCTGTCCAAACGATGAAAAGGCACTTAAGCTGTTCATTCTCTCAGGATAGTAGTATTGTAGTAAAGCCAACTCAGTAAGTTCTCAGTTTAAGGGGCGTGTTTCAAACCCAGCAGACTCCACTCTTCATGATATTTTTTCAGTGGCAAATAACAAAAGAATTCCCTACATTTTGAAGGTGTGATTCTAACAATTATCTGGACCAACAAGTGTACATTATATGATAACATTTTGAAGAAACTCTGTTTATATGATTTAATATGCACTTAATGTACAGAGATGGCTGACATTGAACTGACAACATGATGATGGCTATCTTTCATGTAATGATGAATGCGACATTCTCGGTTTCATCACGGACATTATTTTAATCATTTACTTGTTCAAAATGCCGTAATCACTTCTACAGTTCACTTGAGCTCTACGTTATCATTTTTATTCGTACATTTGATGAAATACAATGGAAATTTTCAAATAAGCAAGTTTATAACCCTTATTTATTATCTATTCACATTTCATCTTTAAGTGCGCGAAACTATTTATCTGACACATATTCACACACTGGAAAATATTATTCTGTAGAAACAGCATAAACTAATTGTTTTGCTCTTGACAACACCTCTACGAAGTAATGCAAGTCGTCGTGATGTATCAATTACTCTCCAAAGTGTGTGTTTAGTAGGTTAACAACATTTCACAGTTTTGTTGATGCTACGTTGTGGAGATTACCTGGTGGGATGACAACGGAGTTAATAACAGAGCTCTTTAATTAAGTGATGTATCTCCAACAAGCTATGTCACTCTTCAACACAAACTAAAACATGCCTCCGATTTCTCCTATGACACTTCAAAATTATGCGTTTTGAAGTGGGGATCTAAAATGGCCAGGATCCCATTTCCTTGGGATTATTAGCAGCCTATGCCAGTCTAACAATTGATAGCTGCTTTAAACTAGGTAGTACTGATTCTCATACTTTCTATATACTCCTCACTTCATTCGCCGTTTAATTGCCTTCTCTAAATGTCCAATGAAGAGTGCCCCCTAATATTAATTACATTCAAGATAAGGAATTTGATAGTTGAAACATCATAATTTTAATTTATTATTCAAACAAATTGTATGTGGATGAGAAGTTTGATCATGACATGATACCATTCTATACACATCAAAGAAAGTTTTGGATATCGAGTGGTGGTGCAAAACTTCCTCCAGGGGTAGGTCATTGAGCGAATGGAATGGCCAGCGATGTCACCGGTCATGAACTGTATCGATCATGACTGGGATATGCTGAAGCGTGCTATTGCTCAGCATCCACGCCCTTCCATACCCCGCCAAGAGGTCCTGGAGTCCGCAGTAGAAGAATGGAATCGCCTGTCTCAAGAGGACCAGGACAACTTGATCTGTGGTATGCCATGGCGAGAAATGCCCTGCTGGACCCCCTTGGTGGCCATGTTCCTTATTGAAACTTCTCAGGTTGGCAAGATTACAACACATATCAGCCCTTGTTTTACCATTCAGCAGGTTTTGGTGCTGGCAAATCATGTTGTAGCCAGATCTTGAATCTCACCCAACATATCGAGGATGGTTTTGAGCGCGGTCAGATAACGGGAGTCGCCTTCGTTGACTTAACAGCTGCATACGACACTGTGAATCATAGGAAGCTGTCAAAGAAAGTGTATGACCTTACCAAGGACCACCAACTGACATCCCTAATCAGCATCTTCCTTCAGAACAGAAGATTCCAAGTCTCGCGACAGGGGAAAAGGAGTAGATGGCGAACCCAGAAGAACGGTCTCCCTCAGGGTAGCATGCTGGCTCCAGCGCTGTACAATATCTACACAAATGATCAGTTAATTCCAGCAAGTACTGGGCTCTTCATCTATGCCGACGACACAGCAGTGGCTGCTCAGGGCTCATCCTTTGAAGAAGTGGAAGGAAAGCTGACTTTAGCGATGGACGAACTCTCCAAATACTATGATGCCAACTATCTGAAGCCGAACCCTAATAAGACACAAGTGTGTGCGTTCCATCTACGAAACAGGGAAGCACGGCGACAGCTGGACATCACATGGCGAGGTGAGCGACTGAAACATTGCCCAAAACCAGTTTACCTGGGTGTCACACTAGACCGTGCTCTAACCTACAGACAGCAATGTCTGAACACGAAACAGAAGGTCAGTGCTCGCAATGGCATACTCATGAATCTAATCGGCAGCACCTGGGGAGCCAGCCCGCACATCCTGAGGACTTCCGGACTTGTGCTGTGTGTGTCAGCTGCTGAGTATGCCGCTCCTGTGTGGAACGCTTCAGCACATGCTAAGCAGGTTGATACTGCTGTCAACGACACTGCAAGGATAATCTCGGGATGCCTGAAACCAACACCAGTGCACAAACTATACCCTATTGTTGGAATAGCCCCACTCAACATCCGGAGGGCCACTGCTGCGGACGCCGAGAGAGCAAAGCAGGAGAATTACCATCGACATCCACTATATGGGCACCAGGCAGCAAGGTCTCGCCTCAGATCCCGCAAGAGTTTCCTTGCTAGGACTACGCCGCTGGAGAGAACTCCAGAGACAACTCGTCTTAACAGATGGAGGAGCTCACTGCCCACAGACATGACACCAAAGGAAGAACTGGCTCATTGCGCCGACCTACTTTATCCTGTGTGGAGGTCCCTCAACCGCTTAAGAGTGGGTGTCCTTCGATGCAAGACCAACCTGCAAAAATGGGGGATCCTTCCAGCAGACGCAGACACCTCTTGTGAATGTGGAGCTGAACAAGACCCAACTCACCTACTTACCTGCTCCCTCCTGGACAACCCTTGCACAATGGAAGATTTTTTTAGAGGAAGTAACAAGGCCATCGCAGCTGCAATATTTTGGAAATGTTGACCGGACACGGAAATGAATGAGCCCTTGTTTAACAGGCCAAATGTCTTCCTTTTTGTAATTTTCTTTTCACACATGAATCAAGTCAGAATGCCGTCCCAATTTGTTAATAACCTCGGCCACAATCCCACATACGCTCTGCATCATGGCAAACAAGTGTTACGCAAAACGTTTTTTTATGTATATTTAAGACGAGTTGATAATGGAAACAAATTTCATTAATGGAGATCACAATTTAAGGCGGTTTATTAGGTAGCTGTTAGAAGATGCGTCAAACTCTCGCAATGAAGTTGAAAGAAGGCTGCACGTACGACAACATTGTCAAACGTGGAACTGCATAGTGTAATACGATTTCTGCGTATTGTAACAGGAGACTAAGCCTGGGTACATCATGTGACATCAAAGACAAAGCGAGCATCCATGTGAGGCAAACACCTATCGTGTCCATCTCGCTAGAAATTCCAAATCTGTGGAAAAGTGTATGGGGATGGTCGTTTGATACTTCTGCTAGATTTCCTCATCAGGGGAGTGATAGTGAATGTTGCTTGTACCTGTGTTATACCACCCAGGTGCTTCTTCAACGTGACTTCAGGGACTGGACTTAAATTTCTTACAGGCCTATATCTGCACCAATGTCTTACTGTACCATTGGAGCAAGTGTTTAGACAAGAATTATGGCTATGTTTAACAATTATGTGTATCAGTACCCTACCACTACTTATCCTTCATCTGCCTGTAAAACAGTGTTTCTCCAGGTGAGCTCTTGTTACTTATTAATGCAGAGTTAAAATCTTCTTAATTTGGAATTCGTAACAACTTTGAAGTGTGAATGCATATCTAAATATACTGAACATATCAAATAGTGTATTAACTTAAATTATCGTCCTTGAACTTGGTATACCTCTTATCCCACACCGCTCTTCGGTTCCTTATGCTTGGCAACGCATCGCAGCCGTGTGTGGATTTGCTGTCCAACAGAATAATTTACGTTAGGTTCATTTTCCTGTGGATAAAGACAAATTGACCGTAAATATACTGTACTGAAGAAGTGCATGACTACGCGAAATACACGTTTGTACAGTACAATGCATTTAAAAAGAAAGCTTTGAGCCCATTTTTCAGTGTTGCCTTATTAACAATTATTATTATGGTTTTCAGTCGGCCAACGCTAGAATCATTCTTATTCTTATTCACTGGAATATGTGAAAAATAACCTGAAATACATTACATGGGATTAAGATATATATACATATTGTTGTGGACTATTGAAGAAGAAGAAGAAGAAGAAGAAGAAGAAGAGGAAAACTAAAGGATGACTTGTTTCGCTCGTCAAGCGAGCATAATCACATCCAAATATGAGGGGTGTTAAAATTAAAAGGTACGAAACGATACTGTGGGTACAATTTATTCGTTTTTCAAAAGTGATCACCACAGGCCTGTGCACAGGTGTCCCATTGCTTCACTAGCCGCTGGATTCCATGCTCCCAGAAGTCTTGTTGTTGTGACAGGAGTCAATCCTGTATGGCGTCCTTTAGTTCGTCGTCCTATTGGAAACGTTTTACCTTGAGACAAACCTTTAACAGTGACGTGTGTTGTGCGAAACTCCATAGCCTACGCAAGTCCATCAAGAACAGACAGCCTGGTCTGTTCACGAAGGGAGTGATTCTGCTCCATAATAACGCTCGCCCACACGTCTCCAACGTCACACAAGGTGCATTGGCCACTTGAGCATCCGCCCTACAGCCCAGACTTGTCACCCTGCGACTTACATCTGTTTGGTCCGTTAAGAAAACATCTCTAAGGAAAACGTTTCCAATCGGACGACGAACTAAAGGACACCGTACAGGATTGGCTCCTGTCACAACCACAAGACTTCTGGGAGCAGGAAATCCTGCGGCTAGTGAAGCAATAGGACACCCGTGCACAGGCTTGTGGTGATTACTTTTGAATAACAAATAAATTGTACCCACACTATCGCTTCGTACCTTTCCATTTTAACACTCCTCGTAGTTTTCTTATTCTTATTCTTATTCTTCAATAGTCCACATCAATATATATAACTCTTAATCCCTTGCAATTTGTTTCGGGTTATTTTCACATACTCCAGTAATTGGAATGATTCTAGCGTGGACCGACTGAATGATACAATACTAAGAGCATTTAAAGCCTTTTTTCTTTGTGCCCTAACACAGGAAAATGAACCTAACGTGAATTGTTCTATTGGATGGTACATTCACACACTGTTGGGAGCCGTGATCAATCATAAGGAACCGGAGAGCGGTGTGGGATACGAGGTATTGCACGTCAAGTGACGATATCCTGGTATGAAGAGAAATCATATCTAGACTACTTGAGGAAATAGACACATAATATGTATCGTCTTGAAGCTGTAGAACGTTGACCACGTCTGTGCACATCTTCAGTCACCATTGAGCCCAGTAAGCATGGTGAAGTATGTGTACGACGCTTTCAGTATCTGGAAAAAACAACAACATTAGTCTCAATAGATTACAGGTGAGACATTACTCCATTATGTCTATAAATAAAGTAAGTATTTATCCCTGATGATGTGTATAATGACCAAATATGCCCATAGGTTTTGTTTTTGAGAGTTCAGTCTTTTTGGCTGGTTTGATGCAGCTTTCCATGTCTCCCTGTCCTGAGCGAATCGTTTCAACTCTACATAGCCAGCACACCATACATCCGAGGCAATCTGTTTAACATATTCTAACCTTGGTCTGCCCCAAACCTTCCTTCCATAACTAAGGTTGTTATTCGTAGGTGTCTCACTCTGTGACCTACAAACCTCTCTTCTCTTCATTAGCAGTCGCCAGAAACATTTCTCCTCGCCCACCTCTTCTTTTATTACCCTATCTACCCATCAAATCTTCAACATTCACCTGTAACACCACATTTCAAATGCTTATATTACCCTATTTTCAGCTATTGCTAATGTGCGTTGAGTGATGCTACAAGATTGCTATTTGCAACTGCAGCATGTGCGGAGATCGGAGGTTTGAATCCCGACACAGACAGTGCCCATCCTGAGTGTGGGGATTACCCGGATTCCTCCGTACTCACTCCAAGCAAAACATTGTCCCTGTATTGTGATGAAAGATATCCAGCATCTTATATTTGATTTCTTGTGAATATTGTCTGATAGTCCGAGTACTTGCCTCCGTATTTTGGAAGGCTATGAGAAATGAGAGCCCTAAAGCAGGCAACACACATAACACTTCACTGTTGCGGGTTGCTGTATTTCCGGCTGTTAATAAATTGATTGCAGATACTTAATGTATTGACTTGCCTACGTACAGTATATTACACAAAGAGGTTAAGGGCATCAAGAGGAAGTACAAAATCTCTGGGGTAAGGCAATTCCACATTCAGTAGCCCATAAGCAAAGAACACTAAGTGCACGTTTCTTCGATTTTGATTTGAGCACACCATCACGTTTGTCTTTTAAGTGGTTACACGATGGAATACATTTCAGGGTGAAAACCCCGTCCAAAGAGTTTAAAATGGCCAAAAGAATCAAGTTCGTTTGCAAAAAAAAACGCTAAATGCATGTTAGTTACCGTTACAAAGCCAGTTTAGTGTTCCACGTCTGTAACGACGTCTGGCGTCTGCCTGGCCAGGTCCGGCTACAAAACACGCTAATTGGTACTTGAACTATCAATGTTCCATCCACAGAGCTCTTTTACAGTTTACTACGATTTGGAGGGATATTTATCTTTGGTCTCGCTGCGCAGTCAAAGAAGCGTACGCAACAATGACACGCTGTCGGTCTGTTTTGCAGAAACACACCGATCGGCAGGTTGATTCCGGTTTGTGGGCATTTCTAGCCAAGAAAATGAGTGATAATATAGATTTAAGTGAAGCAGTTATTACATTTGTGGACGGTAATAGTATTTGTTGTTGGTGGAACTTTAGTATTTTTTTCGTTAGTAGAATTTTGGTATTTAATTGTTAGAAGAAGGTAGTATTTTTTTAAAGTAGAATTGCTCATTACCTATTCTGAAAGGGAGTAGCAGCCTTTCAGAACTAATCAAATCTTTACTTGTCTTATAGACGGTTAAGATATTGATAATATAAGCCAACTAATGGCTACACTGCGTTCTACTGCACGGCTGAAAGCAACGGGAAACTGTAGCCGTATAGCCTTATTGCTATTCCCGAGGATATGCACCTCTCTATGCATAATTACATGTAATGATGGCCTCCCTTGTAAAATTTAAACCCGGAGGTAAACTAGTCCCCCGTTCGTATCTTCGGGTGGGAACTACTCGAGAGGGGTTTAACATCACAGAAGTGACAAAGAGGAAATCTGACATTCTACTGATCGGACTGTAGAATGTTAGAAGTCTGCTAGGAATTGAAAGGTTAGAAACCTTAGAAAGGGAAATGGATAGGTTGAGGTTGGATTTGGTTGGGATTAGTGAAATGCGCTGGCAGGAAGAACAGGACTTTTGGTCAGGAGACTATAGGGTCATTAGCACTAAATCAAACAATGGCCAAGCAGGGGTTGGCCTCATATTGAGTAGGAAACTTGAACAGCGGGTGGAATATTATGAGCAATATAGTGAACGGATTATTGTAGCAAAACTCAATACTAAACCACAGTAATACACGTCTATATGCCTACCAGTCAAGCTGATGATGAAGATGTTGAAAAGGTCTGCGAAGAAATAGATAAAATTCTGAGGTATATCAAGGGTGATGAAAATTTTATAGTAATGGGAGATCGGAATGCTGTGGTAGGAAAAGGGAGAGAAGGGAGATAGTAGTTGATTTCGGATTAGGTGAAAGGAATGATCGAGGAAGCAGGCTGATGGAATTCTGCACCGAGCATGAGTTGGTCATAGCTAACACCTTATTCAATAACCACGATAGAAGAATATATACATGGATGAGACCAGGAGATACAGGGCGTTTACAAATCGACTTCATTATGGTCAAGCAGAGGTTTCGAAACCAGATTTTGGATTGTAAAACATATCCTGGAGCTGACATAAACTCTGACCACAATCTGGTTGTTATGGAATGCAGATTAAAGTTGAAGAAACTGAATAAGTCAAAAGCCAAAGAGGTGGGCAATAGACAAACTAAAAGTGAAGGGTGTAAACGAAAGATTCAAGAAGAGTATAAAGGAAGGACTAATGAAAAACCCTAAACAAACTTCAATTGCAGACGAATGGGCACTTTTGAAGAATGAAATAACAAAATCCGCAGAAGAAAACATTGGTAAGAAAGAAAGAAAGAAAGAAAGAAAGAAAGAAAGAAAGAAAGAAAGAAATAATAGGTAAAAATCGTGGATCACTCAGGATATACTAGAATTGATGGATAAAAGGCGGGAACACGAGAATGAAAGAGATGAAAAGGGGAAAGCAGAATACAGAAGTCTGAGAAATGAGGTTAACAGGAAGTGCAAGGAAGCGAAAGAAGAATGGTTGAATGAGAAATGTGCAGGTATAGAAAATTGTCTGAAATAAGGAAAAGTAGACACAGCTTATCGAAGGATTAAGAATACTTTTGGGGAAAAGAAGACTCAGTGCTGTAATATTAAGGACACAAATGGAAAGCCTCTAACAGATAGGGAAGAAAAGGTTGAGAGATGGAAAGCTTATATAGAGTGTTTGTATAAGGGAAAGGAGATTGAGAATCATGTAATGGAAAGGGAGGAGGGAATTGATGAGAATGCAAAAGGAGATTTAATATTGAGATCAGAATTTGACAGAGAATTGTAGGACTTAAGCAGGAACAAAGCACCAGGCATGGATGATATGCCGAATGAGTTGCTACGCTGCATAGGAGATGAAGGTCTGATCAGGTTATTTCACTTGGTGTGTAGGATTTATGAGACAGGTGAGGTACCCCCTGATTTCAAGAAGAATATTATCATCCCTTTACCAAAGAAAGTGGGAGCTGACAGATGTGAAGATTACCGTACAATCAGCTTGATTACTCATGCTTCAAAGATCCTGTCTAGAATAACTTTCAAGAGGATTGAAAACCAGATAAAAACGGAGCTGGGTGAAGACCAGTTTGGTTTCAGGAGAAATGTAGGAAGAAGGGAAGCTGTACTAAGTCTTAGGGTGATTTTGGAATGTAGAATAAGGAAAGACAAGAGAACGTTCGTGGCATTTGTAAACTTAGAAAAGGCTTTTGATAACGTTGATTGGACTAAATTGTTTGACATTTTGAAATCTATTGGAATAAAATACAGGGATAAGAGGGTGATATACAATCTATACAGATATCAGACATCAGCCATTCGAGCTGAAGGACATGAGAGAGAAGCTGGTATTCAGAAAGGTGTAAGGCAAGGCTGCAACTTATCACCCATACTTTTCAATCTTTACATTGAACAAGCAATGAAGTTAATTGGAGAAAAATTTAAAGTGGGAGTGAAGATTCAAGGAGAAATAATTTCAACTCTGAGATTTGCTGAAGACATCGTCATCTTGGCCGACGCGCCTGAGGATCTGAATGAGTTTTTGAATGGTATGGACTCCGTCTTACGGAAAGAATACATGATGAAAATTAATAAATGTAAAACAAAAATATTGGAATGCATCCGAAATAAATCAGAAACCTCTATGGACATCAAATTGGCAGGTGAAAAGCTGAAGGAAGTAGGAGATTTCTGTTACTTAGGAAGCAAAATAACCAGTGATGGACGAAGCAAAGAGGATATAAAAAGTAGGTTGGCTCAGGCAACGAAAGCATTTCTACAAAAAATCTGTTGACATCGAATATAGATTTAGGTATTAGGAAGTCATTTTGGAAGCCTTTGTCTGGAACGTGGCGTACTATGGAAGTGAAACTTGGACTATTGGTGCAGCATAAAAGAGGAGAATTGAAGCATTTGAAATGTGGTGTTACAGGAGAATGATGAAGATCACATGGGTAGATAGGGTTACAAACGAAGAGGTATTAAGACGAGTGGGAGAGGAGAGATGTTTCTGGCGACTGCTAATGAAGAGAAGAAATAGGTTAGTAAGTCTCATACTAAGACACCCAGGAATAGCAAGCTTAGTTATGGAAGGAAGGGTTGAGGACAAGAACTGTAGTGGTAGACCAAGGTTAGAATATGTTAACAAATTGCCTCGGAGGTAGGGTGTGGTAGCTATGTAGAGGTGAATCGATTAGCTCAGGACAGGGAGGCATGGAGAGATGCATCAAACCAGTCAAAAGACTTAAGACTCAAACAACAGTAGTATTGAGGCAGTCCCAACTACGAAGGAAAGAACATAAACAGTAGAAGTAGTACAACTTTTTATGCTGTCAAAATGGCGCTGGACGGGCTGTAAATTTTTTTTAAGATAATTTTTTTAGCGTGTCCGTACATACATTTTCATTAGTTGCTGGTTAGTTTGACCTCCATTTGGGTTTCATCTTACAAAATAATTGCTTTGTTTGTTCATATAACTAACCATTTATACGTGTACTAATTCTATTTAGTAGTTTCTTTCCTAATGAACAAACTCGAAAATTAAATATTTCTGTATTAAAAATCTCTAAGTTATATCCAAATGGCATTCGTAATTTCCAACAAGTAGTTCCGTGAATAACTAAAGCTTATTTTCATATAACCTACTTATGTTAATTGCCACTATCAACATACAACATTTCCGTCTGATTGCTGTAATAGATTCGTAGATATTGAGAACCGGCTACATATTGTGGATGGACGCCATGTTTGATTTTTATATATGTAGGTCTTAGAGTTATGTACTGTTACATGAAGATTATTGTGTACGTGTATTATTCAAACTTCAATCGCATGATTAGGATACAAGAAGTAAAAACGAGTTTTTACAATTTCGCACAACTGTCATCTTGTCGTTATGGAAACAATTGAAATAAATTAGATGCTAGTGGATTAACATTTGTAAGTTATAAGAATTTACTGTACCAAGTGTCACTGCACTCGGATGGTTAAATTGCGAGAAACTTTCATGTGAATATTTATACATCACGTCGCCGCCATGTCGGATTTGTGATCACCAGGTTATTGAAAGTCCTATAGGTGAACTTATGTTCATAGCCCCTAAGAACATAAAAGAATTCAGTTTGATTGCTGTAATAGATTCGTAGATATTGAGATCCGTCTAAATATTTCGGATGGTCGCCATGTTGGATAGTTATATGTATAAGGCATAGAGTCATGTACCATTAAAGAAACATTATTGCTTAAGTTCCTTATTCAAAATTTCACTACGATCGCATGATTACGACAAAATAAATAAAAAAACTTAATTTTAAAATTCGCACAGCCGCTATATTGAGGTTATGTAATCAATTGAACTAAATTAGATACCAGTGCATTACAATGTGTATAAACATTTGCTGTACCAAGTTTCATTGCATTTGGATCATTAAATCGCGAGAAAAGTCTATTTAAAACTTTCAAATTCGCTTGGCCGCCATGTTCGTTTTGAAGTTAACCCGTTTTTGAAAGTCTCATAGATGAATTTCCAGCAGTACCCTTTATCTCTGTACCAAATTTCAGGGTGATACCGGTAATAGTTTCAGAGACATAGAATGCCGGTGAAATATTTCGCACAGCCGCCATCTTCAGGTTGTGTAAACAATTGAACGAGGTTAGATTTCGGTACATTAGAATGTGTATAAACATATAATGTACCAAGTTTCATTGTGTTTGGTTGTTTAAATCACGAGAAACGTCCATTTAAAAGTCGCAACGTCGCTTGTCCGCCATGTTGATTTTGTAGTTACCAGTTTTTCAAACGTCACATGGGTGAACTTCTAGAAATTCCCTTTACCAGCGCACAAAAATTCCAGGGTGATATCGGTAATAGTTTCGGAGATATTGAATGCTGGTGAAATATTTCGCACAGCCGCCATGTTGGATTGGTGAGACGTAACAAAATTTGAAGGACACGGTCTGGGTCGTCCGGAATAGAACTATAAACTTACCGAGTTTCATTGAAATCGCTCCAGCCGTTTAGATGTTAATAGGGAGACACAGACACACACACACGTACACACGAATCACACACGCACACACAGACAGACATACGGACGAAAGGTGATCTCATAAGCCTATTATTTCATAAATGAAAATTGGCTAAAAATGGCAGGTTTTGCAACCGAAGTTTCATTAACGACTCTCAGCTTGACGGGTGTAAATGTCGCTAACTGCACAAATCGTGTGCAATAAGCGCTAAGTCAATATTTTAATTTATGTCTTGGGACAGAAGACCCCACCTTAGGTATCACAGATATTAACCGAATAGTAAATGATTTATGTTGATTTTTAGGGGTAACAAATATGGCATTAGCTTAAATGCGTAGTTTGGTCGTAGCAAGTTTTTCGTTTATGATGTACTTTTGCAAACGGACTACTCAGTTCGTATCTGTTGACATGCAGCTGTTGGCTGAGACATGGCTTCGAGAAACGCACTTGCAAAAGGCGCTCAGCACTCTCAAAATAAATCCAGCACATCCTTCTGACATGCATCAAGCGTCACATAGCACGGACCGTGGAGTGACACCATAAGCAGACTACCTAAACCCTGTCTTTAGTTAAGGTGATTCACCAAAAATACTACATCACTCTATACCCAGAAACTTACCTGCGCATAAGTATCTAGCGAGAGCTCTGCGAACTTGCCGATGGTGAGTCGCGCTGGATTCTGGCTGCGTGCCATTATGATCCTCAGTGAGCTCTTGAGACTTGCTGGCGAGTGGTACCACTGGCATCCGTAAGCGGCGTTGTATACGGCCTCACTCTGGTAAACAAAACCAATTGCCATCATTAATTCTACTGCTTCAAAGTTCTTGGGTATAATCTGCATAACACTGCTAACTTGATGAAACAAAATTACACTGTTATTACAGACATGTTCAAATTGTGTGTCTACCCTTTATTATTACCGTTTATATGGGATTGCTTAGGAGATGCGATGAATTTCTATGCGATGAATGACTTTTACGGCCGGATGTACTTTCTTGATGTAACTATACACAATAATAACCCCTGGCACTACAGCCCGGGGAGGGCCTAGGCCTACCAAGCGACCGCTGCCCAGCCATTAGGCCTGCAGATATTGGGGTAACGCGGATTCAGCGCATTAGGTCTCCTCGGCCGTTAATTTTGGTTTTCGTGATCGGGGCGCTGCCTCACTGTCAGACAGCTACTCAATTGTCCTCACGAGCCTGAGTGCACCCCGTTCCAGTCCTCACCTCTGTTTCTAAAATCCCTAACGGAGCCGGGAATCAACCCGGGGCCTCTGGGTGAGAGGCAGGCGCGCTACCCTAACACCACGGGACCGGCCTCTTGATGTAACTCCAGTTCTGAAATTGATGCTCTATGACCTCGAGAAGGTTTTGGGAAGGCAGATATCGCTGAGTTTCAGAATGCGAGCCACTGGTTTGCAGGTAGCTGTATTCCTTAGCCTAGCAATTAAGTACATACACTCTGACATGAGCGACTTCGGTGGCGTAGTTGGTAGCAAACTCAGCCGAAGTCGTAGGATTTTTTTAAGAACGTTAAAAATCTCTCAGTAAGCCTTCCTTCGGAGGGGAAATAAAGCCGGCGGTCCCATGTCATAGATTTATGGCGTGCAAGAGAACCTTCCACTAATTACACTTGTGTGAAGCTAAATTATAGGTTACATTTGACTAACGCTCTTAGGTTCCAACGTTCGTCGCCAGGAGCCGACTGCGGTGGCATCTAGTAACCAAGTTCAGAACTAGTTGTCGTTGACGGTAGCGTTTGGTAGCAAAAGTAGGAACTACTTGAAAATTGAATGTCTGCTGTCCTTACTTGAATTAAAATCAGATAAAACACACTAATACAACCATCACAATTAACACCGGTTATTAGACAGATTCAACACCCCCCCCCCTCCCAAAGTACTCCATTGTCGCAGCCCCTAATCTAAGGAACCAACCAACCAACATTCTGACTTGACTGGTAATTGAGGCATTACATTCCTCCGTGAATTTAATTTTTACTGTTGAACCCTGAATGTTACGGTAGGCTATCAAGTGAGCTAAAAATTCCTCTCGGCACGCCGAAAGGCGGAGGTAGATTTCACCGGGCAAACTAGGGGATAGGCTATAATAGGCAAAATATGCTGGTTTCGTAGGAGGATCAGATCTCATTTATTGCGAGAAAGTATTTTACAATTGGAGCTTAATAAACATTTTTTTCGTCTTTATATGCATTTTTTAACATTTTATCTTCTTATGGGGATGGTAACCTTCTTGTCATTTGGGGTTCATTTCTATACTTGCGGTCACACTGTCCTTATGCAAGGTTTGGAACTGATGTGTAACTATCTAACAGTCTGTTACTTCTTCACGCAAAATTTTATCTCCCACAGAGATGTTGGTTGCTTCCTCAGTAGGGGCTGCGACAACGTGATCATGTAACCCCGTGTACATTGGGGGTGTGTAGAATCTGTCTGATAAACGGTGTTAATTGTGATGACTGTATTAGTGTGTAATTCAGGTAAGGTCTGCAGACGGTTAATTTTAAGTATTAGTTCCTAATTTTGTACCAAATGCTACCGTCAACGACACTTTGCTGGGAACTTGGCTACTAGATTCCACCGTAACCAGAAACTTATTATTATTATTATTATTATTATTTATTTACCATAAATCGTACACGAAGTATGGAAGGCCTAGTGAAAAAGGGCAAGCCCCACATACATATTTCATGCTCCACAGGCACAGCTTACTTCTACATTTGTTTTAACAATATTTACAAGTTTTACAAAGATATTTGCAGTATTTACATATTTAGAATATTGACATAGTACATTTCCTGTTCACTCACTCTCTCACGCACGCACTTTCATAATCTCAATCACTCGATACATTCATTCATTCATTCATTCCATTCAGATACTCATTCATTCAGCGAGACAATCAATCACTCATACATACGTTTATTTATACAATGTACCTTTTTACGTACGGCTTGAATTTCCTAAGAGGCAAGATCTTGGCATCTCCTGGCAGCGCGTTCCATAACCGCGCAGAGCGGCCGTAGAAACCTGTCAGGTAAGCATTGCTACGTGCGAAGGGCGGAACGAGGGTTACACCTCGTCCTCTCCGAACTGAGCGATATGCCAATGACAGTCGGCAAAAAGGGTCAATATTAATGGAACCTGTAAGGGATTTTTTAAGGAAAATTAGATCAATTTGTTTGGCTGTTGCCTCTATAGATGGAAATTTTGACAAAGAGGAAGGGGAATAACGAGCTATTAGCCTTTCTGCGTGGCGCTGTACACGCTGGAGCTTGTTCATGTTTTCCGCTGTAGTGGGATGCCAGTCAGGTAAGCCGTACGTTAATATTGGACGGACCATGCATGTGTAAGCCATCCTGAAGGCTCTAGGTTTACAACCTCTCATGTTTCTGTACAAGAAACCCAGAACTTTGGTGGCCTTACATCTTGCCTCTTCACTTTGAATGTTCCAATTCAGGGTGTCGGAGATTGTTACCCCTAATAGCTTTAAGTTTGTGCACTGTGGGATGACACTGTTCATAATTTTGTATTCATTCTCAATGGGTTTTTGTGACCTGGTTATTCTTATGTATTTACATTTTTGTACATTTATATTTAAATTATTCACAGAACACCACAGCGATAAGTTGTCCAGATCTGATTTAAGACAGAGGGAATCTTCTTCACATGTAATGCCCCTGTATAGCACGGTGTCATCTGCATATAGTGACATTGATGAGGTGACACAGCCAGGAAGATCGAGCACATATGTAGTGAAGAGAAGAGGTCCGATCACAGAGCCCTGAATCACTCCAGAAGTAACTTGAGCAGCCTGCGATCGAGCTCCTCCGTACACCACACACTGTGTTCGACCCTCTAGGAATGACCTCACCCATGCAAGTAAGCTACCCCGTATGTTAAGCTGCTGTAGCTTTAACAAAAGTTTTTGATGAGACACTTGATCGAAGACCTTAGCCCAATCCAGTGCAATACAGTCCACTTGTTTCACTTCTGGCTGATTCAAGTAGAACTGAAACTCATCAATGACTTTTGTCAATAGAGTAGTGCAAGAACGACCCGGAAGAAAACCGTGCTGATTTGGATCGAGCAGATTGTTCTCCCGTATGAATTCCAGCACACTGTTTGCTACTAGCCGCTCCATACATTTACAAATTATGGATGTTAGACACACCGGTCTGTAATTTGCAACATCTTCTCTGTCACCTTGCTTATAGATTGGCACCACGTTAGCACATTTCCACCCACACGGCACAGAACCTTGGTTGATAGACAGGTTGAATAACGCACACAGAGAGGGCGCTAATGCTTCCGCACACTGCAGCAGGATCCGTCCGGGAACATCATCTGGGCCTGTCGCCGCATGTGGTCTAATCTTCCGTAGGCTCTGAATCACCTCAGTTGTTGTGAAGTACAGGTTGGAGAGTGGGAGGGGTGGAAGTTATGACCTTGGCAGAAGCAGGTTCATGGTCATATCCGGCTTAGAAAAGTTCTGCTTGAAACTGTCACTGAACGCTGTTGCAATATCTTGGGGTGCACTTAGGAATTTACCGTTACAGTGAAATGAGGCTGGCGCAGCGGTGCCGCGTCTTCTGGACAAAAATTTCCACATTTCACTGGTGCTGCTTAATTTGTGAATATAATTGTCGTATGTTTCGCGAATTAATTTCTTTGTTTGGCTCCTGATGTTCTTGTATTTTTCCCACATGATGTCAGTTGAGCAACTTTTCCATTTCTTGTATAAAACGTTCCTTTTCCTAATCATTTTAATGACTTCCTTCGTCACCCAAGGAGAATTTTTCTTCCCACTAATGGTTATTTTCGGTATAGCTATATCCACACATTCAAAGAAACAATTTCGCCAGGCGTGCCACACTGAGTTGATGTCGCTGGTGTCCAGAATACATGGGGTGGGAAGGTGTTTGAGGAATAAAGATGATAGCAGTTTCCAGTCTGCCTTTTTGTAATTGTATACTGTCCTCACTGTGCTCTTGCTGCGTGGTTTGTTGTAATGCAATGTGGTAAAGATGGCTGCGTGATCACTGAAATCCGGTATGACTTCAGCTTTCTGTACGGAGGAAGGAAGGCTTGTGAGGAATAGGTCTATTGTGGAGCGTGTAGTTTGTGTGATTCGAGTTGCTTCGGTTATTAATTGGTCAAGGAATAAATCGTAGAATGCGGTAAGGAATTCATTAGCAATGGGATCCTTGGGAGTGGGAGGAGAGTTTTGCCAGTCTATTTCTAAATTAAAATCGCCTGTTATGTAAATGGCCTTGTATTTGTGCTGGATGTATTGTACACGACGGAGGGACTCCAATAGTTCATCATTGATGTGCCGAGTTGAATTTGGAGCACGGTATATAGAGCCTATTAGAAATGTATTGTTTGCACACGTGAATTCCACCCACACAGCCTCAGCATCAGTTTCAAGCTCCCGTTGGCGAACAGGCCTTAACTCAGGTTTTATGGCTATTAGTACCCCTCCCCCTGATGTCCAGTTTCGATCTTTGCGGAACATGGTGTATGTTACCGGAAATATTTCTGAGTCGTTAGTGGATTTTTTCAGCCATGTCTCCCCTGAACACACAATTGACGGATTAAGTGCTGTGAGACAAGAACGCAGGTCCGGTCGTTTGGAGGGACATGTTACACTTCGAGCATTGAAGGAAAAAATGGACAATGCTTTGCCATCCGAGGGTGTTACGTCACTATCTACACTATTTGCACTCTGTGTCGATGTATTAAAAAATGAGTTAGAGAACTGAGGTAAAGAACAGTTCCAACACAGCCACGATTGTTTCCCAGAGGTGATTATTTTGTGTTTTGAAGCACTGATTTTTGCACAAGTTCTGTGCGCTTGAGAGTGGCAAGATGTACATGTCACAAATAACTGATTCACACGACCCTTCGAATCACAAATTATACACACCTTATTCGGCCCTGGGTACATCTCCACATCTCCACTGAGAGCCACAGACAGCACCACGAGATGTAATAATGTAGCGGGCGGTCTGGCAACCCCGCGCAGTGCTGGGCGCCCTCTACCTGCTGCCGTGACTATCAGCCCCTCGCTTCCACACCATGTGAGAGAAGATATATTGAGTTTACAACTACCATGAGGTGTTCCTTCAGGTCCGAGTTCACACACGAGTCTTCAATTGTTAAAGAATGATCGAGGATCTTTTTCGAGGCACCCACTGAGCTTTTTACTAGGTAGAACACGAGGAAAAGTTGGAGCACTCTAACTGCTACACACCTGCTGGCCGCCATCTTGCAACGACCGTTGGAACTTCCCCTCTGAAGGAATGCTTGCTGAGGGATTTTTATTACTCTTAGAAAATCCGACGACTTTGGCCGGCTTTGAACCCGCGACCTTGGGCATAGAAGTTCAGCATGTTACCAGTTACGTCACCGAAGCCTCTACCCACAGAGTCAGATGGAAAACTGAATGTGATCTCGTGTAATGGCGTTGTCTTGGCAACCTCTGATAGCTCATACCTCATCAATTTAGAAGAGTTGTCATAGTAACCTCTGATTGCACTTGGCATTTTCTTTAATTCCGAAATCATTTTTCTCATCCCTTGGCGTAATGGTGGGTCATATCAAAAATTCTTTCAGACAAACGTTTTAGGTAATTATTATGCTAGTTGCTCACGGTAAAATGTTTCTTAAAATTTATTTTGCAACTAATTTTATAAAAATCTTACGAAAACAAGCTGTGTTGTTCACGGTAAAATTATTTTTATAAAATCCATGGATGTATCAGGATCGCCATCTACCGATAAACTTCTGAACCAAGAATCAGGTGTTCAACACACATTGGTTTGAGAGTATGGCTCCAACAAACAAAGCAAAAATTGCTGCTTTAGCTACAATTATATGTCGTACAGTGGTAAAAAGGAAGAAAAGAAATGCTAGGAAGTGCAGGACTCGGGAATGGATAAAAAGAAGAGATGAGTAGAGGAATGCTGTCCTTGGTCGAAAATGAGTTGAGGTTAGAAGATCAGAATTCATATAGGAATTTTCTAAGAATGGAGGAAAGCAGTTTTAAAAAACTCCTAGATCTTGTTGGTCCCAAAATTATTCGACAGGACACTAACGTGAGGCAAGTCATTTCTCCTGAAATGAGACTGCGAGTACGAAGCCCGTTTATCTTCGCCTTCACATCAGCCTGGCTTGTGTTCGGTCGAATTTGTGCAACATATTCGGCGATTGAGATTTCTGCCTCCCTTCTGGCATTTCTATTGTGGTATGTGGGCGTTTTATCCTCATACAAACACGGAAATTTCTGGTGCTCGTCCAATAAAACACTAACAGCTTCCTTAGTCCAGCCAGAGCCTGCCATTTTCGAAGTGTTTGTTTACAAGCGAGCTTCACAACCTTCTCACCACGTGGCGCCAGCATCATCGTCATGGCAGCTTCCCTGATTGGTTCGTTTCGCAAAATTAATTTTACGGAATAGAACATGTCCTATTTTATGGAAAGTTTTATCAAAGGTTTTATAAAACTTGAATTTGACCGTGAGCAACTGAAATTTTATAAAAATAAATTATTGTACAATAAATTTGAAGGGTTATTTTACCGTGAGCAACGAGCATTAGGGGAATATTTTCCATTTTGTATGGTTTTGATGTTGTGCCTATTAAGAGAGCTATTATTAATGTTTCCCGAAAAACCCACTTTTTTCCACCCCTTTGGTCAATGGTTGGTGTTATCAAAAAACTTTTCGAACATAAATTTGTGGCACTTATCCGACACATATTATGAACTTTGAATGGATTCGATATTTCACGTATTAAGAGAGTTATAGCGACATTTCACTTTTTCGAAAAAGCCCCCCATTTTCACCCCCTTAGACCGATTTTGCCCAATAACGAACTCGACCGTGATTTTATAGGGATACATATTATGTAAAAAATTCAAGTGATTGGTGCAAAATTAGGGCAGTTATCGTGTCCATAAGAAACTTATATACAGTGTGATCCACCAGCCCCTTATTTTTTTTTTGAGGAAGGCAACCCAACTAACGCGTATATCACAGTCATCCTAAAAACATTAGTACCTGCTCCTTTACTTCCATTGTACAACTTTACCCTTGAGTACATCCTCGCGAATATAGTAGAAATCAATAGTGGCAGTGTTCTTTATGACCTCAAATATAATGCATGATTAAAGCGATCAGAGCTCCGAATAACACCTTCTTACGTTTGGACAGGAAGTGTCTACGAATAGATTCAATACGTGCCAGCAATACACCATGGTTCTCGGTAGCTATGGTGGCTAAATCAAGAATTCCTAGAGTAGCGCCAACGAAGTCGCATTGTAGTAGGTACAAACCTTGAACTAGTACATTTTTTTTTTTTGCTTAATGTCGTTTATTGTAGATGTATTATGGACGCATATCTATCTGTTCCAACGAGTGATTTTTTATTTGGTCCAGAAAAGGACCGTACTTATCCCATGGTAGGCAGCCAGATTGGACGACGAGATGATGATCTGTAGAATGAAAGCAAGGTATCATGTATATTCAAGGTAGCAAGTGTTCGAAATGTTGACCACCTTTGTTTAATGGAAAACTCCGACTCACTCAGACGACCCACATAACAAATAGATTTGTTATGTGGGTATGCTCACGAATAAATACATCAGACCGAAACTATAATTTCTTTCAACAGCGTCTGTGCGAAAAGCGCTTGCTATTCACTTACAGTAATAGTTAGTGAGGTTTTAAGGGGCGGAACTACGAGGTAATCTGCCCCAAATATACAGTAAATACAGATAATTATAACATTATTGGTTTTTCATCCCTTTTAACTGCTCTGGCTTTTAGATACGCCGGGGTGCCGGAATTTTGATCCGAAGGGGATCTTCAACGTGCCAGTAAACCTACTGACACGGCTCCCTCGCTTTTGCGCACCCTTAAATGCCAGCTGACTGCGCCAGGATACGAACCTGCAACCTTGGCCACAGAAAGCGAGAACGTTAACGCTGAGCCTCGCAGCAAGGCAGCAATTACAGAACCTGTCATAATATTATTCTGGGATCAATATTGAACTATTAAAATTATAATTATCACGAATAGAGTCGCCTCAGTTGCGTAGTGGTCAGCGTGATTAGCTGCCACCCCGGACGTCCTGTGTACGATTCCCGTCTCTGCCAGGAAATTTGAAAAGTGGTATGAGGACTGGGACGGGGTTTACTCAGCCTCGGGTGGTCCAAATGAGTAAAGGGGGTTCGATTCCCACCTCATCCATCCTCAAAGTGATTTTCCGTGGTTTCCCACTTCGCCTTTGGGAAAATGCCGGGATGTTACCTACCGTACGGCCACGGCCGCCTCCTTCCATCTTTCTTGCCTATTCCTCCCGATCTTCCCCTCCCTTCTCATCCCTCAAGAAGACCCTGTTCCCTTTGCAGGTGAGGTGCCTGGGCGAGGTGCTGATCCCATCGCCCCAGTTGTATCCCCCGCACGAGATGTTTTAAGCTCCAGGACACTGCCCATAGAGGCGGTAATGATGGGATCTCTCGCTGAGTCCGTGGGAAAACCCAACCTAGAGGGTAAAATCGACTAAAAAGTATTAATTATAACGAATAGTATCCATCCATGGTTTTGAACAGTATTTAGGGAAAATAACAATTTAAATGACACAAGAAAATAACTTTCCCTACCGTCTTCGTAGATAATGTGTACAAAACCAAGTTGAAATCTTGCTGTACGAGGTAGGGAGGGTATAATAAAATAGTTAAAAAGAATTTAAAAATCTGCCGTTGGATAGTTTTAACCTGGGATCTTCGAAAGAGCGAGTGGGCGCAATAACACTTGCACACATTTCCAACACACTCTGGAGGTTTTTGTTGCGCTTCTTATTAACGCATATGGTAAAATATTCCATTATTACAGTTAGATCTTAAATATTGATTGGAATGCATTCATTCAGTACCTGGTATGTTTTCTAATTTACTTAAAGCAAGTTTCGCGAGCGCTTTGCGTTAATATGGCGAATGAACTGCAAATAATGTCCTCAAACGACAGCCCTTCGGTTTTATTTCATACAACTTACCGTACAAAATGCTAGCGTGTGATACACTTCGGTCATACAAGAGGGTGTACTAACGAAGAGAACAGAATCATACAGCATTTTGTACCAGCGATCACAGCAGCTTCCTTGCCAGCGAGTGTCGTGTGATACGGGCTTAGAGATAGGCTAAGACTTTTTGTTAACATTTAATAACAAAACAAGATGTTCGGTAAAGAACGTATAGCCTACTTTCTCCTAAGTGCATGAGTATTGTTATAACTCTCTGTCCTTTTCAAGGAGTATAATTGAATGTTGGTTGTAGTAGCTTCTTGAAATACAACGTGCTATACGGATATTATACATGAATATGCGGTGCTCTTTGCTAGTGCTACCTCTGTAAAAACTTTTATTCAATTCGGTTTCACCGTATTTGAATTGATATGGGGAATCGATTTGCACACATACATGGCTGCTATCAGAAAACTATTGGGCTGATGACCTTGTAGTTCAGTCAAAAGATGCTTCCACACAAAAAGGTATGTTGTTGAAAAATTTGGTAGAGATCAGATGATTAGGTTGGTCGTAATTTGATTTAAGCTTTTAACATGTGGGTGGCCGCCATTACGTTTCCGTCCAGATGGCGGCGATATAAAACATGACACTGAGATGCCCTTTGCTAGTTCTACCTCTGTACCAAATTTCGTTCCATTCGGTTTCACCGTGTTTGAAAAGTAGAGGGAATCGATTTGCACACATACATGGCCGCCATCCGCACATTATTGGCCTGATGACCTTGTAGTTTGGTCAAAAGATTCTCTATACATAAAGGTATGTTTTTGAAAAATTTGGTAGAGATCAAATTATTAGGTTGGTCGTAATTTGATTCAAGCTTTTAACATTAGGGTGGCCGACATTACATTTTCGTCAAGAAGGCGGCGAAATAAAACGTGACACTGGAGTGCCCTTTGCTAGCGCTACCTCTGTACCAAATTTCGTTCAATTCGGTTTCTCCGTGTTTGAATTGATAGGGGGAATCAATTTGCACACATAAATGGCCGCCATCTGCAAACTGTTGGGCTGATGATCGTGTAGTTTGGTCAAAATATGCTTCCCACAAAAAAGGTATGTTGTTGCAGAATTTGGTAGAGGTCAGATTATTAGGTTGGTCGTAATTTATTTAAGCTTTTAACATTTGGAAGGCTTCCAATACGTTTTCGTCAAGATGGCGGCGATATAAAACATGACACTGAGGTGTCCTTTGCTAGTGCTACCTCTGTACCAAATATCGTTCAATTCGGTTCACCATGTTTGAATTGATAGGGGGAATCGATTTGCACACATACATGGCCGCCATCTGCAAGCTATTGGGCTGATTACCTTGAGGTTTAGTCAAAAGACGCTCGACATAGAAATATATGTTGAAAAATTTGGTAGAGATCGGATGATTAGGTTATTCGTAATTTGATTCAAGCTTTGAACATTTGGGTGGCCGCCATTACGTTTCCGTCCAGATGGCGGCGATATAAAACATGACACTGAGATGCCCTTTGCTAGTTCTACCTCTGTACCAAATTTCGTTAAATTCGGTTTCACCGTGTTCGAATTGATAGGTGGGGGGACAGACATTCAGAGTATACACACTCTCACACACACACACACACACACACACACACAGACACAGTCACACACACACACACAGACACACAATTTTTGGCCCTTTGTAGATCTCATAAGTCTACTTTCATTTTTACAAAAATCGAAAGTAGGCTAATAATACCATGGGAAATCCTAAGGAATACGTATACTTCGATGCAAGCTCTGGCGATCAGAATATCCTTCGATATGTTGATGTTTTGTTTCATTTGAAAGGCTAGAACATCGCGGTCATTTAACCCCGTTTACTTGGGTGTGTGTGTAGAATTTGTCTGATAACCTGAGTTATTTTGCGGGCTTGTAATGATGTGTATATTTGCTATTAAGGATTGGGAAGGAGGCGGCCGTGGTGTTAAGATAGAATCTGTCCCGGAATTTGGCCGGAGTAGAGGTGGAAAACCACGGAAAACCATTTCCAGGGTGGCTGAGGTGGGAAATGAACCCACCTCTTCACATATTTGCTTGGCGAGTCTATGTGTACTCTATTTCAGCCCTCAGATAAGTATTACATTTCTTGGCAGAGCTGCGAATCGAACCCGGGCCTCCGGAGCGACACTTTGATATGTTACGTTAATATTAATGCCAGTGTTTTAATTTTCTGCCATTACAGGTCACGTGGCATAACGTACCAATTCGATCGTATTCTCTTTATAAATCAGCAAAATTCAACTTACTCTTCACAAAAATACGTCGTAAGGCAATAAATGTGGCAATGTAGTTACTTCCCACTAAAATGGAAAGTGGGCTTTCGTTCAAGAAAGTATGCCTACTACTGGATTCGAATCAGCATTCTACCCGCTCGCGCCCACTACTTACGGTCAGGCTTTAACTCTCTCAGCCACCAACACATGGTAGATACTGCACGCTTAACGTGCTGTAGTTACTGTAGCCGTCCCACCTCAAACGTTTAAGTCCATGTCAAAGTCTTAAATCATGGTTTATGGTGTTGATTTAACTTTCTACTATTACAGATCACGTGGCGTAATCCATTAATTCGATCGTATTACGTGTATTGTGCCCATGTGGGATTGGCACAAGATCGAACCCCTGATGCTTTATAGAAAAATATTATACGACTTTATAAAGATTACAGAGAATACAAGAGTAAGCCCACTGGTGAGCGACCGTAGGGGCAGCTCAATTGGAGGTAGCTGGCCAGGTCAGGCACATAAACACCATTAAAGGTGACAGTTTAAAAGCAACGAACCATTAAGGAAACTATTACAAATTTAGCGAGAGTCAAAGTCGAGAGGCCATAAATACCACTCGAAATTCCGATGTGCCAGCGACTTCAACAAAATTATGACTTTTCAAGAGGGCAAGCTAAGAGGAACTTTTTCTCGAGAGGCTCTTAAAAACTTAACCCAGGAATGTGAAGAATCAGCAGTTTTCTCACGCACAGAGAGAGGGGATGTACCATATTAAACTTAACAAAATAAACCCACCAGAATTGTTAAATCTAAAGTGAGACAAGAAATGGGAACGACAAAAATCAGTAGGTTGGCAGGCCTGAAGAAGGCACTTGAAAGACTGCAAACCAAGAGAAAATGTCATCATAAGTCAAGCGAATAGCTATCCGCGGACGAAAAGGGTGTTTAGGCTGGCCTGCAACGGGGATAATAACTAATTAAATTAATTAAAAATAAACTAGCGAAGGATTTTCATTCCGCCAGCCGGCAATCAAAATATAATAACAAAATACACTTTAAATTAAATTATGGAGAAAATTAAACTACGGAATCAGAAATTCAGCTTCGACATTTTTAGGAACTAATTTCTAGACAGAAACGAATAAATAGGGAGCAGCCGAGGGAAGAAGTGTTCAGCTCTCATTCAGTATCATTCAGTCGAACGAAGTCTCATCAGTCTACGAGAAGCCATGCCGGAGGGCATGTCGTAGGGAAGTCTCGTCAGTCTACAAGATATAAAGTACAGTCACGTTGCGATGAAAGTTCATCAGTCGAGAGAGGAACTTTGCTAGAGGCAGGTTATACGAGAATCTTCAGAGACCACAGTTCGAGTGTGCTACGCAAGTTAACCAGTTTTAACAGCCTCTGTATAGGCATGTTACTTAAAAATTAATCAGTACGAACAAGTTAGGTCTAGCCTCGGGAACGAAGTGCGCAAGTCCGCAAGAAAATTATAAGCACTACAATCAGAAACACTATTGTTCGAGTCTCGCAAGAGACGAAACCAGTATGAAGTGCGATAGACAGTAAACAAAATCGAACGAAGTCAGCGAAATAGTATTGGTTCGAAACCAAGCCGCGTGCAAACATAGGAAAGGCAGAAGATGCGAAAGTATCTTAAGAACATTAACGGACGAGGTGCGAAAAGTAAGGACATCGTAGGAGTTAGGAACTCCGAACACTGAATATAAAGAGAGAAATTATAGCGCGCAGGGAGAGACTAATAAATTAAAGAAAAATTATCCAAGTAAAACTTCGGAGGACGTAGGTTCAACAGTCAGAACATTTAATACGATCTTCAGGGAAGATTACGATAGAAGGAAAAGGAACTATACAATTGATAGGCAATTGTAAAGCAAACGTAAAGCGCGATAGCAGAAGGACATATGGAGCATAAATAAGTAGAGAGAAAGCTATCATAGAAGGAGGTCCGAAAAGAGACAATTACGATCTTGGGAGTACTAGGAAGAAAGACTTACCGAAGGGGAGGAAGATAGGATCACACGTTCAAAGCGGTACAGGGAGAAACCATCCAGGCTATTTTCCACCAGTTGTACGCTGAGAATTGGTCCGTGTTCGATTGTAAATAGTAATTAAGTGAATTTTTAATGTGTTTTTATAAGTGTTAAAAGTGAAATTAAGAAAATGTATCAAGATATTGTCGTGTGTAAATATAATGACCAAGTGTTTAGAAGGGTCTATTATATTAGGAAAATGAAGTGCTGAAGAAATCATCCAGAAGTCACGTCATGAGCTGAAATATGGGTAGGTCAAAATGTTTATAATATCAAAGTGTTTGTATCATATGCTATTTCAGTGAATTTATGTGTGAAATATATGCACGATGAGTAATCAAATAATAATGTGTCAGAAGGCAACCACCAAGACGGTTTGCAAAAATGTTAAAAATAATGATAAAAAGTGCAAAAATGATAATAATAATAATAATATTGAAAGCCCGTAAATATGGTTAAATAACGATGAGATGATGATCTAAAAGGAGGAATCGAATGTAGTAACGTAAATGGCAAGTAAAAATGTATGCCAAATAAACGAAAGTAACGTAAATAAACCAAGCACCGTTAAAGTAATAATAATAATAAATATTGAGTTTTTACACTCCAAAAATAAGAAATGTTGCGTTTTATACTGCAAAATGTTGATGTTGAAGTAGATAATTGCATTCCGCAAAGTAATAATGAATTGATGAATGTTGATCAAAATAATGATAATAATAATCTCGAGTTGAATGATTAATAAATAAAATAATTGAAGTACGTGGAATAATTAAAATAATTGAAGGATCATTGGGATACCTTAATATGATGACAAATTAACGCTATCCAGCAAGTAATAAGAATAATGTGCTAAAATAATCGGTGTTATCGAACACCAGAAAAATGAATTGTGAAATTATGAGCAATTGAGCTACGGTAAAGTAAAATGCTAATGCGAGCAAAGTCGTGAAAGATGCTAAGACGATCCAAGGTATATAAAAGTTGTGTTGCCGAAAAAGGCCTCTAAAGAATAAATGAATTAAATGCTAGCAAGTGAAATGAATATATCCTGTGACGTGCGTAGATTTGGAGAAAAATGGTATAATTGTCGGAAAGTCGTCGAAAGTTGTTGTGCGAGGGTTCGACCCACTTAATCGAACAGGGATTCGAGTTAAGGGTATTGTTGTTGCAATCTAAGTCCCGCCGGGCAATTGCTAAATATGTATATGGAAAGTACTAGAGCTCCTACGATATGTGATTTCAACTGGAGGTCCACAAAAGTGTACCTGAGCCGAGAATTACATGGCTTGTACTATGCCAACGACGCTATGTTAAACCGACCAAATCAAGTATGTGGAATGAAAGGTAATGAGTTATGATCTCAAACTATGGCACGTGTCACAAGGAAAGTGAAATGAATATGAATAAATAAGGGATAGTTAATGAAGTAATGTGGTAGCTTGGATCCTCATAAGTTTTTGTTTTAAAGGGAAACGAAACAGTTGAAAGTTAAAGTCTGTGAATGAAGCGCGAAGACGGTAATAAATCACGTTAAACGAGGGGTTCGAGCCGCTGGCCGACCGCTCCTAAACAAGAGGGGAGAATACAATAGAGCTTTGTATACAAAAGGTTAGGGTGCTGAATGGATACTAGGCGTTATCGCGGAACATGCATATTTTTAAATATGAGGTGCTATGTAATTGTGAATGAAATAATTGAATTAGTGGGTTATTGAAAATCATCCCCACGTTACATTTGTAAAAATCGGACAATATTTGACCATAGTAGTCAAAGATAAGTTGATCATTAAATATTCCATTCCTACCTTAAATATATGTGTGAAATATAAACGGGTTAACTCAAATTTGAGTTTGTAAAAGTAACTGAAATGGTAAAGTAATAGCATGTGATACATCACTAATAAACCACCCTACTGCAAGGAAATGATTTGTGACGGGACGTGAATTCAAGGATGAGCATGTATTTATTTTCAAAGTGTTAAATTGTTGTAAAAACTAAGGCTTACTAATTAAAGTAACAGAACTTATGATTATAATGAATGATTATAATGAGATTTAAAGTAAATAAAATATGAATAAAGCCCAGAAGGGATGTTAATGATACAGTTAATTGTCTGCAAAGCCTTAGATAAAAATGATATTAAGTGATAGGCATGCTCTATGTCTCAGTAAATAAATGTTGCGGAAATGAAATATAGATGAATACTCAATGATAAAGAGATACCTAAGAAAGGTAACGCGATAATATAAATTTATATGAATTTATTATGTATTTGATAATTTGATAATTGGAATTTTCCAAAAATGTAAATGTTTGTAAATTATTTGTAATATTCCTGGGAGTTTTTATAAAATAAACTCATGCCTTTCATAACATGTTTGTTTTCAATGTAGTCTGGTAGATCCTAAAACAAGTGCTATCATATCAAATGTGAAATCACGTTGTGGGTGGACGTTACATGCCCCGAACCGCACAGCTAGCCAGCACGTGATTGACCATTTCCATATGAGATGGGTACAGTATGTGTGTTATTTCAAGAAGCAATAAGTCATATGTTAGTAGAATGGGCCGTAGTAATTGGCGGGGTAAAGTTTAAGGTCGGGTTTTCTTTGCTAGACCCATGACCCAATTACATTGCTGTCACACAGTGAGAGGGCAGAGCAATATCGACCATCGGGAGAAATGCAGTGTTAGTTGGGTTTCATAAAACTAAATAATAAGGGGCGGGTGGACCACACTGTATATACATATATATATATACATAAATTATATGTAAACTTTTGGTCTGACAATGGTTTTGGGGTCTGGGGGATATGAATCGCGAAGAAATGTCAAAATTTTCCGGAAATCGAAACATGGTACCAATTGCAATAGTTAGCTTCCTAATGAAATCTACCTAAATGGAGAAATGTAGAAATTCAGGAGATCGGAGTTTTGAATTATGTAGCTGACAGCAAACATGATGAGCGTGGTTTTCCCCACAGTTTTTCTAAATTCCTTTCAGGCAAATGCTTGCATGGTACCTTACAGGAAGTCCCGATGCACCTACCCTGAACCTAGATCCAAAGATATCAAATTGCTCTTCAAGCTTGGACGCGGTCTTGGAAGAGAGGAAAACAAAATCACGTCAAATTCCAAAGGAATTGTTTGATACTGAGGCTGAAGAATTACGCATGGAGAGGACGAAACTTCAAGTTACGTCACGTCTTAACGCATTACGCTGCACATGGTTTCTATGGTTAAATATGTACTGTACAATAACGAGATTCCAAAAACCGACAGAAAAGTGTCTATGTCACCTATGTGGGGAGTTATGCTCCCTGTTCCATCTTGGAAACTGTGCTGAATGATCACAACCGATCAGCATATTTGCTAAAGATCGATACAAATCATTATTTTCTTATTAATTCAATAAATACATTTCTTTCTTTTTTTGAAAACATTGTGTTTATTATTATTATTATTATTATTATTAATAATAATAATAGATCCCAATAATTACAGTTAGGTACACTTCTACATCCATCGTAGGACACACACTACAGGATGTGTAATAAGTCACATCCTATTTTAAAATTGTTGTAACTTTTTCTTTACTGATAATCTGATTTTATTAAAACCAAGGCATTGCATACACGGGACCACAAGGTTTTGTTTTTTTTGGTCCGGCTCGTTGTGTAGTGGCTAGCACTCTTGGTTGGTTCGATTCCCAGCTCTGCCAAGAAATGTAATTCTGGACTAAGGGCAGGAACGGGGTACACTCAGCCTCATGAGGCAAAACGGAGAAGAGGTAGGTTCGATTGCCACCTCAGCCATCATGTCCTGTGGTTCGGATTCTACTTGGCTCCTCGGCTTCTACACCTCTCACTTTCAGATCGTTCATCACTTAATCTGACCATCGCCTCCTAGGTCTGCCTCTGCTTCTCTTACCCTCTACAGCCGAGCACATTACCATCTTAGGTAATCTTTCCTCCCCAATTTTCTTCACATGACCCCACCATCTGAGTCAGTTCATACAAACAGCTTCATCTAGCGGGTTCATTTCTAACTTAGGCTTAGTCTCTTCATTACTTGTACCCTCCTGCCATTGCCCGTATCTATTTGTCCCAGAAATCATTCGAGCTAACCTCATATCAGTTACCTGTAGCTTATTTATATGATACCCTAAAATTACCCAGCTCTCACTTACATAAAGCAAGGTCGGTCTAAATACTGGGTGATGTAGGAAGAATTTCGTGGCTACACTAACTTCTTTCTTGCACAATACTGTTGATCGCAACTAGGAACTCACTGTATCGGCTTTTATACTCCTTGATACTATTTATTGCCCCATATTACCATCCTGAGAGAATACAGAGTGAAGTATTTAAAATGTTCCACATGCTCCACCTGACATTCCATTTTCTTGTGTTTCTTCCCTAGTGCCATAACCTTCGACTTTGAAATGTTGATCTTCATACCATACTCCCTACAATTAATTTCAACTTCTCTAGGGAGTATGTTATGAAGATCAACATCAGATAATCAATAAAACATATTACAAAAAATTGAAAATAGTGAGTTATTAACTAAGCACATGAATTTGACAGGAATTCTGACCCTCGAGGCACAAGATATTTATTTATTTATTCACAATAATTTTATTTGATTTGCGCACAATGTGCATGCGTAAAATACATAGTTTAAGTCTCACTTCCACAGAATTGCGTCAGGGATATTGCTCTGCGTTTGCATGTCCTTACGTGGTATCTGTCGCAATAGCCTCTGTGTGCATGATTACAGACAATACCCACTTAAGCACAAAATCTTCTATGCCCAAGGTCGCGGGTTCAAAGCCGGTGAAAGTCATCGGATTTTTAAGAGCGTTAAAAATCCGTCAGTATGCCTTCCTTCGGAGGGGAAGTAAAGCCGGCGGTCCCATGTCATAGATTTATAGCATGAAAAAGAACCTTTCACTAACTACACTGGCGTGAAGCCCCAATTTGTAGGTTAGGTTTGATTAATGCTCTTAAGTTCCAACGTTCGTCACCGGGCGCTGGTTGCGGTGGCATCTAGTAGTAGCGAAGTTCACAGCTAGGTGTCGTGGTCTGTAGCGTTTGGTAGCCAAAGCAGGAACTACTTGTAATTATCGTCTGCAGTCCTTAGGCTGCTTGAATTAAAATAGATAACACTCACTAATACAGTCATCACAATTAACACCGGTCATCAGACAGATTCTACACACACCCAAAGTACACGGGGCTACATGGCGGCGTTGTCGCAGCCCCTAAACTAAGGTACCAACCAAACAAGAAATGGAGGGAAAGAAGTAACCATTACCACCTAGTAACTACTATAGTTATGAAAAAATAGCATCATAACACAATGTGGTACTGAGAATGTGCCAACATGCTGGAAGAGGCAGACCTTCACCATTTGGTGATACATTCCCTGTACCACCATGCATTGACGCGATGACAGCTGGTGGACAATTTATTACACCACCTAACCTGTAATACACGGGGTTCATGACCAAAGTAAGTTCCAGGCCATCTAATAGAAGCACCAACAGACATAAACAGATCCATACCTGCTCTTTGAGTTTGTCCCCGAAGTAGCAGTAGAGACCGAGTTGGAAGAGGCAGCACAGCATGTAGCCCGCCATGGTCACCACCTTCATGTCCCATGTACCACTCTGCAACATCACATCATGTAGGGGCGTATCTCGACATTTCACTTCAAAGAAGTTACAGTAGAAACCTCTTAATGTAAGAAAGACCCGTCTAGGTTGAAAAAAATGGAAAATTATTTATTTAGCAATTTTAGTTATTTATTGGACATACTAGGTTGGACAAAGTGAGAAATGAAGTGATTAGGAGACGACTTAGCGTGGTGCAAGTTTCTGAGAAAGTCAGAGAAGCTGGCCTCCGTTGGTTAAGAGAAGAGATCAAGATTATGTGGGCAATAGGATGATGGAAATGCTTCCACCAGGGAAACGGAGTCGAGGACGACCAAAAAGGCGATGGATGGACAGCAATCAAGAAAGCATGAAACAGCGGGGGCTTGTGCAGGAAATGGTCCGGGATAAAACAACGTGGATGAGGAATATCTGCATCAGCGACCCCACATAAGTGGGATTAATCATGCTGGAGAAGAAGAAGAAGAAGAAGAAGAAGAAGAAGAAGTTATGTACAATGTAGAGAAGAGGAATTTGTCAAAAAAAAGACAAAAAATATGAAAAATTGTCATTTTATAAGATATAAATGACAATGATGCACGATTAATGACAACGCCCACTTTTACAGAGATTTATGTTTGTGCGTATAACTTCTGAACTATTATATATAGATTTCTGAACTCACTTCTTGTCTGCTCTGTTGAGCGCAGACTTTGTGTTGGTAACAATGACAACTTTCTACATTGTTTGTGTTACTAGTGTTTACTGAACATCGTTATAATATTATAATCACTATGATTTCGCACTGACCTATTGAATAAATATTGCTTAAGGAGCGGAACAGCGAGTTATCTGCCGCAATTATTAATAATTGAATCGTTGATTTGAAGAGGGAAACAAGTCCACTTATTTGCAAACAGATAAGTTGAAATACGCATCTATTTATTTATATTGTTTTATTTACTTATTTGTTTACTTATTTATTTGTTCACTTATATATTTAAAAGCTAAAGGAAGTAGGACAAGCAAAATAACCAGTGATGGACGAAATGAAGCAAGTTATGGGGCAGGAATGTTCTAAGAATTGTCAGAGGTAACAAAATGTAATGAAAAACTTCAACCTCATTTTTCTCAGTTTAACATGTTTCACTACTTTGGTACCATTTGTAAGAAAACTAATTAATATAGGGGCATACATTTTTTATGTATCAACATCATCCTAATGAACAGTAATATAATATACAAAATGAAATATAAATATTTTTCGACATAATTTTGGATTAACACAACGTACCTTAAAGAAATTCATATTGGCAAAAGTATTTCGTTTGTGTCAATAATCCTTCTTATTATTACAGACAATGATCCAAACAGTAATCCCTGAAAATTTCAATTGGCTAACCCAATCAGATTTTGAGTAACGTGTACCAAAAATTTGAAGATTTAACATAGGCGAGATAGGAAGATCTCTCTTATCTTTAGAAATCAATAGACATTTAAAACCCTGACATTATCATGATTATTTACACAAATATTTTACAATGGTTTTAATATGAAGGCCACGGTGGGTGAGTGGTTATAGTGTCCGGCTACCAACCCCAAGATTGCAGGTTCGTCCCGGGCCATGGTAAGTGATTTTTGAAGGCGACAAAATACCCATGTCATACGTTGTTGGCATGTTAAAGAACCCATTTGAATTCAGTAGGCCGTGTTCAATGGCAAAATTAATCTCGGGATTTTCCGCCAATACAAAGTTCCTCCATTCTCTACTTGAAAGCGCTGTAGTGTCAAGGAGTTTAGATATCTAACCTCCTTGACTTTCATAGCGTTCAAAAAAAACGACGAAATTCGACATGCAAGCTACCCTCTGGGTGTCAATTAACAAAGCTTGCACCAGGCACCCGAGGCCATACGATATTATTATTACCGATCAATGATGAAGTAGGCCTACAACGATGGTGCTTAGATGTTCATGAAACGTTGCATGATGTGGCATAAATCCAGCCTCACAGACTTCAGTATTCTTCCAGTTATTACTTTCCCAATGAAGCCAACTGTTTTTCATTCATTTAATTATTGCAAATGAGGTTATGCGCCTTGTTGCGTAGTGGCTAGCTTTCTTGGGTTTCACCGTGGTGGGCCGGGTTCAATTTCCGTCTCTGCCAAGAAATGAAATTCTGGTCTACGGGCAACACTCAGCCTCATGTGGTAAAACAGAGACGTGGTTTTCCGAGGTTTTCCACCACTTCTACTCCAGGAAAATGCCGGGATGGTTATTAACTTAATGCCATGGTTGCTTTCTTCCCAATCTTCATCTCAAATACAATTACACACACTAGTACAGCCAGCACAATGACACAGGTTATCAGGCAAAATTACACACACACACACCCAAGTACACAAGTATACATGACCACGATGTCGCCATGCCCCTAAATGGTTGGTTCCTCAGTTTAGGGGCTACGACAGCGCGGTCATGTAGCCCCGTGTACTTTGGGTGTGTGTAGAATCTGTCTGATAACCGGTGTTAATTGTGATGGCTGTATTAGTGTGTGTATCTGTTTTTTAATTCAAGTAAGGACTGCAACTTTGAATTTTTCAAATAGTTCCTACTTTTGTCGCTAAACGCCACCGTCAACGACTACTAGGCCTAGTTCAGAACTTAGCTACTAGACGCCACGACAGTCGGCTCTTGGCAACGAACGTAGAAACCTAAGAGCGTTGTTTACATTCCTAACCTATACAATTTAGCTTCACACAAGTGTAATTAGTGGAAGGTTCTTTAACATGCCATAAATCTATGACATGGGACCGTCGGCTTTACTTCCCCTCCGAAGGAAGGCATACTGAGGGATTTTTAACGCTCTCAAAAAATCCGACGGCTTCGGCCGGGTTTGAACCCGCTATCTTGGGCATAGAAGCTCAGCATGCTACCAACTACGCCACCGAAGCCGCAAGCCCCTAAATAATCAACAACAACAGCAAATGGGGTTAAATTCCCGGTGGCAAACTTTTACACTTACAGAAAATTATCAACTTCAATATCAAACACACTCAATGGACGCAAGTCTCGTTTTGGAAACTAAAGTAATTATCCATAATATAGCTTTGGAGCAATTAGTTCGAGTGAAATAAAAAAAAAAATATAAAAAAAACGACGTTTCGAGACAACAGCTTGTCCCTCTATCAAGGTTTGTTAAGAAAGAAAGAAAGAAAGAAAGAAAGAAAGAAAGAAAGAAAGACTAAACAATGGCATATAGCCTCCAATGATAAATGGTATAAGATAGGAAGCCATGTTAAGCCTCTGTGGCTTAGGCGGAAGCACGCCGGCCTCTCACCGCTGGGTCCGTGGTTCTAATCCCGGTGAATCCATGTGAGATTTGTGCTGGACAAAGCGGAGGCAGACAGATTTTTCTGCGGGTACTCCGGTTTTCCCTGTCACAAATTTAATTCCAGCAACACTATCCACTATCATTTTATTTCATCTGTCATTCATTTACTCATTGCCCCAGGGGAGTGCGATAGGCTTCGGCAGCCGGCACAGTTCATATCCTCGCCGCTAGATGGGGGCTTTATTCATTCCATTCCTTGGCCCGGTCGGTCGACTGGAAGTAGGCTGTGGATTTTCATGGATTTTCATTTTCAGAAAACCATTTCGAAAGAAATAGTTACTCCATGACTCCTCAGGAGGCTATATGCTATATGCCATTGTTTACTCCTTCCTTCTCTCTTTCTTTGTTTCTTTCTGGACAAACCTTGTTAAAGCGACAAGCAGTTGTCTCGAAACGTCGGTGTTTATTAACCCTTTATAGGGCAAAACAATTTTTTACTTTTATGTGTTTCTACATATTAATTTAATTTAATTATTATAATTATTACTAATGTTATTTCTGTTTCTCTAATTTTAAAAATTTAATTTTGATATTTTTATTGAATTAATTAATGAACTAATTTCAAATTGATTTTTACAATTATTTTCATAATTTTTTATACTTATGTTTAATATTTTAATTTTTATATTTCTTTTATTATTTTAATTTTATTTTTATGATTTTTATTTCTATATTTAGATTTTATTTCTACACTTCAATTGTTAATGTTTTTATTTTTATTTTTTAGCCTACTTTCGAGTTTTGCAAAAAAAATCAACAACATGCCTTTTTGTGGAAAGCATCTTATGCCTGACTACAAGGTCATCGGCCCAATAGTTTGCAAATAGTGGCCATGTATGTGTGCAAATCCATTCCCCAGATCAATTGAAACACGGTGAAACCGAATTGAATGTTTTTTGTACAGAGGTAGCACTAGCAAAGCGCACCTCATATTCATGTTTAATATCGCTATAGCACGTTGTATTTCAACAAGCTACTACAACCAACATTCAATTATACTCCTTGAAAAGGACAAAGAGTTATAACAATACCCATGCATTTAGGAGAAAGTAGGCTATATGTTCTTTACTGAACATCTTGTTTAAATATTATTCAACACATTACGTCAAGTAGATACGTTTATAATATTTGATTTTTAGAAATACTAGCACTTCGGCATTAAAATTCTCCGAAATTTGGCTGAAAGATTCAACAATCAGCATCTTTCAAAGCATAAACAGTCCTTATGCCATTTGGTCCACTATCCCATAAAGGGTTAAAGTGTCACTCGATCTAATAACCCCAATATGGACACAATTGGTCGAGAAAGTTTACGCAACAGAAAAGTAATTACAAGAGCCCAGAAGTTCTGGCATTTATCTTGGATAATATAGACAGGCTCTTAAAATAGGCAGTAATATGATAGAAATAGGCATTTGTGTGTGTCCGTTAACATAGCCATGTAATTTACCACTCAACGATGATAATTTTGGCATGATAAATAAGTCAGCGTGATCACTCGAGTTGCCTTTAACAAGTTCAACAGCAGACTAACAGCTTCTTTTAAGTTTGAACTGTTAGACAAAAGTGATTTTCTTCCTTTCTCAGCATTATCTTATCTTCTCAAAATCGGGAATACCAGACAATTACGCATTGTCACAGCAAAAGGGGGTATGAGGAAGGGGAAGAGACGTACTTCCCTCATCCTCTATCTTTCCTAGTATTCATAATGCCCCTACGTTCCATCCACTAAAGAAGGTTCTGCTATTTAAAGAGCTTAAATGGATAGGTTGAAGAAATAAGCTTGAAAACAAATAAACGATTTACAGCAGTAAGATTCTAAATAGATATTTTTCTGATGTCAATATGTAATTTAATTTGTGTAATATTTTTTATCTTCGATATATGGAAATTCATTATGTGCTTTTAAAATGTGTAAATTGCAGAAAAATGCATAACGATCGGAAAACTGGCAAAAGAAAAGCTTTAAAACTTAAAATATGCAACGGAAGCTAAAATAGACAAAAAAGGCAAAATAAAAACTAGCTCTACTGTCGTCAAATACAAGGAAACATATTTATCTCCATCTGATTCTTTAGAATATCCAAACAGATATAAAAGGCATTTTGCCGGGCTCTAATGAAAAATTCAGTCTTCACTTAAGCACACCAATATATTTGGGGGAAATGCTCTAAGAAATTAGCCTGTGTGTGTGTGTGTCTGTCTGTCAGAATTTCCTGGTCTGAGCTTCATCGGTGGTACATGATTTCCAGTCGTAGGATGTCGGCTCGTAAATGATGTCTCATGTCAAAGTTTCAGATTACAAGACAAAAATAATTAAATCTCAATCACATAGAATAGAATTGCAGGTTCCTTGCTAGATAAGTATAGTTAAAACACTCCTACAGTCGCCACAGAAACACAGGTTATCATACACATAGAATACACTTCCAAGTACACGGGACTAATGACTAGGATGTTCCAAGTCCCCAAAATGAATTAACAACGACACAAAACCTGTCGGTTTCTAAAGCGTCCTATCAGCAAATGATGAGATGATCTGCCATAAATTATGATCGGGTCGAGAGTGCTATTCATGAGTGCTCGCAGGGCTGCAACTGTTGCTCAAGACGCCCGTACTCTGTCTCCATGCATTATTCATATCACTGCTCTGCCTGCATCAGGCGTGGGTGGCTTTAATAAAGTCAGGTAATAACATCTTAAAATACTCTCCGGTTTATAGCGTGTTCCTAAAACGGCAAGTCTGAGCAGACTCAATAATAGCGTATAATGTGCATAGTAGTCGGTAGAATGCTGAATTGCTATGCCCAAGATCGCGGATTCAAACCGAAGTCGTCGGATTTTTAAGAGCGTTAAAATCCTTCAGTATGTCTTCCTTCGGAGGGGAAGTAAAGCATGTATGGTATGTAAAAGAACCTACCACTTCAATTGCTAGTGTGTAGCTAAATTTGTAGGCTATTTGGTTAGAAGCGCTCTATCAAGTTCCAACGTTCGCCACTAGGTGTCAGTGACAGTGGCATCTCGGGTAGCCAAAGTTGGAACTACTTGTACTTGTTTGGGAGCCTACGGGTGTTCAGATAAAATACAGTACCCCGCTATGGCCTTTGGCTGCAAATATAACTATCTTTTTAAAATATCAATTCACTCACAGAATCATACGTCATTCACTCAGGCAGTTTTCTAATGTAGGCATTAAGTTCGGCAAGCCTATATAAATTGTTCAGATTAGTACAATTTCTAATATAAGTTGGAATGGAGTCTGGCGCCCGATAATTGGATGGACCACTTTTCGGTAGTGGTTTGGTTGGTGTTTAACTCTTTATTTTTGACAAATACCAAATTTTAGTTTATTATACTGTATGGTTGGTAATCGATTTTCATTGATGTACTTAAAATATTCATGATTGTTATCGCCCTTGTGCAACGAAGGAGTAACATACTACCCTTTTACCATGTGTTGAGATAATTGCAATTTATCGAATTTTGTATTGGAATACTTCGCCTTCTTGAATGCGTGAGCCAATCTCCTGTAGAATATTGTATTATTGCTATTACTTGTATTTCTAATGGATTTTAAGAATTTATAGAATACATTGAACATGGGAGATGAGCTTAATATTCAGAGTTATTACACTGTTAGGCCTACTCGTACTATTTATGTCCATCATTCGAAGCTTCCTATTAGCCATTTTGAAATTTCAAGTGAGGCTTATCGATAATAAAATGTACTTGAAAATTATGCATGGCCTCCATATTGGAATTAATTAGCGGTTTGGGACCCATATCAAGTAGGGCTCATCAATGAACTGGAGATAGTAAACAAGAAAGCTGCTAGGTTTGTACTCGACGATTTTAATCCTAGAAGTAGTGCAACTTAAATGATAGAAAAAGTAGGGTGGGCATCTCTGGAAGATAGAAGGACGAAACCACACGGTAGGCTATGTTTAACACTTACACTAATCCGGCAGCATGGGGAGAAGTAAGCAACCCTACCTGAGCAGGGCAGATCATCTGCACAAAGTTGAGGGTCGACCGCAGCGTACTAATTATGGGAAATATTATTTCATTAATCATGGTATTGATAATTGGAACTCTATTATCTGCCACAGTCTTAGAGCCTATTCCCAAACATATTGATGTGTTAAAGAGAAGACTGAAATGTTGTGTAAATACTACGATATAATTACTACAGTTCCCAAATCGCGACTTGTGTACATCGAGTGTGTTTGATATTGTTGCTGGCAATTTTCTGTAATTGTACTACTACAAGGAATTGCCCTCATTTGCAAATAAAGTAAATGTAACAATGAGAAATTCACTACTTTGGCGTCCGACATCACGCATAAATTGGAAATGTCGAATTTGGAATCTGGTGACTGGTTTAGGCGGTAGTCGGAAAACTTCAGAACAGAGCGTATGTTGGAGAGACGAGTAAACCGTGTGGGGTAACTACATATAGGAACTTACGCCTTGGCTTTCAAAGGTCGTCCTAATGCAAATTATAGGTTAAAATGCGATGTATCTACAGTATTATAATTTAAGAAAAACTTGTGAAAGGTTGCATAATTTGTTATATGCTACGGTACAATACAATTTTTTTTAAAGATTGGAAACGAGAACTTAGTTAATCTAAATTGACTAATACTACTTTAATACAAATGATTAGATTTACGTTTGCTACCTTGGGATATATGTAGAAATCTTCGAACCACTGGTAAAACATATGACGTTTCAATGACTGCATTGGTTATTGAATTTTCTATACAAAAACATTAAATAATGGAGTTGTTATACGCCATTAACAAATCGATTCAGTTCTAAAACTCCTCAGCATAATTAGCAGAGGAAATGTCTGTTACACCATATTTTACCTTTGACTCACGCCTGTAGCATTGCTCTTCCAATTCTAGCATACATGTTTATTACATTTCTGTCTTCATCGGAGTTAATATCCTGTACAATACTACATTTTCTTAAGTTATACAAATTATGGTTTTATTATACCTAGGTATAGTGCGTTATAATGTGTATGTATTGGAGATGGCGGTTACACGTAATAGAAGACCTGGTGCATGGAGAATAGCTGCATTTAATAAGGGAATTTGCAATGGGTTTAATTCTTGGATATTATCATGGCAGGGTTTGATTATTTTAAATAGTTTATTTAAAATATTTGGTCATAAACTGGTGTAGATAATAAAATCTACCTTACTGTAAGATAACAAATGATAGAGAGGGACCTCAAAGTCTACCCGTGTTAGCCTTGTGATTTGTGCATTTGACATATCCAACATAACTTTCCTTTCACCATTTTTCATGGTGATTGCTCAATTATATTTTAATTTAACGATGTTAATGTGCTGAAAGTGCAAGTATGAGCGTGATTATTCCATTTCTACGTCACTCGATTTGGCCCAATAATTCGTAAGTAGTTAATTAAAATCCAATTACTATGCTCTGTTTTGATAACCAAGCACCATGTTTGTTATCGCTAAGCTCTCATCATATCTTCCTTTCGGTTCACCTGGTCTTTTTCTTTTTCACAGAGAAAAAAAGTAATTAGTGGTTACGGATTTTATGCTTCATTTTATTGACTTCTTTATATTCTCACGTTAGCAACGCATTCCGTCATGTTTTAGGTTACAAAGACTGCATAACTTGTATTCTTTACTTATGGCTTGGGCATGCTGGTTTCTAAGCCCCATTGTTGTGTCTGTAGTAGAGTGTGTGTATTTGTAACTGAATCTAGAATTGTGAAGGAGGCGGCCTTGGCCTAACGTTAGAAAGGATACCAGCATTTTACTGGAGAGCAAGTGGAAAGAACACAAAACTTCACTTGTAGGATAGCTGAAGTGGAAGTCAAACCTGCGTGTTTTCAGTTTTTTCTCATGAGGATGAGTGTTCCCCACGCCAACCCTCAGACAGGAATTAAAATTCTTGGAAGATCCGGGAATCGAAGCCGAACCTCAGGGCTGACAGCTTAGAATACTTGATACTAAGGTGATATAAACAACATAGATCGTATGTTTCTGAAGATATTAAATATCGGCATAGGCATTGAAATACTCATGGGAGTTTTGAGGATTTTTTTAAATGTTCATATTATTATTTCATATATATTTTATTTTCATTTTTCATTGATATTTTTAATTTTTATTCTATATTTTTTATTTCATATTTCTTAATATTCTTTATTTTTATCTTTTTATTTTATTTCTTTATTTTTTATGTTCATTTTTTATTTTTATTGATCTTTTACTTTTATATGTTTCATTCCTTTTCTTCTATATTTTTATTTTTTCGTACTTTTATATTTTGTGTTTTGTATTTTGAATTACGATTCTGTATTTTTTTATTAATTATCTTTTACTTATTATGTTTTATTTTCTATTTATTTATTTAATGTATTTATTTACCATAGATCATACAATAGATATGGAAGACCTAGTGATAAAGGGCAAGCCTCATATACATATTTTATGCTTCACTGGCGGAACTTACATATACATTGTTCATATTTACAGGATGTTCATATTTCACATATCTACATATCGTGAAAACGCCACTATACCTGTAAATAAATCTCGCACTTCTGAAATCCTTTAGATAAATTACTCTTCATATTACGATAAATATTTTAAAAAGCAAGCAAATGCAATAAACTTCGAGTTGTTCTACAGTTCTGCACAGGTACGTGTTTTATTTGAATGGAGATAACGTTTTCCGGTACTTTCTCCATCTCGTAAATGTTTGTTCATACTGTATGTCCCATCAGCTAAACGCAATTTACTCGTTCTTCCATTTTCTGAATTAAAGAGAGCTTTCTCTTTATCTCCGGAAATCATTATTTTCGTGCTGAGGAGATGGAATATTAATGTTGCTGAGAACTGCAGAAGTAGCGCGCTTTTGTTACTCTCGACGATGTTCATCGATCTAACAGTAGCATTCAGGCCAATATACTGGCCGGTGTACACAGGAAGGCTTACGCACTACAGCGATCAAGCAAGATTTTCAAACAGCCATACAGCGTCTCAGTGCCACGCGCCGATCAGATCGGCTCTCGCTGCTCCCGCCAAAAGTGCCAAAGCTGATTGAATCGGCGCGCTGTTAATATTATATTTGTAGATTTCTGTAGGCATATGTCCGTGATTATTTCATTCTGTTGGAAAGGTGAGGTCCCAAGCTTGCCTGTGCGGTGCCTACTTTTTTCCTTCGAAGTCCGTTACGCGATAGGTTTGATTTTGTATTCACGCCCTCCCTTGCCGCTCCCCCAATCACACACGTTCCCGCCAAAATTGCTGAGCAGTTGTTTTCTTCTTGTTGAAGTTTTCTGCTTACAGATGTTTTTACAGCTGGAAACGCAGTGTTTCTTCGAATATGACTCTTAGGTGTCCTTAATTTAGGCTCAAAACTGATTTTTACACACACAAAAATTGAACAATTATCAGAATAACTCAATTAAAAAGGTTTAGATGCCATATTTAATTTTATGAACATAATGTATGAAAGAATGAGGTATTGCTTATAATGAAAAGCAAAAATAATGATTCTATCGTTGGAAGTGGGGTATTTATGATTTTGTTTCGAATAGTCTGCATGACCAATGAAAATGGCTTGGCATTCTTGGCAAGTATGTCAGGAAATGGCATGGCACTAAGAGGGTTAATGCAGTTGATGCCACCATACCTGCACTTCAACCGTCTCTCAGTTCTCTGCGTCATAAACTGGACCAGTTGATTGGCACTGATATACGAAGCACGTCCAGAAAGTAAGCTCCGTTTGGTAATAAAATTGAATTGTGTACAGATACAGAAAAATTATTTATTGCACAACATTCTACACCTCATAAACTACTTTTCCACATAACTGCCGAAATTTTGCAGACATTTGTCATAGCGTGGCTTAACTTTTTGGATACCTTCTTCATAGAAGTTTGCCGCCGACCCGTAAACGATAGTGAAGACTCCCCTGTAAGATATACTACTGTTTGGCCATCACTGTTAGGCAAATTGCGTATGTGGTCAGGAGAACTCCTAAACATACGCAGTTCTCCTGGTAAGCACGCAATTTGCCTAACAGTAGTGACCAAACAGTAGGATATCTTAAGGGGAGTCTTCACTCTCGTTTACGGGTCGGCGGCAAACTTCTATGAAGAGGTATCCAAAAACTTGTGCCACGCTATGACAAATGCCTGCAAAAGTTCGGCAGTTATGTGAAAAGGTAGTTTAAGAGGTGTAGAATGTTGTGCAATAAATATTTTTTCTGTATCTGTACACAATTTAATTTAATTACCAAACGGAGCTTACTTTCTGGACGTGCCTCGTATAATATACATTTGCTTAAGTTTACGACTACTATCATCTTTATACACTGTATCATGGAATGAAGCACGACTTACAACTGTAATCTGGAACCCAGACGAGCAGAAACATGTAGCACTGCAGAATACTTGAGCCAGCATCGTCTTGTTGATTATTAACTCCATATTGTCCAGAAACCTGAAAGGCACATGTCAGGATAATAAACGCTTACGTTAGTGTATTCAGATCACAGTAAATTAAGTCATCTGCACTGTCAAAAATCCTACACCTAGCCAGCTTCAGATGTGACTGTTTGCCTATTGTGTGGGTATTGTCGTCAAGCACAGAAAATTATTTCTAAACCGGTTGAGGTCAAGACTGTGAATTAGCCAATGAAATGAATCATTTATGCGAAGAATCCATCAGATAGATAGTAGTTGCAGACTATGGTCGAGTGTCTGAAAAATGTGGCACGCGATCATGACTTCCCGATATCCCTGAAAATGTGAACACAATCATGTTGTTTATACTGTATGTGATGCCTTTTAGTTTCCAAATAATTTTGTACACCCCTGAAAAGGGAGAAATTCCTCAAGTGTTAAATAGCCACGTGATATGAAGCGTCAAGCAAGATGTGCTCGTTGAGTTTCGTTGTTGTTAGTTTATTTTACGGGCTAGGGACATCTTGATCATCATCACTTTGCACTTGGGGGGTGCGTTGAATAGTTCTGTTATGATCTCTGCCCCTGTGGTAACTTAGTGGCGTGCGTATGGAAATGTCGTTATTATGGTATAAGATTGAGGTAAATGCCCCGGGATTCAGAATAAAGTTCCATCAAAGCATTTGCCTCGAAATAGTATTTTTAATCTATAGTATTAATAAGTGGACATCCCTGTTTTATGAGTAACATGAAATATGTTGATTCTATTAGATTGTCCACATGTAAATGTATCTTATCTCCACGAGTCATGCAAACAGTTGCATCATGCCTGGTGAGTGGTGAATCCCTAGCTATTTCAGCACTTTAGAGGGGGAGAGAGATATGAAAAGAAAAGAGAGTCGCATGCTTATTGCATTATAATAACAATAACAGTTTTTTTACATAGTAATGCCCTACTCAGAAGCACGACTGAACCTGCTTAGCTGATGTGTTGGCCCTCTTTTACTCCCAAAATCTCTTCGCTGAGCTTCTTCCTTCGTTCTTCTGTCCAAGTTGTAGTGGGTTTGTCTCCAAATTGGTGATTGTCGATTTTGGTTCTGAAATTACATCTGCCCTGTACAATGTCTTCTGAGATGTTGATTCCCCGGAGATCTGTTTCAATTTCATGATGCCAGCTGTTCTTGTTTTTAAATGAATGGGCTAGGTTGAGAATTCTTTTAGTTAGTCTGTTATTGTCCATTCTATTAATATGTCCGTAAAATTTCAATCGTCTTTTCCAAAAAGTGTGAGATTTTTTTCATATTGACTATATAATTCCTGGGATGTTTTTTCCCTCCATATTCCCTGTATACAAACTGGCCCAAAATGTTTTCGTAAAATTTTCCTTTCTTCTTTCTTTGTTTAAAGATGCACCATCAATGATTAAAGTCTCAGTTGCATATAACGCTTCAGGTTTGATTACTGTATTATAGTGTCTAAGTTTTGCTTTCCGAGATGATGATTTTAGCGTACTTTTCACATTTTGCAAAAATGAGGAAAAAGTAGACTTATGAGATCGGGCAAATGTGTGTCTGTCTGTCTGTCTGTCCTTCTGTCTGTCTGTCTGGCTGTGTGTGTGTGTCCCCCCTATCAACTTCTAAACGGCTGCAGTAATCGAAACAAAATTTGGTAGGAGTAAAGATCTATACCTGAATACCTCACGGCCATATTTGAAAATGATGTCAGTGCTACCAACTGCTAAAAAATCGCAATTGGAATTTGAGCTCCATGTTGGATATCCTGGAAAGTATGAATGGGAGCTATTTAAAAATTGGCACACGTACAGATCATAATATTTCAGTTTAATTTCCAGGAGGCCAAACATGGCAGTGTTGCCAAAATGATTATAAGCCTCCTGATAGGTCCAATTTTTAAATGCATATAACTTCTACACTATCAATTAGAATTCAACCAAATTTCGTATGTTGTATGTGTACATAACCAGATATGACTGAGCGTATTCTTAAGACCTACCAAGGCTGCCAACTGTTAATAAATGCTCCTAATTTATTTTATCCAAATACCAATATATCAGAAAGTATGCAAGCCGACAGCTTTAAACTATGCACACGTATAGTACCTGACATTCTATATTAATTTGGAGTAACTTATATACGTCAGTGCTACCAACATGATTCTAAGCCTGCTGAGAGGTCCAAATTTAAATACATGTAACTTCCATACTATCATTTGGATTTCAACCAAATTTCGTATGTGCTATGTGTACCATAACAGATATGACTATGCGTATTCTAAGGAGGAACCAGGGCTGCCAACTGTTAATATGTGCTGTCCCTATTTTTGTTACCCTAATATCAATATATCAGAAAGTATGCAAGCCAATAGCTCTAAACTTTGCACACGTATAGTACCTGGCATTCTAGACGAATTAGGAGTAACTAATATACGTCAGTGCTGCCAACATGATTCTAAGCCTGCTGATAGGTCCAATTTTAAAATGCATGTAACTTCTATACTAACTAATGGATTTCATTCAAAATTGGCACAACAATAGATCATATTATTTCAGATTATTTCTGACCAATACATGCATGACATTGTTGCCAACATGAGTTTACGCGCTCTGTTAGATCCAATGTTTAACTGCATGTAACGTCCATGCTATTCATTGGACTTCAACCAAAATTTGTATTTTGTACCTTAAGAGATGGAACTAAGAATATATTCAGTCATCAGCGCTGCCAACTGTAGTGCTCTATTAGGATACATTATGCCAGGTATACAGTATTTCGAACTAATTGGGAATTTCGATATTAGCAACTTAATTTCGTCATTATTCTAGATAGGTTCATATTCTGTAGAATTGGCATGAAAAGTAGGCTGTATAGTTCTTCACGGAACTTCTTGTTTGGTAGGTCGAACGCAGTGTGTCGTGTTTGGCGGGGCCAAGTCACCGAACATAGTGGTAACTTCGGGAGTATCACAGGGGTCGGTGATTGGGCCTTTGTTGTACATGGTTTTTACCCTCGACCTTCCAAGCTGTGTGACGTCCACAATGGCGCAGAATGCAGACGACTCAATAATTTACAGAGCCATCAAAAATAATGACGACGTCAAAGCACTACAGGAAGATCTGGACAGTGTGGCACTGTGGTGTGATGTAAATAAGATGACCTTGAATGTAAACAAGTGTAAATATATTCGGCTAAGTAGGGCCAGACAGCCTATTGCACATAGCCTTTCACTGAGCGGCAAAGTTCTTCCCATGTGCAATTCACTGCGAATGCTGGGAATACACATTTCCAGCAATTTGAAGTGGACTGTACACGTTGAGGAATCTAGGTGTAAGGCATTTAGAATTCTAGGATTTGCAAGACGTAATCTTCTGGGATTCAGAAGCCGTGCACTCCGAGCGGTGTATCTCTCCACGATACGGCCCATTCTTCTGTACGGACTTCCTGCCTGGCATCCCACTACCGAGGATAACATGAGGAAGTTAAGTGCAGTCCAACCTCGAGCAGAGCGACTCATTTACAATCAGGGTAACAAAGTTTTGACAAAACCATTAACATCCATCAATGACATATGTAGCCAAATAGATCTCACTTTTCTCCGAAAATCTCTAGCTGGCACCATTATACTGTACCCATTTCACCGCCTTCAGCTGTCATATCGTTCAGTCCGTAGAGCACAGGGTGTCACACTTGTTCCTCCATTCGCTAGGACAACAGATTATCAATCTGGATTCTACAATCGCTCTGCTCGACTTTGGAATGACCTGCCTCGTGAAATAAAAGACCTTCCTCCACGACAATTTTGCCGCAAAGTGAAGGCTCTAAAGGGACTAAAACCCCATGTAAATTGAATTATATACTGTATAATGTAACTTTGTGAGTGATTGGGAGTGGGCGCGTGCGTATATATATATGTATGTATGTATGTATGCGTGTGTGAGCGTGTATATGTGTGTGTGCATGCCTGTGTCTTCCCTTTTATTTATGAATTGTATGATATAGACGTCATATACAGCAGATTATGTGTATATAGCAAATGTAAAGGTGTAAATTTTATAATGTAACATTTGAGATTTGTTTAGATTTAATGAACGGGGATGGAGACACTGATGTGTATGTGGGGCTTGCCCTTTCTCTATCTGCCGTCCATAAATTGTAGGCACAATTTTTGGTAAATAAATAATAATAATAATAATCCTGCAAGTTGTTATTATTATATTCGAATTAATGGTGCTTGGTTACTTGGTGTGGCTTGAGGTAGGTGCTCACAGTCTCAAAAAGGTTAAGAACGCCTGGCCTGTATATCTTGGAAGCATAGACAAGGAACAAAGTAGGTGTAAAAATCTGAGAGATTTTGAAATTTGGCGTTTTCTAAAAATAATTAGACTAGCAAGGAGAGGCAATGTGTTAAATCTGAGAGTCCTAAAGATGGACTAGTATATATGTTCCTAAAGTCTGTTCGCCGAGTGGAGATAGTGTAAGTAAACACAGTTGTACACGTGATTGCAGGGCTGCCCGCAAGAGGTGCAAAGCTGTTGAACGTACGCCAACTTCAGGGCTGTGTATAGCCTACATGTGAAGCGGGCTGACTTATCGGTTACATGCTACAGCGCGTTTATTTATTGTTCGTTTATGTATTTAATTAATTAATAAATTAATAAGTTATTAACTGCTTACGACAGACAACAGTAAACAGTGCAGCTCAGCACTAAGTGTAGCAAGTCTTGTCTTCTCTAGGGCTACGGCATGACTAATGATCTCGGAGCCTCTTGGCTACCCCTGTCCGGCAGAGCTGATGACGTGACCTGGACGTGTTTCCCTGTCCAGGTAGTCAAGTGGCCACGTGTTACTATTTACGCGCACTATCTCGACTCAGCGAACAGACATTAGTACAATTGTTTCATCTCATACGGAAACAGTTTCCTTCTTAGAGGAGATATTTACAGCGCCATTCAGAACCAGACCAACTAGTGGCAGAAGGATTCATTAAGGGAAATAGACTACGAGCATAACAGAAACTGTTTCGCTCGGCAAACTGAAAACAATATAGGTGTGGATGACAACTTGACAGTGGGATAGCTCACCAAAGATCTCAAGATCTGGAACGTTCTGACGGTACCTGATTAGTCCTTGGATTAAATCAAGATGATCAAGAGTCAAAACCTCATTCATCTCTCAAGGTCAAAAACGTTCAAGAAACACTTCTCAAAATTCAATTGCTTCTTAGGAAAATATACTTTCAAATTTGAAAGTTTAAAAAATTATGCATAACATTCCAATGTTTTTCAGAAGCTTTTGTGAAAATGCAAGGTTTATCATAGCACATCTCTAAGCATACAGGAGTCTTCGGTGGTGTAGTTAGTAGCGTGCTGAACTGCTATGCACAAGATCGCGGGTTCGAACCCGGCCGAAGTCGTCGGATATTTTAATAGCGTTAAAATCCTTCATTATGCCTTCCTTCGGAGGGGAAGTAAAGCCGGCGGTTCCATGTCATAGATTTATGGCATGTAAAAGATCCTTCCACTAACTATACCTGCGTGAAGCTAAATTTCTAGGTTAATTTTCATTGTAACGCTCTATCGAAGTTCCAACGTTCTCCACTAGGTGTCAGTGACATCTGGTAGCGAAAGTTGGAACTACTTGAAATTGAACGGGAATTATAGCTCGCCTTATGGGTGTCCGCTAGAAGCCTCTGGCGAACCGAACATGTCCTCGGACACTCCCGGCACTAAAAGCCATACGCTAAGTAAATAAATCTAAGCATACACTAAATTATCGACTTATCATACTTACTGGAGTAACTTCTGATGGTGTCTCACGCAGCCGCGAAGCAGCCGGACCATCTCCTGCTGGACATCATCTGGTGTCTCCAAACAATCATCGGTTAGGTAATTTTCTCCATTTTTCCATTTCTCCAAATCTGCCTCCTTCAATGAACTTCCACTATTGCTACGTTCCTCTTTATTCAATCGTCCACTCCTCAGTGCATTCTTTCGAAGATCTTCAAGACGCCTGTTTAGGATATGGAACTGTCCACTAGCATGCATCATGAGACCTATGATAATCATGTCGGTAACGGGGATCATAGGTATGTAATAGAGACCAATGAACTCATGGAACAGGTATACAAGTGCATACACCAACCAAGCACTAGTGTCCAGGGGGAGGGCTATCTTGAAGGGGAACCCCCACGTGGACTGCAGTAATCCCTCAGCCACAGGCATACAGAGGAAGAACAACACTACTATGCCTGTCGCAATCATGTAGCCAATGGTGAGATTTCTCACCTGGTCCTCGCAGTGCAGCATAACGCTCAACTCACTCATTGATAGGTCCTCGACGAAGAAGTCCTGTCTCAGCGTATAAATTATCTGCTTGAGCACATCTTCGTTGAGAACAACGATGACACATTTAACGAACGTTATGCATATACACAAGAAGATATCCATGGCCTCCGTCATGATCATGAGATCTTGGGATTTCTGCAGAAGCTCCAATATAAAACCATAAACGTAGATTATAACACTCCCTGTGATTATAAACATCTGAAACGAAAATCTACCTAATATTCGCCTCTTTGACCAGATGCCCAAAAAGTACATTATTTTGACGTTAAGGTGTTGATAACTTCGTGAGGTTGCCATCCCGTCTGCGGCGTATGTGTAAATGAAGAACGATTTATACCGGTATATAACTTGACTTCTATGGCCTCCTTATTACAGTTTAGGAAAGAAATCGTATTATGATGAATATGAAAGTAATATTGACACATTAGGTATACATGATATCCTAAGAGCGGAAAAGGAAGTCATAAATATCACTCAGGGATACACAAAATGTCATTTGTTATACATGTATTATCTTACTAACAGTCACATTTGTATTCGCCCGTGGTCTTCATTTTTTAAACAAATTCCACCTACTTAACAGTGTGAATATAAACTAATTGCACTTTCTTTGACTTGGCTCTGAAAGACAAACAGTATAACGTAAAGTGTCACAAGTAAACACTTCAGTGCCCTAGCCTACCCGCAGTCGCATAAATATACTTCAGTATATATTCAATCATCTGGAAAATATTTTTATAAGCAGTAACCCTATATTTTTAAAGCAATGGGGACCCAATCTGCGGTTTATAAATCACACCAAATGACACAACAATTCATGAAATTTCATAAAATACCTTTATGATGATTTTATATACCTAAAGAGTGAGTTAACACTCATCGATGTGGCACAAAAATAAGTCTGATCCACCTGCAACTGCCATCAAAATCTGTGCGGGTGATTAGATGAAATGTATGCATTTAGTTTTTACAACGAGTTTAGTGCACTGTGTTTAGTATTAGTATTTTTGTAAACATATTAAGGTATTCATATGTCGTAGTTTTGTGGAATTTTCACCATCTTGTATATCCAGATGAAAGCGTAATTTCTATTTTAAGAAAATGTATGGTTGTTACATGTTTCATGAATATGCTAAGAACATTGATTTAAATGGACCAGGGAGCACGTGTCTAATCATAATGCAAAAATAGGTCACACAAAAACTAAGAATTGTGTTATTATACAGGTTGAATCATCAATTATCAAGTTCTGATTCACCTATTATCCTCAACAAGATCTCAAATTAAAGATCATTAATTTGGGAATGTTGTGTACAAGATCTGAGAAAAATATGTCTTCATTTAAAAACTGAATATGAAGAAAGGAAAATAAGTATGTTTGAAATTTTGCATTTTTGAAATACTATGTTATATTTCTTGGTATAATAATCATAAATTAATAACTTTCGTAGAGATCGTCACAAACACTAATGTTAATAGTTATGTAAAGGAAAACTTTGAAATAAATTCATTCTGGTACTTGCTTGGTGTTCCCAAAATAATGCAATGTTTTATTTAATTTTTTTTGGGACACCGCTTAAATTGTAAATTAACCATTCTGTTGGCTATATTTACTTTCGAGTTAGCCAATTAAAATTTCAACAACAACAAAAATGTTTTAAAGTTTTGGAAATTTTCTTAAAACGTATGTCCATAGACGTTCTCTCGATGTAGTTTTTTTTAGCCTGTTTTCATTTAAGAACAAGTAGTTCTGTGAAGAACTAATGCCTATTTTCATACATCCTACTTATGTTTATTGCCACTATCAACATACAAAATTTCAGTTTGATTTCTGAAATAGATTCGTAGATATTGAGAACCGACTAAATATTGCGGATGGTCGCCATGTTGGATATTTATATATGTAGGATTTAGAGTTGTGTACTGTTAAATAAAGATGATTGTGTACGTGTAGTATTCAAACTCCAATCGCATGATTAGAACACATGAAGTAAAAATGAGATGTTAAAATTTCGCATAGCTGCCATCTTGTGGTTATGGAAACAATAGAAATAAATTAGATGCTAGTGGATTAACATTAGTACAAGGATTTACTGTACCAAGTTTCACTGCACTCGGATGGGTAAATTGCGAGAAACGTCCATGTGAATATTTATATTTCGAGTCGCCGCCATGTTGGATTTGTGATCACCAGGTTATTGAAAGTCCTATAGGTAAGCTTATGTTCATAGCCCCTATGAACGTAAAAATCAGTTTGATTGCTGTAATAGATTCATAGACATTGAGAACCGTTTAAATATTTCGTATGGTCGCCACGTTGGATTGTTATATGTATAGGCCATAGAGCCATGTACCATTAAGGGAAATTTATTGTGTTGGTTCATTATTCAAACTTTCACTTCGATCGCATGATTACGACACAAGAAATGAAAACTTAATTTTAAATTTCGCACAGCCGCCATCTTGAGGTTATGTACACAATTGAACTAAATTAGATACCAGTGCATTACAATGTGTATAAACATTTGCTGTGCCAAGTTTCATTGCTATTGGATCATTAAATCGCGAGAAATGTGTATTTAAAACTTTCAACTTCGCTTAGAGGTTTTGTAGCTTCCACCAGTACTAGCCTAAATAAAGAATACGATATAGATCAACTAGATTAATAGACGCGACACCGCTCATAACCTTAAATTCCATATAAATAGGCCAACTTGCGAGTAAATGCAATGTGCACAGCAGTAGATCATGAAAGGCTTGTCCAGTTCCCGGACATCTTGATTCACAGATCAACACGTAATTTCATATGGATTGGTTCTGTTAAAATGTATAATATTGATATAATAAATATCGTTTAAAACGATAATCTGGTAGAAAAAATATATAACCCGGCCGGGATTCGAAACCGAGGTCTCTAGTTTCACAGTCAGAGACGCTAACCCCACGGCTATTTCGACTATACGAATATTAGGCACAAGATGGTGACTTATTTTCACGTACCAATAATACTGCAACACGGAATTAAGTTTCATTTATATTTTCCTTGTTTCGATAATATTCCTGCGTGAAATTGAGTTTAAAATGCCTTACGAATAGGCCCTCTTGTGAGTAAAGAGAATGTATTCCTCAATAGTTCATGAAGGCTTGCTCAGTTCAATCAGTTGACACCAGAGTTCGCATGAGCGTTTACCGCCAGAATTAAAGTGTTCTGCAATGCGATCCAGCTGGCAGTGCGTCTTACACACTTTCGTTCGATCCACCACTGCCAGCTGGATCGAACGATACACTTCCGTCCCATTTTTCAAAATCACTCCCACAGAAATATCCAGCAACCGAGTTGAAAGATGTTACACATCAAACAATAAAAATTTGCCCTATAAAGGGTCGTCATTCGAGACAAATAATGTTCACGAACACAAGCTCCCCTAAGATCCATGCTTCAATTGAAATTTTGTTGCACGAAACAGAATAATAGTGTTAACATTGCAAGATTTGACAATCATAAATTTTATAATTTTGTCAAATAGTTTTTTATTTTTTATTTAGTCGATTTACCCTCTAGGTTGGTGGTTCCCACGGACTCAGCGAGGGAACTCAGCACTACTGCCTCTATGGGCAGTGTCCTGGAGCTTGGAACATCTGGTCGGGATGGATACAACTGAGGAGGTGTGATCAGCACGTCGCCCAGGCGGCCTCACCTGCAAAGCGAACAGGGGACTCATGAGGGGAGGGATTGGAAGGTTAGGATGGATAGGCAAGGAAGAGGGAAGGAGGCGGCCGTGGCCTTGCAGTAGGTACCATCCCGGCATTTGCCCGAAGACGAAGTGGGAAACCACGGAAAACCACTTCGAGGATGGCTGAGGTGGGAATCGAACCCCCTCTACTCATTTGGACCACCCGAGGCTGAGTAGACCCCGTTCCAGTCCTCATACCACTTTTCAAATTTCGTGGCAGAGCCGGGAATCGAACCCAGGACCTCCGGGGCGACAGCTAACCATGCTGACCGCTACGCTACGGAGGCGACTATTTTAAATATACAGTAATAATAATTGGACATCCCTGTTTTATGAGTACATGAAAGATGCTGATTCGACTCGACTGTCCACACGTAAATATATCTATCTGCGTGAGTTATGCAAGCAGTTGCAGCATACCTGGTGAGCCGTGAATCCCTAGCTATTTCAGCACTTCAGAGAGGGAAGAGAGATATGAAAAGAAAAGAGAGGTGCATGCTTGTTCGATAATAATAACAAGGGTGTCCGCTTGAAGCAGTAACAGCCTCCAACGAACCGAACATGTCCTCGGAAACTCCCGGCACTAAAAGCCATACGCTAAGTCATGGGTTCTCAGCCTGTGGTACACATACCCCTAAAGGGTACGTGAAACATTTCAGGGGGTACGCGACAGGCCATCCTTCTACTCGATCCACATGCGCAGTGAGCTTCGTGCAGTGACTACTGTGTGAGTTATTTACGGCGCGTGTATTTGAACTCCACAAAGAATTGCATCTTTTCTTTACCGAGCACATTTATCATCAGTACTCAATGAATGGCTTTCAAAATTGGCCGATTTAAGTGATATTTTTGAAAAACTGAACATTTGGAATAAGTGTATGCAAGGTAGTGTTTCTGATATGTTCTATGTTGAAATGAAAACTAACGCAATGATTGCAAAAATCACCCTTTGGGAAAAGGAACTGAAAAACATCAACAATATTTTGTTTTATTAAAATATCTTTCCTTATAAAATTACAAAGGTTAAACCATATTAACTAAATACCTTTTACATTTTTAATAACCATTATTACTACCTAAGAAAGGTTGGTAGGGGGTACCCAGGATGTTTAATTTTTTTAAAGGGGTACTATGGTTGAAAAAGGTTGAGAACCCCTGCGCTAAGTAAATAAATCTAAGCATACACTAAATTATCGACTTATCATACTTACTGGAGTAACTTCTGATGGTGTCTCACGCAGCCGCCAAGCAGTCGCACCATCTCCTGCTGGACATCATTTGGTGTCTCCAAACAATCATCAGTTTGGTAATTTTCTCCATTTTTCCATTTCTCCAATTCTGCCTCCTTCAATGAACTTCCACTATTGCTACGTTCCTCTTTATTCAATCGTCCACTCCTCAGTGCATTCTTTCGAAGATCTTCAAGCCGCCTGTTTAGGATATGGAACTGTCCACTAGCATGCATCATGAGACCTATGATAATCATGTCGGTAACGGGGATCATAGGTATGTAATAGAGACCAATGAACACATGGAACAGGTATACAAGTGCATACACCAACCAAGCACTAGTGTCCAGAGGGAGGGCTATCTTAAAGGGGAACCCCCACGTGGACTGCAGTAATCCCTCAGCCACAGGCATACAGAGGAAGAACAACACTACTATGCCTGTCGCAATCATGTAGCCAATGGTGAGATTTCTCACCTGGTCCTCGCAGTGCAGCATAACGCTCAACTCACTCATAGATAGGTCCTCGACGAAGAAGTCATGTCTCAGCGTATAAATCATCTGCTTGAGCACATCTTCGTTGAGAACAACGATGACACATTTAACGAACGTTAAGCATATACACAAGAAGATATCCATGGCCTCCGTCATGATCATGAGATCTTGGGAGTTCTGCAGAAGCTCCAATATAAAACCATAAACGTAGATTATAACACTTCCTGTGATTATAAACATCTGAAACGAAAATGCACCTAATATTCGCCTCTTTGACCAGATGCCCAAAAAGTACATTATTTTGACGTTAAGGTGTTGATAACTTCGTGAAGTTACCATCCCGTCTGTGGCGTATGTGAAAATGAAGAAGGATTTATACCGGTTTATATCTTGACTTCTATGGCCTCCTTATTACAGTTTAGGGAAGAAATCGTATTATGATGAATATCAAAGTAATATTGACGCATTAAGTATACATGATAACCTAAGAGCGGCAAAGGAAGGCATAAATTTCACGCAGGGATACACAAAATGTCATTCGTTAAACATGTATTATCTTGCTAACAGTCACATCTGTCTTCGCCCGTGTGACCAATAGTCATGGTCTCCAGTTTTAAACAAATTCCACCTACTTAATAGTGTGAATATAATCTAATTGCATTTTCTTGGACTGGGCTCTGAAAGACAAACAGTATAACGTAAAGTGTCACAAGTAAACACTTCAGTGCCCTAGCCTACCCGCAGTCGCAAAAATATACTTCAGTATATATTCAATCGTCTGAAAAATATTTTTATAAACAGTAACTCTAAATTTGTTAAAACAATGGGGAGCCAATCTGCGATTTAGAAATCACGCCATATGACACAACTATTCATGAAATTCCATAATAATACCATTATGTTGATTTTATATAGCCGGCCCCGTGGTGTTGGGGTAGCGCGCCTGCCTCTGACCCGGAGGCCCCAGGTTCGATCCCCGGCTCCGTCAGCGATTTTAAAACTGACATGAGGGTTGGAACGGGGTGCACTCATCCTCGTGAGGACAATTGAGTAGCTATCTGAAAGTGAGACAGCGTCCTGATCACGAAAACCAAGATTAACGGCCGAGGGGACCCGACGCGTTCATCACGCGTCACCCCAATATCTGCAGGCCAAATGGCTGGGCAGCAGTCGCTTGGTCGTCCTTAGCCCGTCATGGACTGTATAGTGCCAGGGGTTGACTTTTTTATGATTTTATGTACGGTACATTAAGAGTGATTTAACACTCATCGATTTGGCACAAAAATAAGTCTGAGCTTCCTGAAACTGTCTTCAAGATCTGCGTGGGCGATTATATGAAATGTATGGATTTAATTTTTACAATGAGTTTAGTGCACTGTGTTAAGTATTAGTATTTTAGGTAGATTTCATTAGAAAGCTAACTATTGCAATGGGTCCCATGTTTCGACTTCCGGAAAATTTCGACATATCTTCGCGTTTCACATCCCCCAGACCCCAAAACCACCGTCAGTTCAAAAGTTTATATATAATTTATGTATATATATATATATATATGTATATATATATGTATATATATATATGTATATCAGTTTCTTGTGGACACGATAACTGCCGTAATTTTGCACCAATTACTTCGAATTTTTTACCGTAGATGTATACCTATAAAATCTCGGTCGAGTTCGTTACTGGGCTAAATCGGTCGAAGGGGGTGAAAATGGGGGGCTTTTTTCGAAAAAGTGAAATTTCGCTATAACTCTCTTAATACGTGCAATATCGAATCCATTCAAAGTTCATAATATGTGTCGGATAAGTGCCAAAAATTTATGTCAAATAAGATTTTTGATAGCACCAACCATTGACCAAAGGGGTGGAAAAAAGTGGGTTTTTCGGGAAACATTAATCATATCTCTCTTAATAGGCACAATATCAAAACCGTACAAAATGGACAATATTCCCCTAATAATTACCTAAAACTTTTGTCTGAAAGAATTTTTGATATGACCCACCATTACGCCAAGGGACGAGAAAAATGATTTCGGAATTATAAGAAAATGCCAAGAGCTATCAGTGGTTGCCATGGCAACACTACTAACTTGATGAGGCATGGACCATCAGACGTTGCCATGACAACGCACTTGCACGAGATCAGATTCAGTATTTCCATCTGATTAAGTGGTTGGTTGGTTGGTTCTTAAGTTTAGGGGCTGCGACAACGCGGTCATGTAGCCCCGTGTACTTTGGGTGTGTGTAGAATCTGTCTGATAACCGGTGTTAATTGTGATGACTGTATTAGTGTGTGTTATCTGTTTGTTAATTTAAGTACTGCAACTAACAATTTTTCAGATAGTTCCTACTTTTGCCGCCAAGCGCCACTGTCAACGACTACGAGGCCAAGTTCAGAACTGAGCTACTAGACGCCGCCGCAGTCGGCTCTTGGCAACGAACATAGAAACCTAAGAGCGTTGTATACATTCTTAACCTATCCAATTTAGCTTCACACAGGTGCAATTAGTGGAAGGATCTTTAACATGCCATAAATCTATGACATGGGACCGCCGGCTTTACTTCCCCTCCGAAGGAAGGCATACTGAGGGATATTTAACGCTCTTAAAAAATCCGACGGCTTCGGCCGGGTTTGAACCCGGTATCTTGGGCATAGAAGCTCAGCATGTTACCGACTACGCCACCAAAGCCGCCTGATAAAGTGGGAAGCGGCTTCGGTGACGTAACTGGTAGCATGCTGAATGTCTATGCCCAATGTCGCGGTTTCAAAGCCGGCCGAAGTCGTCGGATTTTCTAAGAGCACTAGAATCCCTCAGTATGCTTTCCTTTGGAGGGGAAGTTCCAACGTTCGTTGCGAGTTGATGGTTGGGGTGGCATCTAGTAGCCAAGTTCACAGCTAGGTGTCGTTGACGGTTGTACCTGGTAGCAACATTAGGAACTACTGCTTGAAATTGACCGTCTGCAGTACTTACATGAATTAAGACTAATACAGCCATTACAATTCACACCGTGTATCAGACAGATTCTACACTCACCCAAAGTACACGGGGTTAGATGACCGCGTTGTCGCAGCCCCTAAACTGAGGAACCAACCAGAGGTAGATTTCGTTAGAAAGCTAACTATTGCAATGGGTACCATGTTTCGACTTCCGGAAAATTTCGACATATCTTCGCGTTTCACATCCCCAGGCCCCAAAACCACCGTCAGTTCAAAAGTTATATATAATTTATGTATGTATATGTATATCAGTTTATTGTGGACACGATAACTGCCGTAATTTTGTACCAATCACTTTGAATTTTTTACCGAATACGTATACCTATAAAATCTCGGTCGAGTTCGTTACTGGGCTAAATCGGTCGTTGGGGGGTGAAAATGGGGGGCTTTTTTTTCGAAAAAGTGAAATATTGCTATAACTCTCTTAATATGTGAAATATCGAATCCGTTCAACATTCATACTATGTGTCGGATAAAGCCCAAAAATGTATGTTTGAAGAGTTTTTTTTATAGCACCAACCATTGACCAAAGGGGTGGGAAAAAGTGGGTTTTTCGGGAAACATTAATCATATCTCTCTTAATAGGCACAATATCAAAACCGTACAAAATGGACAATATTCCCATAATAATTACCTAAAACTTTTGTCTGAAAGAATTTTTGATATAACCCACCATTATGCCAAGGGATGAGAAAAATAATTTCGGAATTATAAGAAAATGCCAAGACCTATCAGTGGTTGCCATGGCAACACTACTAAATTGATGAGGGATGAGCCATCAGACGTTGCCAAGATAACGCACTTGCACGAGATCAGATTCAGATTTCCATCTAAGTGTGAAGCGGCTTCGGTGACGTAACTGGTAGCATGCTGAATGTTTATGCCCAAGGTCGCGAGTTCAAAGCCGGCCGAAGTCGTCGGATTTTCTAAGAGCGCCAAAAATCCCTCAGTATGCTTTCCTTTGGAGGGGAAGTTCCAACGTTCGTTGCGAGTTGCTGGTTGCGGTGGCATCTAGTAGCCAAGTTCACAGCTAGGTGTCGTTGACGGTAGTACCTGGTAGCAACATTAGTAACTACTGCTTGAAATTGACCGTCTGCAGTCCTTACCTGAATTACAGACTAATACAGCCATCCCAAAGTACACGGGGTTACATGACCGCGTTGTCGCAGCCCCTAAACTGAGGAACCAACCAAAATCTCTGCGGTAGATATAATTTTGCGTGAAGAAGTAACAGACCGTTACATAGTTGCACATCAGTGTCGAAACCTAGCATAAGGACAGTGTGACCACAAGTATAAAAATGGACCCCAAATGACAAGAAGGTTACCGTTCCCATAAGACAATAAAATGTTTAAAATAAGCATAAAATGACGAAAAACAAAGTTAATTAAGCTCCAATTATAAAATACCTTCTCGCATTAAATGAGGTCTGATCCTTCTACGAAAATCTGCATATTCTGCCTATTTTCGCCTATCCCCAAGTTTGTCCGGTGAAATCTACCTCCGCCTTCCGGCGTGCCGAGAGGACTTTTTTTGTAAACATTTTAAGGTATTCATATACGTTTGAAATGGCGTATCTTGGTGGAATTTTCACCTTTTTGTGTTTCCAGATGAAAGCGTAATTTCTATTTTAAGAAAATGCATGGTTGTTACATGTTTCATGAATATGCTCAGAACATTAATTTAAATTGACCAGGGCGCACGTGTCTAGTCATAATGCTAAATTATTTTGGTAAATCTCTAAGGATTGTGTTATTATACAGGTTGAATATTCAATTATTCAAGTTCTAATTCACCTATTATCCTCAACAAGATCTCAAATTAAAGATTATTAAATCGGGAAAGTAGTGTACAAAATATGAGAAAAAATATGTCGTCATTTAAAAACTGAATATGAAGAAAGGAAAACAAGTATTTTTTAAATTTTGAATTTCTGAATAAAAAGTTATATTTATTGGGTTAATAATTATGAAATAATATCAATCGTAGAGATCGTCACAGACTTTTTTATTTAAACATTTTTGGGACACCACTTACATTGTAAATTAACCATTCTGTTGGCGTAAGTTCCTTTATTTACTTTCGAGTTAACCACTTAAAGATTTCAAAAATTTTGGAAATTTTCTTAAAATGTATTTTCCAAACACATTTTCTCGATATATTTTAGCCTATTTTCATTTATGAAAAAATAGGCTTAAGAGATCACCTTTTGTCCGTGTGTGTGTGTGTGTGTGCGTGTTCCCCTCTAATAACTTCTAAACGTCTGGAGAGATTTCAATTAAACTCGGTAAGGTCATAGTATTATTTTGGCAGACCTCGACCGTGCTCTTCAAATTTTATTACGTCTTACCATTCTAACATAGCGGCTGTGCGAAATATTTCACCGGCATTCAATATCTCCGAAACTGTTACTCATATCACCCTGAAATTTTGTACGGTAAAAGGGCACTACTAGAAGTTTATTTATGTGACTTTTAAAAAAATGGTAGCTACAAAACGAACATGGTGACAAAGCGAAGTTGAAACATTTAAATAGGCTTTTCTCTCGATTTAACCATCAAAACGCTGTAAAACTTGGTACAGAAAATGACTATAGAAATTGCAATGCACTGACTAATTTAGTTCAATATTTTACATAACCTTAAGATGGCTGCTGTGCAAAATTTTAAAATTAAGTTTTCATTTCTTGTGTTCTAATCATGCGATCGAAGTCAACGTTTGAATAATGAACTCACACATTAATCCTCATCTAATAGTACAAAACTCTATGGCCTACATGTAATAAAATCCAACAGGGCGAACATCCGAAATATTTAGACGGTTCTCAATATCTATTAATCTATGACAGCAATCAAACTGAAATTTGGTATTTTGATAGAGACTATAAACATAAGTTCACCTATGGGACATTCAATAACCTGGTGAGCCCAAATCTAACGTGGCGGTGACGCGAAATTGAAATCTTTAAATGGACGTTTCTCGCGATTTAACCATGGTGAACATCCGAAATATTTAGACGGTTCTCAATATCTACGAATCTATTACAGTAATCAAGTTGAAAATTTGTAAGTTGATAGAGGCAATTAATATAAGTAGGATATATGAAAATAGGTGATTTAGTTCTTCACGGAACTCCTTGTTTTTATTCATGCAAATCCAATTGAAGTGGTTATGAGGATTATCACATTCAATGGGAACTTTATACCACACCAGCTTGAGACTACAGTTAGAAAATGTGTAAAAAGAATATTTACATCTTTACCGGAATTGGTATGTTGCTGTTGCTTCAAATAAAGGTTTTTGGGCATCTTTGATCACAGGGGTGTCTACTTGTGTGATATAGTGTTGGGGTAGGTGTGCCAGAACTTCAAAGAAGTTACCAAGGGGGTAAACTATGGGGAGAAATCTCACTGGCAATAACGGGATTCGAACCTGCGATCCCCACTGCAGTTCCCCATCGCAACCGTGATGCACGATTTAACGCGTACGTAAACATCAAGGGGTGAGGATAGATGACCTCAGACACTAATGAATTCGGTGATAGAGGGCAAAGGAAGTAGACATATATTAGGTTCGTTTAAGTGTTTATTGAATGCAAAAAGAGATTTATTTATTTAGCGTATGGCGACTGAAGAGCAACTTATATGCATAGTTCACTAATTGTATAAAATTAGACATACTAAAAATCTACAAGTTAATATCTAAGTTTTCAATCCATTGACGGGCTGAAGCCGTCACTTCAAAGAAATCTTCTGGACTTCCAGAATAAGCTCGTCTGCTGCAGCAAGTTATAGTGTGTTTGTTGGCCTGATGTTCACTGCCACAGTCACATTGGGAAGATGCCGCCAATCCCATCGGTGGAGGTTCTCTGCACAAATGCCATGGCCTGTACGGAGCCTGTTAAGTGTCTTCAAAACACGTCGCGGTAGTTCCATGCCAACTGGCTGTGTACCTGGTCTAACGAGAGCCTGGTAGTCCTCATTTGCAGCACTAGTCCATATTCCTGACCATTTTCTGTTCATATTGAAATTCATTGCTTGTAACTATTCTGCCAGTATGATGGGTGGCCGTCTGGATTCTAATCGGCTTTTTCTAAGTACAGGTACATCACAGTGGAGATGTTAAGCAGAGGAGGCCACTGAGTCTTGCAGACTATACAGGAAGTTGAAGACCTTACAGCCTACAATGAATGAATATAGCCGAGGAGTTTATACAGCCCTGAAGCGCAGTTGGACTATCGCGTGCTAAAGCTAAAGATACACAGAAACATTGTACAAGTAACTAATGTACACTAAAGTTACAGCAATGGAAAGAACAATATTTAACTTTTGAAGTTGCTAATATTTATCTGTTGATCTCTTGAGGAACAAAGGTTCTCATGAAACTTGAATGACTGTTCGCATAATGCAAGAAGAGCACTTCAAACCTAGATAAGGAGAAGTGTTGATGCGAAGGTAGCTTTAATAATGCAAAATATAAAAGCTTTCCTACTCACCGACATCAACTTAAAAGTCCTTTTTAATGTGTTGCCTGTTATATTCAATGTAAACCATTGTTCTTAAATCACCCACCAGATTGACCAGAGCCAAATTGTCGGTATGTGTTGGGTGTTGTTGATGAATACATCGTCGTCCAAAATCCCCGTGTACTTGGATGTGGTAACCTACAGAAAACCACTTTTAGGATGGCAGAGGTAGGAATTGAACCTGTAAGTAAACCTTGTTTTGCCTTGCCTTAAGAAACCTGTAAGTTGGCAACTTGTAATAAATTGTTGTGACAAGAATGTCGGAAACTTCAAACTATAAATCATTTCAGAACCCATTTATCATTAGTTTTGCCTCACGAGGTTACGTAATCCGTATTCCAGCCTGCAGATCTGTAGATTGCATTAGATTTCAAGAGTGGGGAATTGCACCCAGACCTCCTCTGTGACAGCCCAGATTGCTTGACACTATACGACCGGGAGGACTTAATATTTCAGTAGAATACTTTAATATTAACCGCCTGTGAAAATTCGGCACCTGTCTTCATATTATCTGACTGAATAAAAGTATTTTACAAAAAGGCGGGGGGAGGGGGAGTTCGATTCTCAACTCAATCATCCTAGAAGTAATTTTTCATGCCTTTTTACTACTACTCTGTGAAAACACAGCCACCTCTTCCAAAGTCCTATGTTTAATTACGATTATACAACACAAACCCCTGGCACAGCAGCCCATGAAGGGCCTAGGCCTACCAAGCGACCGCTCCCTACCTATTCGGCCTGCAGATATTGGGGTGACGTGAGGTCAGCGATTTGGGACCCCTCGGCCGTTAAACTTAGTTTTCGTGACCAGGACGTTTCCTCCCTGTCAGACAGCTATTCAGTTGTCCTCACGAGGCTGAGTGCACCCCGTTCCAGCCCTCCCTAACGAAGCCGGGAATTGAACCCGGGGCCTCCTGGCATGCGCGCTACCCCACCGCCATGGGACCGGCACAATTACAATTATACAATAGACACCACAATAACAAAGGTTTCACTCATGTACACGGAGTTTATAACCTAGATGTCCAAGCCTGAAGATGAAATTACTATAACCACAACTTGTTTTCCAGAACTATTTTTAATACCTTTGCTCATAATAGCAGTGTGTACAGCGTGTTCCGATTCAACACGGAACTGTAAAATGGGTTGCCTACCCACCCGCAATTGGCTTGGAATCTGGTCGCAGCGCGCTAGCGTCGGGGCTGAGTTCGATTTCACTGATTGCCGCCTTCTTATGCAGCATTGCAAAGCATTTTGCTCTTTCAAAATATATTTACACAGGCTGCACAATACGTTTGAACGATTTCTTTTTCAGAACTTGTTATTTTACGCTTCTGTTAGTGGCTTTTGCAGGCTGAGTGCACCCCGTTCCAGCCCTCAGATCAGAATTACATTTCTTGGCTGAGCCGGGAATCGAACCCGGGCCTTGAAGTGACAGCCAAAAATAGTTGAGTTCATACGATTATTAATATAGGCCTATTAGGAGTAAAACGATCATAATGATTTAGTTTTGTTTTTGATGCACATCCTCTAATAACCTCAATAAAGTTAGTTCGAGCATGCGCATTGAAGACTGCACACTAGACAATTAGGCGCCCTATTCAATAGAAACACCATTAGCGACTGAACGCCCCGACCCACAGTTGTCTTATTTCTTTGTGCATGGCTGTAGCAGCTAGGGGAGGCGGTGGAATGTGGACGATCAATACAGAGGTTTGCTTCCACTGTTCAAGTTCAAACTAGAATTTTCCGCACACAATTAAAGCGTGAATATGCTGCAAATAATAGCATTTTAAGAGCAGCTTTTATCTTCTTGATCCAATAACGTTTGAACAGCGAGCCAGTATATTAGTTGTTCGCAACGTTCTTGGAAAATATAAAAATGGTAACTATATTTTTAACTCTCGTACAGCTGGTATATTGGCTTTAACGGCCAGTGAATAAAACTCAGCAATATTTCTAGGTTTATGCCGTGTCTTGTGTGGGGGTTCGCCTAGGAACACTAAGCTGGCTCATCAGCGGGCTCTTGGTGTCTTGGTATCTTTTTGGAACCCTTCATAGGGAGGTGAAAGGCTGCTTGAGATTTTATGTCTCGTAGTAAAGAAGCGCAAGTGCGCTTCATAAGAAGGGAGGTAGCACGCAGTTCGCTACTTCTGTGGGGGTCCGGGCACGGACACCAAGTGCCCGCTGATGAGCCAGCTTGGTTTTACTAGGCGTAACCCCACACAAGATACGGCATAAACCTAGAAAAATTGCTAAGTTCTTGTACAGCTGTTTTATCTTGATATATTCATTATCTGAAATACTAATTTAGTACCTCAAGAATATCATCATCATCTTCATTTCCCCTTTTCCAGATGACGCTGGGTGGAGGCAAATATGGTTCCTCTCCACTTTGTTCTGTCGTTCCACCATCCCTGTTCCAATGCAGGTTCCGTTTACTAATGCTATTCTTCACCGAGTCCATCTAACGCATTCTTGGTCTTCCTCGTCCTCTCTTCCCTGTCATCCGTCGTTCCAGTGCTCGTCTTGGTAGGCTTATTTCATTCATCCGTTTGACATGTCCAAACCATCTCAATCTGTTTTGCTCCAGTTTGTAATTTAGTTCCTGTACTCCCAGTTCTTTCCTTATATCCTAATTTATCACTCTGTCTCTCCTCGTTTTCTGGACCATCACATCTCAGCTGCCTGTACTCTGCTCCACCCCTCCTAGTCAATGTCCAAGTTTCTGCTGATATGTCATTATAGCAACATAATATGCTTTGTACTGAACCCAGCGGTGTTAGGCTGACTGGTGTCGAACGTGGATCTCTGAGATAAATGTGTACAGACTAGAGATACCAGCAAGAAACGAACACAAGATCTTTTGAGGGAGTTTAAGCTATAAAAACCCCTAGAGAAAATACACATTAAATCACTGTTGTGATATGAACAAATTATGATATTATTTGTTAATATATTGCTGGAAATACTAACAGAATACTGCAGTATTGGGCTGTAGGATACATGCAATTCTGGACTTAGCGCAGAGAGTTCGAACTTTTGACAGTTTGTAAATGGCTCTAGAATTCAGGCGGGGTTTCGTGGAGCCCTGTCAGTCACAGTGACCTACTTATGCCGCCTGGAGCAGGTCAGGACAGTAGTATATGGGCAAGTTATTCCCCGTTACAGAATGGAAAGGCCAAGGGGATGAGACGATACCAGAGTAATTTAATGATTACTCGGGATTGGAGTAACTCAGAGACATGAGGATTGCACCTATGTGAATGTATAGCCGGGAGGCTAATTATCAAGCCGTTAAACATTGAAATCGAGACAGATTTAATATAACGCGCATTAACACAGTAAAACTGAGGTTAGCGACAGGATCTGACCATGTCTTCGGGGATGAACCGCTGACGCCGCGTGGGGAAGCACTGGCAAAAGCAATTAATATTAATTAATTGGCCGATCGATCCTCGAGCACACATACGGATCTGTGATCAGCGAGGAAAAATGAACCATAAAAACGTTATTTCAAGACCAGAAACAGGCGGAGAGAGGAAAGGACGCTGCACGGAAATTTTCGGTCTACTTTTTCTCTCCAAACGGATATAAGGGCTGTAAGAAAGACAGTCGGGGTCAGTCGAACCACAGTCTAGTGCGAAGCGCACGTCATAGCAGTCCAGGAAAGGGACGCACGGACTTTAACAGTTTAGTGCAGCAACATAATAGCCATGCAGTAAGGCATTATTCAGAACAATTAATAAGGACAGTCGTGCCATACTTTTATAGTCGGCATTAGGAGCGATTGTTATTGAGCACGTAGGAAATGTACAGAGTGATATATGAGGTAGTACAATTGGAAGTGGTAATTGTACAAGTACAATGTACAATGGATGAGCGCAGTATATGAGCTATTGGTTTGACATATAATAGGATGTCGGACTGCGCAGATATAAACTTTGTTATGCAAGTGGTGAAATTTCGCAGGGATACCACTGTAATTAATGCTTAGGACGATGTGGAAGCATATTTATGCGATATCAGGTAATTTATCTAAGGATAGAAATTGATAGACAGATTGGGGGGACCGCTAGGAATCCTTAGGCAGAGAATCAAGACTTTCTAACGAGGTGCGGGTAGCAGTGAAGAATAGCTCTTCAACGCCTGCATTTTTGATATTCTGCACGGAGAGGTCAACCATTAAGAAATGTACATAGCAATCGTGTGATTTTAGTGATGATCATTTAAGTGTATGTAAAATTAATAGTGTAAAAAGTGATATAACGTGTTGTGTGAATAAGGAAGCAACATGGAAAAGCAAAGTGCAGTGTGTTTTGTAAGACAAAATTTATGTAAAATGTGTGTGGAAGGTGTAAGAATGCCTTGCTAATTTGCAAATTATGGCGGGCATTACTGGAAAAAATGCGTGGTCGGAGCCACCAGATTAACCAATGTGAGTACCCAAAAAACATGATTTTGTAGTAATTATAGTCCACTGTATGTTGAGTGATTTCAAAATTTATAAAATATGCCAATAAGAGTCAATTTTAGGAGGTAGAACCTCAAGATATTACTGTTGTGTTGATTTTAGTCAAGTTGAGATGTTTTGTACATCATTGAGTGGATAAATCGTTACCACTAATGTAAAAATGGCAATTCAGTTATATAGAAAGTTAACGTAACGAACACGGATGTTCGGTTATTGAATACGGTTACGTTGTGTCGGGTATGGGAATGTATGTCAGTAATAATAATAATAATAATAATAATAATAATAATAATAAATGAATACACATCAGGGAAAAATGGTTGTAAGCAAAATATATATGCTAATTGGTATTTGTGTATCCAAGCGGTAGTATTATACGTGATGGACGAAGTAAAAGAATTTAATATCAGAGTATATTATGATAATGGAAATAAATATGGAAAAATCTAGGAACTGGAAGGGTTTAATACAGAATTGAATTCGCAGCTTGATGAATAAGCTAGTAAGAGTAATTGATAGATTTTATCTTACTAATTAAAGGACGGGATCATATCACCATGGTCAGGGGAGCCAGGTTGTCTAATCGACATGTGAAATCTCGTATAGCCTAGGGCATACAGAGATATTATTGCCAGAGCGTAATTAGTGATTGACTCTAGGTCTGAGGATTGCTATGAAATGTTCCGGGTTCGATTCCAGTGGTGTATGGGAGGATAACAATGGAAACCTCAGCATGACACCTGATATCGACCGAGAACTAGCTATTGAATAAATTCAGCTCCTGGAAGTGAATTTTTGACGGCAGGTTGTGCCTGACCGTGTCATTTAATAAGATGCCGGCTAGCCCAATTCCACAGGTGTATGGCGAATCTCGTTCCTTCGTATAATGTAAATGGACCTGTTGAGGCCAGCTATTAATATCCTAAGGTTAGGAATAAATGCTTAAACAATTCCATACCCTATCTTGCATACAGTTTAGTAGACCATATGGGATATGCAGGCCAATGACACTGCACTATTGTATTTAAAGCCACGTGTTACTGCTTGGAGATCAAGGAAGAGGAAACATAGTGAAGGACGGAGCAAGTGTTTTGTTACCACCCGACTCAGCCCATTATATACAGGAAGGGCCGAGGGAGAGATTTTAAACGACCCTTGGAGGTTGACATTTAGAATGGACAGACTTTGAAACCCTGTTTGTAAGAAAAGAATCATTGTTGTATTGTATAATGAATTTGTGTGGTTTGAAACACATTGATAATTGAGGATCGTTTTGATAACTTAATACTTGGCAAACTTATCAGTTGTTGAAAGTTGCATTTTTATACTGACATTGTCACCTATTTCTAAAGGTCAACACTAGATGCCATAGGCTATGCCCACGCAAGGGTAGCATAATATACCATCCGACACAGCGGTAACGGAATCTTTGAAATTGAACTCACAACGGCATACAGTGGAACTGTAGAAAGTGGAACTGCATAACAGTGGAAATGCAGAAAGGGGTATAATTATATGTAACAGTGGAGTTGCAAGTAAATATGAGGCGCAACCCATAAATTTGTTAATGCATGGTAGATCATTTTGGTGGGAAGAGAGATACAGAACACAAGCGTACGCATAATGTAAAGTAGGATGTGTTGTGAATAAACAATTAGATTGTGAAATTAAATAGGTCACAATAGGTGACATAAGATTGTAAGTACAGTTTTATGTGTAATTTGCCAGTGCATCAGCGCACTTGAGAATGAATTTTTATGTTAATCTCATGGTAAATGTATAAATAAGCATTTGGATTTGCAAGGATAAAGTGCGAATATTAGTGGGTTGAAGGAATAATTTTGCATTGTTTTATGTATTATTGTTGGGATTGTGTTTTTGTTTGTGTGAAGCCATGATTTAGAGCACAATTAAAGTCTTTATAATAGAGTTGTGCTTTGTTATTGTAGAGTTGATACCTTTTAGTCTCAGATCAAAAATATGCAACTGCTCAGTGGGTGGACGGTACTCGCCTGAGGACTGATGCTAGCTAGAAGCAGAAGCATGTTTTCCATGGAAATTATTCGCATGGGTACAGTACATAACTTCTTTAGCCTTAATTGGTATATCCTTGTTCCATACTAGTCCCCGTACCTGTTGGTAGAAAGCGCTCCCGAGTTGTATTCTTCTGCTAATTTCCAAATCTAGTCTTCCATCTTCTGTCAGTTCACTTCCCAAGTATTTGGAGTGTTTAACCACTTCCAATTCCTTATCTCCTACTTTGATTACTCCTTTTCCTTCTTTCTTACCTCTACTCACCACCACTGTTTTACTCTTCTCCACATTTATCTTCAATCCCCATTTCTAAATCTTTTCATTTATTACATCTAACTGTTCTTGCACCTCCACTCCTACTCGCCCAAGATCACAACATCGTCCGCAAACAACATTACCTTCATCTTTGCCTTTCATTGCTGCCTTGAGGAACATATTATTTTAAACAAGAAGTTTCGTGACGAACTAAAGAACCTACTTTTCATGCCAATGATTATTCTACAGTATATGAACCTATCTTGAATAATGACGAGATTAAGTTGGTAATATCGAAATGTCTAATTAGTACGAAATATTACTGGTATAATGTAGCCTAATAGCGCACTACAGTTGGCAGCCATGGTGACTGAATATATTCTTAGTTCCATCTCTCAAGGTACAGAATACAACATTTGGTTGTAGTCCAATGGACGTTACATGCAGTTGGACATTGGATCTATCAGCACGCGTAAAAGCATGTTGACAACAATGTCATGCGTGTGCTGGTTAGAAATAATCGGAAATATTATGATATATTGTTGTGCCAATTTTGGATGAAATCCATTTGTTAGTATAGAGGTTACATGTATTTTAAAATTGGACCTATCAGCAAGCATAGGATCATGTTTGCAGCACTGACTTATATTAATTACTCCAAATTAATCTAGAGTGTCAGGTGCTATACGTGTGCAAAGTATAGAGCTGTTGGCTTGCATACTTTCTGATATATTGATTTTAGGGTTAAAAAATATAGACAGCATTTATTAACAGTTGGCAGCCCTGATTGCTCTTAAGAATACTTATAGTCATATCTGTTATGTTACACATAGCACATACGAAATTTGGTTGAAATCCAACTGATAGTATAGAAGTTACATGTATTTAAAAATTGGTCCTATCAGCAAGCTTAGAATCATGTTGGTAGAACTGAAGTATATAAGTTAATCCAAATTAATCTAAAAAGTCAGGTACTATACGTGTGCGTAGTTTAAAGCTGTCGGCTTGCATACTTTCAGATATATTGGTATTTGGATGAAGAAAATAGAGAGAGCAATTATTAACAGTTGGCAGCCCTGGTGGCTCTTAAGAATACTCTCAGTCATATCTGTTTAAGTACACATATTACATACAAAATTTGGTTGAAATCCAATTAATAGTGTAGAAGTTATATGCATTTAAAAATTGGACCAATCAGAAGGCTTAAAATTATTTTGGCAACACTGTCATAAAAGGCCTCGTGGAAATTAAACTGAAATAGTATTATCTACATGTGTGCCAATTTTGGAATAGCTCCCATACATACCTTCCATAATATCCAACTTGGAGCTCAAATTTCTATTGCGTTTTTCCAGCAGTTGGTAGCACTGACATCATTTTCAAATTTGGGCTTGAGATATTTCGGTATACATCTTTACTCATACTAAATTTGGTTTCGATTGCTGCAGCCATTTAGGAGTTGATAGAGGGACAAACACACACAGCCAGATAGACAGAAGGACAGTCAGACAGACAGAAGGACAGACAGACACACACATTTTCCCGGATCGATCTCATAAGTCTACTTTTTCCTCATTTTTGCAAAATGTGAAAAGTAGGCTAAAAATATCGTTACAATATACACAGTTTACAAAATTTAGAAAGACTGTACACATTTTATGAATTTCCTTTCCATTACAACTCATTTGTTTAACTTGAAAATTGACAATTATCTCTCCATATATAAGAATGAAAGTTTGTCTGTTTTTCTGAATTTCTACGAAAATTTGCGTTATTTACGCGTTTCAGACTGTTTTATGACGGATGCGCGCGAAAATATTTCTTTTGTCTGTATGTCTGTCTGTTTGTCTGTGGACAAGTATGTTCCCTTATAACTCGAGAACGGCTGGGTGGATCAACGTAAAATTTGGTACAGATATCCTTCAGAGGCACCACACTAATCATTGATGTAACTCTTCTCTGTAGCTCCAATAAAAGGGGGCATACCCTCTAAAAACACTTGCTGAAATAGGCGTAGACGGGCGAGACAAAGCTCATTTTCAGCCCCTCAATGTGAGAAACGAAATGATACCACATTTTAAGGCCCTAAAACCAACAGTGTTTGAGATATATCCAGAAAACTAACTTCATTTAATACAATAACGAAAGAATGCAAGCCGGTAACCATGGAAACGGAATCTCACAGGTCCATCTATTGCTGTAAGACGCAATACAATTCCATTTATTACATTACTGAGATAGTTTGCAAACGGCTATATGGTTATAACGGAACCAAATTAAGCTGTAAAATTCATCAATGTCATATAATGCGCTTAAGAGGGTCAAGGTGTACTCTAGATTTTTGCACCCGATTTACACGTGCGGGTGTGGTACGGAAGGTCTATTATATCCCTATCCCTATATTTTCATATTATTATTATAATCATTATTATTATACTACGGCCTACAACGACGAGACGAAGCTTATCTTCAGCCCCTTGGTGTCAGAAACAAAACTCGGTGCCCCTAAATAGCAGTAAAGGGTCCCCGAAAAGTACATTTTAAGGCTCTAAAACCAACAGTTTCTGAGATATTCCCAGAAAACATCGTCATCTTGGCCGACAAGCCTGAGGATTTGAATGAGTTTTTGAATGGTATGGACTCCGTCTTACGGAAAGAATTCATGATGAAAATTAATAAATGTAAAACAAAAATACTGGAATGCAGCCGAAATAAATCAAAAACCTCTATGGAGATCAAATTGGCAGGTGAAAAGCTGAAGGAAGTAGGAGTCTTCTGTTACTTAGGAAGCAGAATAACCAGTGATGGACGAAGCAAAGAGGATATAAAAAGTAGGTTGGCTCAGGCAAAGAAAGCATTTCTACAAAAAAGGAATCTCTTGACATCGAAAATAGATATAGGTTTTAGGAAGTCATTTTTGAAAGTCTTTGTTTGGAGCGTGGCGCTCTATGGAAGTGAAACTTGGACTATTGGTGCAGCAGAAAAGAGGAGAATTGAAGCATTTGAAATGTGGTGTTGCAGGAGAATGATGAAGATAAGATGGGTAGATAGGGTTACAAACCAAGAGGTATTAAGACGGGTGGGAGAGGAGAGATGTTTCTGGCGACTGCTAATGAAGAGAAGAGATAGGTTAGTAGGACACATACTAAGACACCCAGGAATAGCAAGCTTAGTTATGGAAGGAAGGGTCGAGGACAAGAACTGTAGGGGTAGACCAAGGTTAGAATATGTTAAACAGATTGCCTCGGACGTAGGGTGTGGTAGCTATGTAGACATGAAACGATTAGCTCATGACAGGGAGGCATGGAGTGCTGCATCAAACCAGTCAAAAGACTGAAGACTCAAACAACAACAACAACAACAAACTAATGAAGGAATGCAAGCCAGTAACCATGACAACAATATGTGAAAAGGTGACATCCAACTTTCCATCTATTTCTGCAAGAAATAAAGCCACTCCATTTATTAAATTTCTGTGAATGTTTGCAAATGGCTATAAGGTTATTACGGAATCAACTAAAACTGTAAAATTCATCACTGCGTTTAAGGGGGTCAAGTGGTATCGTAGATTTATTTCACACGACTTAAATGTGCGTTATGTCGTACAGAAGGTCTATTATATCTCCAAACAGAAACATTATTTTCAAAAATTCCTGAACTGAAATACAGTAGTTTTTTTCCCTTTTTTCTTTTAGGAATTTGGGCCATTGGAGTCTAAAAAACCTGAATTTTCATGCACCACAAGCCTTTATAAGTTATTAAAGGGGTCTTCCTCTGGATAGGGACTTGACACAACAGTGAAGGTCAGTTTTATTTGACGTGTATTGTGTTTCGTCTACGAGTTTTTTTTTTTCACGTCCGGAAGTACACGTTAGGTAAATTTAGTTTCAGAGCATATTTTAACTAATCACTTTTCTTTGTCGAGAAACAGGATCCTCGTCTCTAACCATTGCGACAGTAGCTCAATTGATTACGTCTGGTTATTAATATCGAAGACCGTTCGAAGAATGGGTACTTCTGCTAGTTGAATCATATTATTACAATATGATTAAACATGGTGGAAATTGGATATCAAATTAATGCAGAGTAGGATGAACAATCAAATATGTCAGTAGAATGAGCAGCCTTGTGTGTGGCATACATATATTTGATTACGATTTCTTGAAAATTGTACAAGGTGGTCACAAAGTCCCGTCACCCCTCTTTATCTGGGAGTATACATATACTATTGATGCATGTTTCAATCTCTAATATCTAAACGTGTTTAATGGACACAAAATAATGCGTCGCCAGGTTCGGTGAGACATTCTTCACAGCATTGCTGGAGTAACGCGTCTGAAAGCAGATCTCACAGCTTCTTTTAAGTTTTCAACGGTGTCATAACGTTGCTATGCAACAATATTCTTGATAAAACCCCAGAGTGAATTGTCACATGTCGTTAAGTCAGGGCTTCGAGGCGGCGGGTCAAGTGGAGCTGGCAATGCAGGAGATCCTCGCCCGATCCAGTGTTCTGATAACACATCATTCAGAGATTCTCGCTCCGAAACGACAAAACGAGGAGGCGCGCCATCTTGCTGAAACCAACATTCATCCTTCACCTCTCTGGTTTCCAAAAGGGGAATGAACCACTCCCTTAGCATAGCATGTTGGTTGACAGGTCCATCAAAAAAATTTGGACCGTTAATTTGTCTGCTGTCGGTGCCAGCCCATATCATGGCATGTGGAGGGTTATTCTCAATCTCCTCGTCAAAGTATGGCTTCTCCTTTGACCAGAAGATGATGTTACGTGATCGGGAGCTTCGGTATACGGCACATTCATTGTTAAACATCACTTTACCCCGTTTCGGGATAGTGTCAAACACCTGCAAAAGTGCGTCACAAGCTACCTTCGATTTAAATCATTGTCAGATAATTCTTAAACACTCTTTGGTCAATAAGGGTGCAACTTTAAATAATATTTCATATGTTTGCGCAGACTTGACCGGGATATACCCAGTTCCGCGGATCGTTTACGATTTGACTTCGTTGGTGATCTTTCCACTGACTCCGCGACTTCTCGGCATTGTTCCTCTCTTGTTGATGGGCAACCACTTCTTTTCTTTTACATCATATTTATTAACTGCATGCTCCATTACAATTGTAGTAATAGGCTACTACATGCATTGGTGATCTTATATGTAAGTATGATATAATTTTTCTTTACATTATAATAACCTATATCTACATGGTTGATTGTATTGTGTCTAGCCTAGGTATAATAAGTTTCTGTTTTCTTTCTTGACATAATTATGTCCTACATAAGGTTATGAAAATTGATGCTCTGCACAAATAGGTTAAAAAAATTGACATATTTATCAACAAGTTCATGCAACCTTGCAGGCCAGTGGCCTCCTGATTTGATTACATTTGTCTTCATTCTTTCCCTTTCGTGTTTTAGTAATTCACACTCATGTAGGATGTAGTTCACACTTTGCGATTCTTCGCCACACCAGCACGTCATATGCTCTTGGATTTTAAACCTATACAGATAGGTCCCCATTTTTCCATGTCCAGTCATCACAACCGTCACATTATGGCTTAGGAGAATTTTTGAGGCAAGTCTCGCCTGAACACTTGGAAAGTTTTTTTTTTGCCATGGATCCATTGGAAGTTTCTCTCCACTTTCCTTCCCACGATTGTAAACTTCTCTCACGCAATACCCCTTTCACTACACTATTAGGAATTTTATCGAAAGCCACTTCTAGGTCTGTCCTGCCTGCTGCTTGTTTTGCCAGATTATCGGCTATTTCGTTGTCTCACGTGCCGACATGAGCCTTAATCCATGAGAAGTGTATTTCCCAGTTTTGAAGTTGCAGGTCTCTCACCTTTCTTCTGTTCTCTTCAATTAGATGATTTCTTTTCCCGTAGTTTTTGAGTAGGGTTATTTTACTGTCAGTGTATATAATTGCTATTTACCCAGTTGATATCTTGTAATTTCTCCAGGGCCTTCAGTAAGGAGTATTGTTCTGCTTGATTATTGGTACAGCTTTGATGTAATTTGAATTGATATTGCTGAGGCGGTTCATAATGACAGTACAGAATTATTCCAGATCCAACTCCTGCGTCACCTTTGCTGCCATCTGAATAGATTTGAAATGGGTAGTGTTTGTCATCAATTTTGTCCTGTACTTTTATCTGCTGAGCCGGGTACGACCACTGTTTATAACAATTCATGGTATCAAGTTTCAATGTCTCTTCTCCCACTACCATTTCTCCAGTGCGTTTTGTTATGTCATAATACATGGCAATCTCTCCAAGTTGTATCATGATGGGAGTTAATCCTGTTAAGACGCATAGTGCTTCATGTGATGGTGTACAGAAGGCCTTAGCTATTTTAATGTTTGTTAGTCGTTGCACTCTTCTTAATTTCAGCGCATTATACGACTTGGTTATTGATTGTATCCATAATGGTATTACGTAAGACAGGATGGGTAGAATAACTCCTCTCTATATAATTTTCATAACATCAGGGCGAAGACTTAGAAGGAGCATGAATAAGTTTCGAGCATTTTTCAGTTGCATATTCTATGTGCTGGTCAAACATAAATCTGTTGTTTGTAATGACTCCAAGATACTTAATGGTGTTTACTTCTTTCAGTGTCTTGTTAATTAAATATATTAGCAGGTTCTGCCTTACGCCGGGTCTCCTGCGTGTTAATAACTTTGTTTGAGATGTCTGCTCATTAAACACAATACATGGCAATCTCTCCAAGTTGTATCATGATGGGAGTTAATCCTGTTAAGACGCATAGTGCTTCATGTGATGGTATACAGAAGGCCTTAGCTATTTTAATGTTTGTTAGTCGTTGCACTCTTCTTAATTTCAGCGCATTATACGACTTGGTTATTGATTGTATCCATAATGGTATTACGTAAGACAGGATGGGTAGAATAACTCCTCTCTATATAATTTTCATAACATCAGGGCGAAGACTTAGAAGGAGCATGAATAAGTTTCGAGCATTTTTCAGTTGCATATTCTATGTGCTGGTCAAACATAAATCTGTTGTTTGTAATGACTCCAAGATACTTAATGGTGTTTACTTCTTTCAGTGTCTTGTTAATTAAATATATTAGCAGGTTCTGCCTTACGCCGGGTCTCCTGCGTGTTAATAACTTTGTTTGAGATGTCTGCTCATTAAACACAACTTTGTTTTGTGATGCCCATATCGACATTTTTCTTAGTTCTATGTTCGCATTATTTTATAACAACAATTTGCTCTTTCCTTTGACTAGGATGAGCACATCATCTGCAAATGCAATCACCTTCGTGCACTGCTTGCAGTTTAAGTTTAAAAGTGGGTCATATTGGATGTTCCAATATCCCGGTCCACAGCACGAACCCTGTGGACATCCATTACTTATGCTTCTTTCTATGACGACTGAATCAATTTTCAGGGTACAACTCCTCTCACTTTGCGTGAGTTTGTAGAGGTTTTTTGGGCAGTCGAAATCTTTCAGTGCGTTCAAGATTCCAGGCCACCAGGCCGCATCAAAGGCTCCTTTAACGTCCAAACGAATCATTGCGATATTCTCTTCATTTTTAGTCCATCTTCAACTAACTGCTTGACTGCCATCAATGCATCGATTGTTCCTGTTTGTGGCGTGAAACCAAACTGATTTCTGTTTAGGAGGTCTCTTGAGTTTATGTGGTGCATTATTCGATTTATAAATAACTTTTCCATCCCTTTAGCGACTACATTCAGTAGACTTATCGGTCGACATTTAGAAACATCATCACTGTTTTCTTTTCCAGATTTAATTATAGGTACAATGATGGCCCTTTTCCATACTATGGGATGCATCCCGTTTGAAGACATCCATTGAAGAGCACCGTTATGTATCATGGCACTTGTTCGAATATGTATTTTAGTATATCACCTGTTATTCCGTCTTCACCAGTTGCTTTATTGCGATCAAGGTTCCGCATTGCAGCGCCTACCTCTTCTTGTGTAAATGGGATGTCGTCAACAGTATTCGGAGGCTGTTCCGACTTCTTTCTTGCTTCTTGGTGATGTATGCTGTCTTCAGCTACATCATCACACGGAGTAAAATGAGCCATCATACAGTTCATTGTATCGACCATATTAGACGTGTATGTACCGTTGGGCTTTCTTAAGGTTGAGACTGAACAGTTGTTTCTAATTTTCCCTGAAGCGAATTTGTACACTGCATTCCACGGGTTTGCCGTTGAGGTGATATTACAGTACGTTTTCCATGATTTCATTTTCTCTTGTCTTATCGCTAATTGATACTCTCTCTTAACTGCCTCGTATGTTTGTTTCCTTTGGTGCCTCTAGGGTTCGTTACCTACAGTCCTCTGATACCTTCTTCGTAAAGCGTTCAATCTTTTCCTCATTATGGTGACCTGAGGTGTCCCTCAAGGAAACGGCCTGTGTTAGAAGATTTTCTTAGTTGCTTGACGAGTATTGAATGATTTAGAACAAGCCGCAGTTACCATGAATTGAAATTCGAGCACGGCAGTTTCAAAGTCCGTTTCTCCCATTAGAGCGTTACATAGTTGTTGGTCTATTTCTTTTATGGAATTTATTTGACTACCATACTGTTCCCTTGCTGCTGTAAAAAGGTTGTCCGAGAGCTTTTGCAAGTCATTTTTCTTTATGATGTATCTCATTCCATGGAACTGCAATTCTTCTTCATTGGGGCTCGATATACCAAGATTGAATTTAATTATCCTGTGAACCGAGCAACTCCCAGCCTGTTATAATAGGGGTCAACTCTTAGCGGCTCACCGTCAGATCTATGTAGCTGAATCCTCTACTATTTTCCAAGGTTGGTAGCCCTCCCTCATTCACAACGAAGAGCTGATTTACTATGAGGAATTCTTCTAGAAATCTTCCTCGTTTATTTGTCATACCATCATGAAAAACATTAGATCTGGAGTTACTGTCCATGGAAAGCATTATGTTCTTTCTTTTTGCAAAATTCAGAATATTCTTCACTTTAAACAAGTCAAATTCTATGTCTCTTTCTATATAAAAATTCATACTTACTACTAAAAACACTTAGGACCAAGAGTGATTTGAAGCACCACTGCATCTTCGTCGGACAGTTGATTTATCATGATAGCATTTATTGTTTTGTTGACAATCACAATCGCCGCTCTCCTCTTTCCTCCACCAGATGAGTATGTTTTACAGGAAGCAGGCATTCCCACCAGCCTATTTTGAATAACGTAAGGTTCTTGCAAAACATTCTATATCCGTACTCAGTTCTGTTACCAAATGAACAAGATTTAGTGTAGCTGCTCTTGTATGTTGCATGTTTAATTGCAGAAATGTAATTGGTGATTGTATGATAGTTGATTTAACTCTACGCCGCGATGCATTGGGCCATTAGTAGTCTGTGTTTTGTTTGTATCTTCGAAGAACAGCAATTAAACCAGGACAACCCTTGTCTAATGAAGAATGATTTTCACAGATTTTCTCGAATTTGTTGTACTTATTGAATGATATTCAATTAATGCATTTAAATTCTTTTTGGATACTTTGCATTCCTTCAGTATATGATTCCCTGCGCAGGGATGGAAAGTATCTCCGTCTGCTCTACATTCGCGATTTTGGTGATTATATTTGGAAAACTTGAAGCAGCGAACAACGAGAATGTAGAAGTCTATCTTACATATTGACCAGCCCATATTGAGTTTGGTTTGAAGGAACTGCTGTCTTACTTTCGAACATACTTCAACTACCAGGTTTTTCTGTTCTTCTTGTTCCGGTAGATAAATTTAGGTATGATGTCACCTTCATTTAGTCCCAGCTCCGAGTTTTGTTCCATTATTATTTCTTCAGCATTTGTAATGTCAATATGTAAGGGTACATCATAAATGATCAGATTAGGATTCCACAACCTGAGAATTTTTACATCTAGCACATCACCGCAGTTTGCAGTAATGCTTGTACATAATATTTCATTTTATTTTTTTACTACCAGTTTCTCTGAGGGTTCGCCCATCCCTAAGGGACTTGAATGTCTTGATTCCTACTTTCATCGTTGTAGGGTTAATGTTGGACTTTAAGAGTTCCTTCACTGCGTCAGGAGTTTGATTTCTCTCTGAAGTTAGCCTATCATAAGTTTGAAACTTCTTTTTTTTACGAGCCTTGAATTGATATAACTATACTAGAATACAACTGCCTTTGGTGACCAATAGGTGCAACAACAGTCCCCAGTTGAGTCGCCAAAGGTACCACAGGTCCGGCGATAGATGGTGCCACCTGACCATACACTTCATTGATGGAGTTTGCAGTCGCCACATTGTGCTTCTTAAAGAAGATATTACAGAATTGCTATTATGATGAACACTTTTAATAAGACTACGAATATTTTCCGAAATTGTTGTACATTGATCTACGTTATTAAGATATCGTCGTAATGAAGAATTATTGTTGCCAATCACATTTACGAACTTTTTTGAATAAATATTAGACATTGAGAGGTAGATATTGAATATTTTCAATTTTGCTATTTCCTTGGAGAAAATTTGCCGTCGATTTAGTCTAATGAAGCTCAGTGAGTAAACTGATTAAAGTGAGCTTAATGGTGTAGAATGTTGCAGTCTTCTTGAATTCAGTTGAGCTGAAATTATTTATACAGTATTCTTTATGATTCTGTTTGATTCTGATGGATACTTCATTGCCTCAAAATACTGACAAGATTTCCATGGTATAGGATTGATTGGATTCTGGTGAAAGATACATTTTCAAATTGAGAATTTAAATATTTTAATATTAATTGAGAGCCTCCGTGGCTTAGGCGGCAGCACGCCGGCCTCTCACCGCTGGGTCCGTGGTTCAAATCCCGGTCACTCCATGTGAGATCTGTGCTGGACAAAACGGAGGCAGACAGGTTTTTCTCCGGGTACTCCGGTTTTCCCTGTCAAATTTCATTCCAGCACCACTCTCCACTGTCATTTCATTTCATCTGTCATTCATTTAATCATTGCCCCAGGGGAGTGCGACAGGCTACGGCAGCCGGCACAGTTCATATCCTCGCCGCTAGATGGGGCTTCATTCATTCCATTCCTGACCCGGTCGGAGACTGGAAGCAGGCTGTGGATTTTTCAATATTAATTGAGTGAACATAATATATGATGGAAAGTTCATAAATTTATTTTTATTAAATCATGATGAAGAGTATTCTTAAGAAGCATAGCTAATTAAATTCAATGAAATGATCATGAAACATGTGTTGAATAATTTAAATCTGTAAAATGGTATTACGAATTTTTGAGTGGCATGAGAATTTGCAGAGTATTTGTTGAATTAAGCTGAACTATTCTGATGGTGTATTTGTCACAGAGATAGTATTATGTTGTCGTCGAATTATATTGAAGCTATTGAAGTAGCATAATATTGCATTGAAATTGTTTGAAGGATTATTGATGTAATTGGTGACACGAAAGTCTATGTTGATTTAAAAAAAATTGTGGTGGAATAATATTAAATGAATGTTGTTGAAGGATTGCTAACGTGAGGTGTGACACGTATTAACGTATTAACGAGAATAATAGAATAATTTTTTATGCTGAATTGGAGAGTTTAGAAGTGGAAATTCTACTGTGTAAAGATTGGAATGTTGAATGGTGTTAATCACGATTAATTTTAGGAAATATTTATTTGAAAAGCGAAGCTAATGCAGGTATTCTTCGTCATCGCTAGTAGAATATTTACCAGAATTATGATGCAATCGTTTTGCTTAGCTTCATTGCTTGGTTTTAAAACATACCAGAATATGAGTGCAATTTATTGAGAGGAATTATGAATAATTATGACGCGCAATGGATGATGATATCAATGTGTTAGATACTGGAGTGATAAAGGGTGTATATTTGTAAATTATGTATATATTTTGGAAATATTTCGTCGTAATTTCTGAATTATATGATAATGATTTGAGCAATCCGAATGATTATGAATCGTGTAACAAGTGTATACATTAGATGCAGTATATATTGAGTATAGTGATATCTACGTTTTATATAAGACATCCATAAATTCCAAGCAGGAATTGCTCCTACGATCTACGTCGTAAGTCATATTTTGATATTTTGATATTTGATTTCTGATATTTTGTTTTAATGTCTTCGATCAATAAATTTGAGTGATTTTATTTTACGGCATTTAATTTTCTTTGACGTTGTGGTTTATAGTGATGGTGTAAGATTGTGCTAGGAAGACCATTGTTAGGTGTTTTCCAACTTTACCCATTTCTTTGAGATAGATTATTTTCGCTTGATTCTTGTTGTTATTCGACTGAGCTAGTTCTTTTATTTTCACTTTGGTGTTTTCGTAACGCAATCTTGTTAGGATATGCACGTTTCCTTTTCATATAGTGCTTGGCGGTAGGCCTTTGATTTTTTTTCTATATGGGGACTTTCAGGTTCTACGATCCAGTTGTTCCATCGGATTTGACAAGTACTGTCATGATATAAACGGGCACAGTACCTAGCGTAAGGCCGCGGTCGCCTCCTTCCCTAATCCTTGCCTACCCCTCCCAATCTTCCCCTCCCCATCCCTCATGAGGCTCCTGTTCACTCTTCAGGTGAGACCACCTGGGCGAGGTGCTGGTCCCACCTCCCCAGTTGTATCCCCTGACCCGATGTTTCAAGCTCCAGGACACCGCCCTGGCGGCGGTAATGGTGGGATCCCCGCTGTGTCCGAGGAAAAGGCCAACCTGGAGGGTAAGCCAACTAATATATATATGGTATATAAATGAATAAACGTTTAGGCTCAACTAAATATATTTCATTTTATTTTCCCTGAGAAACGTAAAAGCAATAAAAAATATTTTAGAGCGTTATTTGTAGAAATTACAAATTTAAGATAATTGTTTGAAAATAAAATTATGATTACTTACATTCTCATTTGAGACTGTTTTGCCTTTCAGCGTCAGCTGAACTCATTAATCTCTTAGGTAAACTCTATCCTCCCATTCTCTTCACATGACCCCACCATCTGAGTCGGCTCATAAGAACAGCTTCATCTAGCGTGTTAATTTCTAACAGCTGTTATCTCTTCATTAGGAGAAGTGCAAAATGCAATTTTGTGATTTTTAGCCTATTTTCATTTATGAAAAATAGGCTTATGAGATCACCTTTTGTTCATGTGTGTGTGTGTATGTGTGTGTGTGTATGTGTGCGTATGTGTGTGTCCCTCTAATAACTTCTAAGCGGCTGAAACGATTTCAATGAAACTCTGTAAGATCATAGTACTATTTCGGCCGACCTCGACTGTGTATTCAAATTTTATAACGTCTCACCAATCCAACATGGCGGCTATGCGAAATATTTCACCGGCATTCTATATCTCCGAAACTATTACTCGCATCACCCTGACATTTTGTACGGTGATAAAGGGCACAACTAAACGTTCACGTATGAGGATTTCAAAAACCTGTTAACTACAAAACGAACATGGTGGCCAAGCGAATTTGAAACATTTAAATATACTTTTCTCGCGATTTAACCATCCGAAAGCATTGAAACTTGGTACAGAGAATGTTTATGCCCATTGTAATGCACTGACATAAAATTTAGATCAATTATTTACATGATCTGGCAAGCCTCCGTGGCTTAGGCGGCAGCACGCCGGCCTCTCACCGCTGAGTCCGTGGTTCAAATCCCGGCCACTCCATGTGAGATCTGTGCTGGACAGAACGGAGGCAGACAGGTTTTTCTCCGGGTACTCCGGTTTTCCCTGTCAAAATTTCATTCCAGCAACACTCTCCACTATCATTTCATTTCATCTGTCATTCATTTAATCATTGCCCCAGAGGAGTGCGTCAGGCCTCGGCAGCCGGCACAGTTCATATCCTCGCCGCTAGATAGGGGCTTCATTCATTCCATTCCTGACCCGGTCGGAAACTGGAAGCAGGCTGTGGATTTTCATTTTCATTTACATGATCTCAAGATAGCGAGAGTGCAAAATATTAAAATTACGTTTTAATATCTTGCGTTCTAAACATGTGATCGAAGTCAACGTTTGAATACTGAACCTACGCAATAATTGTCATCTAATATTGGATAACTCAATGTACTAAATATATAAAAATCCAACATGGCGACCATCCGAAATATTTAGACGTTTCTCAATATCTAGTAATATTTGACAGCAATCAAACTGAAATTTTGTATGTGTATAGAGGCTATAAACATAAGTTCACCTATGGGACGTTCAGTAATCTTGTGAGCACAAATCCAACATGGTGGCGCCGCGAAATTTAAATATTGAAATGGACGATTCTCGCGATTTAACCATCTGGGCGCAGTAAAACTTGGTACGGTATATGCTTACATAAATTTTAATCCACTGGCATCTAATTCATTTAAATTATTTCCATAACCTCAAGATGGTGGCAGAGCGAAATTTTAAAATCTCGTTCTTATTTCTTGTGTCCTAATCATGCGATTAAGTTTGAATAAAACACCTATACACATACTTCATGTAATAGTACATAATTCTAAGGCCTATATAAAAACAAGATGTTCAATAAAGAACATATAGCCTACTTTCTCCTAAATGCATGGGTAGTGTTATAACTCTTTGCCCTTTTCAAGGAGTATAATAGAATGTTGGTTGTAGTAGTTTGTTGAAATACAAAGTGCTATAGGGATATTAAACATGAATATGAGGTGCCCTTTGCTAGTGCTACCTCTGTACCAAATTTCGTTCCATTCGGTTTCACCGTGTTCGAATTAATAGGGGGAATCGATTTTGACACGAAGATGGCCACCATCCGCAAACTATTAGGCTAATGACCTATTAGTTTGGTCAAAGGATGCTCCCTCCATAAAGGTATGTTGTTGCAAAAGTTGGTAGAGATCGGATGATTAGGTTAGCCGTAATTTGATTTAAGCTTTGAACATTTCTGTGGCCGCCATTACGTTTCCGTCAAGATGGCGGCGATATAAAACATGACACTGAGGTGTCCTTTGCTAGTGCTACCTTTGTACCAAATTTCGTTCAATTCGCGTTCACCGTGTTCGAATTGATAGGGGGGGGGGGGACACACATTCAGAGTACACACATTCACACACACACAGACTCACACACACACACATACTCACAGACAGACACACTTTTATTTTCGCCCTGTGTTGATCTCATAAGTCTACTTTCATTTTTTGCAAATATCGAAAGTAGTCTAAATATCCAACATGGTGACCATCCGAAATATGTAGATGGTTCTCGGTATCTACGAATATATTACAGCAATCTACCTGATATTTGGTATATTGACAGAGCCAATTAACATAGGTAGGATATATGAAAATAGGCTATATAGTTCTTCACGGAACTACTTGTTTCTTTTTGTTAATTCATTGTAGAGGCTTGGGACATCTTGGTCATTAGCCCAGTGTAGTTGAGTGTGTGTTAAACTTGTTTGATAACCTGTACTTATGTGATGTCTGTAGTAGTGTGTATAGGTGTATTCAGGGGAGAAGATAGGCACCCCGGGACTTGAATTAAGGTACCATCCCGGCATTTTCCTGAAGGGAGAGTGGAAAACCCAGGATAGCCAGTATCGGCACCATGTTTCGATCCTGCGATCTCCGGACCTGTATTTTTGAGATTAACTGAAAAGTTTGAGTCAGTCGAGACATATGTATGGTATGGACGGACATGTTATGCGAAGACCGGAAAATCAAGTAGTGAAGAAGTGCCTTTCCACGGCTACACAAAAGAGAGGGAACGGCAGACCTCAAACAGCATGGATGATGAATGTCCAAAGGGACATGAGAGTATTGGGTCTATCTGCTGTTGATGCTTTACAACGAAACGACTGACGCCTCAGGATTAAAAACGCTGACCCCGCGTAAAGGGGAAATGCGAGGAATAAATAGAAGGAGGAGAAGAAGAAGAAGAATTCTACACATATATAGCCTATGCCCAATTATATTAGGCATGTTAACCCTTACCGTGTCTTTTCCGGAATATTCCGCGACGTAATTCCCGCCCTTGTGGGTCACATGCGGCATATTCCGCGACGTAATTCCCACTCTCGTGGGTCACATACGGAATATTCCGTGACGTAATTCCCGCTCTCGTGGGTCACATACGGAATATTCCGTGACTTAATTCCCACTCTAGTGGGTCACATACGGAATATTCCGTGACGTAATTCCCGCTCTCATGGGTCACATACGGAATATTCCGTGACGTAATTCCCGCTCTCGTGGGTCACATACGGAATATTTCGCGACGTAATTCCCACTCTCGTGGGTCACATACGGAATATTCCGTGACGTAATTCCCGCTCTCGTGGGTCACATACGGAATATTCCGTGACGTAATTCCCACTCTCGTGGGTCACATACGGAATATTCCGTGACGTAATTCCCGCTCTCGTGGGTCACATACGGAATATTCCGAGACGTAATTCCCGCTCTTGTGGGTCACATACGGAATATTCCGTGACGTAATTCCCGCTCTCGTGGGTCACATGCGGAATATTCCGCGACGTAATTCCCACTCTCGTGGGTCACATATAGAATATTCCGTGACGTAATTCCCGCTCTCGTGGGTCACATACGGAATATTCCGTGACGTAATTCCCGCTCTCGTGGGTCACATACGGAATATTCCGTGACGTAATTCCCGCTCTCGTGGGTCACATGCGGAATATTCCGCGACGTAATTCCCACTCTCGTGGGTCACATACGGAATATTCCGCGACGTAATTCCCGCTCTCATGGGTCACATACGGAATATTCCGTGACGTAATTCCCGCTCTCGTGGGTCACATACGGAATATTCCGTGACGTAATTCCCACTCTCGTGGGTCACATACGGAATATTCCGTGACGTAATTCCCGCTCTCGTGGGTCACATACGGAATATTCCGTGACGTAATTCCCGCTCTCGTGGGTCACATACGGAATATTCCGCGACATAATTCCCGCTCTTGTGGGTCACATACGGAATATTCCGTGACGTAATTCCCGCTCTCGTGGGTCACATACGGAATATTCCGTGACGTAATTCCCACTCTCGTGGGTCACATACGGAATATTCCGTGACGTAATTCCCGCTCTCGTGGGTCACATACGGAATATTCCGTGACGTAATTCCCGCTCTCGTGGGTCACATACGGAATATTCCGTGACGTAATTCCCGCTCTCGTGGGTCACATACGGAATATTCCGTGACGTAATTCCCGCTCTCGTGGGTCACATGCGGAATATTCCGTGACGTAATTCCCGCTCTCGTGGGTCACATACGGAATATTCCGTGACGTAATTCCCACTCTCGTGGGTCACATACGGAATATTCCGTGACGTAATTCCCGCTCTCGTGGGTCACATACGGAATATTCCGCGACGTAATTCCCACTCTCGTGGGTCACATACGGAATATTCCGTGACGTAATTCCCGCTCTCGTGGGTCACATACGGAATATTCCGTGACGTAATTCCCGCTCTCGTGGGTCACATACGGAATATTCCGTGACGTAATTCCCGCTCTCGTGGGTCACATACGGAATATTCCGTGACGTAATTCCCGCTCTCGTCGGTCACATACGGAATATTCCGTGACGTAATTCCCGCTCTCGTGGGTCACATACGGAATATTCCGCAGGCTATTATAAGTTTATATTTAATTACGGTAGATGGCAGGAAGGTATTTGACAATCCTAATGAACTTGCCTGGAACTGGAAAATACTACGTGAATAGTTGCATCTACATATTTCGGTATTTCAGGATTGGTTAGATGAATACTTAAGTTTGACAGTATCAGCTGATGTACAGTAAAAAGTGAAATGGGGAGGAGGCAGCACGGTAATTGGACGAATCGGAAAGAGATTACAGTGGATTTGAAGACAGTGTTGAAAAGATTCAGAGATTCGGGGTTAATCAAGTGAAAATGAAACAGATTGTGAGAGCAGTGTCAATTCAGATACAAGTTCGTGTAGTGTTTCAAGGTCTGCCTGCTTTTCATGATGTAAATTCCATGGTTCACAGATCTAATTCATAGTTTATACTATTTTTCCTCTTTTAAAATGTCCTAAACAATATAAAAGAAGTAAAAACAAATAAGCTTGGTTGGTTGGTTCTTAAGTTTAAGGGCTGCGAAAACGCGGTCATGTAGCCCCGTGTACTTTGGGTGTGTGTAGAATCTGTTGATAACCGGTGTTAATTGTGATGACTGTATTAGTGTGTGTTATCTGTTTTTTAATTCAAGTAAGGACTGCAGACTTTTGAATTTTTCAAGTAGTTCCTACTTTTGCCGCCAAACGCCAACGACTACTAGTTCATAACTTAGCTACCAGACGCCACAGCAGTCGGCTCTTGGCAACGAACGTAGGAACCTAAGAGCGTTGTTTACATTCTTAACTATACAATTTAGCTTCACACAGGTGTAATTAGTGGAAGGATCTTTAACATGCCATAAATCTATAACATGGGACCACCGGCTTGACTTCCCCTCCGAAGGAAGGCATACTGAGGGATTGTTAACGCTCTTAAAAAATAAGCATGGCTTAAATTTTTTTCTTGAATAGATGATCACTCAAAGAAAAGTACAACATATCTCAATGACCCTGGAAGGGTCAATAAGCCTTCACTGACCGGCCCCGGTGGCCCAGCGTGCTAACGCCTCTCGGGTATCGGGAGAGTGCTGACAATGACTATTCATAGTATGATTTCTCCCCGGGGTTTTCCACTCTCCCTCCAGGAAAATGCCACAATAGTAACTTCCCAACCAGGACGTCCTGAAAATGGTCTTGGAGGATTCCCATTTTCACCACCAGGAAAATACTGGGATGGTTACTATCAATAGGTCCACGGCTGATTTTCTTCCAAAATTCCTTCCCAGACCCGTCCTGACAAGAATTAATAGCCATTGGCAGCATTAATAAATATGTAAAGAATAAGGCATTTCTGAGAATATCTTCAAAACTTTCTATATTTTTGGGTAGTCAACAAGTTTGGATCGATCGTAGGAGTTTAACATATCAACCCTGTGTACGTTATTTGGGATTAGTTGGCCTATATCTGAATATGAAAAAGACGGAGTATCTGGTGTTAAACCCAAGCGACGGTACCATTCAAGTCACTGGACAAAATCTAGTCAAGACAGAATGCTTCAGGTACCTTGGATCTCGTCTTCAGAGTGATGGCAACTTCAATGATGAAGTAAGAGCCGGGGTAAACGCAACCTGGTTGCGGTGGAAGGAAGTCACGGGTGTGCTTTGCGACAAGAAAATGCCACTTCGTCTCAAATCGACGATATATCGGACAGTGGTACGGCAGTTGCGCTGTATGGAGTTGAAAGTCGACTATCCGACAAAATTTCACAACGTCACCTACAGGCCATGGAAATGAGAATGCTCCGTTGGACAATGGTCATCTCCCTTATTGACCATGTCGGAAACGACACAATACGGAAGCAAATGGGTGTCGCCCCAATTGTGGACAAAATGAGAGAGAGACGTCTCCGATGTTATGGCCATGCCCTGCGTGCAGCGCCTGATACTGTTACGAACTCTGTCCTTCATTTTGAGGTTGAAGGCCTACGCCCCAGAGGATGACTGAAGCAGCGTTGGCAAGACACAATAAATGGTGACTTAAAAATTACCGGCCTAAATCCATCTGACGCACGAAACCAGACAAAATGGAGGTCAATTACTAAAAAAAAAGCGGACCCTGCACCAACGGGACAACGCTAGGATGGAAAAGAAGAAGAATAAGAATAAGATATGGGATTAGTATTTTAACCATGTTATTATGGTATTTGTAATAATCTGTGTGCATATAATTAGGACCAGCTATATCCCTCTGGCGTAAAATTATTAAATTGCTAGAAATCCCTTCTAGGAGAGCAGTAGGTGAGATTATAGCCTAATTCTCTGTCTCAGGTGTTCTCGTAAGCCTAAGTGCAACCAACTCCAACCCTCATTCCAGGAATTAAATTCTGCATGCGTCTCGGTAACCAACACCGTGGCACCGTAGTCTAATACAACGATAAGTTGTTAAATGACAATAAATATTGATTGATTGATTGATTGATTGATAACTGTCCATTCCCTAATTCGTAATCACACTACGGCCGACACCACAGCGGCTCAGGTTTTCAGACAAATTATACACACACCCACCTAGGCAGGGCCACGATTTAGGGGCAGATGACCTCGTAGTTTCTCCTCTTAAACCAACAATAACTATCTAGGGTCACGATGTCTAAGCCCCTCAAATGAAACAAAAACAACAACAACCTAATTCAAAAGCAGCTACATGGAGCATAAAATGAGTGTTTTCAAACCGAAGGGGTCAACTGTGTGTTTCTTCTATTCATCCTACTTTCCTTTCTTCGGACCATCCTACCTTCCTTGTTTCGGAGATTCACTTTCTCCCTTTGTTTCATACTTATTTTTTATGCTTCGCTTGCTTCATTTTCCCCACAACTTTCATTCATTCAATCCATCCGCATTTTCCACCTCTCCTTCATCTGCAATTTCTTCCTACTTTCCTTCATTCCTTCTTCCTTTCTTCCTTAAATTCGCACTTCATTCAATCATTCATTCACTCAATTATTCAATTGTTATTCATTCTTTCATTTGTTCTTACTATTCTTTCATCGACATTTCATAGCATCAAAGATATTTTAAAGAAATCAAAACGGATGTCGTAGTGCAGTGTTTCTTCTTCCTTTACTTCATCTAACCGTATTTATTTTCCTTCTATCTCTATCATCAGTTAGAAAATAAGTTGTGTTCTCATAAGAATATGTTATGTCTTTCGAAGTGAAGTGTTTTCACTTGTCTTCCACATATGCTACATGTGAATGCAATGTCTCATGAGAAGGCTGGTGTGCATATACTGTAACAGGTAGGGATGAACATAAAACTAGCGAACACAGCTCAGAGACTACAGAACTCTGATAGCCAATCACAGGCCAGGGATAAAACGTCCGGCTAACTTTTTCACCAAAATCGTAATATATTCAAACCAAACTTACTCTACAACATAGCTACACCTCTAAACTACACTTTTCGAACCAAAAACCGCAAATTTTCCATCCGGAATTACAATAAACAGACCAAAACCCGACAACCAATCACAGCCCAGCTCAGCTACCCGCCCAGCCAACGCGTTCAAACACAGCCAATCACAGCCCAAAAACTCAAACATAGCTCTTACTCCTCATTGCGATCATTTAAATTCACCATTATCCTCAAAAGCGAGGCTTATTATTATTATCAAATCTTTCTTTAAATCAAACTAACCTACTACAGGTCTGTCTTCCTTCCTAAAGCTTACAGTCATAACTTCAAAACCATTATATTATTATTATTATTATCATCAAGCTGAATCAACTGCTAATGTCGCGCCACGGCCGGGAGGGCATGTGGTGGTCGAGTGGACTAGATACAATTTGCAGCTTCTAACATCACCTTTATTCAACGCACATTAAATTAATAACTTGATTCAACTTAACATTTAAAATATTAAATTCTACAAACTTCAAACCCTACGCAAGCTTAAAAACATCAACTTGATTCCACGCCAGTGGCCACCGGGGAGGCCGAATTTCTTCTGAAATGAGTGGGGAAATGTTTCAGTCCCTTTACGTAGAGCTCTAGTTTGGATGACCCACGAAAATCACCCTGATAAGGATTTTAATAAATTTTCCTTCCACTTGTATTACTCGTGTTAAAATTACAGTATTTCTTGTTATTACTGAGGAAGAGGTGGTGGTGGGGAACAGGAGGGAAATACGTAATTGGCCCATTAATTCCAAGTTTTAATTGGTCCGTTGAGAGTGAAGACTATTCTCCAAGGTAAATAATGAACAACAATTTGAATAAAAAATGGAGCTTTTTCTGAGAATAAGGGCTTGAAGCTTCATTTGCCTTAACAAGTACGTACCATACGCACTCTTTTATAGGAGCTATCCCAAGACAATTAATACAAAGCTTGCATGCTCCTTATTTGAAATTTAATCATTTATCAATTAATTAATCTACTTATCTATTTAATTATTTACTTATTTACGTATTTATTTATTTAGCTAGGTAATGGGTTACTTAAAACCTAAGCGGCTTCGGTGGCATAGTTGGTAGCATGCTGTGCTTCTATGCCCAAGATAGCGGGTTCAAACCCGGCCGAAGCCGTCGAATATTTTAAGAGCGTTAAAAATCCCTTCGGAGGGAAGTAAAGCCGGCAGTCCCATGTCATAGATTTATGGCATGTTAAAGAACCTTCCACTAATTGCACCTGTGTGAAGCTAAATGGTATAGGTTAGGAATGGAAACATCGCTCTTAGGTTCCTACGTTCGTTGCCAAGAGCCGACTGCGGTGGCGTCTAGTAGCTAAGTTCTGAACTAGGCCTAGTAGTCGTTGACGATGACGTTTGGCGGAAAAAGTAGAAACTATTTGAAAAATTCAAAGTTGCAGTTCTTACATGAATTAAAAAACAGATTACACACTAATGCAGCCATCACAATTAACACCGATTATCAGACAGATTCTACACACACCCAAAGTACACGGGGCTACATGTCAGCGTTGTCGCAGCCCCTAAACTGAGGAACTAACCAACAAACCAACTTAAAACCTAGTTATAATGTATATTTATCACTACAAATGTATTTTCAATAATAACATAAACAAGGTGTTCCGTAAAGAATACGCTGCACAGCCTACGTTCTTTGAAAATCGTGGTTAATTTTCATCTTCTATTTTTATTTTGGAGAAAGAATCAGTTCAATTAGGGGGTAAATATGTGCGTATGTACCAGCAACATGCTGTGGCAAGAAATATTCTCTTATACAAGATTTTACTTTTACTAAAAGTCTTATACGAACCTACTGCCGTACCAGTTTTCATGATTTTAGCCTCATTATATGCTGAGTATTCAATATCGATATTTATACAATCGAGAATGCAACTAGGCCTTTGTGCAATGTTGAATATGACAGGGATGCGTCATCGATAAGTGATTTCAGTTACTTGTGAGTTTTCACTTGTCTAGTTTCGAGAAATGTACGGAATCTATGTACTTGTGCCGACAGCAATGTAAATGTTTGTAAAATACTAACTTTTTTACCAAACTTTGAAATAATAAAACTCAACAATTCTTCTAGGTTTGTGCCGAGTCTTGTGTGGGGTTTCGCCTAGGACACCAAGCTAGGCTCATCGGCGGGCTCTTGGTGTTTCCGCCCGGACCCCCACAAGAGTGACGAACTTCGCGCCACCTCCCTTTATATAAGGTGCAACTGCACCACTTGACTACGAGAACTAAACGTTCAAGCAGCCTTAACCTCCCTATGAAGGCTTCCAAAAAGATGGTATATTGGCTTTCACGGCCGGTGAATTAAAACTCAGCAATTCTTCTAGGTTTGTGCCGTGTCTTGTGTGGGGTTTCGCCTAGGACACCAAGCTAGGCTCATCGGCGGGCTCTTGGTGTCCCCGCCCGGACCCCCACAGGAGTGACGAACGGCGCGCCACCTCCCTTTATATAATGTGCAACTGCACCACTTGACTACGAGAACTAAAAGTTCAAGCAGCCTTAACCTCCCTATGAAGGCTTCCAAAAAGATGGTATATTGGCTTTCACGGCCGGTGAATTGAAACTCAGCAATTCTTCTAGGTTTGTGCCGTGTCTTGTGTGGGGTTTCGCCTAGGACACCAAGCTAGGCTCATCGGCGGGCTCTTGGTGTCCCCGCCCGGACCCCCACAGGAGTGACGAACTGCGCGCCACCTCCCTTTATATAAGGTGCAACTGCACCACTTGACTACGAGAACTGAAAGTTCAAGCAGCCTTAACCTCCCAATGAAGGCTTCCAAAAAGATGGTATATTGGCTTTCACGGCCGGTGTATTAAAACTCAGCAATTCTTCTAGGTTTGTGCCGTGTCTTGTGTGGGGTTTCGCCTAGGACACCAAGCTAGGCTCATCGGCGGGCTCTTGGTGTCCCCGCCCGGACCCCCACAGGAGTGACGAACTGCGCCCCACCTCCCTTTATATAAGGTGCAACTGCACCACTTGACTACGAGAACTGAAAGTTCAAGCAGCCTTAACCTCCCTATGAAGGATTCCAAAAAGATGGTATATTGGCTTTCACGGCCGGTGTATTAAAACTCAGCAATTCTTCTAGGTTTGTGCCGTGTCTTGTGTGGGGTTTCGCCTAGGACACCAAGCTAGGCTCATCGGCGGGCTCTTGGTGTCCCCGCCCGGACCCCCACAGGAGTGACGAACTGCGCGCCACCTCCCTTTATATAATGTGCAACTGCACCACTTGACTACGAGAACTAAAAGTTCAAGCAGCCTTAACCTCCCTATGAAGGCTTCCAAAAAGATGGTATATTGGCTTTCACGGCCGGTGAATTAAAACTCAGCAATTAATTCACCGGCCGTGAAAGCCAATATACCATCTTTTTGAAATAATAAGTTTATGAAATGGTGAGTAATCAATTTTATAATTGAATCGGCCGGAGCTGAAAAGTATTAAGTCAGTTTACACTGCTTTTTAGGAGACAGATAAAACGTTATTGATAGAACAGAACTTAACAAACACACTATATTAGTCGTCTATGTTGTGAAGCAACTGTTCAGGTTATATGTGTGTTAGTGGAATATCAATTTTCATTTAATGAGCATATTTTTCTAATCAATTTTGCAAACGTGACTTAATGCCTTTCAGCACCCTGGCCCGTCTAGAGTGGCATAAAGCCATCAAGAATGAATATGTCACATGATATTTTATTTTAAAATGGATTTGCAACATAAAATCCACCTAAACCCTGTACAAATGTAATTTACAATAGCACTGTAACACGCGGGAATCTTGCAGTGTGGCCAACAATAATTACGGAATACGGCGCTGAACGGCAGCAAGTCGTTGACTTAATGCTTTACTCCTCTGATCCCACTCCATGTAGCAGTGGTTTCTGGCTTAAACCCACAAAATAAATTGCTTTGCCTTGGATTTTGCCTTGCCAGTGAGCTTCCGTGCTTTTTCTCCAGATGAAAATGGTTTGTGTGTAACTAAAACAGAAGACTGACTTAATTCTTTCCTATGCCGTTCCAAGGCCCCTGGGTCAATACTTCAGAATACTAATTCTTTAAAAAATGACCATTTTTGATTTAATGCTTTTGAGCTCCGACCGATTCGATTGTGTATATTCAAGATGGGGCCTGCATGTTATATACACATTGATGGCTTTGTGGGTTGTGTAGCAGACTCCTTTTTCATTTAGCAATATTTCGTGGTAATTACCACTCAATAACGTCCTAATTATCGATTTTAATGTTTAATAGTATACCCTACATAGGGAACTTAAAACTCATACGTCAGAACTGCATTTTTATATTCTACTGTATGTAGATGTTCTTGAGTCGCTCAACACATTGGCTATAGCGAAGCCCAATCATCTTGGACGGTTGAAGTTAAAATATTTTTTATATTTTATTAAGTTTAATGTTTTTCAGTAGGTCAACACGAGTGTACCCCAATAGCAATGGGTGTTTCCCTAATCCTGAAAAACATTTACATGAGATTGATGAATACACATAGATGACCAGTTTCGATCGTCAAGCGATCATCAAGAGATCCATTACACTTAGGCTATTAACACTATGTCTCGCCAACCCACGACCCACTAGGTGCAAGCCCTATGCGGGGGGGATGCAAATCGCAAGTGACCAATAACACAAATGTAATAATTGTCGTTATTGTTTTTCTTTTTCATATTTGAACCTTTAAGAATGAGACATTTATAACATGTTAAATAACACAAACAAAAAGAAGATTGTATATTACACCTTGTCCCTCGAGTGAGGGAAGTGTTTGATTTAATCTCATTAAAGTGCTGTAGCAAGAGACGAATAGGTGTTCCGCGAGGAATGTATGAAGTACGCTGCGCTAATAATACGGGGCAACACTTTAAAGGGGCTCGTGACGACAGCTCGACCGCAGTAGAGCGCTCTATTCCTGGAATCCACTCTGTCAAGTTAGTAGCACACAGGAATGTTGGAGTATATTCCTCTCCTCAACATGAGGGATGTTACTAAAGCACTCTATTATTCGTGCATCCATCTTGTATCCAAACACTACAACCATAACTCACGTAATTACCTATGGATCACCATTATTCCTTTTCTGTAATGAATAAAACAGTGTTGTGCCACTGCTGGCATTGACTCGCAATACAATAATACAGTAAGAGCCTTCCCAATAGCGCGGAGCTTCGCCTGCGCCGTGTAACGGGAGAAACGCGTTAAGTCAGCGCCAATTGACAAGCACCTACCGTTACACAACAGGGCGTCAGGAAGCACCAAATTCTAGCATTGCATTTATTACATACGGAGCTGGCAAGATACCTTAGTTGAGATAATTACGACTTGTGGTAAAGCACTGTAGGCTCTCTCGTATCCCGTGAACATGGTTAGGTATGGGGCATAGTATCAAATTTTCCTAGCGGAAACTTATCTACTCAAGAAGAAGTCTTCCAGTAAATATGTTCGTACGTTTCAGCGCCGTGTGGTTTTTACTTGTGGGGGAACCTCAAACAAAAGGTATACAGAAATAATCCGCGTGCTTGGGAGGCTCTCGAGACCGAAATAACTGCACTGATACAAAATATCAGTGACGATGAATTACAGCGAGTGTACCAAAACTTTCTACGTTGGTGCAGTGGCGTAGCCAGAGGGCGTCCCCCTCCACCCCCCAAATCAAATCCAGAAATCGGGGTGGGCATAAGCCTTTATATTTTCTCACGGCTCGAACAAACTTAGAACTTACAACGAAATTTTAAATACAGTAAATGCGTTGACAAAGAATGCAGTAACACTCTAAGCACGGCCAGTCATCATTTCCGTATCTGCACTACATGGAGGAACTGAAATAACAGGGTAGCTATTAAGATTGTGACGTGGGGAATTTTCCATGAACAGTAGGTGCCTCAGTACTGGGGATACAACCAGGTGGTGACGACTAAAGTCTACCAAGAAATTAGGAGATTGCCAATTAGCAAGAGAACTCTCTGCAGGGGGCCAGTTTAGCTTGTCAGCTTACACTCTCTTGTCAGGTTTTAATTTCCATTTCCACGATGTTGGCATGTCAAAGAATCCATTTGAATTCAGTAGGCCGTGTTCATAATGGCAAAATTAATCTCGGGAGTTTCCGCCAACACAAAGTTCCTCATTTCTCTACTAGAAAGCGCTATAGTGTCCAAGGAGCTTAGATATCATCTAACCTCCTTGGCTTTCATAGTGCTTCAAGGAACAAGGAAATTCGACGTGCAAGCTACCCTCTGGGTGTCAAATAACAAAGCTTGCACCCGGCATCTGAGGCCATACAATATTATTATTTTTATTATTATTATTATTATTATTATTATTATTATTATTATTATTATTATTATTATTATTTCCATTTCCTGGAAATAGCCGTGTTAAAATGTCCCAGGCTACAATGCGTGCGCAGCATGGTTGATTGTCGCCACTGTCGGGATTTACGGTGGTTGTGTGTCTGTGTAAAGAGGAGAGATACAGTTTGTACGCAGTTTGTAAGTGGTAGTATTGGGGAGGAGTCGAGAGTTGTTTGATAGTTGGTCTTTTCTTTCTTCTTTTTGTCACATTAGCGAGTGTTTAGAAGATCAACCGCTTTGTCATAAAGAAGGCAAAACTGGATACATCATTGGTAAGTTATGAAAGGTTTTTATTGTAGGTGTAGCAAATTGAGGCTCCCATCTCATTATATAGGTACAGCATTTACAAATAATTTTCTCTGCACGAGAAAGACGCATTTGTCGCTGATAGAATGTAAAGTTATTCGAGTTTTTTGAAAGGTTCGTATTTATTTCTTATTATTTAAAGGGTCTTATAGTTTCCTCTAGCTTGCCATGGTGCGTGAGTGGATAGCGTGTCGGTCTACTAACCCCAAGATTGCAGGTTCGCTCCTGGCCGTGGTAAGTGATTTTTGAGAGGCGGCAAAGTTACGACACGCATGTCATACGGTGTTGGCATGTCAAAGAACCCATTTGAATTCAGTAGGCCGTGTTCATGAATGCAAAATTAATCTCGGGAGTTTCCGCTAACACAAAGTTCCTCATTTCACTACTAGAAAGCGCTATAGTGTTCAAGGAGCTTAGATATCTAACCTCCTTGACTTTCATAGTGACTCAAGGAACAACGAAATTCGACACGCAAGCTACCCTCTGGGTGTCAAATTACAAAGAATGCACCCGGCAGCCGAGGCCATACGATATTATTATTATTAGTTTCCTCTGAATAATAATAATAATAATAATAAACAAGAATGAGGTCCACGGCGACCGTTAGGCTTACCTTAAGACAGCACTGTCTAAATTAGTCTAACAATAATAGACCCAGGTGGTTTGCAACGTACCTTATTTGTTTGATGCCTCTTTGAGTGCCCTTCTTCCTGTTATCTACTCCTGATGTTGTTGTTGTTTTTTTTTTTTTTTTTTTTGACATATGCATTCAATTGACTAAAGACTTTTCTGGTAAATACTCTATTTCAAAAACACCAAGACATAGTGTGGTATTAATGCTAAGAACATTCTAAATTGAAACGTGTGAATATGCCAAAATAGTGGTATTCTGATGACTGATAATGGAAAATAGGGCGACAGAGACAAATATAGACACTGACACAGCTGTGAGCTGCCTCACAACAAAGCTACGATGGGCGTAATTCAGACAGACATGAACAGACTGATGATTTTTGTTCTAAGCTAAAAATGAACCTTAAAGTACTGTACTTATCATCAGAACAAGTTGTTCCGTGATGAACTGTATAGCCTATTTTAATATATCCTATAGGTCTTCTTTATTAAAACATTCTCCTGCCTGTAGAAGGGAACGTCATGTCGGATTGTTCCGTATGTAGGCCATAGAGTTATGCACCATTAGATGAAGAGTATTGCGTAGGTTCATTATTCAGTTCGATCGCATAATTAGGACACAAGAAATAAACACTCAATTTTAAAATGTCGCACTGCCGCCATTTTGGGGTATGAAACAATTGCATTTTATTAGATGGCTGTAGATTTTGTATGAACTTTTACCGTACCAAGTTTCACTGCGCTCGAATAGTTAAATCGCGAGTCAACTCTATTTAAATGTTTTAACTTGGCTTTGCCGCCATGTTTGTATTGTGCTCACCAGGTCATTGAAAGTCCAATAGATGAACTTATATTAATAGCCTCTATCAGCATACAAAATTTCAGTTTGATTGCTGCAATAGATTCATAGGTATTGAGAATCGTCTAAATATTTCGGATGGTCGCCATGTTGAATTGTTATATATATACTTAGTATATAGGCCATACAGTTATGTAGGCTACCATTAGATGAAAATTATTGCGTAGGTTCATTATTCAAACTTTCACTTAGACCGCATGATTAGGACACAAGAAATAAAAAAATAATTTTAAAATTTCGCACAGCCGCCATCTACTGAGTAGAATTTGTATAAACAATTACCGTTTCAAATTTCACTGCGTTTGAATGGTTAAATCGCGTGAAATATCCATTAAAATGTTTCAACTTCGCTTGGTCACCATGTTCGTTTTGTACTCAACAGGTTTTATTAAGTCGCAACGGAAAACTTGTAGTAGTACCCTTTATCACTGTACAAAATTTCAGGATGATATCTGTTACCGTTGCGGAGAAATAGAATGCCAGTGAAATATTTCGCGTGGCCCGCATGTTGAATTGGTGAAACGTATCAAAATTTGTAAGGCACAGTCGAGGTTGGACGAGGTGTTAGTATGTGCTTACCGAGTTTCATTGAAATCGTTCCGGCCATTTAGATTTAATTCTAAAGAGAGGGGGAGAGAGGGTGGGGTGTAGACACACATATACACACACACACACACATGGACAAAAGGTGATCTCAAAAGCCTTTTTCTTTCTTCATAAATGAAAATAGGATAAAATATATAAAGTTCGGCAGTTTTTTTTCTTTTTTAGCGTATGGCTTTTTTTGGTGCCGGGAGTGTCCGAGGACATGTTCGGCTCGCCAGTTTTTTTGTAGCTGCTTCGAGACGGACACCCAATGGGTGAGCCACAAGTACCGTTGGGGAGGGAAGGAGGGAAGTGGGAATGTAAGGACGAGGACAGCCAACAACCGCAATGACTTCCCTAACATCTCATCCGCCGGACCTAACTGCCAAGAGGATCAGGTGAACTTCCAAATAGGCCAAAGCCGCACGAGAAACTATCGTCCACGGGGATCGTGGTACATGGTGACGTAAGGTCATAGACTGCCTAAGGAAAGGTTCACCTTAAAAGCTAGACTGAGAAAAGAAACATCCAGACTTATGTAAAACATCGTGAACATTTATTTTAAAATTGACAAACCCCTATCCTAGTTCGGAGGGTTTCTATCTGCTAATCCGCAAGCTAATAAATAATCAAAAATAAAGAGCAGGTCCCTACCTGAGAAGTTACAGTGAACCCTCGCGAAAGATCTGTCTCACAATAATAAAACAACAACAGCAACACTAGGAAAATGGTACGACGAAAATCCCTAGGTCAAGTTACAAGATCAAGCTAATATCGGAATTTACATTTATCAGGGTAGCAAAACAAATCTAAGTTAGGATGATACCATCTCCACATTTACATTTAATATTAATTCATCTAGCTAAGTCCTATCAATTAGTTACAAAATTTACGGCGGTGACGTCCGTAATATCAAACAATTACAATCAAAGCTATGTGACAAGCCATAAAAAAAATATCTAAGACATTCTTACGAACTAGGTGCTAATCAGCACACAAAAGGGTAACATAGAGGATTCGTACACTTTTACATCAACAAATAAATAAATACAAGACCACAGTTTTATTCAAAGCCTGCCTACACCTTGGTTTACTGTTTGTAAGCCATAGTCATTTAACGTGTGTAATTACGGTGACGACTGCGTAGTGAAGACTACGTCTAACATCGTATGGCCTGCGCTCCACTAGCTACGAACTAAGGGTTCGAGCAAGCTTCAGTCGCTACAAAAAGTGTCAGCTGTCGTCAAGTCATTTCCTCCAGGAAATACCTTCATTAGCACGGCTATGTCAGCAGGTTCCAAATGCAAATGAACAAGGTTAAATAGAAAGGATTCGTTAGTTATATTTTGTTTATCAAAATTATGCGTTTTATTATTAAGATGTCAGTTTAGATTATCGTTGGTTTATGGCGAATAATAGCTGACAAGCCTTGGCACGGAGCGTCTCCCTGAGATCATCTCTGCCAAAAAGCCTTCGACTCAAAAGTCGGAATACAATCAACGAGCAATAACAACTCGGACACACAATAACACAAGTTACCAGCGGCGCACAGCTCGCGTTCAATAACTCTGGGACGGGCCTGGACACATCAGTTACCCTCCTTAAATATCTGGACCACGGGAACAGTCCCGGACATGGTACACAAAATACCTTCATACATGAAAAACCCTCTCCACGGGGCTAGCCTCCAACATACTATAAGAAACCTGACATAACTGTACTCGTCGAAGCAACGGTACACGCAAAAGGCGTTTAACTAACAAATGACAATCTAAAGAACATGTGAGCAGATACAGAAGTGGACACTGGGTTCCATGAGCTATCAATGCAATGAAAAATAAATGAATGCTACAAGCATTCTGTCCTTTGTTAACATAAGTCTGTCTCACTTAGAAGCAAGCGCTCTCAGTCGGGCGCTGGGAAGTATTCAACCATCTGTCCGTGTCACAGCAGGCTACAAGCTCCCTGTACTGTATGACACAACACGTTGACTGGGCCGGCAGTTTTGGCAAGAACATAACTGTAAAACTGGCCTCATAATAATACCTTTACCATCTAATATATAAAAGTGAAAGTCTGTATGTATGTGGGTATGTGGATCTGTTCCGTATACAAATCTACACCGTTCCACCAATCTCAACCAAATTTTGCATACACATAGTTTAGGACCCAGAAGGAACCGCTGGCTACATGAATTTACGATAGTCTTTCTCATTCTTATGATTTCGACCCTTTTGCACTCCAGCACATGCTAATCAAATCATGAAATATACTCATGAAGGAATGGCAAGGCGGATAGTTTCCATGGCAACATAGCTCAAGTCGAGACACGGCCGACTGGATGCCATTTGCGCTCTGCACTACCGGTATAGAAAATGAGGATCTTTACTTGAAATCACGTTAGTTACTCAACTTCTCACACAGCACTGTCAACCGAGTTTAGCATAACAAAGACTTGACACTATCTTCTACTATATATTTGTCAAATACCACTCACTCACTCATTCATTCATCACGAAATCTCAGAAACTATCAAACGGATTGGAATGAAATTTGGTATGCAGCTTCCCCAAGGGCCGCAAATGCCCACTAAGAGAGGATTTTTGGATATTCTGGTTCTAAAGGGGCGTTAAGGGGGTAGACCTGCATTTCATTGAACAGCAATATCTCCCGATTGGTTTCATTGGGGGATGTGATACTCGGCACATAAACTCATCATTAAAAATAAGAAGACACGAGTCGGAGGGTTTTTCGATGTGGTGTATATTATGAGGTGAAAGGGGTGAAAAGTGGGGATTGAAAGAATCCTAACGGAGCGTGTATCTCTTAAACGACATAGGCGAGGAGTTTGAAACTCAGCGGGAAAAAATCAGCATAAAAATAAGTAAATATGTGTTTGACCGTTTCATCATAAATCCAATTTAAGGGGCCCATGGGGTGGGGTGAAATTCTGGAGGGGGGGGGGAGAAACAGGAAAGAAAGTGTCCTAAGTGATTGACTGACTCACTCACTCATCAAACTCAGGGGGAAAAACTGCTTTAAAGTAAGTAAATAGCTGTTCGACAGTTTTTTTCATAAATCAAATTTAAGGGGTTCATGGGGAGGGGTGAAATTCTGAAAAAAGAAAATTGAAAGAAAATGTCCTGACTCACTCACTCACTCACTCATCATCGCCCAGCCAAAATGATTGAAGTTAGAAACATGACAGTTTGGGGATATGTTCATTGTATTTCAAAACAGTCTACTAAGGGAGGATTTTCGGATATTCAGGTTCTAAAGTGGTCTTAATGGGGTTAAACCTGCATTTCATTGAATAACAATATCTTCCGATTGGTTTCATTGGGGGATGTGATACACGGCATATAAACTCATCATTAAAAAGTAAGACACGTGTCTGAGGGTTTTTCGATGTGGAGTATATTATGAGGTGAAAGGGGTGAAAGGGGTGAAAAGTAGGGATTGAAAGATTCCTAACGGAGCGTGTATGTCTTAAACGACATAGGCGAGGAGTTTGAAACTCAGCGGGAAAAAATCAGCATAAAAATAAGTAAATATGTGTTTGACCGTTTTTTTTATAAATCCAATTTAAGAGGCCCATGGGGAGGGGTGAAATTCTGTGGGGGGGGGGGGGACAGGGAAGAAAATGTCCTAACTGATTGACTGACTGACTCATTCATCAAACTCAGGGGGAAAAACTGCTTTAAAGTAAGTAAATAGCTGTTCGACAGTTTTTTTTATCAATCAAATTGAAGGGGTTCATCGGGAGGGGTGAAATTCTGAAGGGAAAAAAATGAAAGAAAATGTCCTGACTCATTCACTCACTCATCATCGCCCAGCCAAAAATATTGAAGTTGGAAACATGGCATTTTGGGGATATGTTCGTTGTATGTCAAAACCGTACACTAAGGGAGGATTTTTGGATATTCAGGCTCTAAAGGGGTCTTAAGGGGGTTAAACCTGAATTTCATTGAATAACAATATCTCACGAGTCGTTTCATTTGTGGATGTGATACTCGGCATATAAACTAATCATTAAAAATACGCAGACATGTGTCTAAGGGTCTTTCGATGTGGTGTATTATTATGAGGTGAAAGGGGTGAAAAGTGGGGGTTGAAGGATTCCTAACGGAGCGTGTAGGCCTATCTCTTAAACGACATAGGCGAGAAATTTGAAACGCAGCGAAAAATCATCAGCTAAAAAGATAAGTAAATCGTTGATCGACCGTTTTTTTTTCATAAATTAATTTAAGGGGCCAATGGAGTGGGGTGAAATTCTGGGGGAAAAAAGAAGAGAAAGTGTCCTAACTGACTAACTCACTCACCAAACTCAGGGGAAAAAGACAGCTTTAAAAATAAGTTAATAGGTGTTCAAGCGTTTTTTCATCAATCCAATTTAAGGGGCCCATGGGGAGGGGGGAAATTCCGGTAAAAATAACTGAAAGAAAATGTCCTGTCTGACTCACTCACTCATCACGCCCAGCGAAAACTATTAAAGTTGGAAAAATGAAATTTTGGGAATATGTTCGCTGTATGTCGAAAACGTCAACTAAGGAATGATTTTTGTTTATTCGGGGATTAAAGAGATGTTAATGGGGTAAACGTGCATTTCATTGAATAACGATATATCATGAGTTGTTTCGTAGGGGATGTGATATTCGGTATATAAACTAATCATTAAAAATAATCAGACATATGTCTAAGGGTTTATCGATGTGGTGTATATTATGAGGTGATAGGGGTGAAAATTGGGGGTTGAGGGATTCTTGACGGAGCGTGTATCTCTTCAAGGACATAGGCGAGAAGTTTGAAATTCGGCGGGAAAAGAACAGCTTAAAATACGAAATTCTGGAGGGGGGGGGGAGAAACAGGAAAGAAAGTGTCCTAACTGATTGACTGACTCACTCACTCATCAAACTCAGGGGGAAAAACTGCTTTAAAGTAAGTAAATAGCTGTTCGACAGTATTTTTCATAAATCAAATTTAAGGGGTTCATGGGGAGGGGTGAAATTCTGAAAAAAGAAAATTGAAAGAAAATGTCCTGACTCACTCAATCACTCACTCATCATCGCCCAGCCAAAATGATTGAAGTTAGAAACATGACAGTTTGGGGATATGTTCATTGTATTTCAAAACAGTCTACTAAGGGAGGATTTTCGGATATTCAGGTTCTAAAGGGGTCTTAATGGGGTTAAACCTGCATTTCATTGAATAACAATATCTCCCGATTGGTTTCATTGGGGGATGTGATACACAGCATATAAACTCATCATTAAAAAGTAAGACACGTGTCTGAGGGTTTTTCGATGTGGAGTATATTATGAGGTGAAAGGGGTGAAAAGTAGGGATTGAAAGATTCCTAACGGAGCGTGTATGTCTTAAACGACATAGGCGAGGAGTTTGAAACTCAGCGGAAAAAAATCAGCATAAAAATAAGTAAATATGTGTTTGACCGTTTTTTTTTTATAAATCCAATTTAAGAGGCCCATGGGGAGGGATGAAATTCTGTGGGGGGGGGGGGACAGGAAAGAAAATGTCCTAACTGATTGACTGACTGACTCATCAAACTCAGGGGAAAAACTGCTTTAAAGTAAGTAAATAGCTGTTCGACAGTTTTTTTATCAATCAAATTGAAGGGGTTCATCGGGAGGGGTGAAATTCTGAAGGAAAAAAAATGAAAGAAAATGTCCTGACTCATTCACTCACTCATCATCGCCTAGCCAAAAATATTGAAGTTGGAAACATGGCATTTTGGGGATATGTTCGTTGTATGTCAAAACCGTACACTAAGGGAGGATTTTTGGATATTCAGGATCTAAAGGGGTCTCAAGGGGGTTAAACCTGAATTTCATTGAATAACAATATCTCACGAGTCGTTTCATTTGTGGATGTGATACTCGGCATATAAACTAATCATTAAAAATACGCAGACATGTGTCTAAGGGTCTTTCGATGTGGTGTATTATTATGAGGTGAAAGGGGTGAAAAGTGGGGGTTGAAGGATTCCTAACGGAGCGTGTAGGCCTATCTCTTAAACGACATAGGCGAGAAATTTGAAACGCAGCGAAAAATCATCAGCTACAAAGATAAGTAAATCGTTGTTCGACCGTTTTTTCATAAATTAATTTAAGGGGCCAATGGAGTGGGGTGAAATTCTGGGGGAAAAAAGGAGAGAAAGTGTCCTAACTGAAATAGGAATCTCTGTTTCGCGGGCTTATAGGTCGTGTTCCAAGGACATTTTGTCGTCCTGACGTTTCGCTGAATACTGCGTTCAGCATGTTCACAGGTTACATAAAGCGAGGTAAAACAAGTAAACAGAAGATATATAAATAGTCAACAACCCACACATAGAGGCTACCATAGCAACGGCGTACCACATAAAAGTAATGCATCAAGGACAGGGCTGCTCGTCTGTTGCATCTTCTCGTCTACGACGGTCAATAAGGGCAGGCTTGAGGGGATTAAGGACTGGAAGCCAAGCTCTGTTCACACGTTCTGCTTCCTCCTTAAGATTGAAGCTGTTAGTATGCTTCAGGATTTCAATGGCCTCCCTTTGTAGCCTGGCATGATAAGACACCGTGGTGGACAGAACTTCGGTGTCTCCATATCTTATATCGTGACCTGCAAGTAGCGAGTGTGCTGCTACAGTGGATTTATCTGTTTGTCCCAGCCGGCTGTGTCGTTCGTGCTCCTTGAGGCGAGTGGCAATACTTCTTTTCGTTGTTCCAATATATACTTGGCCACAATCACACGGGATTTTATAAACCCCTGCCGCGGTATGAGGATGTCGCTTATCTTTAGCGGACCTAAACATGTCCTTAATTTTTCGTGTAGGCCTGTATATGGTCTTTATATCATGGGACTCGAGTAGCCTCCCTATTCTGTCCGTGACCTTTTTTATATATGGAAGAAAAGCTCTAGCCAGGGGCTGCTTGTCTCCAATTACCCTTGTAGTTGGACGTCTCGGATGGAGTGCTCGCTGGATATCTTTCTGGCTGTACCCATTCGCGCGTAAGGCCTCGTTGAGGTGTTCAATTTCTTGTTTTAGGCACTGCTTTTCACAAATTCTTTTAGCGCGGTCAGCCAGTGTTTTTATAACTCCGTATTTCTGTCGTGGGTGGTGGTTGGACGTCTTATGTAGATATCGGTCAGTATGGGTCGGCTTACGGTATACTGTATGTCCCAAAGTTAGATCAGCGGTCTTCGTTACCATAACGTCGAGAAACGCGATTTTCAGTTCATTTTCTAACTCCATGGTAAACTGAATGTTCGAGTTCTGGCTGTTAAGATGTTGTAAAAACAGATTTAATTGATCTTTACCATGGCCCCATATTACAAAGGTATCGTCCACGTATCGTAGCCACACTTTAGGTTTCAAAGGTGCGGTCTCTAGTGCTATTTGTTCAAATTGTTCCATGAAGAAATTCGCGATCACCGGACTAAGGGGACTGCCCATGGCGACCCCTATTTCAACGCCGGTCGTGAAAGTCTACAATTGTCCTAACTGACTAACTCACTCACCAAACTCAGGGGAAAAAGACAGCTTAAACATAAGTTAATATGTGTTCAAGCGTTTTTTCATCAATCCAATTTAAGGGGCCCATGGGGAGGGGTGAAATTCTGATAAAAATAATTGAAAGAAAATGTCCTGTCTGACTCACTCACTCATCACGCCCAGCGAAAACTATTAAAGTTGGAATAATGAAATTTTGGGAATATTGTACAGTATCCCAGGGGTATGCACCCCTTGGAGACCATCCCCCCGGCATCTGGCTAAATCCCCTAAATGGCAACTCTTGGAAAGCCGGGGCAACATCCATTAATACCGTAAGGACAGCTTGCTACTCCATAAAGCAGCTCAAGCCTTACGTAATCATTACACTCAGCGACATAGTACTAACTGGGCCAATACATTGCTGACAGCAGGGCGTCAGAAGGTATAAGAAGACGTCCTAATGAGGTCAAACTCTCTCTCCATTGTCAGTGCTCCATCGAGACGGCCGAAGCTACGCTGGTGTCAACCGAGGTGAGTCAGTCAATCGTGTTCAGAATTCCCAATTTGTAACTTGTAACCCAACACTTGTTAATACATTGTGAACCTAATTTCATTCCCTACAAGGGACTCACTATCAGAATCACAGACCAATAAAACACTTGGTCCACACTCTACACTAGCATTACTGTTATACGCCTCTTTAGATCCCAACGCCCTTCCTTATTCCCGTCACGTAAAGACGTGACAGACAGCAGTCTATTAGCGCCAACTTAAGTACTTTTGTATTCCCCGAGCCGGCCCGGCTGCAAGCGAGCAGCGCGTGCCACTCAGCTGATACAAGCAGATTCAATTACGTAATAAGCAGTCAGCTAAGCGACCAGTACAGCGACCCTTTGCAGTGGGTCCCATCCCTTCAAACGCTACCACATTATTTATAGGAACGCCCCCTAGTTCCTAGCACACCACAACACTCTACACTGGTCAGCTTACCCTGACAAGGGAAGCTACCCTTTTAGGCACCACTTTATAAATTAATACAGCAACTCTCCCTTTTAGATCCACCCCCAAATAAGGGATCTAAAACACTGGTGGAGGCGCGGGCCTACGCATAGAGAAAAGGGACTCAACCAACGAGCCCTCGTAGGTAAAACGACCCCTTCCGTACCGCAAAAAGCCAAGCAGATAGTGAGAAAATTTTTCCCCCAGACATAAAGCACCATTTTTTTTTGTGTGCTCCAAACTAGCTACACAGGGGAAATTCTTAACAAACCAACCCCCCAGCCCCATACAGAATCAGAGAAATATAAGAATACACTGTCAAAACACGCAAAGATTTTATTTTTATTTTTCACATACACTCCATTCAACATGGCCCCCCCTATACCGCCTAGCTGTGCTAAGGAGCATTGGGGAGTACCAGGAATTAATTGCCTGGCACAGAGTTTTTGAAACTAGGCAGGACTACCTCAGAAGGTTTCAGCAGCTCCTGCACGCCCAGTACATGCGGATCATAAGAGCCCTTGTCCGGCCAATCCGCAGTGCTAAGAATCGCAAGATTCGGGCGAAAATCCCCACCCTCCGCACACAAATCATAAAAGCACACTGGCAACTACACTGTCGACACGAGTTTATGTTCCAACAATGGGAAACACTCATCACGGAACACAGACGGATAGGGACTCAGGACACAAAAGTCGTTGAACAGGCCATATGCCTCAATAAGGCAGTACACCCAAATTTGGGACAAATACCGTGAGCTACAAGCCAATAAGGCCATTTTTGAGTTCATGGTAGGGCCACCAGCCCAGCCGAGAGAGGACATAAGCGTAGATACGCTGACTCGACAATTTGCGAGGATGTCCCTCTCGCCACGTACTGCCACAGAATGGAAGGAGTTCGCCGTGGCCACAGTCAAGAAGACGGCCAGGTTAGGCTCCAACTTACTACAAAATAAACCTAACACAAACACACGTCCTTCAGCTCCGGACCGGAAGGCAATTTTGCCAAACCGAGGGGCAGAGCCTAGAACAATCCCCTCGGAACAAAAGGACGAGAGGGAATCGAAGCTAGGGCCATTAAATACACATGATATAACAGAGGGACAACGGGACGTAACCACGTCATGGGCAGACGACATAGAGCCCGCCCTACAGTACATAAAGCCTACATACACGTACACAGATAGGCTAACACATTGGCAGGAGTCGGCCGTGGCCACAGGCCGAAAAGCGGTCAGACTACACGCCACCACATTGCTAGGTCAGACACAAGCCATTAAGCGACCTTTACCGCCAGTTCAAAGGGCAAATTTGCCAGAACAAAGGCGAACACCGGTATTAGTCCCTCAGGATGCACGATATACGCACGAACATTTTGACCGGGCATTACCACACAGTACACGGGGATTAGGAAAGGTGTTCTCACCTACCCCACAAAACCACGCAGTCAAATATATCCACACTCCCGTAAAATCTACTAGGGCAGCGCCAAGCGCAATTAGGCCCTCGAATACAGGTACATTTAAACCTATAGACACGCGCTACGGTGGGAGTAGGCCAAAGCTTACTTTGCTAGAAATTCCGCCGGAAGGTAGCAAAGGAACACCCCAGTGGATTCCAGAGGCCTATAATCTAATAACAGGGCAAAACCCTTCACCTTTCTGAGCACTGAAGCTCGAAAGAGGATAACGACTTCCACCAGGGCCACAGAAATAAACTAACATCGCTAACACCAAAATTATAGGCCACATAAGTTCTTTCACACGGGGGCGATAAGAAAATGGTCCAACAAGTACATAATAAACATGAAATCGCATATTTTTCTTTCTTATTTTATGTATATACAGTGCAATATAGCCAAAGTAGAAGGAACAATTCTAAATCCTTCTTGTTTTTTTTTTCGGAACCATGGCATTTTTCTCTCAGGCCATCAATGGTTATTGGGCGAAGTGATTAACGCCATAACGTAAAGTCTCTAATATGCTAAGCCAAGTGGAAGCCAAGCAGGCTTCAGGCCGAAAAAGAGATATTTTGAACACAACTTAAGCATAAAATCACAGCATAAAGCTTAAGTGAGTCTTTCTAAGTAGAAATGACTAAACGTTCTATGTTAGGGTTCCACAGTTTGATAGATTCTCCTGTTGCGGGCGAAAGCCGTAAGTGTGGCAGGAATTAAGAATCTCAAACTAACTTCAAAAATTTGGTGAGGTGTGCTTTAGCCAACTGAAAAGCCCAATTGCACATCGGGACGAGACACTGTCATTTTGGTGAGTTACAATTACTTTGAAGGGCAGGTTTGACTCCCATAGTGCACTGGCTTTGCTCGTGACGTGGATACAGGTATATCAATTACGTCTTGCAATGGCCTTCCTAATGTGTACTAGACAGTGTCGGTAGATTCCCCTGAGACGTAACCAGATTACGGTCGTACTCACGTTACCAAAATGGTAAATATTACACTCAGGTCCCAAGCACCATTTTTTTTTTATTTTTAACATTTTTTATAGTGTTCACGACATAATTTTTAGAGACTATCGCCACCTGCTATTATTTTCTTTCAAAGTGCTCTCTTAATCCAGAGCGGGGCATAGCTCATTTTTTTTTCTATTATGACGCAGGCATTAGGCCCGATGAAAGAAAAACGTGTCCGAATTCCTCCTACCACGATGGGCAGGTCCCTTCAAAGTCTGCAGGAAGGTATCTGACCTAAATTATATAGTGAACGTGCGCCATGGGAGGAAACTCATAAAGGACACTATTCACGCCCGCCGGATGAAGGCATATCACACACGTAAAGATCACACACCTACACGTACAGGCGGGCACACTACTAAGAGAAAAGGAAACGGTCCCGCTGGCACACGTGGGAAGAAAGCCAAGAAATAGCCCACTGACCGCGCCGGGATACGATCCTAACACCCCACAGAACTGTCCCGGAGACACGCGGGCATAATGACATTTCGTACCATTGTAGGGACATAATCGAACCACGGCACAGTAACACACAAGCGGGGACACAAAAATAGTTAGTAGAAGGTTCTTTTCCATTACGAAGAGCCTGCCCGCAATTACAATGGACAGCTATCAGGTTCCCACATACGCGAGCCGGAAGCAAAAGCACGGACATACAGCGTTATCAAGACAAGTAACGAGCGTGCGCACAGGACATTGCAATCCGATACCGCCATGCTCAGCAACAACGCAGGCCTCAGTGATAACCTGCCAGCTTACAGACAACAGCTCTCAGAGCGGAACGCACGGCATCATTCACGCCCGATTTGGAGACCCTATATCTTCCAAAATTACACTACGAGGGGAAATCAAAAACATACAAACTCTACACAGGTATGCATGCTTTCATTTGCGCATTGCACATCCACGGGAACATGCCATATTATATGCTGCACGGAAATGATCACACCAAGTCTTTACAGACAACCGGATTCGAACCCATGACCACACACCACACGCGTACCAAAAACTAACTATCCAATGGTATTTTTGGTACACGGAACACAAGCAAAGACCACACTGGGAAAGCCCCAAGCCCTGTCACACAACGCAAACATAAAACACAGAGAATGACAGAAGGTCACGGGTCTGAGTTCCAGTAAAAATTTAGACACAAAGGGAAACAGCTATTCAGGCGTCCAATCATACTGAAGGTGGCCCATACAAATGCATGTACAGGGAATACTACATTTCCTCCCACCAAAAGCCAGACATAAAATTTCGGATTACACCAGACATAGGGAATACATTTCACAAACACAGGTAGGAAAATTTCGCAAGACACAAGTCTTAGGGAACAATGGCCACACGACGTCATTACCTAACTAGGGCGAATTGCTACATTAGACCGCTAGGAATCCAAAACAATGACCACACTCACATTCGTGCAGGAAGGCACATACCGGCGGATGACAAACAGTAACTTCCCGGCCTGGTATTGCACATACTAACTGCTGACAGCAGACTAGTTACACTGCAATAATGCGGTGACGAGACACTATTGCGTTGCGCCAGTGACCATGAAATTACAAACACATAACAATTATAACACCATACATTTTTTTCTCCACACTGCAAAAAAAAAAACATTTGGCAATGGACAAGACGTGACACAGCGGAACCTATCCTGGGCCTCCACGTTCGCAAAGACGTTGAAAGGCCACGGGCGCTTCCCGCCCAGACACAATATACACAGTAGGACTTAGCCTTATAACAGACCAACCGTCCGCGTGGTGTAGCGGGACATAGTCACACACACGCACACGCACTCAACAGTTAGGAGCGAACACAGACAAGATCTCCCCCCTAATAACTTCTCTTATCGCTCGTAAGGCATAGGAGTCATTACAGATGACTAGCACATGACCAGTCGCATTACGACCACTGGCCACATCTACACTGCAAATGGCCGACCAGGTTAGGTCATGCAGCTCTACTATCCCAAGGCGCGGATAGAAAGCCAACATGGACCAAGGGAGGACGACAGGAGAACAGGCTACCAGCGTACCACCTTACTCCCTTCCCATAACCTTCTCACGCCCAACATAAACAACGCAACCACATCTACACGACCAAAAACAGCTACACTACATTACAAAATACACACAGGGGTTGATGGACTTCATGCGTCTAAAAAGCAGGCATGCTACGCCTTGCGTCCCAATGCTAACACCTGAGTATTAGGGGTGTGTCAGCAAACATTAAAGAAGCATAATGCGCCTCTCCAAATGAGAGAGGAGGCCATAGATATATACTAACCATTCTTTAGTACTTAAACACTCCCGCATGAAAGGGATATATTGGAATTATGCCCCATCCTACACCTATCCGTACATGAAGGCAGAAACTTCATATCCAGACACATGCATGAGTATCCCATCCGTTTACCAGGGATTTTAATATCAAACCTGCATGAATTTTCGTATTTTTGCAATCCCGGGAATTGCCTCCCCAATCCACTCACCATAGGAGCATCCCAACGCCACCACCGGTTCTAGGCCACCACTAACGTGGAACCCAAAGGTGCGCAAACCCTTCCTACCATACTTTAAGCCCACTCAACAAATAACTACCCCCAAATCCTAATAACAGGGTACCTGACATTACAGACCCTACTAACACCTCCATTAAGGTAAAGAAAGCATTATTGCTGGAAAGCTGACATAGCGATGGTAGGCCAGAAGTAGCCTATGTACTTAGAAGATCTACAACCCCGCTACACTGGAAATATTTTACATTTTAACACAGAGATTACACTATTTACACGGGTTACGCTACATTTTTTTTTCTCTTACAAAGGAATCTGATACGGTATGATTGTTGACAACGGTGTAAGCCAAAGGTCAGGAGAACCACACTTTGAGAGATGGGGAAGGCGATGTGGACCCTTCCCCAGTTGGCGCGACAGCGCAGCGACCTCACTTAACTGACGACTAGACCAAACAGACGAACTACGTAAGGTCAAAGCATTCGTGGCCTGGTCGGGCAAGCTCTGGAATCCTAGGTGCGCATAAACCGCCCTTGGGAGGAAGGGATGCTATACCCACTTTGTGCCACGGTCGTCGAGGCCAAGACCTGCAGGGAGACTTTCTGAGAATGGCGGGAGAAATAGCTCACTCCGCGCCGGCCTCGGGAGCTATCCCTAGAGACGACCCCATATTATGACTAGACTGTTAGTTAAATTTACGTAAGTAGGACTTCCATAGCGGGAAGCAAAACTCCTGTGAGTTGGAGCATACTACGGCGGCCCATAGAGGCAAATTTATATATCAATGCGAAAATGCATACTACGGCGGCCCATAGAGGCAAATTTATATATCAATGCGAAAATGCATACTACGGCGGCCCATAGAGGCAAATATCACTGCGAAAGCAGATTGCGACGGCCGATTAAGGCGAAGAAAATATTATGCCATTGGACCACACTGTCCAATGCCCACATAAATGGCGACGCAACGGGCAACCAGAGGGCATTAAGAAAGGGGCATTGCGCGCCCCTCACAGGAGCCAAGTGGGCGGCTCAACTACGTTAAATCGGAACAGCAAACGGTCATGAACAAGGAAGTTACAGCGGGCGAAACGGTTAGCTTAGTGGCACCGTAAGCGCCTGCGAATAGGCTAGTACTAGTATTAAGACCTAGAATAGATGTCGACTATAGTATTAAAACGGAGGGGACTACGAGGCATTGTTGGGTTCCGGTCCTGACAATGTACTACAAGGGCGCCACAGTGAGAGAAATCAAACGGACAGCCTCCATCTAAATTTTAGTACTTAAGTCATAGTGCCATGTTAAGGTCACTTAGATGTAAGCAAATTTACTAACAGCGGTTGCTAATAATAGCACAGCACATTTCGGCTTTAGAATAAGGTCCACTCGGCATGTAAATACAGAATAGTTTTACAATTAAGTAATTTTATTAATAAGTTAAATAAGTAAGGTAAGATGTAAGGTAACATAAACCTACATTTAAGGCATTTTTTATATATATATAGATCACCGTAGAATATATCGGCACTCGGTGACTATAAATCCGTTACCGAGGTAAGCCCGACAATACTTAGGATAAACTAGGTTAAAATAGGCATAATCAAAGTGGAATATATCGGCACCCGGTAACCACAATTCCGCTACCGGGGTAAGACCAACTACATATTATTTACGGCATTACGGCACCGTATAGGGTAAGCCCGGCCTTGCAGCTAAGTAACATTAATCATGCTATTTTTTTCAGTGAAAGAAGAGCTTCAACCAGTACTAATATGTTTTTTCTAAACCTCGCCATTTTTTTTCACAGGCCTCGTCACCAGATACAGGAAACTGGTGACAGGAATTTCACTACCATATTGCAGTGGCATATTATTTACAGCATGCCATGATGTGTACTATTTTATTTTTATTTTTCAACGTGCACTAATCCCGACACACTCGCAAACACTCACCACATTTTTCTTTTTCAGCTACACACTCCAAAATAAATCTGCACAGCAGGACTGGTGCCTGTGGGGTACCAGGCTTACTGGCAGATCAACTAAAATTTAAACACATAAAGCGTCAAAATGCGACGCAGATTACGACAATGAGGGCGCAACCGATTTGTGGCAGTGACTCTCATTGTCAAGTGTGAAAGCATTCACCCACAGAGGATGCTTCACAGATTAGGTATTAAGCATACATGCAAGCGGTACGACCACTATACCGTACCAAGGAGTGGCCGTACAGAATCAGCCGTGAGACGGCAAGAGTACGTACAGACGGGTAGCGTGCACGCGAGGTACCTCACAACAACTATAATAATAAGGGATTAGCGCGATTAAGTAGACATAAGACCACTGTAATTACTAATTTTTAAGGATAAACTTTATACAATTTTTCCAATAGACATAAGGTCATTGTAATTTATAATTTTTTCAGGATACACTTTATACAATTATACACTATATATCTTTTTGTTTGTGTATCAAGATGCCAATGTACATAATATGTATGATTTGTTTTCTTTCATCTTTCCTTCTTCTAACTTCCCCATTTGTCAGGGTGTTCCGTTTTTTCCCAAACCAATAAACGTCTTTTGAATATTTCCCTTAAATGATACCCTGGAACACCCATTTTTCTATTTTCTTCCACCTTTCTTATTGCAGGGAGCACTTTTTCCCTAAGATAGGGCGGACGACGCCATCATCCGTTCGGCCCTGGGTTTTTCCTCCCTGCATAACTATGTAACACATCACCATCAGAAACCATGTTTTTTTTTTAAACTAGCAATATGCCAGCAATAACAAAGGCAATTTTTTTTACATGTCGAATTTATTTTAACGTTAAATTTTTCTCAAAATGTCATTTTTTTCCCAATGTTAATCAAATCTTTCGCAATGTCAATTTTTTTTTGTTTGTTCTTTCACAATGTCAATGTATACATATATTTGTAAATCCCATAACCCTCCCCTCTGAACACGGGCTGACCTCACACCCACACTTCGATACGACGCCACCAGGAGATACGAGGGGGTTCCAAGGACCACTACGTCAACATCCCAACTTCCAGTTCCGTTCCCGTTCGCGAGGACGCGAACAAATGAAGGAAGACTCTTGTACAGTATCCCAGGGGTATGCACCCCTTGGAGACCATCCCCCCGGCATCTGGCTAAATCCCCTAAATGGCAACTCTTGGAAAGCCGGGGCAACATCCATTAATACCGTAAGGACAGCTTGCTACTCCATAAAGCAGCTCAAGCCTTACGTAATCATTACACTCAGCGACATAGTACTAACTGGGCCAATACATTGCTGACAGCAGGGCGTCAGAAGGTATAAGAAGACGTCCTAATGAGGTCAAACTCTCTCTCCATTGTCAGTGCTCCATCGAGACGGCCGAAGCTACGCTGGTGTCAACCGAGGTGAGTCAGTCAATCGTGTTCAGAATTCCTACTTTGTAACTTGTAACCCAACACTTGTTAATACATTGTGAACCTAATTTCATTCCCTACAAGGGACTCACTATCAGAATCACAGACCAATAAAACACTTGGTCCACACTCTACACTAGCATTACTGTTATACGCCTCTTTAGATCCCAACGCCCTTCCTTATTCCCGTCACGTAAAGACGTGACAGACAGCAGTCTATTAGCGCCAACTTAAGTACTTTTGTATTCCCCGAGCCGGCCCGGCTGCAAGCGAGCAGCGCGTGCCACTCAGCTGATACAAGCAGATTCAATTACGTAATAAGCAGTCAGCTAAGCGACCAGTACAGCGACCCTTTGCAGTGGGTCCCATCCCTTCAAACGCTACCACATTATTTATAGGAACGCCCCCTAGTTCCTAGCACACCACAACACTCTACACTGGTCAGCTTACCCTGACAAGGGAAGCTACCCTTTTAGGCACCACTTTATAAATTAATACAGCAACTCTCCCTTTTAGATCCACCCCCAAATAAGGGATCTAAAACAATATGTTCGCTGTATGTCGAAAACGTCAACTAAGGAATGATTTTTGTTTATTCGGGTTTTAAAGAGATGTTAAGGGGGTAAACGTGCATTTCATTGAATAACGATATATCATGAGTTGTTTCTTAGGGGATGTGATATTCGGTATATAAACTAATCATTAAAAATAATCAGACATATGTCTAGGGGTTTATCGATGTGGTGTATATTATGAGGTGATAGGGGTGAAAATTGGGGGTTGAGGGATTCTTGATGGAGCGTGTATCTCTTCAAGGACATAGGCGAGAAGTTTGAAATTCGGCGGGAAAAGAACAGCTTAAAATACAAGTAAATAGGTGTTCGACTGGTTTTTTTTTCATAAATCCAATTTAAGGGGCCCTTGGTGAGAGGTGAAATTCTGGGGGGAAAAAACAGGAAAGAAAGTGTCCTAACTGATTGACTCACTTACTCACTCATCAAACTCAGGGGGAAAACAGCTTTAAATAAGTAAATAGGTGTTCGACCGTTTGTTTCATAAATCCAATTTAAGGGGTTCATGGGGAGGGGTGAAATTATCAAAAATAAATGAAAGGAAATGTCCTGACTGACTCACTCACTCATCATAGCCCAGCCAAAATTATTAAAGTTAGAAACATGACATTTTGGGGATATGTTCGTTGTATGTCGAAAACGTCCACTAAGGAAAGAGTTTAGAATATTCAGGTTCTAAATAGGTGTTAAGGGGGGTAAACGTGCATTTCATTGAATAACCATATCTCACGAGTGGTTTCATTTGGAGATGTGATACTTGGCATATATACTAATCATTAAAAATAAGCTGACACATGTCTAATGGTTTTTCGATGTAGTGTATATTATGAGGTGAAAGGGATGAAAAGTGGGGGTTGAAAGATTCCTAACGGACTGTGTATCTCTTAAACGACATAAGCGAGGAGTTTGAAACTCGGAGGAAATCAATCAGCTTAAAAATAAATAAATAAATAAATAAATGAATAAATAAATAAATAAAATAAATATGTGTTCGACCTTTTTTTCATAAATCCAATTTAAGGGGCCTATGGGGAGGGGTGAAATTCTGGAAGACAAATGTCCCCTAATGAAGGATTTTTGGATGTTCACTCTCATCGACCAACCCAAACGATTAAAGTTAGAAGAATGATATTTTGGGGATATGTTTGTTGTGTGTCGAAAACGTCTACCAAGGAGGGATTTTTGGATATTCAGGTTCTAAAGGGGTGTTAATGGGGTTAAACCTGCATTTCATTGAATAACAATATGACACGACTATGACGCGAGTGAAGCGAGGCTAAAAATGAGATGATGTGCGTCTATGTATTACTCAATCACGCAAGTACCACTGGTCCGATTTACATGAATTTTACATGGAAGTAGCTGATTTACCTGGTTAACATATAGGTTACTTTTGATTTCAATACTTTGTACTATTTAAAGATGGCGACCATTTTAGTGACTTCACTACACCCTTTGGTTTAAAACGTTCATATTTCCATTTCAAATACAAAGAGAACGCTAAGAAATAGCAAACTTTTGATGGTATATACGAGGTTAAAAATTACATTTTCTATCCGAAAGGTATCTCCAACCGTTAGCGAGTAAAACCTAAATTTGTGCTATAAAACACGGTCAACGCCGAGCGGTGTAGTTGGACAAAATGTTCCATCCTTAATCTCCCTCTGCGCAGCACCTCGCCTATCCCCTGTTTTAACTGTCACCTTCATATTTTAATTTATTTATGACGCGTAGCGAAGCACGGGTACTTCAGCTAGTAGGTTATAAACCTTGAAGAATGTGTGCATTAAAAGCACGCTATAAAGCTGAATACAAACATATAACTCTGTCTTTCATAGCAAAGACGTTTAAAAGATAGCAATGTCACTTATTGCTGGAGCTCTCTGCTCTCAACGATAAAACAATTCATTTGTTACTTGTATCAAACATCAAATAAATCACGTGTCATCACACTTGATACTAACAAAATATTATGGCGCAAACACCACTCTCTGCTGGATTTGCTTAATGATACGTTGGGAACTGGGTTCGATGCTAGGCAACGAAACATCCCTTTTACTTGCAAGGTCCACACTTGACCTGGATGGCCTCTGAGCACATCTCGAATGAAATATAAATGCAGTTACAAAACTGGTAATTACAGTCGATTACCCAAATGATACGACTACTCTAATGAAGTCAGGGGCGTAACATTGACTGGCTGCAAAAATGCAGTTAAAGAATAATGACCATGGCATCAATTTGCCACAACAAGAGTCTGCTAAGACTTGAAAATCATCCCAGATAGGGTTAAACAAAGTAGCCTTAAAATTACTACAGTCACGTTTAGGAATAGACAGAAATTGGCGTCCTATGACGTCCATCAGGTTGCACCAGGGTTGAACAAAATATCAAACCCAAGGGTGACTCACAATCACTGTAAATAAATGACATCTAATTATACTAATTACATTCCCTACCTATGAAATGGCTGTCACTAAGTTCGGCTGGTATACAATCTACACTAATTTAACTATAACACCAATGACTAGAACATAGAAGGGTTGTACAAACTCACGATATGAAGGAGCCCACACTTAGCTCTCTGTCCAAAGACAAGGGTTGAACAAAAGCACCTCTGGCTTTCAGGATTGGCATCGTCCTTATCAGAACTTCCATCTTGGCTCTCCCAAAGACCAGGGTTCGGTCTGTCCCTGTAGTTGACATCGTGAATGGGTTGGACATGCCTAGGAAAGGCATCCTCGATTCCTTCCTTCTCGTTCGACGTTCTTGAAGTTCCATAATCATGCTCGTTCCATCCGAGACATCTCCCTCATACCATAATGGTATTTAGCCCATTATCTCCGACTCGAACATGGTGTTGTAAATGTCGAACACGTGGTCGGTAATATTAGACTTCATGTAGTTCATCATTATTACTTGTAAGTTACGGTATGCTGCGTAGATATCACAGGCGTTAAACATATACCTGGTAACACAGCCTCTACAATTTGCAGATATCATTAATAAATGGCCATGCACTGATCTGCTGTTTCACACGTGCACAGATTCTTTTTTGGCAATCACGTGGCATCCGTGAAATGGGCATCGATTTCTTGTGGATAAATCCACCGTAGCAATTTATATAAGATGCGTATTTAGTTTAACACTTGTCTAATGTATCAATATCACAATTATATGTATATTTCGCACCAGGCTCTCAGCCCTCCACAAATCACGTGGGTATAAAAATGTGGTGCTACAGAATCGTCGAAAATTCACAATACTTGCCAAATAAGTTCACTTTACTATTCGTGCTAATCACTACACTTCAACAACAGTGATTCGCAATACAATGGTGCTCGATGACACTTGATAATATTTCCTCGCTGAAAAGCGGACTGTTTCCACGTCTTACACGACGGATGTCACAACGCGCCTCCATCGGGCGGATTCTCAAGACGTAGTGCACGTAACTGTGTTCCTCGTGGAATCAAGTCGTCAAACTAAGTCGTGTAGCGACTACTTACATTCCTATTTGCGTATCTGCAATGATATTACCATACCTTAAAGTGAAAAAACATTCTCCAAAATGTTTCAATAATACTGAATGACGAAATGGAATATTCTGAGTCTCGTAGAAAGATAAAATTGATTAATAAGACCTCAGATAAATAATTAGCAGACTTCACCAAAGTCAAAAGTGCGATCCTCCACTACTCCAAAGAGAATTGTATAAGCTCTCAGCTTCTCGTAGCTTTCTGGGTGTGTTCAAAGGTAGTACATCCTATCATAAATGTGTTGTCATGAAAAATATCACATGAACCTTAGCTCAGCGGGTTCAGTATGTCCTCCACGAGCATTTATTACAGCTTGGCACCTACGTGGCATGCTCCGTATAAGTCGACGGAGGTCACGTTGCGGTATCAGGTCCCATTCTTCAATGAGAGCCTGTTCGAGGTCTTGGTGCGTCTGTGGTGGAACAGGACGCCCATGAACACTTCTGTCAAGCCTATCCCACAAATGCTCGATGGGATTAAGGTCGGGACTCACTGCTGGCCATTCCAACTCTCGAATGTCCAGTTATCTCAAGACAGGTCTGGTGATGCGCGTTACAGGAACCCTGGCATTGTCGTGCAAGAGTACGAATTCAGGGCCAACACCGCATGCAGAAGCCAAAACAAGCTGTAGCAGTATCTGATCGATGTAACCCGCAGCAGTATGATTACCACGGTCGACGACAAGATCCGTACCGCTATCAAAACTGATGCCACCCTACACCATCACAGTACCGGTATCTTTTCCGAATCGGTCGACTTCCAGGACAACATTTGGCATGTTCTGCAAATTATGGCGTCTCCATACACGTTGACGTCCATCACGCTGTGTCAGGGAAATCTGGACTCGTCTGTGAACAACACAGGCTTCCATTGGCGAAGTTGACGTGGGTACGGGCAAACAGAAGGCGACATGCGTGATGTTGCTGCGTTAAACGGGCACTCGAACAGGACGTCTGGGTCATGGGGTCACTTCTCTTATCCTGTTCCTTACTGTCTGGTCGGACACCGTGACTGCAGGAAACCTCCTGACGTCTTGTTGCAGTTCTCTGGCAGTTGCTGAACGACGCCGCAACGCAAAGATGGTCAGATATCGGTCTTCTTTTCGAGTTGTCATGCGTCCACGACCTTGTCCAACCCTCCTTGTGAACTGGCCTGTCTCATTGTAGCGATTCCACAAGCGTTGAATAACTGACGGAGAGACATTGCGATCCACAGCAACACGACGAATAGTCCATCCTTCCTAGATCAAAGTGTCAACCCTTGCGACTTGAACCTCGTTAAGATGTCTCATGCCATGTGCTGGTTTACGTACAACGTGCTCAAATGACCGCAGTAGTCTGTGTACCTCACACAACACACTGACGCATCGATATTCACTTTGTTTTGAGGGGTCACCTGACAGTTAAATAGATGGCTATGCCTAAAGATGGAGTATAACTTCTATTTGACATACCCTGAGTAGCTAAGGTCTCAGAACATGCTGTACGACCATTGGAACCCCATCTACAAAATTAACTTTCACATACCAGACGTTACAAAACATGTTCCCCTAATTTTTTTGAACTGAGTACATTGGAGGTACTGAAAGCAGAGCATTCTGTGAAAAGAAAGAAGAGGATATTAGGAAGGATGGAAAAATTAAAGTAGCCCTAGGCCTCGGATACCCTAATACCTGGGACAGATAACCTCGTATTTCCGCCTATTAAAACCTTAATAACTAACTATGTAATGAATTTATAGCTATATCTAAGAAGATAACATCCAGGAGGGCACCATTTCATATGTACATTGCTATGAAAATATTTTATTACGTCGCACGAGAATCCTCTCATCCCTAGAGGTGGCGTGATTCCAACACCGACCAAGACACTTCAGTAAATAAGGGCAGTAAAGATTTACCGTAACATACATATATTTCATACGGTTGCTACTTACTTTTATGATGATTAGGGAATGTATAAAGATTGTGACATTAATCCAGTCACCATAAAATATAACTTCCAAATCACGTAGCACCATTCACCATCCATTTATATTCGTTAAAAAGAATCGGAAGAACTTTATTTGAAATATCTGCCATATAACCATAAAGATGCTGCGAAGAATATAGAATAAATTTACTTTTACTTTCTTTAACAAATATTATATATTCAGTATATCATATGTGTTCATTCAATTTGTTTCCTTATTTCATATGTCAACTTTAACCTTAAAGAATTTCTTTGTCCTCGTTCATACTCTCTGTTGTCATTCTTGTCCATACCATCTTTTCTATTCCTAGAGTTGTCACTTCATATAAAAGTTCATGTTCTCACCACTCTAGCGCTCCATCACCACCAAAGAACACAAAACAATCCATAGATAAATAAATCATGGTAACTCAAGACCCTATAACTATTACATAGCCTCCAGAAATCCTGATAATTGTATTACATTAGAGGGATTTTTGAAACTCATTCAACATAAAACATAGTAAATCTTCTTCTATTGGAACCTGGTCTCCCATCCAAGCTTTTCAGCTTTCTCTGGAGTCATAAAGTCCACAGGTACCAAGGCCTCCTCATCACCACGTTAATCCAGGTTATTCTTTGTCGTCTCCATGAATTCACAGAGAATAAATTTACCCTCTATATTTGGCTCAAATGTAAAAACAACTATACAGTACATTCCAAGGAAACGTAGAATCTGACCACTCATTTTTCTACGCTTCATCACCTTGTATGGTAGGTTCATTCAAGCTGTTGCAATAGAGCGTCTTGCACTCATGTACACAAATAATTCCTACAACTATCTGCTGACGATCCCACAACTCACTCTTATTCAAACAATTTTTTTGAACACTTTCACTATTTTCTTCCATCATGTTCGGACAAGTACAGGTCTCAAGACATCGTACAAAGTAAAGGTATTTAAGGAACTTATGACCTGAGGATCGGACATTCAGAATACGTTCCTCCAATATCTAATGACTTCCCATAGATCCAAGACCTCTTCTCTTCCAAGCACACATATTCTTCTAGCAGAAACCTCAGATAGCACACTTCAAATTCCCAATGACAATCAGCTGAATGTAAATATTGCTCCTCCATCATAAACTCGACAAAGCTCAGCACATTAGAATGCAATATAGTGCATTCCTTGGAGTATTCAGAATGATGGTCCAGCTTTCATTCGATACCTTTGATATCTTGGAAATTATATTTCAGTTGAACGGAATTACTAAATATAATAAGTTAAAAAGAAAATGCTAAAAGCTGCAATAATATGAATGTACAAAAGGTTAAATAAAAGAAGACGAAAAATATCCACAGCATAACTCAAAATTAAGAAATATACTAGGTAACACACACAATGAAAATCATATACATTACAGCATACCATCGAATACAAATATATTGTGCAACTGTATCAAAAGGTAAGAAAATTGACATATATATGCCTCCAATACCCAATTCATAACTAGCACAACAAATAGCAGCACGCGCCCCCAACACATTAATTTTACGTCCAGATAAAAAATGATCTTGACAACATCCTATAACCAAATTTACGTTACATAAACTGCTATATATTTTAATAATAATAATAAAGACTTTATCTCACAATAACGAATTCTTCTCACGTGACATATTTACCCAAATAGTGAATATTATAAGTTCCATACATTGGAATACCTTCATTTTCCAAAACATAAGCAGTCTTACCTATACGCTTAGCCACAGTATATGCTCCCTCGTACAAAAGAAAAAAACTTCTTTATGACCTTCTCTATGGAACATGACTGTTTCGGGACCCTTAATAGGACGCGATCTCCCACATTGAAATAGTCACATTTATTCTTGTTTTGTTGGCGAATTCCACTTTCAGCTGACTTGGATAAATTCTTTTTCGCCAACTGGACATAAAATTCCTTTCCAAATTGTCTTCCCCTAGTTAACCCCAAACATCTCACTAGTTCATTTTGGGGCCTTCTTCCAAAATGAATTTCAAACGGTGTAACCCGTGTACTTTCATGTTGAACAGAATTCAACCAGGTTTCAACTTTAGGTAGTTGTCCTACCCAGGAAGAATGTCTATCATGCACAAACGCACGGAATAACCGAGATAATTCTCTCATCGAACGTTCACTTGGATTTCCTTGCGGATATCTCACGGATGAGTGAATATGTGTAATGCCAACTTTTTCCATGCTGGATTTCCAGTACCTGGAAGTAAACTGTGGTCCGCTGTCAGAAAGAACTCTTAGTGGAATGCCAAACTCAGGTATATAGTTATCTAACATAACTCGGCTACATGCACGTCCCAAGGCTTTCCTAAGTGCATAAAGTTTGACATATTTACTAAATGAGTCTACAATAACAAATATGTATTCATAACCGAACTGTCCCTTTACAACAGGACCATACAAATCCACACATGGTAATTCTCCAGGACTACTTGTAAGGATTGTCTGCATTTCACCAACTAAATATCTAATTGGAAATTTACTTCTTTGACATAAGTCACACCTAGCGAGGATATGCCTGACATCCCTTCCCATCTTATCTCAAATGCAATCATGCCGAAGTTCATAGAGCACCTTGTTCGCACCAAAATGCCCTAGTTCCTTGTGTAGAAATCATACAAGTTCTTCCCTTGATGATACAGGAACACATATAGCCCAACTATCCTCCTTACACTTACGTGCAAGAAACCCGTCTCGCATCTTGTATGTGAACCATCCTACTTTCACCGTGTCCTCGTCACCTATCTCAAGTCTCGCCATCGGCTCACCTAATACACTACCTTCACGTTGTACAACTGACATATTCCTAAGTATCTCAAGTTCCTGCTTGTTACTTGGATCCATACATACACAAATCATCACCCCCTCCTCAGCCTTTATCACGGAATTCTTTCTATTCAACGTTATATGACTTGACAACATGTCAGCAACAATATTATATTTTCCCTTGATGTGTTTCACTTCAAAATCATACTCTTGAAGTGCTAGGATCCACCGACTAACCCTGTTGGAATTTAATTTACATGTTCTAATGAAGACCAATGCATGATGATCTGTGTGTATTTCGAACTTACTTCCTAATATATACATCCTAAATTTGCTAAGACTGTATATAATTCCAAGAAGTTCCAACTTTGTAATAGTATATCTTTTCTCCGTGGCAGACAATCCACGTGAAGCTAATGATACAATTCATAAATTGCCTTCTTCATCTCTTTGACAAAGTACACCCGAAATAACTATACTCGATGCATCAGTCATCACAACATACTCCTTGTCCCTTAGTGGGTAACGCAGCACCACTGCTTCCTCAAATTCACATTTTAGAGCTTTAAATGCTTCGGCATGTTGTTGATTCCAACACCATCTATTACCTGACTTCAGTAGCTCTCTAAAAGGCTCCACTAAACATGAATACTTCATCACAAACATTCTAAAGAAATTACAAACTCCCTAATACGATTTTAACTCCTTCACGTTTTTGGGTTCACTAGCATTGAGTATCTTTCTTACCCTGCTTTCCTCAGGTTTTACACCCCACCTTGATACTTTATGACGTAAAAATGTCACCTCCTCTCTACAAAACGATGACTTGGAAAGTTTAAGCGTGAATCCTGCTCTATCCAATCTCCTGAAAACATCGTTGAGATGTAATAAATATTCTTCAAAAGTCTTAGAACTAATAACTAAGTCATCTATATATAGTGCCCATTTGGGTATCGGCACAAACAACCCCTGGACCATTTATAGGAATATATGATGGAGTTTATAAAGACTGCAAGAAGTCATAAGGGAGATTTCGTTGGGAAATACGCCACAGAAACACTGCAGGACACACAGGTGGCTTATTAAACACATAAAGTAACATTAGGCCTGACAGTTTAAGTGAAAAGGGTCGTTAAAGAAGCAATTAAAGGAGCTGAGAAATGCAGAGTTGGAGGGCAATAACTAACACTCGATATTCCAACGAGTAAGCGATCCAGCGAGAAATTATCACTTTTCGAGTGTGACATTTATGAGAAAACTATTTATTCAAGAGCATACTTGAAACGAGGCCCCAGAAAGCGATCAACCGGTGAGAATTCGAGTAAATAAAGAAGGAATTCCCCACCAATAAACTTAACAAAATAAACTCCCCACGTTAATTAAATTTGAAGTGGAAACAGTTAAAGGGACAGCATAAATCGCAGGGTTGGTACACCTGAAAATAAGTACTTGAGAAAATGCAAGCTCAGAAATACGTCATTGGAATGTAGAGTGCAGTAATACAAGCGGAGGCAGAAGAAACCCGGTTGTCCCCGCAGAGTGTAAATTAACTATATTAATTAATTAAAATTAAACCTATGAACGAATTCCGTTCCGCCGACAAGCAATCGTCAAGTTATTACAAATTACATTTGGAATTAAATTATAGATCGGATTGGAGCCAGGATTCAGAAGTTGAACTCCCGAGTTCGTCAGGGACTAATTTTTGCCCCAAAATGAATAAATAAGGCTTTAAGCTCAAGCCAAAGCATCAAGTTTATCAGTTGATCGAGAAGCCTCGATAGAGGAGGTAGGCTACATGAAGTTTATCAGTTGATCGAGAGCCTTGGTGAAGGCACGTTATAGACGAAGTTCATCAGTCTACGAGAAGCCTCGGTGGAAGGAACGTTATAGACTAGCCAAGTTTACAAGTCAGAATCAAGCATTGACAAAGGTCACGCTAGTTAGCAATATCATCAAAACCTCAGTGGAGGAAGTCACGTTCAAAGACATTAGAATTTGAACCTCGGAAGAGGCACAGTAAATACAAGTCGCGATAGACAAGTTATTAAGTTCGAGAGAAGTTGTGTACTTTGGTAAAGTCACATTGGTTCAAGATCAAGCCGCGTTAAGATACGTTAGGCTACAATACGCAAAGCACGCTAAAGACTTTAAAGAAAACAGAGCTCGGAAGCAAAGAGACATTGAAATATTTGTTGGACTCATATCCAAGAACATATAGGTTCGAGACCACAACAAAGAGTTGGTGAGCGATAGGAAGCTACGCCACGCAGAACAGAGACAATATAACTAGAGGAGAGCCTTAAAACAAGTATTTGCAGTAAAACGTTAACGAGTTGAACGTCAGACAACGTAGGTTCGAACAGAAAGGAACATTTTGAAAGACCACAAATCATAGAGTGTTAGAGATAGGAGTGTACGGTCTTTGTGGGAGACCAAGATAGATTGAGAACTATAGGATTGCGATAGAAGCAACCGTAGAATCAAGAGCATAGAACTATAGTAAATAAACAAATAGACCTTGAGTTAACAAGTAAGAAGCTCTATAAGAAAGTTATTTAAACAAAGGATATAGACACTATATTAGGAAGAATAGAAGAGAGAAAGACTTACCTAGAAGTAGGAGTTCTATAGGAGCATACTCACGTCCAATGCAGAATAAGGAGATTATCTCAGGATCACCAGCGCCGTCATGTTTTCGCCACAGTACGCTGAGATTTGGGTCGTGTGCAAGTGTAAATAATAGTTAAGTGAATTTTGTAGTGTAATAAGTGTTAAGAAAAAGCATAGTAATAATGTGTCAAGATATGTACGTGTGTAAATTTGAAGACCATAACATGGAAAAGGGTCTATTTTAGTATAGAAATGAGTTGCTGAAGAAATTAAAATGGGTGAAGGCATCCAAAGGCCAGGTCATGAGCCGAACAGCAGAAAGGGTGAGTGAAAATGTTTATTATATTAAATGATTGTGTCATGTGCTAATCAGTGCATTTAAAAATCTATAAAATGTATGCACTAGTGAATGAACATGTAATGTTAAAATGTATGGGAAAAACCGCAAATATTGTTTTCAAAAATGTGAAAGATAATTATTGAAGTGCAAAAATGATAATAATAATAATAATGAAAACCCGTAAAAATGAATAATTAACAATGAAAGTGGAATCTGAAAGGAGGAATCGAATATAATATTGTTATTGGCATGTAAATTACGCCATATAAGTGAAAAGTTCAAAATCCTCGCCGCTAGATAGGGGCTTCATTCATTCCATTCCTGACCCGGTCGGAGACTGGAAGCAGGCTGTGGATTTTCATTTCAAGTGAAAAGTAAAAGTAAAATAAAACAAGCACCATAATAATAATAATAATAATAATAATAATAATAATAATAATGTGTTGAGTTTTTATGCTCCGAAAATAATAATTATTGAGTTTTTATACTCCGAAAAATAAGTGTTGAATTGAATAATTGCAATCCGTAAGTTGATAATGAAGCGATAAGTATTAATGAGAATGATAATAATAAACTCGAGTTGAAATAATTAAAACAATTGAAACAATTGAAGTAATTGAAGTAATTGAACGATCTTTGGGATACCTTAAAAATAATAAAGTAATAATGCTATTCAGCCAATAAATGTAATGAATTAAAGTCATTGGTGGTAAACGAACACCTTGGAAATGTGTTATGAAGTCTTTCTTTCTTTCTTTCTTTCTTTATTCGTGTCAGAAGTATCGACTTTACACATAGATATTTTAAAATACACGATATATACATTGCTACTATACAAATATACAGATATACACATATAAACAATCCTACTGAGCAACAAAATCGGAAGCTAGATAATTCTTGCCCAGTATTGGGCGACGTCAATAGCATTAGAGGAAGCTGCAACCAAGTCTATCATAGTGCACTTTGAGGGACATAAAACACACTGACATAAATGTTGGATCGTTTGCTGCTTTCCACAATCACAGAGTGATGAGTCGCTTGAGAAACCCCACTTCCGAAGATTTACTTTTGTTCTGCCGACTTCTGTACGGAGTCTGTTAAGGGATTTCCAGGTTGTCCACTTCTCCTGGTGTCCACATGGAAGACTTTCCCTCGGCTCCATCCAGTTGGAGAGATGGCTGGTTCTTTCTTTCCACATCTTGATCCTAGCATTCTCCGCTTTCCCCTCAAGGTTAACTGATGTGCGGAGAAAACCTTTTTTGGATTTCAGCCTCCGGGTGGCTGGGTGGTATCCATAGAGGGGATGTGCTTCTGAAGTAGATGATTGGAGCCTTTCTTTGTTAGCTGCTACCTCCCTACGAATCTCACCAGGAGCAATACCAGCTAGAAGTTGGATCTTCTCAATGGGTGTAGGTATCAGGCATCCAGTAATGATCCTGCAACTTTCGTTGAGAGCGATGTCGACTTGCTTCGCATGGGCTGACCTGTACCAAACCGGGGAGGCATATTCACCTGCAGAGTAGCATAAAGCTAGAGCTGATGTTCTGATTGTTTGTGGTTGTGTTCCCCAACTGGTTCCTGACAATTTGCGTAGAATGTTGTTTCTAGCAGCTATCTTTTGTTTTAGGTTTTTTCAATGTTTCTTGTATGTTAGTGTGCGGTCCAGCATAACTCCCAAATACTTTGGTGTAATGCAATGTTCCAGTAAGTTACCTTTCCAGATAACTTTGAGTTTCTGAGATGCCTGTGCATGCCGCAGATGGAGCGCGCAAATTTGGGTCTTAGATGGATTTGGTTTCAGTTGGTTTTTCTCATAATAGGTACTGAACCCTTTATCCTCTGTTGGATAAATGATTCTATGTTTTATTTCTTCAGTTAATAAATACTTCCACCAGCTTCATGAAAGTAGCCAGACGTAGATGAGGAAATTTCAAGCATTTGTTGGAGACAGCGGGGACATACCTGAAGCAGATTGACAAAAGGCTAAATACTTTAGCTGTGAAAGGAAATAGCCTAGCGATGTGTCAGAAGGACAGGTGTTGGCCACCTCAAAATAGAAGCGACGCGCAGTGAGACATGCTGCTGGTATGTTCATTGTAATATTCGCGCCTAGAAGAAATATGATGCAGTAACGTGAGTGGCTGATGAAGAAAATAGACACTCCTACGAAGCCAAGGTCCGATAAAAACCGCCAAGTTACAGAAAATGTGGGAACCAATGAGAGAAGAATGCCTATTTAGCGCGGCAGGTCTAGCGTGGGCACGCTCGGCTAGCATTCACGCGGGAGATCGCCTAGACAACATCTCTACGATCGATTCTAGGATTAATGGGCATATTCTTGACCTGTGCAATGTTACGAGTTCAGTGATATTTATTTCATTCCTGTATCACTATTATTTTGTGAAATTTTTATCTAATTTCCCCCTCTATCTACACCTAGGGCTAGTTCATTTATAAGTGGTGTGAAGAGCCAAGACATGGCCTTTTAACTTGTGTTCGTCTGAGGACGGATCGTATTACATTTTGTGTGTCGTGGACACAGGTAGACTATTACTCTGTGCGTCTACGGACGTAGGCTGTTATTTTGTGTGTCAGTGGACACAGGCTTGTATACTTTGCGCGTCTAAGGACGTTGACAGTTATACTTTGCGTGTCATGAAGGACACAGAAATTATTATTAAAAGTGTTAAATTCAGTGTTAGATAGTCACAGTACTATATTTGTAGGGGCAGTACCTTCGATAATTCGCCAACAAACTGTTTTGGGGAAAGAAGTACCCGAACGGCGAATTTAGTAGTCAGACATCACGTGTATAATAATTTAATTTTTGAATCAGCACGAGAGATGACATCATTTACCATGGAGGAAGCCTGGAAATATCAAGACTCCGTCAAGATGGTTGAGATGAGATAAGAAGGATCCAGTTGGGAAATGGCTGCGGATGTTCTTTGACGGGTGGCTGGCTGAGGATGAGTACTGAATAATATTTATTATTATCTGATAAATTAACTTATGGTGTATGGGACATATTTTGTTTTGTAAATAATTTGCTTGTGTGATTAACGTAGTCTATTTAGTTTTGGTCTGACACACCTTTTGCATGGAAACAGCTTGCATATATTATTAGTAGAAGGTTCTTTTCTTGTTTGTTGTTTTAACTAACGCAGCTATGTGAACGGCCGTGTTTGCATATGTTACGCAATGCGGTTAAAAACGTCTCTCGGAGATATGTTGTGTTTCAGAAGTAGGACTGAAGTAAAATAGTTATACAGTAGATTGGAGGGTAATTAATTTCTTTTGTTTTATTATTGATCAGATTCAATGAGATTATTGCCTTTGGAGCAATGTGATTTGTGACGAAGAGCAGTCAGCTCTGTCGTAGGTTTTAATATTTTTTAATTGTCGGCGAGCATCCATTCAGCCGATCTGTGTGAAAAAACGTATTGTCATTCCCAAATGTGTGTGTGTGAGTGTGTGTATTTTTGTCATTACAAGCGGGAATTTCAGCGTAGACTGATTTCTGGCAGCTTGATGACAAATCCATATTGTGACCTCGCGAGGGCAATTCTGGATATTTTTGATTAATGTCTGACCATATGTTGAAGTGGTTGAGTTTGTTGCTGTTGATTCCTTGAGATAACGGCACAGCTGGTCAGGTATTTATACACACTGGAGTGGGACAATGGCAGGTGATTGAGGAAGAGGGGAGATGTTGCACAAGACGGACTGAAGGTTGCCAGCCAGGTCATTAGTGAAGAGTGCCTGTGTGGCTCAGTAATAACTTGAAATACAGAACTAAGAACTGATCAATGATAAAAATCGTTTAAATAAATGGGAGTTGCCTACGAATCACGATAATCTCCGAAGCGTTAGCTTAACATGCAGTTTTGTTCATATAAAGTAATGTCAGCCAGACAGGCTTTTGTTGTTGTTGGTTTATTCCATGTTTATATTCCATTCAGTGACTCGTGAGTCACGTGCTATGCTGTATTTCCTTGTTTGTGTTGAGCAATTTGGCCAGTGTTGGCAGCTCATAGTCAATTGCGTCTTCGCGCTAATGAGGGTCTCAGGGAGATTCCTGTAAATAGTAGATTTAGTGCGTGTGTCAGCATTACTTTTTAAGGGTTTTTATTAATGTCATGTTCCATATCCATAAACGTTAATTTACGAGATGATTGTTCGTAAGCATCGTGGCTGTTAACCCGTTGTAAACGAACAGTCATCCAAAGTACTCATTCCTCGTAGTTAGTCATTACGCGCACATAAAACCCAAATTGCAAGGTAGTGGAACCAGGATCCACATTTTAAATAAAAGGGGAGATCCGTCTGACTCCTCAATTTATAGATATTCCTATCATGGGTAATTCAGGGAGGATTTGTTTTTATTTTATTGTTGTTTATTTCTTTTTATGCACTATTAGTCATTAAATCATGTTATTATTTTACATCTTGTCACCTTTCTTTCTTGATTTATAGTTTATATCCTATGACCCTTACCTCAGTAGAGCATGTTGTTATGGCGAACGTAAACATCACATAGGAACTGAGCGCGACCCCTTGATTAAGATTTCTTACTTTAAACACTGCTTTTCTGAAGGGTTCAGTACCTAGCTCTTCTAATGCTACAGTTAAAGAGGTCTCTGCTTCATCAAAGGTATGTCTGAGTAGTAAGTGCTAGGTCATCGGCATAGATAAAGCTTTTAGTACCTTCTGGCAATGGCTGGTCATTTGTGTAGATGTTGAAAAGAATAGGAGCCAGTACACTGCCTTGAGGGAGTCCATTCCTTTGATTTCTCCATCTATTTCGGCGTCCTTGGAATTCAACAAAAAAAAGCGACGATTTTCCAGGAGAGTAGCTATCTTCTTGGTTACTTTGATGTCTGTAATCATTCTGTAGAGCTTGTGTAATAATATCCTGTGATTTACCGTATCGTAGGCGGCGGAGAGATCCACAAAAGCCACACCAGTGATCTTCTTCTTCTCAAATCCATCCTCAATATGTTGAGTTAGATGTAGAACCTGTGCTGTGCAGCTCTTTCCTGGGCGGAAGCCACACTGCTGAGGTATTAGAGCGTGGTCTACTACTCCAATTAGGCGGTTTAACAGCATCCTTTCCATTATTTTGTACAGATGGCAGAGTAAGGAGATTGGTCTGAAATTTTTTGGGTCCGAAGGATCCTTTCCAGGTTTCAGAAATGCAATCACTTTGGATTTTCTCCATATTTTAGGAATTTTCAGAGAAGTAAAACAATTGTTGAAGAAGTTCAGAAGCCATCCCTGTGTGGTTGAACTGAAGTGTTTTATTTGCTCTATTGTGATGTCGTCTAATCCTGCCGCTTTTCCATGTTTGGCACATTGAATAGCTTTCTGTAATTCCTTTATTTCAAATGGCCGGGAAAGGTTACTGGACTTCATTTCTCCATTTTCCAGGATATTGTGTTCCATTTTCCTTATTGGGCGATTGGTTTTCCCATTGGTGACAAGCTGATTTGCGATTTGTTTTGCCGTAACATTTGCATGGACTGGTACCTTGGTTGGATCGTTGCTAAGTCGTTTTAGAAGCTTCCAAGCCTTTCTGCTGTCCCTTGACATATCTGTTTCCTCCATGAGTTTCATCCAAGCATCTTTCTTTGCCTCTGCAATTAAGGAAAGCAGTTTCCTTCCAGCTGACACAGTGTCTTCACTTAGTGGATCTTCCTGAAACAGTGAAATATATGTGTTCATTTGAGCAGCCGTGTCTGAAGTTAGGCCTTGTATATAATTAACTCTGCAGCCTCGTGGTATGGAAACGCGGGAAGCTTCCTTCACTGCTTCAACAAACTGATCATACACCTCTGGTGTTGGCTGGATATCTGATATTATTGTATCAATAGTTGAGCTGAACTTCTGCCAGTCTGCATTTTTGAAATTATACCTCCTTCGAAATGGAACCTTTATTGGCCGAATTGCTGAGAAGAGTTGACACATTATGGGTCGGTGTTGGGTATTTGGAATAGAATTACACATTGATTTCACGCATTGTTGTGCCACGTGTTCGCTAGCAAATATGAGGTCTGGGTTGAAGCCTCGTCGCCATCTACTGCTGTTAAAGGATGGAGGTAGTTTGGGGTCATGAACAAATTGTAATTGGAAATCATCAGCCCATTCTAACACTGCCTCTCCATTATTATCGTCTTCTGTATATCCCCATTCACTGCTATGGCTGTTGAAGTCTCCAACTACAAAGTTTGTCTTTTGATTGTTGTAATTGTTTGGAGTTCGGAAGGAGAAATTCACATTGGGTGGTTTGTAGACACCTGAGATGGTGCAATTGCTGAGTTCCACGGTTATTATCTCGATTTGGTTTTCGTTGGTGACTGCAGCAGACAAAATTTGTAAATCTGGTTTGGCAAAAACAGCACTGCCATACTGTCTATGGGGAATTTCGGCCACGAGTCTCATCCCCGCTATTTTAGGTCGCCGCAGTTGCTCATCTCTGTGGGTTTCTTGAAGGCATAATATATCACATGCACGTGTTTGACAGTGCTGATGTAACATTGCTTCTTTAGATGTAGACAAGCCTTCAATATTTACAGATATAATGGTTAGTGTTGGTCTTGATAAAGACCGTTCTGTATCGAGCGATTGGGTCATGACTGGTAGATACTTCTGGAATGCTGACGTTCAGTTCAGTAACGGAAATTCAATTCCGACTACCTATGCAGGGGCACCACGGGCAGGAATCAGCTTCACCCCCTGTTATGAAGTTATGAGCCATAGGCTATGTTAACCTCTCAGCGTGGGAGGACTTTCACCTCACTGCTACCTTGTGCTGCGGTAGGAGATGAGCACAGAGCTTGCTTACAAACGCACACTGTCATATAAGACGTTAAAACAGAGCCGAGAAGCATTGGATTTAAACCAAACTTTCACAGTTTGTTAATGACAAATGTAGTGAAAGAACACACAAGTTACTGAAACTATAATATCAAATTTTAAAGACCATGCTTACCTTAGAAAATCTCGTAATACTTTCAAATCTATCAAGAAAGATGACAATTAAATATGGGAGTGGCTAGTAAACGGCTTTTTGAGAAATAGGACCTCAGTGTGGGTTTTTGAACAATGCCAATCAGCATATATAGTGCAAAAACTACGTGTGTTACTTCGACGGTAACCGGAACCCATTCATTTACCCTTGACCTGAAAGGAAAGAGCATACCATGTGCCATCATGTGCTGCTTAGCATAGATATTTTTCTGTTTCACTATCATACTCACAAATTCACACGTAAATTATAACTGAATTTATTGCCACAGGATCTAAACAATTCCTCGCAGTTTCTTGCGGCCCATAATTTCCAGTAAACACTTCTCTTTGGCCGATCTAATTTCCCATGTCTTCCCAGACAAACTCCTGACCGGCAACACTATTACCCGTGTTTTGCAGTGTATTTACGTAACCACATTCACTCCCACTGTCACTGCTTTCACTTTCAGACTCTATATCTGAATCATCATTCAGATAAACCAATATTTCCGACTCATCATTCAATAAATATCACAGTCAGTCTGAAAGACTAGACGTTGTATCATTTCAAATGACGCATGCTACAAATGCTACACATGTTAGAAAGGCTCAGGAGGGCTTCTCGCTTTGCTCGAAGCCCCAGGACTCTTTCAACTTAGGCTGCCCGTGCGGGCACCTCTTTAAGGGTCACGGGAAGAAATGTGTTTCTTGTACTTGTATTAGAGATGTGTTTGGTTGAATAAAGCGTAAATTGTGTACTTTTTGATAGAGGTTTTGTGGCCCATCATCCCAGGCAAGCCGGCGGAAACCTTTGCCTCCCTGGTAAGGATGTAGTATGAGTGTCCAGATTTAGACAATAGCCTACTCCATGAAGGGGTCATGACTATGCCTTATATGTTTGTTTAATGAATAGTGTATCAGAAATAAGGGAGGAATACTGATTTACAGATTTGTGGAGTGAGTTTCTGATTTTTAAATAGAGTTTATGAAATTTATGGTAAAGGTGAAGGAGAGGTGAACATGATTAGACAAGAGCCTACTCCATGAAGGAGTCATGACTATGCCTTCTGTGTCTGTTTAAAGTATAGAGTAACTGAAATGAGGGTAGTTTACTGAATTTGGTGTTTGTAGAATGTAATTTTCGATTTTAATTTGGGTTTTCGTGAAGCTTGTTGCGGAGTTGTTATTTCTCTGAAAAGGAGTATTTTTGCCCCAGGAAGGCCTGAGTTCGGTCTGGCTAGACTAGTGTAACGGTAGAGAGTTGGGAGATGAGTTGTAGAACCTGGGAGCGATCAGTGGCAGGCTGAACACTAGGGAGGGGGGCTATTTTGAGTGAGAGTAGGGCTGGAATATTGGGACTGGTTCGATGCTATGCTATGACATCCTGCACACCTCTTTAGGAGGCACCCTGTATTCTTATTTCAGACTGACTGTAATTTTTTGCTCTGACATCCTGCACACCTCTTTAGGAGGCACCCTGTATTCTTATATGGCATCTTGTATATCTCTTTAGAAGTCACCCTGTATTCTTGTGTTCGCTTCGCTCAAAACCCCAGGTCGCTCGACGCCAGGCCTCTTTCAACAGACCCCAATAATCATTAGCGTCTGCTTCTCGCTCCCCGCGTGAGCATGACGTCACGTTCCCGCGCAGCTGCATGACGTCACTTCCCGCGCGGCTGCATGACGTCACGTCCGTCTCCGTGTCCGTGTCCGTAACGCATAACGATGGACCCCGACCATAACGACGAAGTCGACAAGATCATTTGAAATGGTAAAACTTCACTAATATCGGAATCCGCTATCGCAAGCACTCTTTTAGCCGCCATTATGTGTTTACAAACACACAACAAAAATCTCGCCCTTTGCAATCGGATTTATCTCATGTGATCGATGCAAAATATTCATATCTGCGCTGGTGCGCCAATCACATACCAAATTTGGTTGAAATCCAAAATATAGTGTGGAAGTTATATGTATTTAAAGATTGGACGTATGAGCAGACATAGAATCATGTTGGCAACACTGTCATTTAGGGGCTCCTGTAAATTAGTCTGATGTAAAATAATCCATATGTGTGTCAATTTTGGAGCAGTTCCTATGCATACCTTCCAAGATATCCAACACAGAGCACAAATTTCAATTGCATTTTTCAGCAGTTGGTAGCACTGTAGTTATTTTTAAATATGGCCGTTTAGGGGTTGATAGAAGGGGGGTGGGGGGAGGTGACACACAGACAGACGGATGGACAGACCGACAGTCATTAGCCCGGATCTATATAATAAATTTCCTATTTCCTCATTTTCAGCCTATTTTCACTTTATGAAAAGAAGAATAGGCTTATGAGATCACCTTTTGTCCGTGTGTGTGTGTGCGTATGTGTTTGTGCTCCCCCTCCCCCTCCCCCTAATAACTTTTAAACGGCTGGAGTGGTTTTAATGAAACTCGGTAAGTTCATAGTATTATTACGGCCAACCCTGACCGTGTCCTTCAAATTTTATTACGTCTCACCAATCCAACATGGCGGCTGTGCGAAATATTTCACCGGCATTCTATATCTCTGAAACCATTACTGATATCACCCTGAAATTTTGTACGGTGATAAAGGGTACTACTGAAAGTTCCGTTATGAGCCTTCCAAAAACCTGTAAAATACAAAACGAACATGGCGGCCAAGCGAAGGTGAAACATTTTAATACACTTTTCTCGTGATTTAACCATCTGAGCGCAGTGAAATTTGGTACGGTAAATGTTTATACACATTGTAATGAACTGCATCTAATATAGTTCAATTGTTCACATAACCTCAATATGGCGGCTGTGCAAAATTTTAAAATTAAGTTTTTTTTTCTTGTACATAACTCTATGGTCTGCATATATAAAAATCCAACATCGCGACCAACCAAAATATTTAGACGGTTCTCAATATCTACGAATCTATTACAGCAATCAAACTGAATTTATGTATGTTTATAGAGGCAATTAACATAGGTAGGATGTATGAAAATAGACTGTTTAGTTCTTCACGGAACTACTTGTTACAAAACGTGAAATATAGGCTAAAAATTGGATTTCACGTCACTGGAAAATATCCCAGTGGAAATGGAGGGTGTTGCTGATCGTTTCTGCGTGTGGGTGGGTGAGTGCGTGGGAGGGGGGAGTAGAGTTCTCAATCAACACTACCGTGTCTTCGGCGTAACTTTAACTCCAGATTCCTGAAAACTAAAATTCCTTAAGGAAAGGGGAAAGCCCCCGGCTTGCCAGGACCAAAACATCATATTTCTAAATTAAATTATTTCATGTGCCTGTTCTTATTTCATCAAGTCAATTTTAAGGTATAATTTCTATTCTGGAAACGGTTTACCATGGTTTCCCACTTCTACTCTTCGCAAATTCCGGGATGGTTACTAACTTAAGGTCACGGCCGCCTCTGTTAAAATCCTCATTTGAATCATAATTACACACACTACTACAGGAATCACAATAACAAAGGATGTTAAACAAATTCTACACATACCAAAGAGCATGGGGATAAATGACCACGATGTCCAATACCCCTCAAATTTAAAAAAAATACGAGCCTTACACTAGTCGCATATGATGTGTAACATCTGACAAAGAAGAAACCTCACGTGAAATTGTTGATACACCGGTATTTTATAGTTTTATTGGCACAAATATTAATATATTGTAAATGGGAGTGATTTACAGATATTGTAGTTTATAATACGGAACTCATTTTATTAGATGATTTGTAGCTTCCACCAGCACTAGCCTAAATAAAGAATACGATATGGATCAACTAGATTAATAGACGCGACACCGCTCATAACCTTAAATTCCTTATAAACAGGTCCTCTTGATTCACAGACCAACACGTAATTTCATATGGATTCTGTTAAAATGAGTCATATTGATATGATAAATATCGTTTAAAATGATAATCTGGTAGCAAAAACATCTACCCCGCCCAGGATTCGAACCTTACATCTCTAGATCACAGTCATAGCCTACGCAATAACCGCACGGCTATTTCGACTACGCAACTATTGTGCACAAGATGGTGACTTATTTCCACGTTACAATAATACTGCATTACGGAATTAAGTTTCATTTATATTTTGCTTGTTCCTGAGTGACATTGAGTTTAGAATGCCTTATGCCAATGCAATGCCGGCTACTTAAAATGTTTGATATTAAGGCATTTTACCATTTAAAAATACTGATACGAAGACTTCGAACATGTACCATGTCATTTGACTACTTACAATGTTTGATATTAAGGCATTTTACCATTTAAAAATACTCATACGAAGACTTCGAACATGTACCATATCATTTGTTTAAATCACTTGACACCAGAGTTCGCATGAGCGTTTTCCGTTCTGTATGTCATATACATGGCCGAGAGTGCGTCATGGTATCAATTTTCGACACCGCGCGCTGATTGTTTCTCTTACCAGTGCCAGCTGGATCGATCGATCGAGTTGGCAGTGCGTCTTATACTTCCGTTCGATCCACCACTGCCAGCTAGGGCACACTTCCATTCGATCGATCAAGCGGGCAGTGCATACTTCCGTTGTCCACCACTGCCAGCTAGTACACTTCCGTTTGATCGATCGAGCGGGCAGTGCATACTTCCGTTGTCCACCACTGCCAGCTAGTACACTTCCGTTTGATTGATCGAGCGGGCAGTGCATACTTCCGTTTGATCCACCACTGCCAGCTCGATCGTTACGATCCCCTTCCGTCCCCAATTTTCAAAATCACTCCCACAAAACTATCCAGCAACCGAGCGGAAAGATGTTACACATCAAAAATAATAACAACATGAGGATTAATTCTCATAATGAATTATTGAAATATATGCCCTGGATCCGTCAGTTGAAATTTCTTGCTACCAATTCTTAAGTCTATTTTTATTTAAATTATAGCCTATTATGGTTTCCTCCATAGATCCGCTATTTTACATGGGCCATGCCCTAGCAGTTTTGGATTATTTCAGTCAATGAGTCCACCATAGGAAAGATCGGAAAAATAAATACCCTTAAAACAAGTCGTCACATGACCCTCTCCGAACAATGCTTCGCAAAATATAAATTCATCCATTGAACATTGAACATGATCGGCGACATCATCCTCGCCTCCCCCTCCCACCATGGTTGCCATATAGTTTGACCTTCAAGTGTCCACAGCATCTCTGTGCTTTTTTCATTGCCCTGTTGTCAAGTCAAGTCAATGCATTCCAATAAGCTCAAATAACATCCACATCCCGTCAGTCTGCCCCAGAAAGTTTGTTTTCTATACTCACTTCAAGCAACATATAACCAAGTTCTGTTTGTTCTATCTAAAGCCAACTTTATCTGATCAAGGAATTATCATTTGTCATGTTACTCATAATCGTTTACATGTTAAAGACCCCCTTCAGGGGGTTTAGGAATTAGGAATTCCATCATAGGAAAAATCGGAAAACGAACCCTCGACCCGCCGTCTCATCGAAATAGCTAATACTGTATTGGTATATCACCACCGTGGCCAGTGATAGTCTCGTTGAAACACGTGCCCAGTGGTATCGTCTCTTTCTATCTACAACCACTCTTCATGAACATTTTAGACAGATTTAAAAAAAAAGTTTTAAAAACTAAAATGTTTTCAACAAAAGTGTCGTTAGACCCTTTCTCAATTTTTTTTAAAACATAAATACTATATTCGAAAGGGCGAGTAGTGTGGGGGGCGTCACCCCGAGTCCTACGACCCCTCGTATACGTCTCTGGCGTTATTGGTTTGTGAGATATAACAGAAAGTCTAAAATCACAGTTTTACACCAAACAATTCTGTTTCCCTCATTCTCAAAAACTTTAACCTATTACCAAAATAAAGAGGGTTTCGAGACAAGCCATTTGACATGTCATATGACCAAATCCGACCATGCATTCGTGAGATATCGGAAAAAGTCTAAAATCTCGTTTTTACCCCAAAAACATGTTTCCAGTATTCTCAAAACTTTAACCTATTAATAACATATATAGGGCTTCGAGACAAGCGATTTGACACGTCAGACGTCCAAATCCGACCTTGCGTTCGAGAGATATCGGCAAACTTCGTAGGAAAGTAGGCGACTATCTGGTTCTCTCCTCACCACCAAAACCCCTTCTTATAAATGATTTTTTCAAAGAGCTCGCCCTCTTACAAAAATCCCAAGTGCGCATGCGTAAAAAACAAAAACAAAAATGTTGATTTATAGCGGTATTCAGCAAAACGCATGCGCTATATGAGCAACAACGTTTAAGTTCATTTTAGCAGCGCACCTTATACATGTCGCATTTGAAAAGAGACTTTCACTAAAAAATTACAATTCCACTCCCTAGTAGGGGTAAGTTTTATTTAGGGGTTGAAATGAGTGGTCCATTGGAAAGAGGGCGTCAACCCGAGTCCAACGACACCTCATTTGTTAAAATCGGACCATGGGTTTGCGAGATATCGGCTTGCCAAGTTGCAACATGCAGTCGCAGCGTGTGCTTTAACGCTCATGGCTACGAGTGGCTTAGAACACAACCCCCCCTCTTTCCCCCTACTCACCTGCCGCCAACAACAAACTGATCTTCACTCAGACCAGTAGGGATATTCACACCGTATTAGTCCTGCTCCTTGGCTAAGTGGTTTGCGTGCTAGACTTTCTATTTCCTGAGGATTTTAATCTCCTGGGGTCAATTCCGCAGGCCCATGGACTGAGTGTTTGTGACATCTTCATCATCACTTCATCCTCATTAGGACACGCAGGTCACCCGCGGGCGTTAACTAGCAATACGACTCCTAGAGGGTTACACGATATTCATTGACTCTGTTCCCAATTTACAAATACACACACTAGTACGGACACCCCAATAACAAAGGTTATCGCTCAAATTCCACACACCCAACTCATTACTCCCGTTTTCAACAGTGTCGGGGGAAAAGGTGGGATGCATTTATGTGTGGTTTGAGGTTTTACGGTCAGATTCTCTCCCTTAAGACCACCTCATGAGAGGGGTTAATGGGAGATGAATTGAATGAACTTGTTGAGTAGTGGCTAGCATTCTTGGCTGTCAAAGCGGAGACCCGAGTTTGATTCCCAGCTCTGCCAAGAAATTTATTTCTGCTCTGAGGGCTGGAACGGAGTACACTAAGCCTTGTGAGGTTAAACTGAAAATAGGTGGATTCGATTCCTACCTCAGCCATCCTGGAAGTTGTTTTCCGTGATTTCTTACTTCTACTCCAGGTAAATGCCGGGATGGTACCTAACTTAAGGCCACGGCTGCTTTCTACCCAAATCCTGCCTCGATTACAAGTACACACACCAGGACTGGATATACCAATAGGCCCGGCCTAGCGGCACACCATGCTGAGGGGCGCAAAATGAATCCGCAATTCTTTTTGTCAAAATAGGTCCGTAAAATGTTATAGACTACAATATACAATTTTCATAAGAAAATATGCATTGTCCGTTGAGCCATTATATATTTAAACACAAATAGTGCTGAATGTTCCGGCATAACTCAACAAGATGACAGTGTTTCGCCCCGGTGTGCTATTGGGCTCTTCAGTTGGTTAAAGCACACCTCACCAATAGCACACCGGGGCGAAACACTGTCATCTTGTTGAGTTATGCCGGAACATTTAGCACTATTTGTGTTTAAATATATTATGGCTCAACGGACAATGCATATTTTCTTATGAAAATTGTATATTCAATGCCAAGGTAAGATCATAATTGCTTTGGAATGGAGTTTCGACTCCCATAGTGCACTGGCTTGCTCGTGAAGCGGATACACATGTATCAAAGACGTCTTGCAATGGCCTTCCCAGTGTGCACTAGACAGTGTCTTGGTGAGGTGTGCTTTAACCAACTGAAGAGCCCAATAGCACACCGGGGCGAAACACTGTCATCTTGTTGGATTATGCTGGAACATTTAGCACTATTTGTGTTTAAATATATTATGGCTCAACGGACAATGCATATTTTCTTATGAAAATTGTATATTCAATGCCAAGGTAAGATCATAATTGCTTTGGAATGGAGTTCCGACTCCCATAGTGCACTGGCTTGCTCGTGAAGCGGATACACATGTATCAAAGACGTCTTGCAATGGCCTTCCCAGTGTGCACTAGACAGTGTCTTGGTGAGGTGTGCTTTAACCAACTGAAGAGCCCAATAGCACACCGGGGCGAAACACTGTCATCTTGTTGGATTATGCCGGAACATTTAGCACTATTTGTGTTTAAATATATTATGGCTCAACGGACAATGCATATTTTCTTATGAAAATTGTATATTCAATGCCAAGGTAAGATCATAATTGCTTTGGAATGGAGTTCCGACTCCCATAGTGCACTGGCTTGCTCGTGAAGCGGATACACATGTATCAAAGACGTCTTGCAATGGCCTTCCCAGTGTGCACTAGACAGTGTCTTGGTGAGGTGTGCTTTAACCAACTGAAGAGCCCAATAGCACACCGGGGCGAAACACTGTCATCTTGTTGGATTATGCCGGAACATTTAGCACTATTTGTGTTTAAATATAGACTACAATACACGTATTTCGTATAATTTTATGATTTACATTAAACTTTCCAAAATTTTGACACTTGTCCAATTTATATTGTGACCATCATTTTCTAACAAATGTTTTGCAACAGCAGATTTTTCGACTTCAGCTTTAGAACAGGAATGTTTTATGATTTATTAGGAGAAAATGTAAGTCTTGAATATAAACATCAGTTTATGCATAGTTGTATGATGTAGTGTATATGTATATCTGAATATCTGTAAGTGCATAATGAGTCTTAAATGGTTTAAACTTATTTTTATATCTCGTTTGTCTATTTATTGACACGTCATATGACCAAATCCGACCATGCATTCGTGAGATATCGGAAAAAGTCTAAAATCACGTTTTTACCCCAAAAACATGTTTCCAGTATTCTCAAAACTTTAACCTATGCATAGTTGTAGGTTGTGTGATGTAGTGTATCTGAATATCATTAAGTGCATAATGAGTCTTAAATGGTTTAAACTTATTTTTATATCTCGTTTGTCTATTTATTTATAGTTTATATATACAAATTTAGAAACAGTTGATTCTCTCGTTATACTAATTTATTTAATTGATTTTACCTCACGATACATTAGAATAAAATAAAAATTACCTTCACAAAGACCTTTCTGAGGTCTAAATTCTCCCTCTTCACGATGGTATGAAGAGGGTGCGGCAAAAACCCACGGGCCTAGGAGCGCATAAAATCTAAATCCGGCCCTGCCACACACTAGTACAGACTCGGCAGTGACGCAGTAACACATGCCCAAATACACGGGGCTACATGACCACGATGTCGCAAAGCCCATAAAGAATTTTAAAAAAATGAATGAAGGTGAATGAAACTGGACAAGGAATTGGAAGGAAGCGGCCGTTTCCTATTAGAAAATACCGCCCCAACAGTTGCATGGAGTTAAAAATGGGGGAAACCACGAAATAAACATTTCAAGGATGGTGGTCGCGTCTACCGAGTACGCAGATATGTTGGCCTCATGCGGTTTTGCGAGCATAGCTACTGCTGTCGGTTTTAATTAGCCATTCCTGAAAATAAACAAGAAACAATTTTTAATTTGCCAGAAGGAAAATGATACAAGAGGCCTAATTCTTAATTTACAGATTTAACTCCGCCATACTCGGTCCCAAGCCTGTGTTGTGAAGAGAGACGGCTTCTGGATGCACAATAATGCGCTATCTCAGGAAATTACTGCTAGTTACATTGCAGCAGCGAAGCACCCAGATGGCAGGTCTAGAGGCCATAAGGGAGCAGCAAGCCGGTCCTCTGTTCCAAATTTATCGTACTTAACCAATTAAAGAGAGACAACCGGCCTGCTAAAGGAGACGACGAACTGGCGAGGACTACGGACAATGATTTTAAGAACATGGAATTTAAGAGGCGTAAATGGGAATGAAATAGAACTGGTATAATAAAGATCGTGTGGCCTCCGGAGAGGCTAAGTGCAGTTCTTTCTAGTTGACGCCCGTGGGCGATCTGCGCGTCGTAATGAGGATGAAGTGAGGATGAAGACGTCACATACAACCTGACCCGAGCCACGGGAATTAACCCCAGGAGATTATAATCCCTGATGGCTCGGCCGGGAATCGAACCCGGGGCAGTTAGGGCGAAAGCCTAGCGCGCTAACCATTTAGCCACGGAGCCGGATATATAACTGGTGAATAAGATACAGAAGAATCTAGTACATTGTCAGGCTGTGAGAGAAACGAAGAGGAAATAGGTTCCTCTTCTCCTATAGCGGTATACCTAGACAAGAAAGAGCCAGAGCTAGAGTAGACACATTTATTGAGAAAAATAGAACTCAAATATTGTCAAGGACTGGAAATTTATCAACGAAAAAATCATAACCATGGACATAGAGAATGAGAAGAGACTCATCACTCTGCTAATTAAATATGCAAATAAGAAGCAAAGCAAAAGCAAGCTTGTAGTTTAACGTGACCGTTAATCTTGAGATCATGAGCCACGGGACCTCCTTTTAACGTGGAATCCGAACCACAGGACATGGCATCTCACATCGAAAGTCTCAATGCATTGACCGGGAATCGAACCCGGTCCACCTTGGTGAGAGGCCAGCAGCTTGACCTCTTCCGCCACCATGTCCCCTATGCAAATAAGAGAATGAACGGAGAGGTGAATATTGGGAATTGCTCTAGAAAAGAGTGAAATAAGCTACCCATTAGAATGTCATTATCCTTGGTTTAAATGGTCGAGCAACCAAAGATCCAAGTAGGTTGCCAGATGTAATAGGATAGAAAGAGAGGATAAGATCAATGACAATGGTTAAAGGCTGTCGCAGTTCTCTATGGACAACAGTTTGACACCACCAAAGAAGAAAAATCAATCATCGACTGCATAATTGTGGGGAAAAAAACACACCTCATGAGTAGGACCCGGATTTTTAGCCTACTTTCGATTTTTGCAAAAAATGAAAGTAGACTTATGAGATCAACACAGGGCGAAAAAAGTGTGTCTGTCTGTGTGTGTGTATGTGTGTGTGTGAGTCTGTGTGTGTGTGTGTCTGTGTGTGTGTGTGTGTGTGTGAGTGTGTGTACTCTGAATGTCTGTCCCCCCCTATCAATTCGAACACGGTGAATGCGAATTGAACGAAATTTGGTACAAAGGTAGCACTAGCAAAGGACACCTCAGTGTCATGTTTTATATCGCCGCCATCTTGACGGAAACGTAATGGCGGCCACACAAATGTTCAAAGCTTAAATCAAATTACGACTAACCTAATCATCCGATCTCTACCAAATTTTGCAACAACATACCTTTATGGGGGGAGCATCCTTTGACCAAACTAATAAGTCATCAGCGTAATAGTTTGCGGATGGCGGCCATCTTTGTGTGAAAATCGATTCCCCCTATTAATTCGAACACGGTGCAACCGAATGGAACGAAATTTGGTACAGAGGTAGTACTAACAAAAGGCACCTCAGTGTCATGTTTTATATCGCCGCCATCTTGACGGAAACGGAATGGCGGCCACACAAATGTTCAAAGCTTAAATCAAATTACGATTAACCTAATCATCCGATCTCTACCAAATTTTGCAACAACATACCTTTATAGAGGAAGCATCCTTTGACCAAATAACTAGGTCATTAGCCTAATAGTTTGCGGATGGCGGCCATCTTTGTGTGAAAATCAATTCCCCCTATTAATTCAAACACGGTGAAACCAAATGGAACGAAATTTGGTACAGAGGTAGCACTAGGAAAGGGCACCTCAGTGTCATGTTTTATATCGCCGCCATCTTGACAGAAACGTAATGGCGGCCACACGAATGTTCAAAGCTTAAATCAAATTACGATTAACCTAATCATCCGATCTCTACCAAATTTTGCAACTACATACCTTTATGGAGGGAGCATCCTTTGACCAATCTAATAGGTTATTAGCCTAATAGTTTGCGGGTGGCGGCCATCTTTATGTCAAAATTGATTCCCCCTATTAATTCGAACACGGTGGAACCGAATGGAACGAAATTTGGTACAGAGGTAGCACTAGCAAAGGGCACCTCAGTGTCATGTTTTATATCGCCACCATCTTGACTGAAACGTAATGGCGGCCACACGAATGTTCAAAGCTTAAATCAAATTACGATTAACCTAATCATCCGATCTCTACCAAATGTTGCAACTACATACCTTTATGGAGGGAGCATCCTTTGACCAATCTAATAGGTCATTCGCCTAATAGTTTGCGGATGGCGGCCATCTTTGTGTCAAAATCGATTCTCCCTATTAATTCAAACACGGTGAAACCGAATGGAACGAAATTTGGTACAGAGATAGCACTAGCAAAGGGCATCTCAGTGTCATGATTTATATCGCCGCCATATTGACAGAAACGTAATGGCGGCCACACAAATGTTCAAAGCTTAAATCAAATTACGATTAGCCTAATCATCCGATCTCTAGCAAATTTAGCAACAACATACCTTTATGGGGGGAGCATCCTTTGACCAAACTAATAGGTCATCAGCCTAATATTTTGCGGATGGTGGCCATCTTTGTGTGAAAATCGATTCCCCTTATCAATTCGAACTCGGTGAAACCGAATGGAACGAAATTTGGTACAGAGGTAGCACTAGCAAAGGGCACCTCAGTGTCATGTTTTATATCACCGCCATTTTGACGGAAACGTAATCGCGGCCACCCAAATGTTAAAAGCTAAAATGTAATTACGACCAACCTAATAATCTAGTCTCTACCAAATTTTGCAACACCATATCTTTATGTGGGAAACATATTCAGACCAAACTGCAAGAACATCAGCCCAATAGTTTGCAGATGGTGGCCAAGTATGTGTGCAAATCGATTCCCCCTATCAATTCAAACACGGTGAAACCGAATTGAACGAAATTTGGTACAGAGGTAGCACTAGCAAAGGGCACCTCATATTCATGTTTAATATCCCTATAGCACGTTGTATTTCAACAAGCTACTACAACCAACATTCAATCATACTCCTTGAAAAGGACAAAGAGTTATAACAATACCCATGCATTTAGGAGAAAGTAGGCTATATGTTCTTTACTGAACATCTTGTTTTAAAATGCATATGCGCATATGCATATGCATATTTTGACATATTTTGAGGTTTAGTGCATATTCTAGACGTAACAGCATATTCCGGTATATATGTCTGAATTTAAGGACAATTACTAGAACTACTAAAATAAATCTGTTTTGTGCATCCCTAGCTAGTTGCCTATATTATGTGCATCCCTCACTAATTGGTGTTTTCGACTCTCTGTGTAACGGCACTTTACTTTCACAACTGACAATGGCAACAGATAGCTTAGGTATGGGTAGGCAGGCTGGCTGGACTTCCCGGAATTCCTTTCTCTACCACAGTAGATAATAATCTCAGGGGGTTGGGCAATTGGTCAGGACAGAAGTGTCTTCAGTTCACTAGTTACGTTCCAGTTTAATGCCCTGCATCTCAAGAGTTAGTTTCTAAAAATGCCTAAGGAAAAGAGCAGGAGAAGAGATTTACTAAATCAGTGGGTGTCGGGTAATAGGGACTATTCAACAGATGGTGTCATCGTGTACTGTCAAGTTTGCTCAAAAGAAGTAAAATGTGAAAAGAAATTTCAGCTTGAACAGCATTCAAAAACAACTGCACATATTAAAGCAAAGGAGGAGAAGAACAAAACACCACAACAACTACTTCTTACGCAGGTAAAGCCTAAGTCCGGTATTCTTAATACATTTTCAAATACTGTAATCTTTGTAGGGTTTTCGTATGCAGCAACATTCCATGGAATAAATTAAACAATCCAGTTCTGCGATCATTTCTTGAGAAATATTGTGTAAATCAAAAAATACCAGATGATTCAACTCTTAGGAAAAATTACCTACCTCCGCTATATGAATCTACCCTGGAATTGATCCGTTCTGATATCTGAAGGAACTATGTCTGGATATCGGTGGATGAGACAACGGATTCATGTGGCCGTTACATAGAAAATGTCGTGGTTGGTAAATTACATCCAGACGAACCCGGTAAGCCGCATCTTCTTGCTTGTAAAGTACTAGAGAAAACCAACCATAGCACAATAGCAAGATTTGTAAATGATTCTCTGCGACTATTGTGGCCATCTGAATTTGAGGATAATTGTTGTAAAGTGCTTGTACTGCTCACAGATGCAGCTTCGTATATGTTGAAAGCAGCAAAGGCCCTCCAAGTATTTTATCCGAAACTCATACACGTAACCTGTTTAGCGCACGGATTACACCGCATTGCAGAAGAAATACGCACACAGTTTCCAGCTGTTAACAATTTAATTGGATGTGGGAAGAAGCTGTTTCTGAAATCACCAGCTCGTGTCCAGTTCTACAAAGATTGTCTACCTGAAGTTCCTTTGCCACCTGAACCTGTCCTGACTAGGTGGGGGAACATGGTTATCTGCAGTATCATTTTATCAGGAGAATTTTAATGAAGTGAAAGAAGTGGTTACAAAACTTGAAGATGAGCATATTGCGTGTGTCCGTGATGCAAAAGTTGTGTTTGAAACCGCTACTGTTTATCAAGATGTGAATTTCATTCATGCACATTTTTCTAAACTTCCAAATGCCATTGAGAGCTTAGAATCTTCTGGTACTCCCCTCCATGAATCACTTGATCTCGTTGAGAAAGCTGCATCTTCATTGAATTCCGCTCCAGGCGAAATTGGAGAGAAGATTAAAAGCAAGTTAGAAAATGTGTTGAATTCGAACCCAGGACTGAAGAAGATTAAGTTAATTAGTCAATACTTGAGTGGAACAAGGGTATCCTTGCCAGATGTATGCTCCGAAACTTTGGTGCCCGTGTATAAGTACTGTCCAATCACGTCAGTTGATGTAGAACGATCATTCTCAGCCTATAAACTCATTTTGACGGACAATAGACATAGTTTGTCTCCAGAAAACATTGAAAGACTACTAGTTAACTATTGTGATGCTTCTTTTTGCAAAAAAATGATACCTGTAAATAGGTAAGTGAATAAAATTGCATGTTTTAAGTGCATATTTCATTATTTTCCGTGCATATATTCTAACTTTTTAGTGCATATTTGCATGCATATTTTCAGTTTTTTTGTGCATATAAATCCGGGCTCTACTCATGAGATTCATTAAGGACGCCAGAGTGAAGTGATGACCACGGGTTTCTCATTGCTAAATATGTATCAAAGAGGTTATAAGGACCAAAAAGGACAAGATAGTCCCCTAGGAAGATAATCTCATAAGAAAATGGTGCCACGGGATTTGATTTATAAATATGGGAAATATTGAGGAAGCAGCGAAGAACAGATGAAATTTTAAATAAATGTTAAAATTGTTAGGATAACCATTTTGAAAGTTAGAAAGGTTTTGCTGATAGCAAAGATGTAGCAGGACGTCTGTGTTTGCTTGGAAATGTGCATAGTTGTTGTGCAAATTCTATGACAAGCACAGTCATTAAATTCGTATTGTTACTTTAGATGCTCTGGTGTATGTCCCCCTTAATCCAACCTCGTTTGTGGCAAGTGCAGTCACCTCACGGCGAGCCGAAAAGAACATTGATTTCTTCGGACAATACACAAGAACTCATCCCAGTCGATAGTCGATACGTGCAGCACACTTGACGCGATACAAGAAAACTGATACCAGGTAGGAATAAAACTAGCACCATGAAACTCAATAGGAGAGAGAAGTCTCACAGTAAACACGCTGTTCCTTGCTGTGCTGCACCCCGCGGCGCATTCAGCACGTTAATTCGGTCACCATGACTACGGTGGGTGATCTGCATTAAGTCCGGAGATCGGAGGTTCGGACACCAGCGCAGCGCTCCCGCCAGTTTGGTTACCATGGCAACAAGGTGTTCGTCATATAGGCCTATGAATTCTAGTTCAGTAGAGACTTACGTTGGTTGGTTCCTTAGTTTAGGGGCTGCGACAACGCGGTCATGTAGCCCCGTGTACTTTGGGTGTGTGTAGAATCTGTCTGATGACCGGTGTTTATTGTGATGACTGTATTTGTGTGTGTTATCTGTTTTTTACTCAAGTAAGGACTGCAGACATTGAATTTCAAGTAGTTCCTACTTTTGCCGCCAAACACCACCGTCAACGAGTACTAGTTCAGAACTTGCCTACTAGACGCCATTGCAGTCGGCTCCTGGTGACGAACGTAGGAACATAATTAGAGCGTTGTTTAACCTATATAATTTAGCTTCACACAGGTGTAATTAGACGAAGGTTCCTTAACATGTCATAAATCTATGACATGGGACCGCCGGCTTTACTTCCCTTCCGAAGGAAGGCATACTAAGGGATTTTTAACGCTCTTAAAAAATCCGACGACTTCAGCCGGGTTTGAACCCACGATCTTGGGCATAGAAGTTCAGCATGCTACCAACTATGCCACCGAAGCCGCCAGTAGGAACTTAGATCAAGCCCAAGATCGCGGGTTCAAGCCCAGCCGAAGTCGTTGGATTTTTTAAAAGCGTTAAAAATCCCTCAGGATGCCTTCCTTCGGAGGGGAAGTAAAGCCGGCGGTCCCATATCATAGATTTATGGTATGTAGAAGAAACTTCCACTACCTTCAATTGTGTCAAGCTAGATTTGTAGGTTAGATTTGATTAACGCTCTATTTAAGTACAAACCTTCATCGCCAGGTGCTGGTTGCGGTGGCATGTAGTGGCCAAGTTCGTGGCTAGGTGTCGTTGACGTTAGCATAAGATAGCAAAAGTAGGAACTACTTGAAATTGATCGTCTGCAGTCCTTACCTGAATTACAGATAACAATCAATAATACAGCCATCACAATTAACTCCAGTTATCAGGCAGATTCTACACACACCCAAAGTACACGGAGCTACGTGACCGCGTTGTCGCAGCCCCTAAACTGAGGAACCAACCAGTGACTTAGTTCGCACTCGTTGAAGCGTGTTGCATCGACAAATTACCAACAACTAGCTACCATGGTAACAAGGACAAGCAGACCTAGATCCCAGTTGTGGACGTGTGCGTGCTACTTGCAATATGAACAGACGAATAAATAATATTCATGATTCCATGTTCCGCAGTGTAGCGGAGAAACATTAATTTATTTCCTTCAGATTTTTCCACACTCCCTTTAGGCAAATGCCGGGATAGTACCTTACTTTAAGTTCCGGGGTTCCTACCCTATCCCAGTCCCTTAATACAATTACACACTCTACTACAGTCATCACAGTAACACAGGTCATCATACAAGTTCGACACACTCCCATATACACCGGGCTTATGACTATGATGTTCCAAGACCCTCAAATGAATTAACAACAACATACATCAGATTCAACCAAGGTACTCGATTATTTATTTTGCGTATGGTTTTTAGTACCGGGAGTGTCAGAGGACATGTTCGGCTCTCCATAGGCTGTAGCTGCTTCAAGCGGACACCCATGGGGTGAGCTACAAGTTCCATTCAATTTCAAGTTGTTCCAACTTTCGCTACCAGATGTCACTGACACCCAGTGGTGAACGTTGGAACTGTGACAGAGCATCTCAACGAAATCTAACCTGCAAATTTAGCTTCACACAAATTTAGTTAGTGGAAGGTTCTTTTACATGCCATAAATCTATGACATGGGACCGCCGGCTTTACTCTGAGAAGCTATTAGAGAAACCTCTTCTAACCCTGCTTTTCAATTCTACTGGCTATTGGAGCCCGCTTGTGTCCCTACTTCTGTCTATAGGACTTACACTGTATTGCACGAACTAACAGCTCAAATCGTTTTCTTATTATTCCAGTTTCTATGTACTGTGTCGGGAATTAAGTGAGATAAATATCCTGGTTCGTTGGTTGGTTCCTCAGTTTAGGGGCTGCGACAACGCGGTCATGTAGCCCCGTGTACTTTGGGTGTGTGTAGAATCTGTCTGATAACCGATGTTAATTGTGATGGCTGTATTAGTGTGTGTATCTGATTTTTAATTCAAGGAAGGACTGCAACTTTGATTTTTTCAAATAGTTCCTACTTTTGCCGCCAAACGCCACCGTGAACGACTATTAGGCCTAGTTCAGAATTTAGCTACTAGACGCCACCACAGTCGGCTCTTGGCAACGAACGTAGTAACCTAGGAGCGTTGTTTACATTCTTAACCTATACAATTTAGCTTCACTCAGGTGTAATTAGTGGAAGGTTCTTTAACATGCCATAAATCTATGACATGGGACCGCCGGCTTTACTTCCCCTCCGAAGGAAGACATACTGAGGGATTTTAACGCTCTTAAAATAAACGACGGCTTCGGCCGGGTTTGAACCCGCTATCTTGGGCATTGAATCTCAGCATGCTACCGACTACGCCACCGAAGCCGCCAGATGAATATCCTGTGTGGGCGATGTATTCTACGGCTGGATGCCTTTTCAGACACCGTCATCATCAGAGGAGTATTCGAGAGATGACATTAATGCAGGTTAAACAAACTACTGTAAATAGCCGGCCCCATGGTGTTGAAGTAGCGCGCCTGCCTCTCACCCGGAGGCTCAGGGTTCGATTCCCGGCTCCATCAGGTATTTTAGAAACTGACGTGAGGGCTGGAACGGCGTGCACTCAGACTCGTGAGTACAATTGAGTAGCTGTCTAACAGTGAGGCAGCACCCCGATCACGAAAACCAAGATCAAGGGCCGAAGGGACCCGACGCGCTGATCACGTATCATCTCAATATCTGCAAGCCAAATGGCAGGGCAGCGGTCGCTTGGTAGGCCTAGGCTCTTAATGGGCTGTAGTACCAGGGGTTATTAAACAAACTAAATAAGACGTTGGATGAAAGCGACTGTGGTCTATTAGAAGGTACCATCCGAGCATTGTCCTTGATTATAAAATGGGATAACTGTGGAAAACCATTTCAAGGACAGTCGACAGTAGGATTCGAACCCACTTATCTTCCGAGACTGGAGATTGCCTGACTCCATGCCCCTCCACGTTAACTAGCACAACTACCCCGTAGGTGGAATATCTAACTTACAATATACATCTTTCAAGTGGTTTCGGGGGGCACTTATTGAGACTCTGGATTCAAGGGTCCTGGGTTTGATTTCCAGCTCTGCCAAGAATTTCATTTTGGTTTGAAAGACATGCAAATCACCAACGTGGTGTCAATTTCATCGAGCTCCACCAAGCCAGTAGATTACTCGTGTTTACATTTTCTTCTACCCTCAACCCAACAGACAGGTATAATGAGGGGATGGATAATGTACTTACGATCATATTTGGATGATGAAAATATGGTGGCCTTGTTATCGGGATTTACATTTTGAAGATAATTGTGTGAATAGGTTTACGTCACCATACCACAGCCAGTTGTCAGCGAAGGGTTCCGTTGCCATGGTAACAGCAGATGGTGGGAGACAACAGGCACACGTCTGTCGTAAACTGGAGACAGTTCGCCGGGTTTGTCATACCATGTTTCCAACGGAAGCGGTGAAGGCTTAATAACCACAAGGGCGGTGACAGGAACAGAGGTGAATGGAAACTGTCAGCTACTAATATCCTCCTCACAAGTGAAGCAGTGATTATGTTCAAATGTTGAAACGCTATGTTATCTATAGGGCTCGGATTTTTAGGTAAATACATATTTTTTTAGCCTATTTTCAATTTTGAAAAAATAGGCTTATGAGATCAACTTTTGTCCGTGTGTGTGTGCGTGTGTGTGTGTGTGTGTCCTAATAAAATCTAAACGGCTGGAGCGATTTCAATGAAACTCGGTAAGTTCATAGCACTATTCCCGGCAACCTCGACCGTGCCCTTCAAATATTGCTACGTCTCACCAATCCAACATGGCGGCTGTGTGAAATATTTCACTAGCATTCAATATCTCCGAAACTATTACCGATATCGCCCTGAAATTGTGTACGGTGATAAAGGGCACTACTAGAAGTTCACCTATGAGACTTTCAGAAATCTGCTGACTACAAAACCAACATGGCGGTCAAGCGAAGTTGAGACTTTTAAATAGACGTTTCTCGCGATTTAACTATCCAAAAGTAATGAAACTTGGTACAGAAAATGTTTATACACATTGTAATGCACTGGAGTCTAATTTAGTTCAATTGTTTACATAACCTCAAAATGGCGGCTGTGCGAAATATATCACTGACATTCTATATCTCCGAAACTATTACAGATATCACCCTGCAATTTTGTACGGTGATAAAGGGTACAGATACAAGTTTACCTATGTATATTTCATAAACCTGTAAAGTACAAAACGAACATGGCGGCCAAGCGAATTTTAAATATTTTAATAGACTTTTCTCGTGATTTAACTCTCTGAGCGCAGTGAAATGTGGTACAGTAAATGATTTTGCAGATTGTAATGCACTGCCATCTAATTTAATTCAATTGTTTAAATAACCTCAAGATGGCGGCTGTGCGAAATTTTAAAATTAAGTTTTTATTTCATGTGTCGTAATCATGCGATCGAAGTGAAAGTTTGAATAATGAACCTAGGCAATAATTGTCCTTGAATGGTACATAACTCTAAGGCCTATACATATAACAATCCTAAATAGCGAGCTTCCGAAATATTTAGACGGTTCTCAATATCTATGAATCTTTTACAGCAACCAAACTGATTTTTAGCCTATTTTCAATTTTGAAAAAATAGGCTTATGAGATCACCTTTTGTCCGTGTGTGTGTGTGTGTGTGTGTGATTCGTGTGTGTGTCCCCCCCTAATAAAATCTAAACGGCTCGAGCGATTTCAATGAAACTCGGAAAGTTCATAGCACTATTCCCGGCGACCTCGACCGTGCCCTTCAAATTTTGTTACGACTCACCAATCCAACATGGCGGCTGTGCGAAATATTTCACCAGCATTCAATATCTCCGAAACTATTACCGATATTACCCTGACATTTTCTATGATGATAGAGGGAACTACTATAAGTTCACTTATGTGACTTTTGAAAACCTGGTAACTACAAAATCAACATGGCGGCCAAGCGAATTTGCGACTTTTAAATAGACGTTTCTCGCGATTTGACAAACCAAACGCAATGAAACTTGGTACAGTATATGTTTATATACATTGTAATGCACCGACATCTAACTTAGTTCAATTGTTTACATAATCACAAGATGGCGGATGTGCGAAATATTTCACCGGTATTCTATATCTCTGAAACTATTAGCGGTAAAACCCTGAAATTTTGTACGGAGATAAAGGGCACTACTGGAAGTCCATCTATATGATTTTCAAAAACCGGTTAACTACAAAACGAACATGGCGGCCAAGCGAATTTGAAAATTTTAAATAGACCTTTCTCGCCATTTAATGTTCCAAGCGCACTGAAACCTGGCACAGGAAATATTTATACGCATTGTAATCCACTGGTATCTAATTTAGTTCAATTGTTTACATAACCTCAAGATGGCGGCAGTGCGAATTTTAAAATTAAGATTGTATTTATTGTGATGTAGTCATGCGATCGAAGTGAAAGTTTGAATAATGAACCTACGCAATAATTTTCCTTTAATGGTACATGACTCTATGGCCTATACATTTAACAATCCAACATGGCGACCATCCGAAATATTTAGACGATACTGAATATCTACGAATCTATTTTAGCAATCAAACTGCATTTTTTAATGTTCATAGGGGCTATGGACTTAAGTTCACCTATAGGACTTAAAATAACCTGGTGATCACAAATCCAACATGGCGGTGACGCGAATTATAAATATTCACATGGACGTTTCTCGCAATTTAACCATCCGCGTGCAGTGAAACTTGGTACATAAATCCTTATACGAATGTTAATCCACTGGCATCTAATTTATTTCAATTGTTTCCATAACTTCAAGATGGCAGCTGTGAAAATTTTAAAATCTCCTTGTTTTTTATTGTGTCCTAACTATGCGATTGAAGTTTGAATACTACATGTTCACAATAATCTGCATGTAACAGTACATAACTCTAGGACCTACATATATAAAATCCAACATGGCGACCATCCAAAATATTTAGTCGGTTCTCAATATCTACGAATCTATTACAGCAATCGAACTGAAATTGTGTATGTTGATAGTGGCAATTAACATAAGTAGGATATATGAAAATAGGCTGTATAGTTCTTCACGGAACTACTTGTTTTTTTGTTCATAGAGACTATGAAAATATGTTCACCTATAGGACTTTCAGTAACCTGGTGAGCACAAATCCAACATGGCGGCGACGTATAAATATTTAAATGGACGTTTCTCGCGAATTAACTATCCGAGTGCCGTGAAACGCTGCACGTTAAATGCTTATACAAATGTTGATCCACTGGCATCTGAAATGAAAATCCACAGCCTGCTTCCAGTCTCCGACCGGGTCAGGAATGGAATGAATGAAGCCCCCATCTAGCGAGGATATGAACTGTGCCGGCTGCCGAGGCCTGACGCACTCCTCTGGGGCAATGATTAAATGAATGACAGATGAAATGAAATGATAGTGGAGAGTGTTGCTGGAATGAAATTGTGACAGGGAAAACCGGAGTACCCGGAGAAAAACCTGCCTGCCTCCGTTTTGTCCAGCACAGATCTCACATGGAGTGACCGGGATTTGAACCACGGACCCAGCGGTGAGAGGCCGGCGTGCTGCCGCCTAAGCCACGGAGGCTCCACTGGCATCTAATTTATTTCAATTGTTTGCATAATCACAAGATGGCTGCTGTGCGTAATTTTAAAATCTCGTTTTTACTTCATGTGTTCTAATCATGCAATTGAAGTTTGAATACCACACGTACACGATAATCTTAATGTAACAGTACAAAAATAAATATCCATCCTGGCGACCATCTGAAATATTTAGACGGTTCTCAATATCTACGAATCTGTTACAGGAATTAAACTGAAATTTTGTATGTTGATAGAGGCAATTAACATGAGCAGGATATATGAAAATAGGCTGTATAGTTCTTCACGGAACTACTTGTTTTATGTGAATACATATTTAAGCATTTTTTCTATAAATACACAAATTCCTGCTTTTCCCTTTTTACCACATAAAAGGACATAATATTATTATTTTTATATCAGTTAATTGCATTTTTGTTCTGAGTTACTTCAACGGGGAAGAACCTGTGAGCTAACTAATCTTCATGCAGAGCGTATGTCAGCCTGCAACTGTGTTATTCGTAACTTGTCGCCCCGTCCCACTCGCAGTGGAAGCCGGGGATTTCCTTGTCCATAGCCATATTTCACCACGTGCTAGACCTCCCCCACCCCCAGCTACCTGGAACCAGTGTCACTCACATGCAGTTCATTTCTGTCACTGTGAAGTGTAAGGCAGTTCTACGATGCCTAACGACGATGCCTAAAGTAAAAACAACTACAAGTTATCGTCTGTCGCAGAATTTAAAGATAATTTTACTTCTGATGGGGGCGTTCTGTTATGCCAACCATGTGGGAAAGCAATCAAGGCTGAACAGCTATCTCAAGTTACACAACACCTCAAGGGCAAGAAACATACTGCCGCAGTTTCGCACCTTCTGAATAAGTATTTCAAGATAGTCGTCGGTCATTTGTGATGGATAACCTGAAGATGAATCTTGCTGTGTATTGTAATGCTTCAGCAGTCAGTGAGACATAGAATAAACTGCATTCGTGAGTACTGCACATAGTTGTTGGTATTTTTCCCACATTAATGAACTAAATTATATTTAAATATTTTTACTTCTTTGTCACATATTTCAGGTATTTTTAGCACCTACAAATCCGAGCCCTAGTTATCTATATCACACTGCATTGTAATCACATTACAAAGGGAACTTTCAGTATTGCTAGGGACTTAAAATCTGACACGTCCTCGTAGATAGGCTACACAAGCCATCAAAAACATTTTGGAGACTTTTTTTTTAGTTCAATAACTACTTTTGTGTATTGAAATTGTATGATTAACAACATTAATTTGCATCTTCCTGTATCCAATCGGGATTGTAAAAAAGTTAACCAAACGAAACTTTGATGTTTTTCAGTCGGTGAACTCAAGGTTTCCCCAAAATAGAAGGGTTATTCTCTAATCCTAAAAAATACACGAGATTAAAAAATATAATTTTTCAGAATTAGCGAATAAACCATCTCTTTTGGGGAAAAACTGATGTTGACCAACTGAAAAGCAACAAACTAACGTTCACTAAGGCAACACTGAAAATGGCTTCAATTCCATACAAACCTTTACCACATGTTTCAATTCGAAATTCTGCAAATCACATGAACTAAATGACTAACAATTACAAATTAATAAGAGGCATTTATCATGTTCTAGTTCAGTCAGTTCTATCATACGGTAATCTGGGGAGGTGCCTATAAAAACGTACTAAACAGAGTTCAGATGACACAGAATCTCATACTGCGGTAATGTTGAAGAAAAATAGATTATATCCGACTATAGTGTGAGATTGTATGCCTATCCAAATGGTCTGTAAATTAAACAATTGTATGCTTTTGAAATATAGTCTATAAATACATTCTTAAATATAGAAATAGAACTTAAGTTGTAAATCACGGGTATGAAACCAGAAATATTATAGCGAATCACTCTATTTTATATCAACCTAAGTTAAGTATAGCAAAAAGTAAATTTCTGTATTTCTAACAAAATTAAACTATATTCTCCCTATAAAAACAAGAAGTTCCGTGACGAACTAAAGAGCCTACTTTTCTTAAAATTTAAGATTCATGCCAATGATTAATCTATATGGATTTATCTAGAATAATGACGATATGAAGTTGGTAATATAGACATTTCTAATTAGTTCGAAATGCTGTATACCTGACATAATGTAGCCTAATAGAGCAGTACTGTTGGCAGCCCTGGTGACTGAATATATTGTTAGTTCCATCTCTTAAGGTACAGAATACAAAATTTGGTTGAAGTCCAATGTATAGCATGTACGTTAAATGCAGTTAAACGTTGGATATAACAGATCGCGTAAAATCATGTTGGCAACAATGTCATTCATGTATTGGTCAGAAATAATCTGAAATAATATGATCTATTGTTGTTCCAATTTTGAATGTAATCCATTAGTTAGTATAGAAGTGACATGCATTTAAAATTGGACCTTTCAGCAGGCTTAGAAACAAGTTGGCAGCACTGACGTAAATTAGTAACTCCAAATTAATGTAGAATGACAGGTACTATACGTGTGCAAAGTTTAGAGCTATTGGCTTGCATACTTTCTGATATATTGAAATTAGGGTAACAAAAAGAGAGACAGCATTTATTAACAGTTGGCAGCCCTGGTTGCTCTTAAGAATACGCGTACTCATATCTGTTATGGTACACATAGCACATACGAAATGCGGTTGAAATCCAAATGATCGTATAATAGTTACATGTATTTAAAGTTGGACCTCTCAGCAGGCTTAGAATCATGTTGGTAGCACTGACGTGTATAAGTTACTCCAAATTAATATAGAATGTCAGGTACTATACGTGTGTGTAGTTTAAAGCTTTCGGCATGCATATTTTCTGATATATTGTGCCCGTTTAGACCGGAGTCCGCACGACCACATATGCATTTTACCAAGAATCAGTCAGCACGAGAGTCAAAATATCCCGGGGCGCCAGATGGGTTAAAGCTAATCGCAAAAACGACATCAAATGAAAAAAATGCTTTACTGATTTTTGGCTCAATGCAACAATAAGGATAGAAGGAGATTCAACTGGGCATAACACATCATGTAAAATTATCTCATTTTATTCTGAATTTAAAATTGACTGCAAAATAAAATGCTCAAAGCAGCATCATTCATGTGTGGCGACCCACATTACTATTTACACAATGTACAGACATTTTCCAACACATTGGACAATTATCTTTGGAAACACAAGTCTGATTATCAGTCCTGTAGACTGTGTTCCAATTATATCCATTATTTATGATTAAATTCAGTTCAAATTTAATTGTCTTTACTGGAAATACCGTAGTTCACTGGTTGAATTTTTACATAATATTAACACTCGTAGAGTAATTGTTCATAGAATTTTTAACTTTCACTTATTTTTTTCCAGTTTCAAAAAATATTATCAAAAAATATTATTATCTCTGAATCAACACAAATTATGTACACATATTAATAACAACATCTGAAAAGTATTTGACCATTGAGCATAGCATCGAAGAACTGTGCGAAGCACAACAAAATAATTGTTCTACTGACATTAAACGTTTCGAGAAGTGACTCGATTATGAACTTCAAGTTCCTAACAAAATATATGATTTCTGAATCATCAACTTGATCAATAAATTGTTGGACCATTCAACTATTCGATTCTCCACTTTGAATCATTATTAAGAAAAATATTTTTATTTATGGCCATTTTAGTAACTTTCACAACTTGCAATTCTTCGACAGAATGCGGAAATAAGAATTGTAGCTTCATAATAAATTCATTTAGTTCATGGCACTAGGATTGAAAACATCCTTCAAATTATTCGTGGTTATAGAATTATTTTTAATTGGCAGTGGCCCATTCTATTATTTGTGTAAGAACACAATATTCCAACAACAACGGCAAAGGTCTTCCTCTGAAGAAGAATAAAATACTATCATGACAAATCCGGGTTCTAGCAAAATCAAAGTCTTAATGGAATCCGTAAACAAGGTTGAAATAAGAACTGATGGTTTTTAAGAAATAACCTTTGGGTCATTCATACGACGCAATGTGTAGTTCCAATACTCCTTCATTAACACTGAGTCATCGAACCTGCTATTTGATTGATGCTCAAATGAAAACCTCCTCATTCCTGCGACTTAAACATG